>CM066568.1:17157598-17757598 GCA_033816785.1 Picus viridis | reverse complement strand
TGTTTGCTTAAATAGATTGTGGAGTGCTGTTTGTGGTGTCCCGATCTAAACTTGCCAGGCTAGATACGCTTTGGACTTCAGAGCTGGGTAGAAGCATGCTCTTAGTTTCTTTAGTTAGAAGTAGGAGGAAAAGGATCAAAAAAAGAATTCTTGTATAAATTAAAATGACACAGCTCCTGTCTTGTCCTGTCCTCTCAGGATATCATTCTAGAAGAGTGACTTCTTTCTGCCTGCAGGGTGCAATCTTTGGTCAAGGTTTGATGACACAGCTATGAAGAGAAAATGCTAACTGTTTTATGATTCCATTCCATAGCACTGAACTCTTCCCTTGTTCATTTACAGTATTTAAATATTGCAGGTATCTCTAGGTGGAACTTGGCAAAGACAAATTCATCTTCACTCTTATACCTCTGCATTATGCTACTCATAAGTTACTAACTTCATGCAAGGACTGTAAATCCAAGAAAAAATTAGGTTAGAATTCAGTTTGAGATCATTCCTACATTTAGGTGTTTTCAGCTTCTGATCTAGTCAGTGGAGCCAAGGGAGCTTCTCAGCTGACTAGCCACTAGGTGCTTGCTTCAAGGTGCTTGCTCTGACTGTCCATCCTGTAGCTGCAGGAATTTAGATACTTACCTGAATTGTATTTATTCCATCTATGTCTGAACATCTATTCCCTTTTTAATGCATTTGTTTGCCACAAGTCAAAGCATAACCAAGATCACCCTTTGCAGCATAGAGTTTCATAAAACTTCTAACATTTCCTTCATTCCCTTTCAGAGATCAATAGGTCTTCCAGATGTCCATTCTGGCTATGGGTTTGCCATTGGCAACATGGCTGCCTTTGATATGAACGATCCTGAAGCAGTGGTTTCACCAGGTAAGGAAGACTGACTTAACTGGTACTGAGAAATACCTAGGACAGCATGAAAATACTTTTTGAAGTGGCAGATCTTTACAGTACTATATGTGTGGGACCAAAGTGGGGGGTTAAGAAAAAAACAAACATGAGAATTAGAGGAAGTTAAAAGGTGCTTAATTTATGCACTCAAAATCTTTATGGAGCAGGTGGTTAGACTGAAAACACCTAAACAGTAGTGAGAATTGCCCTTGTGGTTTTGGCTTGAGCTTATAATACCCTGTCAGTTTTGAAGGGAGAGCACAAGACTTTGAACTTTGTTTTCACCAGGTTGATCAAGAACTGTTGCTTTCCTTTGAAGAATGTTTGAAAACATGCCTTCTACACTTTATTAAAGATACCACCTTAAAATGTGTTTGTCTTTTTAATGAACACTTGGGTCTTTGTTTGCTGATGGTCTGGAGACGCTATTGTGGTTGTCATGACACATGATATTCACGTTTCAGGTTTCCTTCAGGCAGATTGACTCAAGTGCAGTATCTCCCAGTCTGGTATCCCCACTCTGACACTAATTAATACCAGAACCTCCACTAGTAAATAGCTTTCACATTAGACCTTGCCCTGCAGTATTTGTTTTTATTTAATACCTAAGAGTTACCCTAAACACTAAGCACTGAAGTGTAATATTCCCTGCAAGTATTTATCACTTATCATTATCACTAATTAACATTTATTCCAGTGAAGATTCAAAGAGGACTTTCTTTCTAAAACATCTTGGATCAGGGAGCCATGCTAATACCTGCACTTTTCTTCTGACCTTTGGCAGAAGAACAAGAATATCCTCTGTGCTTTCTGTGGACAGTGTGTTTTGTAGTTATGTCTCCTTCTCTTTGTCTGCTTGCTGGAGCAACTTTGTAAGCACAGAGCTCTCTAGGCAATTGCACAGCTGTGCCTGCAGAGCATAGGCTCAAGACTGAAAAACTTGCTTTTTCAAGAGCTTTCAAGTTTTTCACATTTTTGGCTGCCTTGCAGTCCAAGGCTTTGTGTAAATCTATCATAGTATCATAGTATCAGTCAGGGTTGGAAGGGACCACAAGGATCATCTAGTTCCAACCCCCTGCCATAGGCAGGGACACCCTACACTAGATCAGGCTGGCCAGAGCCTCATCCAGCCTGGTCTTAAACACTTCCAGGCTGGAAATCTATTAAAGTGAAGTTTAAAACGCTTCTGTCTTGCATCAGAAAGAAGGCATAAGTTCACAGCAATACTCCTGTCAGCAAAGACACTGATTTAAGAGGAGTATTCAGCAAGTGCTCACCAGTAGCACACGCTTTCTGTATTAACCCCATGGCTTTTTCTCCACATCTAGGTGGTGTCGGATTTGACATCAACTGTGGTGTCCGCTTACTACGTACAAATCTGGATGAAAGTGACGTGCAGCCCGTGAAGGAGCAGCTTGCCCAGGCTATGTTTGACCACATTCCTGTTGGTGTCGGCTCCAAAGGCGTCATCCCCATGAATGCCAAGTAAGAGAGTGGCTTTTCTGTGCACATCACTAGAGAGGGCATCTCTGGATGTTTATTTTGATGACAGATACCTCAGTGGGAGGCTTTTAAGAAAGGAAAACCAATTCCAAACCACTTTGCATCCTTCCTGTGTATGTGCTTCCCCAGGAGGACTGGCATAGTCATCAGTGTACAAAGCCATTTAAAACCCTGAAAAAAAACAGAAAACCTCCTTGAATGTAAAGTTGTTTGTTTTTTTTAAAGTAATGACCCATCTAAATTGCATATATTTGTATAGCTTGATTTTCATGTTGTATTAATGCTTGTATTTTATGTTGTTGGGTGGTAGGCTAGACTCGATGATCTCAAAGGTCTTTTCCAGCCTGGTTTCTTCTGTAAGAAGCTGGACTTGTTAGAGTAGTTGGGGGCTGATCATAAAATCACAGAATAGTTTAGGTTGGATGGTTTCTCTTGGTCATCTTAACTGCTTGCAGGAAGGAGGGCTAAGTCTGAAAGTAGCTCTAACATCAGTGTTACATCAGGTTGGTCATGGCCACATCCAGTAGTGGTTTAAGTATATCCAAGGATACATGTAAGTGTTTGATAATTGCAGGGATTTGGAAGAGGCACTAGAGATGGGTGTGGACTGGTCTCTCCGGGAAGGCTATGCCTGGGCAGAGGACAAGGAGCACTGTGAGGAGTATGGAAGAATGCTGCAGGCTGACCCCAACAAGGTCTCCTCGAGAGCAAAGAAGAGGGGCCTGCCTCAGGTAGTGTTTATGTTTCAGGAGTGCTGTGATTCTTCCCAGAGTTCAGTTTGTCCACATTCCCACAGCTCTCCCCAAGACTGCTTTGCTAGCATTGTGTGATCAGTGTGTTGTGATTGGCAGCTGGGAACCCTGGGAGCAGGAAACCATTATGCTGAGATCCAGGTTGTGGATGACATCTACAACGAGTATGCTGCCAGGAAGATGGGCATCGACCACAAAGGGCAGGTGTGCGTGATGATCCACAGTGGCAGCAGAGGGCTGGGCCACCAGGTTGCCACAGGTACGATCTGACTGGGGTACATACCTGGAGTGAAGCAAACTCCTCAGCTTGGGCTTCTTGTTGGCAGTAAACTGCAGCACCAAATAGCATTTCTTTAGGATGTAATTCTTGAGCGTGTTCCGAGTTCCCTTGACAAGGCCTGCCTTGAACTTCGTCTACTCAAATCGTGCAGCAATGATAACTTAGCAATGATAACTTTAAAACCAATGGCTTAATTGCCTTGATTTTTGTATTGATCTTGGTATTATTCATCTGCACAATGACAGCATAAGAGATCACAGTATCACAGTATTACCAAGGTTGGAAGAGACCTCGAAGATCATCAAGTCCGACCCGTAACCACAAACCTCACAACTAGACCATGGCACCAAGTGCCACATCCAGTCCCCTCTGGAACGCCTCCAGGGACGGCGACTCAACCACCTCCCCAGGCAGCCCATTCCAATGATGAATCACTCTCTCGGTGAAGAACTTTCTCCTCACCTCGAGCCTAAACCTCCCCTGTTGCAGCTTGAGACTGTGTCCCCTTGTTCTGGTGCTGGTTGCTAGGGAGAAGAGGCCAACCCCTTCCTGGCTACAACCACCTTTCAGGTAGTTGTAGAGAGCAATGAGGTCGCCCCTGAGCCTCCTCTTCTCCAGGCTAAACAACCCCAGCTCCCTCAGCCTCTCCTCATAGGGCTTGTGCTCAAGGCCTCTCCCCAGCCTTGTTGCCCTTCTCCAGACACGTTCAAGTGTCTCGATGTCCTTCTTAAACTGAGGGGCCCAGAACTGGACACAGTACTCAAGGTGTGGCCTAACCAAAGCAGAGTACAGGGGCACAATGACCTCCCAGCTCCTGCCGGCCACACTATTCCTAATGCCGGCCACACTATTCCTAATGCCGGCCACACTATTCCTAATGCCGGCCACACTATTCCTAATGCCGGCCACACTATTCCTAATGCCGGCCACACTATTCCTAATGCCGGCCACACTATTCCTAATGCCGGCCACACTATTCCTAATGCCGGCCACACTATTCCTAATGCCGGCCAGGATGCAGTTGGCCTTCTTGGCCACCTGGGCACACTGCTGGCAGACTTATGCTAGAACGTGGGAAATTCCAGTTAGGTACTAGAATTTTCATGTAATTTTTGTTAACCATTAAAGTGGTCAAATGCTGGAACAGGTTCTTTTGAGGGGTAGAACCAGCCTCCTTGGAGCTACTCAAAACCTAACTGAATAAGACCCTGAGCAACCTCATCACTGCTTTGAGCAAGTGACAGGATTGCACAACTTGCAAAAGTCCCTTCCAAACTAAATACTCTTCTGTAATCAGAGAGTATGGAGATTTTCACTGAATCCTCTGGTGGCAGGCCCATCTTTATGTGTATTTGCTTAGGACAGTGAGTCCATAATCTCTGATGTAACAGAGGCAGACATTCCTGCAGCAGAAAAAGAAAAGGCTACATTTTTTGTTCCCAGAAAAGATTTTACATCTCCTTTTATTGTTTTGAGCCCAAGTGAAGTGCTGACATTACTAGAATTTAGCACTAGATTGAACTACCTTTGCCTAAGTGCCACGAGGATGATCAGAGGGCTGGAGCATCTCCCCGATTAGGACAGACTGAGGGAGTTTGGGCTGTTCAGTCTGGAGAAGAGAAGGCTCCACGACCTAATTGTGGCCTTCCAGTGTCTTAAGGGGGCCTACAAGAAAGCTGGTGGGGGACTTTTTAAGGTCTCAGGTAGTGATAGGACTAGGGGGAATAGAACAAAAATAGAAATGGCTAGATTCAGATTGCATGTTAGGAAGTTCTTCCCCATGAGGGTGGTGAGACACTGGAACAGGTTGCCCAGGGAGGTGGTGGAAGCCCCATCCCTGGAGGTTTTTAAGGCCAGGCTGGATGTGGCTCTGAGCAACCATGTTCTAGCATAAGTCTGTCATCTCTTATGCTGTCATTGTGTCCCTGCCCATGGCAGGGGGTTGAAACTTGATGATCCTTGAGGTCCCTTCCAACCCTAACAATTCTATGATTCAAAGTGGAAAATACTTTTGAGTCTCTCAGAATACCTGAAGCTCTTAACTTCTCCTTCTAAAGTCTCAGGGAATGCTCTTTGCCACCAACTGATGCTCTTCTGCCACTTGCTCACTTTGGCATTTGAGAAGAAGCCATAGGTTCAACCATTGGACAGATGTGTTCGGCTTGAGGACATAAATTGCAGTCCTGCATGGTAATCTCACACACTGAAACCAAAAGAACAACTCACACAGAGTTGCATTTATTTCCCAGATGCTTTGGTGGCTATGGAAAAAGCTATGAAACGGGACAAGATCATAGTGAACGATCGCCAGCTGGCGTGTGCCAGGATTGCCTCCGCAGAGGGACAGGATTACTTGAAGGGAATGGCAGCTGCTGGGAACTACGCCTGGGTCAACCGCTCTTCTATGACTTTTCTAACAAGACAGGTACGAGTGGGGTTGTCTCTGCTGACACTTTGGTACACATCTGCTTTATGCCAGACATATGGAACACAGAATAACTGCACTGTTTGACATAATTCTCATTTTTGTGCTTTCTAAAACTTTGTTTTCTGGAGAGAGTTAACACAAAGCTGCAGCCACGCCAATCCATCTAAAGCTGATAGTGTTGGATGGTAGGTTGGACTCGATGATCTCAAAGGTCTCTTCCAACCTGGTCTGGTCTATTCCATTTCTGTTCTGAGATTTAACACATCCAAGTGCCGGGTTCTACACACTGGCCACAACAACCCCATGCAGTGTTACAGGCTGGGGTCAGAGTGGCTGGAGAGCGGCCAGGCAGAGAGGGACCTGGGGGTGCCGGTTGACAGTAGTCTGAACGTGAGCCTGCAGTGTGCCCAGGTGGCCAAGAAGGCCAATGGCATCCTGGCCTATATCAGGAACAGTGTGGCATGCAGGAGCAGGGAAGTCATTCTGGCCCTGTAGACTGCACTGGTTAGGCCACACCTTGAGTACTGTGTCCAGTTCTGGGCCTCTCGGTTTAGGAAAGATGTTGACTTGCTGGAACGTGTCCAGAGAAGGGCAACAAAGTTGGTGAGGGGTCTGGAGCATAAGCCCTATGAGGAGAGGCTGAGGGATCTGGGGTTGCTTAGCCTGGAGAAGAGGTGTCTCAGGGGAGACCTTATTGCTCTCTACAACTACCTGAAGGGAGGTTGTAGACAGGCGGGGCCTGGTCTCTTCTCCCAGGCAACTAGCACCAGGACAAGAGGACACAGTCTCAAGCTGTGCCCGGGGAGGTTTAGGCTGGCTGTTAGGAAGAAATTCTTCATAGAGAGAGTGATTGCCCATTGGAATGGGCTGCCCAGGGAGGTGGTGGAGTCACCATCACTGGAGGTGTTTAGGAGGAGATTTGGTGGGGTGCTTGGTGCCATGGTTTAGTTGATTAGATGGTGTTGGATAATGGGTTGGACGCGATGATCTCAAAGGTCTCTTCCAACCTGGTCTATTTCTATTCTATTTCTAAGCATCACTGGATTTTTGAAAATGCCTTGAACTGGAAGAAGAGGATACATGATAATTGTACTTCCCCTGCTAAAGCCATCTTTTGAAAGTTGCAAGAATTCATCTGCCTAATATCTGATCAAATTCCAGCACTAAAACTAACTACCAGTGAGCCAATAAACAATCTAGGCTGTCCAGTTCTGTCACACTCAGCACTATTGCTTGCACTGAATTCTGTTGTGGCTGAAGTAGACTGAAATTTCTTATCTGCCACACCAAGTGTTTAGGTCACTGACTTATCAGTAAGAAAACACTTTCAAGTAGATTTGTTGCTTTTGATTCCTAAAAAGATTGTAAATCTTCCACAGGTACACAGCAGTTATCTTCTTGTATCTCAAGTGCTGGTTTGCTTTCTTTTAGGCCTTTGCCAAAGTCTTCAACACAACCCCGGATGACCTTGATATGCATGTTATCTATGATGTGTCTCACAACATTGCCAAAGTGGAGCAGCATGTAGTGGATGGAAAGGAGCGCACTCTGCTGGTGCACAGGAAGGGATCAACCAGGGCCTTCCCTCCACACCATCCGCTTATTGCTGTTGATTATCAAGTAAGTTTAGCTGTAAGACAGGAAATCTGGATGAATTGGGCAGTTTTAGGGTCTCTAACAGACAGACAAATTATGTGAGTTCTTTTTTGGAGCTAACAGCACTAGAAACGTAGTGGGATGGTGATAACTGATTTGTGTGTGTGTGTATGTTCAGTGTGGGACACAGTTCCTTCTGCTCCACACCCACAGGGGTTCTAAGATCACAAATGGAAGTAAATGTTTTGTTCTTAGGGCAGGCTTCAGTGTTTGCCTTGTCTGTCTGTGTTGAACACAAGTCTTTTGATCTGCTGGTCTGCATCTTTCAGTGCAGTTATTTCTCCAGAATTCTTGATTCCAGGCACATGAGGCAAGCAGGGATTGCTCTGAGGGAATGGGAATGTGTCCTCATTTCCTGGAAATGTGGTTCCTCTCAGATTTATATTAAGAGTGAGTTCTTTAGGCTTTTTCTTGGTGAATTAATACTTGTTTGTATCCGCAGCTGACTGGACAGCCTGTTCTGATCGGGGGGACTATGGGCACCTGTAGCTATGTTCTTACTGGCACAGAGCAAGGCATGACTGAGACCTTTGGAACTACCTGTCATGGAGCTGTAAGTCAAAAAGTCATTTCAGGAAGGGATTGTAATGGGACTGTTACCCAGAGAAGGAGGTTATTCAAAGGTGTCCAGTATACAATTCATCTGTTGGTTATACAAGTAGAGAGTAGCCTTGCCACAGTAATCCAAGTCTACGGTGACCAGAGGCTGAAGTCCTCTTTGTCCCTTACTGAATAGTTTCAACTACTGCAGAAGATTGAGAGGATACTCTTGTATACAAGGTGGAGGTTAGGATTAAGATGTGGAGAATGAGCTCCTTTTACCAAATTTTGCAGTCTCTGAGCTAAAAAGAAGGCTTAACTATGCTGAGACTCTCCATCAGTGGTTAGATGATGTTACTTACAGTGTGAGACAAGAATGATCAAGGAGGATGAATAGCTTGCAGTAAAACTCTTGGGTCCTGAACACTGACAAGTGGTTTGGGTAAAAAGCAATTTGCAGACTTCCATGTTATACACATGGAACTTTCCTACCCATCATACCATAGTGGATTTTGCAGGAGCCCATCACCTAAAGTCTAAATTTATTTCCTGTTTTCTGGCTTACTGTAGTCTGTGCCCTCAGCCATTCTGTGATTGCTTATAGTGTAGTAATGTTTGTCTTTAATATGAAAAAGTTCTGGTTTTCCCAACAGCCACAAACACTAGAACTAACAAAAGTACTCTCTAGGGTCGTGCGCTGTCCCGAGCCAAATCTCGACGCAACTTGGACTTTCAGGATGTGCTGGACAAGCTGGCTGACATGGGCATTGCCATCCGTGTTGCTTCTCCCAAACTGGTCATGGAAGAAGTGAGTTAGATACTTCACTATCTGAGAGGGAAAAGAGGGGCTTGCTTGGTTGGATGATTTGCTTCTTTATGGTGCTAGGTGATCACTAGTGCTGTGAACATACAGCCTGTGCCATGCACGATAGTGCTACCCTGTTCTTTGGAAAGTAATGTGAAGTATTCCCAGTCCCTAAAATCTTGCTGAAAGGGGACATGTGTGTTTGACAGGTTTGGGGGGGGGGGGGGGGGGGGGTATGTTTCTTTTTCTGCTTCTACCTAGTGATATGGATCAACCCTGAAAAGTCTTTGTGTGAACACCACAAAAGTAGTTATGTTTTCTGGATTCTCTTCTTAAATGATGCTTTCCCAGCTTTAAACTCATTGTACAGTGCAGCAGTCATGTGGATTATTAGCAGGGTGTGAGAGATCCAGCTCCTAAGATAAATTCCTGTATTTGCTCAAGAAGAGAACTCTAAATTACTAGAAAACTTTAAATTTTATTATTACTTCCAGCTCCTCTGTATTAACACAGTAATATAATGGCTTTTCTATTCTCAACCTCCCTCATAGAAGGGTGTTAATCATTTGGAGCTGTGCTGTTATGGGTGTTGGTGTTGTACAAACATGTTGGTCCCATTAAAGTCTCTATTCAAGAGCAGCTTCCTTATCAGAATGCTAGAGGGGGAAGCTCTGGAGTTCAACCCTGAGGAGCAGCGAAGATAAATCATAAAGGCAATCTCTAGGGAGGAAGTTGGAGTGACTTTCTGCCAGCCAGTGAGGCTTGGTGTTCTCACATTCTGGTGGGCTATAGGGAAAACTGAACCAAAATAGCTGGTATTTTATCTAAAATACAGTGAAAGTTCATTTGGGAAGGCAAGTGTCTCATAGATTTCTTCAATATGTTAAGTTGGCTAGATTCTCAATAGATTCACCTCTCTCTGCACCTTCAATTTATATGATTCTATTTTTTGCAGAGACAGGAGGGGATATCAAAAGCCTACATCTAACATCCTATGCCTTTGGATTGTTTATAGTTTTGTTGTTGTTTCTCTTTCCTCTCTTCCCCCTCCAGGCACCAGAGTCTTACAAGAATGTGACAGATGTGGTTAACACCTGCCATGCAGCTGGCATCAGCAAGAAAGCCATTAAACTGAGACCTATTGCTGTTATAAAAGGCTAGGAACTGACAAGGCAGCAGAAACGCACCAACATCTTCAGGCCTTACACAAAACTGATTAGAACCATCATCTTCCCGAACCTCTTGGGCTCTGTAGGATGCTCAGATACCCCATCCTTGTTCTGGAAACAACAGTTGAGGAAACCCCTGTTTTTAACACCTCATAGGCATAATTAAGGCCCTGCCACTCCTTGTTGTACGGTGTTATTGTCTTGTGAGGAAAGGGCAATGAAATAAGTAAGTCTTGGTTTTTACATGCAGTCCCTCCCCATTTGTCTGATAATTCTACAGGCAGGACTTGAGACTTGCTGAGTTGTCACTAATTGCTGTGCTGCAAGACCACCTCCATCAGCAAAGATGGTGTATGAACCAGACCTGCTGTCTCCACACCTGAGTGCCTGGAGCTCCTTCTCCATATGGAAGTACTCTGATAGGCAGGGTATAGTGCTTCTGGGCAGGGAGAGGTTGCTCTGTTTGCAGATACCTTTATGAATAGTCTATAATGTTGCATGTTTTGTGGCAATCAGGTAAGAAATCTGGAGTTGGGAGTGGTCTCCTGCTTGGGCTGAGAGGGACTAGCTAAGCTTGAGGCACAGTCTTCCCCTCTTCCCGCATCCTTTCCCATTTAACACAGCACCTGATATACTTGGCTCAGTACAGGTAGGTGTTCCACAGTCCTGTGGAAATGGTAGTGGGACTGAGTATATTGCCTTGAGAGGTTTTGTTTGCCCAATGAAAGTTGTGGCTTAGCCTAAATATGTGCTGATCCAACATTTTGCAAAGTCCTAAGCATGTTAAAGTTGGATTGGGTAATACCTGCTCACTGTCCTGCAGCTCTGATGTGAGCAGGTTAAATTGCAGGGTCAGGCCGAGTACGATGTGACTTCTGATGTTTCTTTTACACACTTTAACCAAGACTGGAGGAGAAGCTGACCATCCCCACTGGATTATTTTGGGGATTACAAATAAAATGGGAAGATGGACACTGCACTGTGTCTGTGTCATGTCTATTCTGTGGATTAAATGTCTGTTGTCCCACCTTTAAGTACATCCAAGAGCTTGAAAACCATCACGTTTTGTGACTTCAGATGCTGGATCTTGCAAGGAGGTGTGCAGATGGCAGAATTTCTTGTAGGGTGCAAAGGAAGGACAATACAGTACTGTTGTCTCAGCTTGGTTGTGACTGGAGTGTGATAGCTACAGTTTGTCTTTCTGAGGGTGTGCTGGGTTCACCTCACTGGATAGGAAGTGTAGCTTGCCTGCAAGCCTGCAATGCAGACGCAAGAGGGCAGCGGGAGGAAAAGAAAACCTCGAAGCAAGAGTGGAACCCTGCCCGGGACTCATGTTAAAGGAGCATGTAGTCATTATTGGACTCCAGTGCCATCTGATGAAACAGCCCTTTAAGTTTAGGATCTTAGCTGAAACCTGTTGATCTCAGGAGGCGCAATGGCATTTTACTGTCTTAATTGCTTTGTGCTTTTTGATTTCTTCGGTTCAAATACTGTATCTGCTGCAGGTTCAGAAGCAGCGTATGCAGTAATAGTCACTGATGTGAATCCTTGTGGCTCTGACTTTTTTTTCTCCCTGCTTTTTCCAGTGGAGTTGTTCCAGATTGCCAGGTCTGAGACACAGTTGCTGGATTTAAAACAAAAATCATTTTATTTAGAAATGTGAATTAGCCTCCAGTGGCTGGAAGACAAATTGTTGGTCTCAAATCGTCTGCAGACATGGATGTTCCATGCAGAGTTTCTGTCTATTAATACTTCAGACTCTCTGATCTGGACTGCTGGGGAATTCTTAAAACATTCATAATTAAAAATGAGCATTTCTCAAAACCCAGGTGGCTTGCTGTTAAGTTTTTCACAACAAGCAGAACTCTTGTACAGTGGAGGTGCATTCGTGTGTACACCTTAGGTCTTCACCAGCATTCATGCATTAGCATGCAAGAAGTGCTGTCAGTTTTGGTTTCTTGTTGTAAAGCTAGTACTAAGACTTCAGTTCCATGTTATGTTGTATGGAGAAGAGTGCTTGTTTCCTAACCAGCTGAAAAAAAAAGTAAGAGTGAAAATATATCTTCCAGCTCTTTGAGTTAGAAAATCATCCAGGTTTAAGCAAATCTGTCTTCCCCCTGTCTTTCCCCCCGCACTCCCAATAGGGCTGCCCACTAGGCTTTTTAAATCTGCATTTCAAAAAACCTGATAGGTGGAGAAGGCACACAGTATTGATGTGCTGAACTACAAGTGGGTCTGCAGAAGCATTTTAGCAACACCAAAGAGCCAATGTGGGTTTTGAACCATCTCTGCTTGCAGGGATGGTTGCTGAGAACTCAGAAGTACCTGCGCACAGAAGGATGACCGGGAGCCAGCAACATGCCCTTGTGGCCATCCTGGGCTATATTAGAAGGGGTGTCTAGAGAGGTACTCCTTGCCCTCCACTCTGCCTTGCTGAATGTTGTGGAATATTGTTTCCAGTTCTGGGCCCCTCAGTTCAAGAAGGACAAGGAACTGCTTGAAACAGTCCAGTGCAGAGCCACAAAGATGGTCTCCCTTATGAGGAGAGATGAAGAAGCTGGGTCTCTTTAGCTTGGAGGAGACTGAAGGGTTATTAATCTTTATAAAGATGTAAAGGATAATTGTCAGGAGAGTGGAGCCAGGCTCTTCCCAGTGATGTTCAATGACAGAGCAACGGGCAATGGGTGCCACCTGGAGTATAGGTGGTTCCACATAAGGAAAAACTTTATGAGGGTGACAGGACCCTGGAACAGGCTGCCCAAAGAGGGAGCAGAGTCTCCTTCTCTGGAGACATTAAAATCCTTCCCAGATGCATTCCTGTGTGATGTACTCTGGGTGATACTGGTCTGTCAGGGGGGTTGGGCTAGATGATTGTTCAAGATCCCTTTCCATCCCTAACGTTCTGTGACTTTCTGATTTATGGTGGGGGCTTCAGTGGCACTTTCCTTCTCTCTGTACTCCCAAGACTTGCTACAGGGACTGCTGCAGTGCAGCAACAGCAAGCTGGGTGAGTGCTTCATCTCCTACACGTAACTGAATGTTCATGGTGTGCTCAGGGGCTTGAGAGGTGTGGTTCTTGTCACAGCACAGCATTAAACAGCAAACAGAAAAGCATTCAGGTTTTTGTTGCTGGTGAGTGCTTTTTCATGAAGTCCTCTAAATGCATCCCCTGTGCTGGGGAGTGCCACTTGCTGGTGTGAAGTGTGAGGTAGTAGGGGCACCACTCAGCTGCTGGCCTGTGTGAGACCAGCCAGGAAGGCAGCCTCTCCCCCAGAATGTTTCACTTGTAATAGATGGCAGAGCTGGAGTGCTTTGTGAATTGGTTAAACTCTGTGTGCTCCAGGGCTCTCTAAATCCCCTAACTCAGCCTCCCACAAGGGAAACCAGGACTCAGCAAGGTACAGGTTGGCAGTGCCATCTGCTGTGGCATATTTGTGCTGTATCGCATATCCCACTGCTTGGGACCCTGGTACCTAATTCATTTACCACTATCCTAAGTCCTAGGAGGTTTCTTTTTTCCTCTTCTCTAACTTTCCTCTCCCTGCTTCCTCCTCTGCTGGTGGTCCCAGGCTGGTGTTCTGGCCCAAGAGGAACAAGTGATCTCTGACACATCTCTGGCACAGGCACCCCCACCCTCTCCTCCGCTGTCCTTTGTTCCTCTCAAACATAAACACACTTAACTGGCCTCTTCTCTTCTCCCTCCACCCGCCAGCCTTCAAAGCAATCAGACAAAGCAATATCTCTCCTGCAGCATGTGCCAGCATGTTCCCCTGCTTGCAGAAGGAAGGCTGCAGCTAAGCAGAGGGCCCTGCCTATAGCTGGCATTTGCTTTGCTCTCTTGAGCCCTGTCCTAGTGCAAGGGATTTTCATCACCAGTGCTTCTGGGTTTCTGCCAGGAGAGGTGACTGTGGGAAGCATATGGTAGAAAAGCAGGAGCTCTGCAGGTGCCCAGCCAGGGCAACACTGGGCACAGGTGCTTCACCTTCTGCACTGTGGGAAGGAGGGAAGATGGTAACCTGGCACCTAACCTAACCACCGATAATTATGTGGTTTCTGGTGGTATGTTTTGTTTTGTTTTAGTTGTAATACATAACAGCAGGATAGGGGTCATTCAGTGAAGTGAGGGGAGTGCTGAGAGGTACATGAGATGTGAGAGAAAAGGGCACAGAAAAGACCCCAGGCAGATAAACAACTTCTCCTCAGGCACCAACCAAGCACCCCCAGTCTGAGACACTGCTGCTCCTGGCTTTTGAGGTGCTGAACACATCCCCATCTTACTACACCCTTGTTCCCAAAGCCCAGGAGATTGCTATGGTCCACATTGTATATAAAGTTCAGAAACCAAAATAATCACTAGTCTTAATTGCAGAGATTAGGACCCGGAAAGGGAAACAGATTCATCTGACAGCACTTAATCTAACATTTACTAGCTTAGCAGAAGACAGGCAGAGGCTGGACTGCCCTCACATTGTGAGGTGTTTGAATCAGCCTTTTGTGATGGAGCCTATTCCTAAAGAGAGGTGCCAGGGGCAGCCTGGATTGCTGCTCCCCCCATTCCTCCACCCCAGCTGAACTACAGACACCACCGTGCTGTCTGCTTAGGCTCAGCTTAGCCCTGCAGGTGGATGGAAGTGGGGAAAATATTTTCCTCCTTTCTTCCCTTCCTTGCTGCCTAATGAAACTGAGACACTGATTCCTTTTTTCTACCCCTGAACGAGCTGTGCCTCACGTTGGGGGGTTGAGCCCAGGCTCTTTCCTCCCCCCATTCTTAGCCCCAGCAAGTCTGCATGTGTTGGGAAGTCAAGTAGGTTGAGCTCTCTGCACTTCCCTCTGAAGTGTGAACCCAAGAAACCTGTTCCCATGCCAAGTGTAGGGAGAGGAATAAGAATAGATGGGGAGGAAGCCCCCCCCAGGCACCCAAGGGGAGGGACGGGTGCAGCTCCTGCAGGGGAAGATGTGGCGGTGGGTGTGTGTGCGATAAGGTCCAAGCCCTGATGCATAAGACCTTATTACTGAGTCAATTAAGTGGTAGGAGATTGTCAGCCTGAGCACCCTTGTAGGGAAGAGCCACCCAGGGAGAACAGCAGCCTGCCAGCAGATGTGAATGCACACACTTGAGGACAGGACATTAAGGTTTCATGACAAAATTTAAGAGGGAAAGGAGGGAAACAAAAAGCAAGCTAGTAAGAGTACTTGAAATGATGGAAGAGCATCTGGATCTCTGAACCCTGCCTAGCCTGCAGTGTGTGAGGGATTGCACAGACCTTGGTCTTAGCACCTCTCTGTCAGCGCCAGCACTCAAGTGTGCTTCTTCCCCCCAGTTGTTGCTCTTCAATGCCCATGGCAGAGGGAAGGATATAGACCGGTCACCAAACCTCCCCTAGGCCCTGTGGCAAGCAGCTCCCTGTGGCAAGCAACTATGAGCCCTTGAGGTTGCAGCAGTCAGTCTCCAGATACCAGCACTGTGCTTTGCTTCTGTTTCAGTCCTCAGGTAGCAGGCTCTAGGTTATACTGACAAAAAAAAAAAAAAAAAAATAACATTCCCTAACTTTTTTTACAGTTCTAAGCAGAAGGCAAAGGTAGGTTTCCCAGCTGGAGGAATGCCTTACTGATAAATCATCTGGTTACAAAGCCTTTGGCTTTTAAGAACTGTAACCTGTTTGTGCTTTTAATCTCCTAAAAAAAATAAAAGGCAAACTGGTTGTTTCACTTTTGACTAATGCTTATTATTGTTGGGATATAAATTTGTGGCATTCACAGCCAAGTTATCAAGCTTCAAAATCTCAGGTAGGCTGATCAGCTCTTCTACTGTTGGCCTGCCAAATCCTTAACCACTTCTTGGATGAGGAAGAAAAAAAGTATGACTATAAATTATCTTTTTCCCCTGAGAGTATTTATACTGTAGCTGTTGCTAAAGGGATTTTTCTCTCCATTCACCTCTAATAGTGTTTTTTATCAGGCAGATTCAGAAAGGACTGTGATGAGACTTCCTTCTCGATGTTGATTTTTTGGAGTATTTTGGGTATTTTCTTCTCTGTTTTGAGTATTTGCATATTTTGAGTCAAGCTCAGAAAGGATTTTGTCCATCTCCTTCCTGACATAAGCCTCTATGTGTCTGCAGGGCCAAAGCCTGTGGTTGCGATATTGAGCTCTAGGGAGGAGGGGAAATCTCACCAGCGGAAACCTCTTTGCCCAGCCCACGATACACACAGCGTTGCGTTGGAGGGAATAACTGGGTGCTGACAGGGCAGTACAGGCAGCACTGTGTGCTCTCCTGCCTTTGCAGCCCCAGTGAGCACCTCCATGGAACCAGGGAAGAGGTCTCGGGGAATTGCAGTGTCCATCGGCATCCAGCTGGGCCTCAGAGAGGCAAGCAGAGAGGGAGACCCTTGCTCACAGGCATGTGGCATGCTAGGATCTCCACACTGTGCTGGAGAGGGCTCATCACTCCTGTTCCCCCATCTCTCCCCACCACAGTCCTAGGGCTGCAGGTAACCTGGGCAAGGCCACCACAAATCCTCTTAGCTCAGGAGACAGCAGGCTTCTGACTGCTCTTCCTGCCAGACCCCTCAAGCTCTTCCTTTAATGGTCAGTGGATAATGCAGAAGTTTTATCTTGATTGAAAAACACGAAGCTTGTTTGTGAGACAAATACTCGTTTCCTTGTCTCTCAGGCAGGAATTCAAACTATTTGATGATTATCAATAGCAGCACCATTGCTGTCTTCTTTTCTCCCTGCTCCTCGGGCAGAAAGTGAATCCTCTTTTGCAGACTCATTCCTGGAGAGAAAAGTTCAGTGTAAGGCTGAGGCACTTGGGTACATATCCAGAGAACAGCTTTCAGTGTTCTTATCCATCACAGACTTGTCCAGCCTGTGCCAAGTCACTTAATTTTCTTACATCTTGATGCCCTGTCTGCAAACGAGGATAAAACCAGCACCAGAACAAGGGGACACAGTCTCAAGCTGCACCAGGGGAAGTTTAGGCTCGAGGTGAGGAGAAAGTTCTTCACCGAGAGAGTGATTCATCATTGGAATGTGCTGCCCGGGGAGGTGGTGGAGTCGCCGTCCCTGGAGGCGTTCAAGAGGGGACTGGATGTGGCACTTGGTGCCATGGTCTAATTGTGAGGTTTGTGGTTACAGGTTGGACTCGATGATCTTCAAGGTCTCTTCCAACCTTGGTTATTCTATTCTATTCTATTCTATTCTATTCTATTCTATTCTATTCGTTTCGTTTCGTTTCGTTTCGTTTCGTTTCGTTTCGTTTCGTTTCCTTTACTATCAGTTTTTATTGGTCTTTCCTATCTAAACACCAAGCTCTGATTCAGGGATCATCTCCTTCTGCACCTATGAGTGTTGCTGAGTAGGGCAGTACCCCCTGCAGAGCATGCTCAGTGCTAGCCCTGCAGGCATATTGCTGTCTTGCATGCCTGGCTTCCCCTGCAGCTTCTGGCACTGCTGAAACGAAGTGTTCATTCCTGTGACAATCTAAACTGAAAGCAGAAGACCTTGTAAGCTGTTCAGAGTTCCAGGTAGTCATTGCAAAACTTCAAAAAGCTATTCACAGTCCTCTGGCTACAAAGCAGAGCCTCTGCAACAGGTCCTCACCTTGAGGTCAGTGCCAGTGAGGTGTCTCAATTCCTCTGTGTTCTGAGGATACGGAAACTAGAGTTGTGTGAATTGCTTAACACGCCTTGTGTTCACCATCTCCATGTGTTCCTGTGCTAAGGGACAGAAGCTGACAGAGTATCATGGTGCTGAAGGGGATGTTTGGGTCCCAGTGTCTATGACAAGGGTGAAGACACAACCTCTCCTTCCTCACATACAAAGCCCCACTGCTTGAAGTTGATGCATCCTGGACTTATTTTTGCAAGAGGAGAGGACAACATGGGAGCAGGCTAAAGCTAGTAAACAGGTGAGACATAGACAAGAAGTGCTGGGAGGAGAGCCTGGGAGACCAGAATTGCTCTCTGCAATCTGAAGTCACCCCATGCAATACCCGGGAGCTGGCCAGTCTGCTGAGGAAAGGAAGTGCCCTGATGAGCATCCAGACTGTGCTGCTGCCCCCCATCCCCCCCCAAAAAAAAATCAGCCATGAGAAAAATAGATCCACAAAGGAGAAATGGGAGCTCATAACTGAGTTAGGCCTAATATTAATGCCCATTGCAGAGGTAGGGAACTCTTCTAGGGATCTTCTCACCATAATTCTACAAGCCTGTCTCAGCAGGGACCAGTGTCACTTGGAGCAGGATATTTAGGAAAAGGGCTAGGACAGACCTGTAGGATTTGAATCCTCCTTTATCTAGACTCTGGGTGTGAAGCAAGTTACAAAGTTTTCTGACATCAGTTGTGTAGACAGCCATCAAATAGTCTTGAAAGAGTTCTGCTGAATGTCCCAGAGTTAGGCCAGCATGACCCCTGTCTCCCTGACTTGTAAGGCTAATGTCTAGTGTGGGGGAGTGGTGGCTGGGCTGGGCAATGAGGTGCAAAACTGTCATCTGATGCAATAACAAGGCATGCACTGTAAAAGGAAATAGTCTGGTGGCAACTTCTGGACAGCTCCAGTTCCTGTTGAACAAAGGTATTAAAGTTGTGCACAAGACAAACTTAAGCAGAGAGGTTTCCACCAGTGGTCAAACCCAGCTCCCTCTGGCTATCCTCCCAGTGGAGGCAGTTTTCCAGGGCAAGCTGGGGTGCCACAGGGTGGGTTTCCCCCAGAAGATTTTGGGTTTGCTGCTGAAGCATATTTTATTCATCTAGACTTCACATCCAATTCCTTAGGGGGTTTAGCTGGGAAGGTGCAAAAGGAGGGTGGTCTGGGAAAAGGGACAGTGTTTGACTGAAGTTTTCATCCAGAAACACTTAAGCAGTATGTGTCAACATGCAGGGTTTTGTTTCACTTTACTTCATGAAGCACTTAAAAAAATCTGGAGATCAAACCAAAATGTCACACTTTGGGGAAGAAAACACTTAAGGGAAGCCTTTGTATCCAACAGGAGAACAAAACAAACCAAAACCCTTGTGGATTAACCAGAAATTATTCTCTTCTTCAACTACTTGTGTTTGCCAGGGAAATGATAAATTATAATAATTATTTTCCTTTTTACACCCAATGGTGATTTATTTATATTTTACTGCTTTCTGTTCAAGATCTGTGAAAAAATTTTAAAGGGACAGCCTAAAACTAGCACCATGGTGCACCATAAGGAGTGAGAAGAGCCCCAGGGCCTCCCCAGCCCTGGGTCAGCTGCCATGTAAGGGCAAGAAGGCACATCTGCTGTCTCTGAGGCACACAGGGCCCTTTGTGCCAGTCTCCCCTTAGCCCTGCTCTTGCTGCCTGCACCCACCCTCCTCCAGGCACGGGGCAAGGCCCAGCCTTCATGTCAGCACCCTGGGTGAAAGGCTGGATTCTACTTGTTTTGTGTACAACCTTCCTTTCACAAGGTCCAGCAGACTTGACTCACCTTCCCCCTCTCCATCTTTGGTGACTCAGCCAAAGAATTTTAATCTCCACGGTCTGTCTGTAGTTGTAAAATATAACACCAATGGAGTTGGGCTTGTTTATCCTGAAGCCATGAAACTGTTGTCGGAAGAAACTGATACACACTACTGAGGGGGGAAAAAAGTGCTGCTTCTGGGGAGGATTTGACTCAAGACAGCACTTCAAATGGAAATTTCCCTGTTTGAAGTGGATATGTTTTTCATCTCTGTGCCTTTCATTTCTTTTACTGCAGGAGTGTGGACTTGCAGGGTCTGTTTGCAAAAGGATTAGCTCCTCTCATCTGCAGAAGGTTTCCACCACTGGGCTGCAGGTGCCCTCACCACTCATGGGAGCCCCAGAGAAATGGTGGCTTGAGGTGAAGGAGCTCATGCAGCCCAGTTTAACCCCTGCCCTCTTACCCCACATCTGCAAGCCAGGAGGCCTCCACATCTGACCATCACTGGGCAGAGGGGATCTGCTCATATCCTAAGTATTCCGAATCAAATCCAAATTCAGCTTCCCCTTCCTTCAAAGACATCTGAAGCCTAAAAGAAGCAGATCAAACATGTAAATTTGAACTGAGATTAATTATACATTTGCAACTGGAGGGGAGGAGAAAAAAAAAAAGAAGCCATTAAGGTTTGTCTGTACTAACTATGCCCGTGAGGGTCTCTCTTTGTCTTTGCATGCAATGATACTTCATGAGATACTGGGTCTGGTTCCACCAGATCTCTGGAAAAGCCTTAGAGGCTTGGGAAACTCTGCAAATGTGTTTCAGCAGGAGGCAGACAAGGAGAAGGGAAGTGTCGGCACTGCTTCCTCGGAGCGCTGGAGCAGCCTTTGTTGAGTGGCTGGGGGCTACTTCTTGGCTCCTGAATTTCAAAGAGATATAATTATCACTTGGATAGAGTTCAAGACTTGGAGGGAGTTGCCAGATATTTCATGAGGGGGTGAGTCTGTCACACTGAACCTAGGATAAAAAATCAAGACAGAAAAGAGGGATATAAATTAACTATGTAGGTATTGTCTCACATGCATAGTATGCCAGGTAGCATATATGCCTGGTGCTGTCCTATTGCATACACACACTTTCCCTTTGGAGCACCTGCATCGTAACACTTTCATATGTATTACCTGGCTGAAACAAATTGGTGCTGGAAATGTCTCTATAAAGACTATTCTCCAAAGAGCTCCATCCCAAGGAGTCTCAGAAAAAAAACCCAAACATCTGATCCTCCAAGGAGCTCACTGACTCTCCAAAGACTTTAAGTTTTTTCACTCTGCCTTATTTTAAAGGGGGTGGAACCCTGAAACTGTGAATGTGTTCTTAGTGCAACATTTCCAGTAGGACCATGAGGGTGAAACCTTGGGATCCTTTCCCAACATGTCAACAGGCATCTCTTCTAACTCAGTCTAAACTCTTCTTCACAGTATTCACAGTCTTCTTCTTCACAGTCTTCACAGTTCTTTTCTAGTTGTTCCTGTCCAGCTGCTCTCTGCAAATGCTTGCCCACATGATGTGCCACACTCTCTGTGTTGCAGTAATCCTCACTCTGACAGACCATCTCATGCCCAGACACAGCTTCTGATACCCACCATTTCATATACATAACAACTTTATTAGACTTTGTGGTGATTACTAGGTGATGAAATGGCCTAAACTGTGACTTCTTCACCAAAGACACAAATGTGAAATGTCCTCTTTTAGACAATGGCCTTACTGAAGTTTGCAGAAAATAACCAATGCTGGGAAAGTTTTACCCAAAAGAAAATCTAAAATGCTCAAACACAATGCTGTTTTTAAATCATACAGCAAACATGTTTCATTTCTCTCTGAAAACACTGTCCACTGCTACTACAGAGTCATTCAGACATTGCATGGTGATGGCATTGCTGCTGCTTTTCTTGCCCTTTCAACACAAGCTCCCCCAACACACATGGATACAGCTTGCTGCCCTCGTGAAACTTGCTTTTAGTACAAATTGAACCAGCTGTTAACTGAATAAGCTTCTCAGACAGACTACTATAAACAACATTTAATAACCTTATGCTTTATGGGCTTGTTAATGTAAATGGAACTCTTGAAGCTTTCATAGCGCTGCAAAATGCAAAGCTACGGAGCACGCTGCACATAAACAGAGGCAAATGCCTCACATTTGTACATTCTGTCACGCTGTAGGTGCTCAGCTTTGATCTGTCTTCACAGGATGTTCCAATGCTGCTTCCAAGGGGCTTTGTCCCTGCAAATCAGGGTGAAGCATCACTCAGCCATCTTGGGAAATTATTGCTGTGGCCAAGGCACTGAGGCAGTAGTGGAATTGAGCAGGGCTTTTCATGGCTTTTTGCCTGGCTTCAGCAATGCTTTGCATTAGTCAGTAGTAGGGTGCCAGTGTCATCATTGGCATGACAGACTGGCAGAGAGATTCCTTTGTCCCCACCACCCTTGCTATGCCTGTAATATGTGTGAATAGCACAGCATGGGATGGGATGGGATGGGATGGGATGGGATGGGATGGGATGGGATGGGATGGGATGGGATGGGATAGAATAGAATAGAATAGAATAGAATAGAATAGAATAGAATAGAATAGAATAGAATAGAATAGAATAGAATAGAATAGAATAGAATAGAATAGAATAGAATAGAATGCAGATGCCAGATCTACAATGCCAGAGCTGGTAACATTCAGGGCCAGATTTATCTATAAGCAGAGGGGATTCAGACACTTGCACTCACACAGGGAACAAGCAGCCCAGTATGCTCACAGCAGTGTCATGTCTCCAACCAGATACTGGTAAAGCTATACAGGGGCAGCTCAGTGATGTTTTCTAGGGAGATGGGGCAATATCAGCTGATGTTTCCAGCACACAGGCAAGAGGATGCCCATGGTGTTGTTGAAATAGAGGGAAAACCCAGGCTGCACCAATCTGGGTTTATCACTGACCTCCTGACAGCAGGTGGGCTGAGCACTGTAATCATCCCCTCCGCTCTGCAGCTAGAGCACAGTCTGCTCACCACTGCTCAGCACTTTGATAAGAAACATGCTTGGAGGCATTTTGCAATGATGATCAAGAAAAGATGAACAAGAAGTGATGGCAGGCAAGTAAACATAGTGTGACTGCAGTGCGACTGAAGTGCAGACAGACAGAGTCACCATCCTGCAAATGCTGTGATCTCAGCCATATTTACACAAGGGCTGGTGGTAAAATCATATGGCTGCTTCTTTTTGGATGGGGGGGTAGGCTTTCTAAATCTTAATTTTGATTTTGCTTATAAAGCAGCTCCCTGCCTACCTTCTGCCCAGCTGCTGTAAGGCATGACCATCTTCATCAGCAGAGAAATGTTAGGAAGAAAGGAAGAGAAATCAGGCTTGTTCACATAGCCAGCACTTTCCCTCTACCCTGTGATGCCCAGCACAGCGTCCCCATCATGTCCAGCAGAACTTGTGACTCCCAGCTTGGAGGATGGAGGAGGAGGAGGGATGCAGTGGTACAACTCGTCATCTAAGAGGGACTTTCTATGCTTGGCTTTTGCCCAGAGTCCTTGCCCCAGCTTTTATGTGCTCGTCTCCTCTTACTCTCAACACTAGGCAATTTTGCTCCTTCAGAATTAGACTCATCCCAGTCTCAGTCCCAGCCTGCCCCACCTCATTTCTGCTTCTTGACAGAGACAGCAGATGCAACAGATCATGGCCAAGCTTGTGAGGGATGCCTAAAGACAGCAAAACCTCAGGAGTGAAAGCTGAGTCCTCTTCAGAGAAGGACATCTCATGGCACTCCTGGGCTAAAAATGCAAACCCAGGCCTCCATAGTGGGAAGGGAGGTGGGGGATGGGGCAGGACCACTCTTCCCTCCCAGTGTAGGAGGTGAAGTATGTCAGGGGAAGGAAGAAAGCACTTAAAATGGTGGGAAATACTTGCACTGGCTGATGGTGAGGCCAGGGTGGAAATCATGCCTCTTTCTACCCATTCCCATGATTCCCTCGAAGTCCTGCTCTGTAAGAGTTGCTGCTCTGATTGCACTTGTTACTGCTTCTGCTCTGCAATATCTCGCAGCCTTTTTATATTTCCACAAGGTTTCCCTGCAAATATATTATCTTTATGTCTTTGGGGTGTTTTGGTTGTTGTTTGGTTGGGTTGGGTTGGTTTTTTTTTCAGGAATTAGTCCTCCTCAAAGTCATATCTAATTTGTTCCTATTCCCCTTGTTTCAACCATGCAGCCGACGTAGTATCAAGCAGTGCACCACACTTCAAACCCACTTTGTTTTTTCTCCCTCCCTTCTGTCATGCTTCCACCTTTTCCCATGCATAAACACCACACATATTTCTGTGTTTGTACATCTGGTTTATTTCATTTATACACTGCACAGTTTATTATCAGCTTCATTCATTAAGCACCAGTGAGCTTTAACACCTCTGCATGAGTGTTCCCCTGGGATAAACCCTCTGCAGCTGAGCCTGAGAGTTCTTTGGTGCTTCTTAAATTTAAAAAGCTACATCCAGGGAACAGCCTAATTATAGCATAATGCTGGCAGTAAAGCAGATACATAAAAAGATGGGAAAATTCCATTTATTTGTAACTACTTGTTCTCTTTGTGATCTCAGTGCAGATGGAAGAGATTGGTTAGTATTCAATGCCAAAAGCTGACAGCTCTGGAATACAAAAATCTGCTTTATATGCCCAGAACCACACTGCATTAAATAAAATAATGGGGACGAGCAAGGTGCTTTGTGAGCAGCACACCAAATATAGCTTGGCTTGGACATGTGTTATATGCTTCCAGGCTTCACTGCCCACTACCTTCCCCACATTTTCAACCCATAAACCACTCACAGACTATTTGTTTAGCTTTCCTCTCCCAAATCCCAAACTCCTTCAAAATACCCATGTTTTCCTCCCCTGACTCCAGCAGAACAGGAGAGAGGTAGTATGTTATATCAGTGCAAAGCACATTTGCTTGCTGATAGCTGGCTAGTGCCCATGGGCTGGCTAGCTGTCAAGCTGAAAAGACAATTCATGTTATCTTTCCCCTTTGTAGGGACTCTAATTTGGCATGTCTTTCTACTCTGATGTCACCAGTATTCACAAACTGTGTAGGAATGTCACATCTTTGAGACCTCTGGTTACAGTCATATCTGAAGTGAGCTGAAGGGTCTCCAAAATTTTCAAGGAAGAAACTGTCAGAGAGATGTATGGAATCCTAAACTTCTTTTAGCCTGGCTAAAAAACCAATACCAAGCCATACCAATATATCTTATCCAGGGTAACATAAACTGTACTCTTAGAGCTTCAGCAAATGCAGGATCATTCCTAAATTGCAGTGAGTTGCACACGTTTGGCTCTAAAACTTTGACAAAGGGAATTCAAACTGAAATACAGGCTTGCTGGCTGCTCCCCACCCCTGTAACCCACACTTTTGGGGGTATTTGCCCCCTCAGGCATACCTAAAGACAGTGGTGGTAATGAGTCAGCTTCACAGATGGGTGCTTTGACCTTGAAAGTTTACATGAATACATGAAGTTTTGACTGAAAGCGGCTAAAGGGCAGATGAACTACCTGGGTTTTTTTGTGTCTGCCCCAGGGGCTGAGGCCTCCAGCAATTGAGTAGCACAGGGATTGGACCCAGCATGATGCACCACAGCTCATTGCCCAGAGCTGTATGCCCAGAGCTGGGCTCCTAACCTCTACCAAACCCCTGTTTTGAGTTTTTTTAAAAAATAAATTTAAAAAATTGGCTTGCATTTTGAGGCTCTCTTCCCATGGGGATTGCCTGACAATCAGTCAAAGGTTCAGAAGCTTTTGGAGACAAGACATTTCACAGAGCATAGTTTAAGCTTTATTTCCACTGGAAAGCAGATCAGGCTGTCTTGGCTTTGCAAGGTGCAAGTCTGCATGAAGCTCCTGGTCTCCCCAAGAAAAGCACAGTGACAGAGCTCTGCTCCAGGGCCAGGTCATGGGTACCCTGGCATTTCCATCTTGTAAACATGCATCTACTGTGTTTCTTGGGGAAGAATTATTCTTGTTTAAGATGTGACAAATAAATTGAAACCAGTTAAACCAACCTTTTCTTGTGCCTTTCCTCTGAAGTGTACCAAATAAATCCAGCCTCTGCACGTACTTGTTCTGTCCATTCCTGAGTTGAGATTTTGTTGTTGTTCACTTCAGTTTGCAACTTATTTTGCAACTGGGCAAATGTTTTTAACTTCCATGGCTGTATGTACCTCACTACCAGGCTACAGCTCTGAATCTTACCATCAGCCCAGGCCCGTGAACTATCCATGCCCTTCATATACTCAAGTGGCAGCCATGCTGTGTGCTCAGGTCATGGAGGTATAAGTTCTAAGGGTGATAACCAAGCACAGGTGTGACACCAGGTGACTTTCATACAGGGCTTTATCCAGTAAGAAAAGCTCACTTGTGTTCAGTGACAGACTTGCTCCTTGAAAGCTCCTGTGGTAAGTTCCTCTGTCTTTTCCCAGGTGTGCTTTTTGTCTTGGCTTTTTAAATGGCAATTTTTTGAGTGCTACTAGAGCTCAAGGCTACTGAAGTGTGAATGCTGAAACAGACCCTGTTAAATCCTACTCTTCTAGTTTGTTCTTCCAGGAGGGACAGCTTGGAGAAGTTTCCCACTGCTCTGTTTGTGGATGTATTCCTAGTGCTGTAGAAAGAATGAATAAAAACCATGTGGGAAATAACTGAGTAAGCATTTAGAGCAGATTTTTACCCCCAAGCACACCTTCAGGCTGATGGAGAATGCTGCTCATGCTGTGTTTACAGAGCTTTCAGAGCTGCAGCTGGACAGCCTTGTGGAAGAGCTGGATACAGATGCAGTCTTGTTGTTTGTCTGCTCCCCATTTGTCTAGAACAAATTTACCTCTTGCTATGTAGCCATTTTTCTGTACTTTGAGACTTACTAGTGCTAAGCACCTGCTGAAGTTGTATGTACTTAGAATTTACTTTGGAGAGACCTAAGACCCTGATCAGCTATTGTGATTGACCTCAGCTGACATCTTCTCCTCAGCTGGCTCTTCTCCTGGTACCGCTTGAAAATCTCTCTTCAAAATATTTTGGATTTTGTGTTGTTTCCTTCCCAAGTATGCTGGTGACAAATGTTTTCTTTGTGTGGACTTTCCCTGTTAATTTATACCAGAGAGATGAATTTGCCCTGATTTACTGTCTGAACATGACTTTTCTATAGTGCCTTCTGGTTTTCTCTGGCCATGTTATTGACCCTGGGTAATATAACATGAAAGGAGTGTGGATGGGCTTTTACAAAGAAATCAGCTAAATAGCTATTAGAGGATTAAAAGCAATCTCGTGGCCAGGATTACACATCTTTCAAATGCTGATAATATCAAGGAGCAAATGGATTTGTAATTTAATGAGAGAAGAGGGAAGACTTCAGATGTGTGGTTTTTTTCCACATTTGTTAGAAAGATGAAAGTGTCTGCATTTGGTGTGCAGGAGGTTGATAAAACTTAAGCATGGCTGCCTACAGGTATCAGTGCTCACCTTTCTTGTAAATAGTAATTGCATCACATGAAGAGAATTCTTCTGGTCACCATTTTTATGAAAACTTTAATTCTCATGGTGACAAGTTGGGATCATTGTCTGCTTTCAGTCTGATAATGGCACACTCTAGAAGCTTTGAAGAAAGCTTTTGTCTAGACAGAAACAGCTTAAGAAAGCTTTTGAAATGTAGCATTCACTATAAACCTTTCCTGATACCTGTATTAAGCATTGATCCATATTTGGGAAATCTTGAGCCGTTTTTCACTTCCTTATGTTAAAAGTCTATAAAAGGCTTGCATGACAACAGGAACTGTGAGAACTACAAATGTCCAACTTGCCTAAGGAGAGTGGTTCAACCTGCTACAACCTTGTCCCACGGGAAGGATTTCTTTTTATTCCAGAAAGTAATTTTATTTCAAAGTTAAATTAAGCTGCATGCAACATTTCAGTTTTTGCATCTTCAGTACTGAGGTTGGGTTTGGAGGTACATTAACCCTACCTCCAAAGCTGTTAAAGATGTATAATACAAAGGAAAAAAGGTAGCTGCAGCTTTATTAAAACATAGATTTTTAACCAGTCTCCTTGATTTGCGATCCAGAGGCCTTTTCCAGAATATTATTTCACCAAATCAGAGTTTGGTTCTGATTGTAGAGTATCAAATATGTGCAAAAAATAAACCAACCCCATCTAGATGTGTGGCAGATCAGCCTGCATCTCACATGGGAAGAAACAGCCTACAGTGGCAATGGCCAAGCACAGGTCCAAGGTATGATGCTTTCCACTCAGTTTGACTCCTGTTGAGGAACATCTCATGTGAGATGAAGATGAAATGGAGCAGAGCCACAACTTATTACACTTCTTCAGCCAGCCTGACTAGCTGATCATCACAGTATCACAGTATTACTAAGGTTGGAAGAGACCTCGAAGATCATCGAGTCCAACCTGTAACCACAGACCTCACGACTAGACCATGGCACCAAGTGCCACATCCAGTCCCCTCTTGAACACCTCCAGGGATGGCGACTCCACCACCTCCCCGGGCAGCCCATTCCAATGGTGAATGACTCTCTCGGTGAAGAGTTTTCTCCTCACCTCGAGCCTAAACTTCCCCTGTTGCAGCTTGAGACTGTGTCCCCTTGTTCTGGTGCTGGTTGCTAGGGAGAAGGAGGTATGCTGCATCACCTGTCTGGGATTTGGAAGTCGGAGGATTATGACTCCTGAATATATCTCTGCAGGAGTTAAGCCTCTGTGATAACCATCTATCAGAAACATTTATTTGGGGCAGTATCTGATGTGTCCTGCCCCGGAAGTAATGGCCATGCTGGTAGTTTTCATTTGTAGTTGTTCAGTTTGATTTGGCTATTTTTTGTCATTATATGTATATAGACTGCTTTTCTTCTTTGGTATGCTTTACAAACAACTGTATGTTTCACAGAATTCATCTCATCTACTCTGAGGTTGTGTATGTTTTTCATAGATAACAGAGATTTGATCTCTCATTTGAAGGGGAAGTACAATTCAGGCTTACTGACAGTTACCAGCAGCACTACCATATTTCCAGAAACCTCAAAACTGAGGCAGAGAGAGGCAGAATTTGTCAGAGACTGCAAAGGAAAGGAAAAAAAAACAACCAACCAAAACAAAAAGGACTCAAACTACTGGATCCTAATCAGACATTCAGACCACTACCTTGCCCTCCTCCCCTTTCTTGCATAAAAAATACAAACACAGACTAAGAAATGAGAGCTTTGGCTCCAGAGCTGAACTGTCCAAGTAACTAGACCTCTACTCTTTGGGTCTGGGAAGCACACCCTGCAGAAGTAAGAGCCCTCAGAAAAACAAAGCAGTTAATAGAAAAGGAAGCAGACCACCATGAAAAGGTTATAGAATGAAGCATGAGACTGCCATGGACGCAGTAGCTGAAAGTGTACAAGTCTGCTAGAAATCAGCAGAGTATTTTTATATCAAATAATTTTGACTAGATTCCTACAGCACAAACCTGCTCCTTATCCAGACTTAAAAATATAGATTGAAAATTTGTTTTCAGAGATAACAGTTCAGATTCACTTTCTATCCATTTTCTTAATTCTTTCCTGAAAGAAAGAAAGGATTACTCCCACTACTCCTACAAACACTGCTCTCTCATTTGTTAGCAATTGAATGTGAAAAAAAAACCCCAAAACTCACAGCCAGGATTAATTTGTTGTTTTATTTAGATGAAATTTATGGGCACATTTTGAGGTATTTGATCTGCATTCAGTTTTATTTACACACAAGTTGTTTTTTTCAGGTGTTCAGTCAGCATGACATGAAGGAAAGTCAGACAGATACAAAACCATTTCACCAACATGAGGCCAAAAAAAAAAGGTTTGAAAGGTTTATGAGAATTATAGGTAAGAAGGAGTTCACCCCATATTCAGAATGGGGTTTAAGCACCTGGCTAGATGCTATTTAAATCTGGCCTTGGAAAAAGGAAGATTTTCAAGCAATTTGGAGAGGAACTGTCATTTTAAGTAGACATGGTCTGAGTTAAAGGTACCCCATGGATTTTGAGATAGTAATTTTAAATGGTGTATTCTTTGAAAGAGTAATACAATATTCTAAACAAAAGGCCAAATAGTCACATTTTCATACAGATGTAAACTGACATATTCAGTGTTACCCTCTTTGTACATACCAGCATCTAACCACTACAGGAATGCATTCCTAAGCATATAATCTTTGACCTGCCAAAAATCACAATCGAGACTCTCTTGTCCATGAACTCTATTTTCAAAAATGACAAAAGGCTGGAAACTCCCCCTTCCCCCTCCCCCAGTATCACGAGTGGAGCTTTGCTTCTGAAGGTGCAGTTTCACAGAACTGTTTCACTCCTCCTGGCACTGATTAGAGTGAAAGTGACAGATTCTCTTTTCCTAAAAGTTACCTCTGAAAAATCACCAAACAGCCAGTGTCCAACGTGTAAGTTGCTTCTTTCCATTTAGAAGACGCTGTATATAGCCAGATTTTTAATTTTTGTCTTTTCAGAAATATGAGTATTTATGTGAATTTCCTTAAAAAAAATTTAGGGAAAGACATATTATCCAAATCTTACCTTTCCCAGTCCGAGTGTTTGCAACCCAGTGCATCTCAGGTTAGCAGTCACCAAAAAAACCCAGACAATAAAACTTATGGGAGGAAGAAGGAGAAAGGGGAAGGGAATTTCTCAAAATGGATGCATTTGATTTTGATGTCTCAAGTGAAAGGCAGCAGAAAATAGAGAAACAGAATCAAAGCTGAATGAAAAGCAGAATGCAAATGTTGCTTCACTTTCAACAATCCAAAGGAAGTTTAGTAACACATCTGAAGTAACCTGAGAGAGATCTGTTTGCTTACAAATCATCTTTGTACAGACAATATTTAAAGTCCTTTGAAGATTGACAATATCCTCTTTTTTGTTGTTGTTGTTCCCCCTAGCTCTTTCCTTTTCCTGGTATTCATTTTCATCTGTAAAAAAAGCCCCAGGGTTTTATATGTGGTTTTCAGCTGCACTTGAAGCTTTCTGTCTCCAGAGAGGTCATTACCTAGCTGCCCGTCTCCTCAAATTCACTGTAGGGGGATGAAGCTGAAGAGGTTTTAGACTCTCCATCACTGTTGCACTCCCGCAGGGGAGCAGGACTGCAAGTCTCTGGGACCTCCTTGGCGGAGACTGTCTCCTTGCTGCTAGACCCTAAGGGATGGCAGTCCAGCAAGCTCTGCAGGTGCTTGATGTAGCTTATCGCAGCTCTCAGGGTCTCCACTTTGCTGAGGCGCTTGTCAGCAAACTCCTTGGGCAGGTGCTCTCTGAGGCGTGTGTAGCCCTCGTTCACACAGCGCACACGCTGCCTTTCCCTCTCGTTCCTCTTTCGAATGAAGGCAGGCTCGAAGGAATAGTCATAGACGCCCACATAGCCAGGGAATGGGATGTAGGAGATGTGACCTGTGTGTCCACCGTAGGTTTGCTCCCAGTAAGAAGGGTCCAGATGGAAGGGAACCCCAAATGGCTCTCCCAGAGGGATCCCACGGGGATGCACGTGGCTGTTTGCCAGGGATATAGCTCCTGGAAATGCAATCCTGTTCAACAGTCCATCATCATCTTTATTGTTCTCCATGCTGCTTCTTTTTCTCACCCGTGGGATATCAGTTCCTGAATTTGGCTTCCAAATCTTGTGTATCAGTCCAAGCAAGAAGGAAACATTTGTTATAGCTGCTCTGCCCCGCAGGCTGCAATTTCCTCCTGCGGCATATAAAAATGCAGATCTCAAAGCAGTGCTAATGACTTATAAGGTCCACTCTGTGCTTGGAAATCAGCTCTAAGCTTTGTTGTTTTTATAGATGTAGGATGTCATCTAATTTACAGACAGGTTTTGAGGACCATCACTCCGCACTTTAAACCCTTCTTTTCCTCTGATCTTCATATTTCAAAAGATAATAAGAGGGTTCTCGCGTATTCCTTTCCTCCCCGCTTGAAATTATGACCATAAGAGTTAATGCCAAACATAAATAATCTTCCAGGCTCTAAACACGTCTCATGTATTGTAATCCACGATATCGTTTGATATAATTGTCTCCAAAAGATGGGTAATTTGCAAAGTTTACAGGGATCTTCAAAGTTTTGGCAGAACTCCTCCCTCTCAGGAACCAAGGATCTTCTGTCATCTGAAAACTACCCACAGGCTTTTCACAATGAAATCCAAAAAAACAACTGCAAGCTTTGTTGTTTCGGCTGCTCTGGTCTAACTGAAACGGCTCACAAGCAGTTTGCAAAACTTATATGGCATGCCTCTAGCTTTCTGGGGAAGCCGAGAAATCTTCAAAGGAAAGAGTGCTCTCTTGTGGTTGCAAGTCATGTCAGATCAAGAATGCATACGTGCAAGCATCTGAAGGAAACAGCTTTCTTCGCCTGAAGAGAGGCTTTTCAAGAAGTGTGAGTTTCACAAACTGAACGTGAGCATTTTGTGAAAATCTGCAACATTTTGCATGTCTCTGTTCATTGCAGGAATGTTCTGGTTAGCTCCATGAGCACCTGCCTCAGAGAAATAGCAATGTGAGATGCCCCGATTGTCTCCTATGTAACTATTACTAGATGCTAACATATATATTGGCTTACCTGATGGAACCCCCTCACTGCCTTCACTGGGAAGCTGAAAATTCCTCTTTATTATGCCAGATTTGTGCTGCATCCTGCAGTTTGCCTGCAGCTTGACAAGAAACGGGCAAAAGACAAGGACTCTTGGAAGTAAAAGAGCATGATGTCCTCATCCATGCCTTTCCTCTAAGATACCTTGTTGGCTTAGGATCCTCATCTGCGGCAGGTGAAGGACCTTTGACTTTTCCCACGTTGTTGTTCAAGAGCAGCATCACATTTTGTTGGTTGGGTGGTTGGTTTTTTTTCCCAAAAGCATATCTTCACAGTTAATTGCCTTTTTTTTTTATCCTTTCCCCCCCCCCCCAACAGGTTGGGGAGTTGCACGTTCTGGTATGGGAGAGCTGTGGGAAGAGAGGGATGTGAAAAGGTACAGCCATGTAGGCTCTGTTAAAACTGTCTTTTTGCTCAAAGTGAAAGTTTCCGCCCTGTTCAGTCTTTCATGCCAAACTGCCTTAGAAGCATGAGTAACTGAAACAACATCCTCCACTCCGAGAAGCACATCTGTCTCTGCTGAGTCAGAAACCAGCAGCAATGATGTCAGTGTGCATTTTCAAGTCAGCCTTTGTATCTTTGCTGGCCTATTCTGTAGCTTCAAAAAACAACGGCAATCTTCAAAGTATGATGGACATACAGGCAGAACATTCCAGACAGACACGAGTGAGAACAGTCCTGGACTCTGATCGATGCCAGGGAGAGGATCAGCACCAAAACAGCTCTAAAGACAGGGCAGCTATCCATCCCCTTTTTCCTCTGTCACTCACACTGGGTAGCAACAGCTGAATGTTTAAAGCTGCAAAGTTTGTAGCATTATCTACGAGTTAGCTAATGCATTTCATGAAGAGTTGAGATATTTTCCAGTCACAACTCAATGTCTTTCTAAAATATGTGCCCTAGATCAGGTGGAAGGTATGGGTGTGAGGCAAGAATTATGTATGACTCATTTCAGATGAAATAATCGAGAGAGCCTTTCTGCCTTTTAACAAATCTTGGGAAAGGGTTAAACATTCTGTGCTTTTCAGTATCACTTCCACTATAAACCACTGTCCAGCAGAAATGTTTTTGAACTGAATGCTTAAATGAAAATAACTCATTCAGAAGGAAAAGGACATTTGATTTGTGTCATCATTAGGTTTGAAACTCTGCTCTCTGGCAGTATTCCTTAAAGGAAATGGAAGCATGCCTCTTGGGGAGGGGGGCTGTCTCAGGTGCCAGAATGCTTCACAGCCCTCCGTGGCCTTGCCAGAAGTCTAGCCATGTTCAAAAGGCAGAGTTACATTTCAGTTCTGTCATGCAAATGCACCATTCCTGCCACCAGTCCTCTTTTTGTATGTTTACTGTAAATGCAGGTCACCAGCACTTCCCAGAGCGTCAGAACTGCACCTGTGCTAAACAGGCATCTGCTCTTCCTACAGAAGCCCCCCTGTTGTTAATCCTTTAGTGAAATACATGAACAAAAATGACTGGTAAGTGGTTTTTTGTTAATTCAAATGATTGACACTGGTCTCTGCAGTGTGACTTTTTTTGTGTGCAAGAAAAGTAAGAAAATATGCCACAGGCTTTTGTTGAATCTTGTTGACAGTCTAATGCTGCTTGCTCTGAAAGGGATTTGCCCCAGGGTAAGGAGCCAGCACAAGGCCAATGCACCTGACATCCCACTGAGCATCCTCATTGAGAGCATGACCAGGCTTAAAGCAAGGAATTGGTTCCATAGAGACTTCTACACAAAGCAGGCCCTTTTTAACATCTGCACATGCAGATGCAGTGAATGTTGTAGGACTGGGGTCACCAATGGCAAAGGCTAACACACATTCTTTTTGATGTGTGGCCAGCAGTAGCAGGGAAGTCATTGTGCCCCTGCACTCAGCACTGGTTAGGCCACACCTTGAGTACTGTGTCCAGTTCTGGGCCCCTCAGTTTAAGAGAAGGACATTGAGACACTTGAACGTGTCCAGAGATGGGCAACGAGGCTGGGGAGACGCCTTGAGCCACAAGCCCTACGAGGAGAGGCTGAGTGAGCTGGGGTTGTTTAGCCTGGAGAAGAGGAGGCTCAGAGGAGACCTTATTGCTATCTACAACTACCTGAAGGGTGGTTGTAGCCAGGAGGGGTTGGTTTCTTCTCCCAGGCAACCAGCACCAGAACAAGAGGACACAGTCTCAAGCTGTGCCAGGGGAAGTTTAGGCTCAAGGTGAGGAGAAAGTTCTTCACTGAGAAAGTGATTGTCCATTGGAATGGGCTGCCCAGGGAGGTGGTGGAGTCACCATCCCTGGAGGTGCTCAAGAGGGGATTGGACGTGGCACTTGGTGCCATGGTTTAGTCATGAGGTCTGTGGTGACAGGTTGGACTTGATGATCTTTGAGGTCTCTTCCTATCTTGGTGATTCTGTAGGTTAAGACTACATGGGTAATGTTACTCTTCTAAGAGAAGTCCTTGATTTTCTTTCTTTCACTGTTTCTCCAATTAACTCTTCTTCACACCTTTGCCTGGATGATGCTTTGACTCCTGTATGCAGTATCCTCCATGCTGATATGAAGCAAGGTAGCCTGGTTTGCTTTCCAGTGGATACAAATCAGGTGTTATGGACTGCTCTACAATGGCAGAAGTTGTAATGTTTCTATTTATATTCTGTGTTTTGCTTTGGTTTGTTTTTTCTTTTGGGGGGTGGGGTGTTGAGCTGCTTCTATTGGTTTTTAAATACAAAGTTTAAATGGGGACACTGGGAGATTCCTTACATACACCATTGACCATGACATTCAAACAAGTTCTCTTCCTTCTCTACTTCTTTTTACCTCACTGTATGCACTTTTGAGCCAAAATGAAAGGAAAATATTTCTGATGCACCTAAAATTAAAATATTGAGGCATCTTCCTTCCAGAAAGTTCTTTTACTTGTCTATATCTTAATAGAGTAACTGCAAGAAGTAACATTGTACAAAAGAACCTTCAACTACCTCACGCTTCCACAGACTCATGAATAATACTATGGACATTAGAGTGATTACTTTGAATTACTCAAAGGAACAGATTCTCCTTGGCACCAAGTCCCTTTGCATCTGAAAAGAAATCCATCAGTGGAAATAACTGTAGCAGAAACACAGGAGTCAGCTGAACACAGGTAAGTCCACCTAATTCCCAACAGATGATGTCTCAACTATTTCACCTGTCAACACATTAACTGAGAAGGAAGAAAGGGAAAATGCATCAGAAGTTTAAAAAGAGACTCTCACAACATTGTGTTTTTATTATATTTTATTATAATACCTTCTAGTATTTATTATACATATCACAGTTTGCCTGGGCTGCTGTAATTTATTAACAGGTATAAAACTGTTAAATTAACAGTTGCTCTTGTTAACTGCATACAACAGAATTATAGTAATAACTGCAATTTAGACTGGGATCAAGAAATACAAGATTGAATAGTTTTGCATATCTCTAAACTTGTTTTACCCTTAAGCATGGGCCATTTCTTTCCAGCTCTGTAGCTACAAGTGAGAGCTGCACCTGAACTACCCAGGTTTCATACTGTGACTGTCACCAAAATACAGGCCTGCAAAGTGCTGACAGGCCAATAAAAGGTATGAGAAATTTCGATTTTGGTCATTAAAATGGTTGGCTTCAACCACTGCTTTCTGTGTAATCTTCATTCAGTGTAATTCTGCTCACTCTTAGAGAGCCCAAGGGCACATTTGCAATAGCAGAAGAGAAGTTATTGTATTGAGAACTGGTCATGGTCCAGCAGGGACCGCTGCTCACACAATAGGGGAGGACTAAAGAAGTGTGCTTACTGCATTTCTTTCCTCCATGGTTTCACAAGTCTCCCTTATCTTTCAGTATGTCTCTAGGATCTGAAGATGACTTGAAAAATAGCTCTGCAATTTGTTCCTCACACAGCAAGCACTGCTATAAATGTCAATAAACCAAGCTTTCAGGGGACACAGTGCAGTTGTCTTATCAAAACACTTCACATATAATAAAAGTGTTTGATATATAAAAAAATATCTTCCCTTCCAGAAGAAACAGTTCTCCAATGTGTTTTATCACGATACCTTGGGCGTGCAGAGTACATCTCTGTAGACAAAGATTAATTTCTCATTCAGTGACACTTCATATTATCACTGGCTTCCTTTGATACTTGTGCTTTAAACTGGTAGTTAAGATATCACTCGTTCGAGGGAGTAACGTGACTACAAAAAAGCTGGAATCTCAGAGGACTTATGTTTGACAGTAGGAAAAAACACTCTTATCTGTGTATGACTACATCCAATCTGGCTCATAGGCTCAAAGTATTACTTTCAGCTCAGATTGTTGAAAGAGTGAGGATTTGAGTGCCAGGGCAGTTCTGCGGTAGACTTACACTATCATAATTGGCATTAAGACGAGCTGAGGGCTTGGGATAACCTAGCATTTCGGGACAGAACTGGGATCTACGGAGTATGACTGTGAAGTTGTAAGGATGGCAACTGAAACTGGAAGGTCCCCGGTCATCTATGTATTGGGGAATGCATAGAGACTTTTGGACTTGTAATTGTTTGCTGAGGTTTGTAAGAAAGATATGAAGTATTAGCACCATGTGAATACTTGGTACTGCACACATAAAAATGAAACACATATAAACACCACAGTGCAAGCTTAGCACTCCCTAGAACCTGAGGACTTGATGAGTTCTTTCTTGAGTTGATGAAATAATGCTTGTAGGCCAATTCGGATACACTCAATCATGGTTAGAGTAAGGATTATCTGGCTTAGTGGAGAACTGGAGAGGTTGTGGGATATGTGATAAACTAAATGAGGTCATCCTTCTGGTCACAAATGACAGGGTCCTGGATTTATTTTGCCTAAATGTAGTGCTCTAGAAGTTATATATTTAGACTAAACTAATTATGTGGGTCCCAGTTACAGGCCATAGACACAGGGAAACGGCTCTGTAGGGAATTCTGACATTCTCAAGCACCTATCTCAGGATGGGATGAAGCAGTCTCTGCAATAGCCGGCTTCTTTTTCATCTACAGAGTGAGTCTGAAGAATGAGTGTATACAAAGTGTCTAGTTTTCTGACAGCTAAAGCCAAATGAGGAGAGTGTGTTTCTATACCTGGAAGAACTGATGGGTTTGTACTGAATGGGAAATGATCCTTCCAGATCCTTCATTTAGGCTCTTTAGATCCAAAGGTAGTGGGCAGAAATACACCATTAAGCTTCCTCCTGTGTGGACATCCTATCAAGGGATGTCTCATTTAATGAGGCATCGTTTAAGTGTCAGGCATGATCAAATTACAGAAGCACATTATGGTATTTCAGGAAACAGCTGTTCACCTCGGCACTTAAGGAACTTGTAGATTGATTTGAGCAGCTAATGTGATGAATATCCACGTGTCACAGGCAAAAGCAAGCTACAAAACTGCTTGCACACATCAAAAGATTCCTTTGCAGTGCAGCCCTTGCCAGAATGATACATGAGCCATAAATCACAGGTAATTGAACAACAGTCAATGTCCAGAAGGGAGCTGGGCATGTACAGCCCGATGCTACTGGAGGACATGAAACACAAGATACAAAGGTGTAACAAGAAAGCAGTGAGATAGTTGAGCCCATCACATGGAAAATCTGGCATCGGCGGCTTGTCAACCACAAGAGGCTTTGGTCAGCTGACGAAGCCAGGGGTGCTGCCTTAGGGCTGGAGTGCCAACGGAGCTCTCAGGCCCGCTCTCTCGCCCCAGCAGCTCCCACGACGCTGCAAATGAGGCAGTGAAAAGGGATGAAATGCTGCCGAGGTTCTTCGAAGGTGGGCTGGCCCTGGCCTTCAGCATGGTGGCTAGTACGGAGCCCTGCAGCGGCTGCTTGGGAGCCTGGCTGTGGCGGGCAGGTGGCTGCCAGGAAGTCAGGGAGGGCCTGGCCTGGTCTGGCCAGGAGGGTTCCATCAGAACCCCCGGGCGGTTCCTCCGCGCCAGCACGGCCTGCCTCGGCACTCAGATCTGGGCCCGTCACGGACCCTACCGGCGGCGGCAGCAGGCGGGAAAGTGGCCAAGCCTCGGGGCGGTGGCGCCGCTTCCTGGATGTGGCGCACGGCGGCGGAAGCGGCCCCCGTCCCCCTCCTGCCACCGCTGCCGCCATCACCGCCACCGCCTCCCTCTCCCGCCTACTCCTCCGCCCTTCCCCGCCCGCGGCCGGACCCGCGCCGCTCGGGGTCCCGCCCATGAGGCGGCGGCGACGGCAGCGGTGGTGGTTGCGGCCGGGCTGTGGCTAGGGGTAGGCGCCTTCCCGAGGGGCGGCGGCGGGCCAGAGCTGAGGGCCCTGATGCGGCTGCGGCCGCGGACCGCTCCGCCGCCCGGAGAGGCCCCGCCCCGGCACCGGGCCCCATGCACCCCAGGTGAGCGCCCTCGCGTCCGCCAGGGCCGGGAGGCCTAGGAGACGGGCAGCGCTGCGGCCAGGCGGAGCGAGGGACGGGCACCTCCGGCCTTGCGACGGCGACGCGTACTCCGGCCGAGTGGACAAGGGGCGAGCAGGGCACGGGGTGCGTAAAGCGTTCAGCGGCTCCCGCAGGCCCCGAGGCTTGCCCCCGGTCCTTCGCATCCCCTCGGTCCTGGAGCGGGGATGGTGGATCCTTCCTCGGATACCGCCACCCTGAACAGCCGTTCGAACCGTGCCGGGATATTAGCTGTCCGGCCGCGTGGCCGGACCCCTCGGCACCGTCTTGCAAAGCCCTGGAGGCAAGCGGGGTGGCTGACAAGAGTAGGAGAGGACTTAATGCGAAAACTGGGCAGAAGCAAGATGAAAGTCGGTGACTCTGGGCGGCTCAGACCTTAGGTTCCCTTGCGTGAGTTTTGCGTGTTTGGCCTTTATTTCAGGGTAAATGGTATCTTTCCTTACTGGAATGGCAATCCAAGCTCTAGCTCTCTGTCACTACTGCAAAGCTTAGGCCTGCTGCTTACAAAGGGCATATGAAAGGCTTGGATCAGCCTGGAGGTCTTGTTGCCGGTATTGTGACCGATGTGGGGGCAGCGGCGCTTTTGATCCTTCGAGCTGCTGATAGGTGCTGGTGTGTGGAAAGAAGTTCCCGTGGTGGCAGAGCTTGCAAAGTTGTTGACGAGCTAGTGATTATACCTCTTTGGCGTCCTCATCCCCGTGGACTGGTTCAGACTGCATGGGCAGCTTGAGACCCCAGAGAATGGATGTGCCCTGAGCTGGTGCGGTTTCTCCCAGGGCTGGGGATTTGGGTTGCTGGGCAGCTTGGCGGTTTCTGCAGCCACTCCTGCTGTGCACGAACTTGAGTAGCTTGAGAGGTGCAGTCTCTCGAGGCACTGTTTGCTCACTCTGAAATAACATGTTGTCCACAGGGCCAGTTTTTAATGTCATGGGAGCATGTGCCGTGTCTGCAGAACCAGACGGAGGCAGCCTGTTAAAACTATACAATGGCTATTCTGCTGGGATGACTCTTGTCACTGTTGGCCTGGTTCAGACTGATAGTGAATTAGAGGTTTTGTGTCCATTACCAGTTTTAAGTGATCCTTCCCCCTCCTCTCCCTCTGACTTTGGTTTTTGAATGTGAGTGTGGTGTCCAGAAGTCAGGAAATATAAATTAGATGCTGTTGTCTGAGTAATTGTAACATTCAGCTTGCAAATTGATCTGTGTTCGCAACACTTTAATCACAGTGGCTTTGACTACAAGGAGTGAGGCTTTGTTTTCTGAATGGCAAGGAAAAAGCTATGATCTGACTTGTCTGTTTGAACTAGCTTTTGATCCTGGTTATTGCCATCTAATAATATGTATTGATCATGATGTGATCACTGTGAGTGGCTGATACGCTTCATGCTTAGCTTTCTAAGGTAGAGTTTTTACATGTCAATATCTGAATTCGAGTTTGTTTGCTCAGCCTTTCCTTGCCACAGTATGGTCAGTAATCAGGAATGCTCTTGCTTCTGTTTCTTTTTCCTCTCCTCTTTCTATTCCCTGGCTCCAGAATGAATGAAATGAACTTGAGTCCTGTAGGGATGGACCAGCTGACCTCATCCTCTGTAAGCAATGCCCTGCCGGTCTCGGGGAGTCACTTGGGATTGGCAGCGTCACCCACTCACAATGCCATACCAGCACCAGGTAAAGGGAAAAGCTCCCACAAAGGGCATTTTACTGTACATTACTGTCATGGGAACAGTTGTAACTGGGTAGCAGTGCTTGCACTCAATAGGAAGTCATGTCTTTATCAGGTAATGAAGTGATGTAGGACTGGGGAAGGGTAGACCACAAACCGTTGCTTGTGTGGGCAAAGCAAAAGGGATGTGTGTTTACCAGGTTTATGCCTTAATGGGAATCTCATTTTGTTCTAATGGGGTGGTTTGCACTGTGGGTGGATGGGTGAGTGGTAGCAGAATCTTTTGAAATATGAAGTGTAGCTGCAAATCTGTCTCCATCCCTCTGTATCTTCACTCAGGTGAAAATAAGGACTTTTTTTCACCTGTAAAGCAAAACTGGTTTTGTAGCTCTTTTTTCAGCAGACTGCACAGATAAAAATCTATTGCAATTATAAAGTAGAAACAAGCCCTATGTAATGTGTCCAGAAAAGCTCTAGCCACATTCAAGCATGCCTCTCAATGCTTTGATAACTGTGATCCTTTCTTTGAAGCTTGTCACCTTACTTTGACAGTACCATATGGTACTTCCACAGGGAACTCCTAAGGAATTGGTAACCTCTTTGTTAGCCTGTGTTCATAAGCTCAAGTAGTTCCATTTAATTTAAACAAGTGTTTTCTCTTGCAGGCTTGCCTGTTGCAATTCCAAACTTGGGCCCCTCCTTGAGTTCATTGCCCTCTGCTCTGTCTCTGATGCTCCCAATGGGTATTGGGGATCGAGGAGTGATGTGTGGTATACCAGAGAGAAACTACACTCTACCTCCACCACCATACCCTCACCTGGAGAGCAGCTATTTCAGACACATTCTACCTGGTAAGTGGTCTAGTGCTGATGGATAGGACCAGAGAGAGAAATTTTAAGAGCCACCTGCTTATACCCTGAAGCAAGCAAGACCAAGTGTTTTCCAGAGCTGTGAATTCCCTGAGTTTGTCTGGAGTCTGTTGTGTCATTTACACACCTTTATTTTCCGGTGTCTGTTGCTGTGTATGTGTATGAAGAGAACTGCAGGACATTTCCTACTTAAGCTAAAACTCTGATCTCTCCTCCTGCTAGTTTGTTTTTGAGATTAAGAGAAAACAAAGCACACCTGTTTTTTTTTCTCAAATGGCTTGTAGTTTCAAAGTGGCTTCTTCTTTTTCTTTTTTCCTCCTGTAGTCTGAAGCAGTGCTTAATATGTGCAATAGAGTAGGTTCCAGTAAGATTTAACAATGACTGCTTACTTTCTTTAGTACTAAATGACACAACTGTCCATCTTGGAGATCATGAATTGCAATTTTGAAAGACCAAGATAAGATCTTTCACAAGTATCATGAGTCATCTTGACTCTCTTGACTTACATGAAAAGTGTGGTACTTCTCCTAAAACAACGGTTCACATAAATCTTAATCAGAAACCTGAACATCTTTTCCGGTTGTTCTGGAAAGCTGCTGAGCATCAACCAACAGTGGAAATTAAGACATAAAGAAACACTAACTTATATTTACATGCTACTAACCTCTCTTATTGAGCAAACCTACACAAAAATACTTTGTAAAATCTTCAGCAGAAACCCATTGGCACCCTCAGCAAGTTTGCTGATGACACCAAGCTGTGTGGTGCAGTGGACACGCTGGAGGGAAGGGATGCCATCCAGAGGGACCTTGACAGGCTGGGCACAAGCCAACCTCATGAGCTTCAACAAGACCAAGTGCAGGGTCCTGCATATGGGTCGAGGCAATCCCAGGCACAAATACAGGCTGGGCAGAGACTGGCTGGGGAGCAGCCCTGAGGAGAGAGACTTGGGGGTGCTGGTGGACGAGAGGCTCAACATGAGCTCTCAGTGTGCACTTGCAGCCCGGAAAGCAAATCAGATCCTGGGCTGCATCAAGAGAAGTGTGACCAGCAGGTCAAGGGAGGTGCTTCTCCCCCTCTACTCAGCTCTGGTGAGACCCCACCTGGAGTACTGCGTCCAGGTCTGGAGCCCCTATTACAGGAGGGATGTGGACGTGCTGGAGCGTGTCCAGAGAAGGGCCACGAGGATGATCAGAGGGCTGGAGCACCTCTCCTATGAGGACAGACTGAAGGAGTTGGGGCTGTTCAGTCTGGAGAAGAGAAGGCTCCGAGGTGACCTCATTGTGGCCTTCCAGTATCTGAAGGGGGCCTACAGGAAGGCTGGGGAGGGACTTCTCAGGATCTCAGGTAGTGATAGGACTAGGGGAAATGGAATGAAGCTGGAAATGGGGAGATTCAGGCTAGATGTGAGGAAGAAGTTCTTCACCATGAGAGTGGTGAAGCCATGGAATGGGTTGTCCAGGGAAGTGGTTGAAGCCCCGTCCCTGGAGGTGTTTAAGACCAGGCTGGACGAGGCTCTGGCCAGCCTGATCTAGTGTGGGGTGTCCCTGCCCATGGCAGGGGTTTGGAACTAGATGATCCTTGTGGTCCCTTCCAACCCAGAATGATTCTATGATTCAAGTAAACAGTACTCCCAGCAGAGAGAGACAGAAATTTTGCAGCTTCTGCATCATCTGGCTCAGAATATTTCTTTTTAGCCTTGAACCCTATGAGCCATTTGTTCTGTAAAAGTTTTTAATTTAAACATGTCCTTTATTACAAGGACACGTGCATGGACACTTTCTGCAGCAAAATCCCATTAAAAATGGCCAGGCGAAGAAATAGGCAATTTAAATTAACCAGCTACATCTTCTGCATGCAGTGCTGCCTTGAGGCTTGAACAAGGATCCTTCAAAGTAGTAAAATGATTGACAGATGAACCCCTATGAAACACCAGACTACATGTCGGAGTCTGGATGTGTTCCTATGTGATCTGCTTTAGGTCATCCTGGTCTGGCAGGGGAACTGGATCCTATGATCTTCAGAGGTTTCTTCCAACCCCTACCATTATGTGACCAGAAAGAAAACCCCCACATTTCTGTGTGTGTTGTTCCATTTTAGGAGAATGGCAAATAATTTTGGTTCACAAACGCACTGTCTTCCCCTCTCCTCTTTGCCTACAAAATGGGCAGGCATGTACTGCAGTAGGAAAGCTTGCTCCTAAGTAGTTGGCAAGTTCAGCCACTAGTCTGTAGGTAGCTGGATGAGATCTGGAGTGCTGTATTTCTTTACTTAGCCTAGTTTGAACCAACAGCACTTGCTGCTGACCCTAAAAGAAGTTTATTTAACCCCTTCCACCCTGTCAATCTCAGCTATGAGGTGTATATTTAAACTTGAATTTCTGTGTCTTCATATACTAACATGGAAACTTACACATTTATACTCTAAAACATGTGAAGGAGAAATCAAGACAGAAATCAGTATGTTAGGCCTTTGGAAAACCACCTTGAGCGAAAAAATGGAGAAAAACTATGCCATAGGCTGTATGGGTGGCAAAGAGCCCAAACTCCTCAGTTGTAAGGAGAGCTGGAGGACTGTTTCTGCTTCTCCTAGCAAAGACTCTCAAATGTTAGATTCCACTGGTAGTCCTTCATCTTTTGTGAGCTATTTCTTGAGCATGAAAAGTACCTAAACTATAATTCAGAGATTTGCTTTGTTGGATGAAAGCTCTGTATCTGTTGTCAGGTGATACTCTGGCAGGAGTGTTGGGTTGGCAAAAATTTGTCAGCTATGTTTTAAAGTTAATGGGTTATAATTGTACATAATGTTAACAATGTGTCTTCAAAGATCTAGGTCTTAATGTACTGTGCTACAATGATGGGGTATTTTTGTTTGAAAACTGATGTCATCTCACCCTTCTCTCCTTCCCTCTCTCATTCTATCAGGTATCCTGTCTTACTTGGCTGACAGACCTCCACCTCAGTACATCCATCCCAACACTATGAATGTTGATAGCAATCCAGCATTGTCAGTCTCCAGCAATCCGTCAGCCCTAGATCCCTACCAGCCCAGTGGAGCTGTAGGGCTGGAACCAGGGATTGTCTCCATGGACTCTCGCACGGTGAACACACATGGCGCTCAAAATCTGCATCCTAGTGACAGCCATGAGGTAGCACTGGATACTACAATCACTATGGAGAGTGTTTCGAGGGTAACCAGCCCCATCTCTACAGATGGAATGACAGAGGAGCTTACAATGGATGATGTAGCTGGTGATCATTCGCAGATCCCGAACGGCTCCCGCAGCCACGAACCTTTAGCTGTAGACACGGTAGGGAGTAACTTGACGTCGGACGCTGTGGGACATGGCAGTGTCATTCCCATTCATGGTAGCACTTTGGAACTTCCTGTTGTCATGGAGCCCGACCACATTGCCGGGCGGGTGACAGGAATGTCGGACAGCACACTAAATGACTCCATTCATACTGTGGCCATGAGCACCAACTCCGTGAGCGTGGCGCTCTCTACCTCACACAACCTTGCTTCCTTGGACTCGGTAGCCTTGCATGAAGTGGGCCTCAGCCTTGAGCCAGTGGCAGTGTCTTCCATCAATCAGGAAGTAGCCATGGGGCCAAGTCACGTGGATGTGTCTGCAGACAATCTTGCCTTCGTACCATCCTCTCTGCAAATGGAAGACTCCAATTCGAACAAGGAGAACATGGCAACCTTATTTACCATATGTAAGTGAGCATTTCCTGCTTTTTCAGGGTAGGATTTGTTACATAGCTGAGGGATGACGGCACTCTTGTTGCTACTCTTGTCGATTTCTGGTGAAAAAAACTTAGTTTTTTCAGAAGTCTGTGAAAGCTAGACTGTATCTGCAGTGGCAGATTAACTGCACTGAAATGACACTAACTGGAAGTGGACATAATAGCATGTGTTAGTGTCATTCTTTGTATCCATCTCCCTTGTTGCCTTGTGGTTGGAAGCTGAGTTTGCCTCTTGCATTTTGTGGATATGTTGATACTATCCTTCGCAGTGTCTTTTAAAGTCACATCACAAATGCCTCTTCTTGCTTTGTTGAAAAAAAAAACACACCACCACCACCACAAGCCATCCATTTCATCAAGTGGGTGTAGTTGTTCAGTATGACATCATGTGAATTTGCAAAATTTTTATTAACTCACAAAGAATCCTCATTAAAATGTTCTCTGTCTCTGCTGGAAAAGGGAGCAGAGAGGGAGGGAAGTTTTGAATATTTCTAGTTGTTCAGTCCAGAGGTTAGTTGCTCTTCCAGGAAGAGCACTGGACATTGAACTTTCTCAATCTTGTTGTTATTCAGGGACTGATGTTTAAGGATGTGAAGTTCTTGTTTGCTAGGACAGATTGAATTTGCACCTACAGCATGCCTGACTTCTTGAGCCTGAAGTATAAGGCCAGCTTTTGTATTCAGATTTATTGGTTGTGGTAGCATTGCTGAGTCCTGCTCTTGCACAAGATCTGGTCCTGTAGCTGTCAGAATCTTATAATAAGCTTTGCCTGCAGAACATCTTTGAAGAAATGGAAACAAATAATGCCTTGGTTGGTTAGTAATGGGAGAGGTGCACTTCAGTGCAAAGTGTTTAGTCTTACATTAGAATTGGAACTTTTATTCTGTGGGATAAAATGGATCAGGTGAGTATGATGCTCTTACAACTCCCTGAGGAAGAGTTTTACAGTTGATGCACTCAGAAGTTCTTAGAAGCATCTATTGCACGTTGAGCAAATAATGGTCAAAATACTATGATATCCAACATGCTCCTAATGAAACCACTTCTCTTACTCATCTCCATGAGATTGGATGTGCCAACTTTTTGCCACTACACTGAAATATAGTCCTAAACTGTTTCCTGTGTGATGCTCCCCATTGGTAGTGTGTAATAATGGCTTTTGCATGCCCAGTGCTTTCACGAGATTTACATAATAGATCTTTCACTCGGGGAGGGTTAAATTTGAACTTTCTGTTGCGATTTCTAAACTTCTGAATAAAACATGAGTTTGTGTCCAGACAGGTGACAGCAAGGAGGAGGAGCTGTTTTAGAGATTCTTGGTAGTTTTTCCTCAATGAGAAAGCAGGAATCAGGGCCATTTTCTGAAGCTATTTGTAAGCAGGAGGAAAAAAAGTATGCTGTTTCTGCAGTCCTAAATGTTTGTGTCTGCTCTTTGCTTACAGTTCTGGGTACTCAGAGAAGTAATTACCGAGGTGCTTTGGGGGTTTTGTTTGTTGGTTTGGTTTTTGTTTTGGTTTTGACTTGGCTGTTTTGGTTTTATTTCATTTGAGTGTTTGGTTAGTTGGTCAGGGTTTTGGTTTGGTTTAGGGTCTTTGTTGGATTTTTTTTGGTGTGCTTTTTGTTGGTGGTGGGTTTGGTTTTGTTGTTTTGTGTTTTTCATTATTTGGCAAGGGTAGAAGTGGAAAGGAAATGGTATATTTCACTTCCTGCAGAATGGAATTTTCAGCTTCTTAAAAATGTATGAATCCTTAAATCTTTCCAAGCAGAAGCGTCACATACCTAGAACTTGCTTTTCTTCCTCTTTGCTTCTTTGAGGCTAGTCCACAGACTAGGTTGTGGTGTGTGCTAGACAATGCTTAAAACGACCTGTTCCAAATAGTGTTTCTCTGGCTGTCATCGGTATACTCTTCCATGTCATCTGTGTACTTGAAGTAATGCTTACATAGGCTCTCCTTAATACTTTTCTGAGTACCTTCCTATCTGTAATTGTGTAGTTGCTTAAACTATACTTTGTGTGAGGTCACATTCTGATATCCAGATGTATAAAGGGAGTGTCCCAAAGATCTCTCTAAATAAGTGATAAACAAGCTGCTGTTTATGCCATCTTCTGTGGTAGGTGTTTTATAGCAGAGCTGGGCCATCAAGAAGCCAAGGAAGGTCTTTATGGAGATCATGCTTTAGTTAGCTGAGCACCATTCTTCAGAAGAATAAGAGGAGGGTGGTTGCTAAGTCAGTTACTCCATTCTTAGAGGATTAAAATGGCATAGTTTTTCTAGATGAAAGCATTTTTTACTGTACTTTTTCCCAGATTTACTAGACTGAAGACTTTCAGAGGTTTATTTTTCAGCAGTGCTTATGCTGAATGACAGGTCAGGACACAATAGCATGTGTCAGTGTCATTCTTTGTATCCATCTCCCTTGTTGCCTTGTGGTTGCTACTAATCCTTCTTGGGTTTTTGGTTTTGTTCCATTCAGTAGCATCTCATAGAGGTGTTGCTGGAACGTGTCCAGAGAAGGGCAACAAAGCTGGTGAGGGGTTTGGAACACAAGCCCTATGAGGAAAGGCTGAGGGAGCTGGGGTTGCTTAGCCTGGAGAAAAGGAGAGTGAGGGGTGACCTTATTGCTCTCTACAACTACCTGAAGGGAGGTTGTAGCCAGGCAGAGGTTGGCCTCTTCTCCCAGGCAGCCAGCACCAGAACAAGAGGACACAGTCTCAGGCTGCGCCAGGGCAGGTTTAGGCTGGATGTTAGGAAGAAGTTCTACACGGAGAGAGTGATTGCCCATTGGAATCGGCTACCCATGGAGGTGGTGGAGTCACCTTCACTGGAGGTGTTCAGGAGAAGACTTGATGGGGTGCTTGGCTGTATGGTCTAGTTGTTGGGTGGGTTGGACTGTTTGATGGGTTGGACGCGATGATCTTGGAGGTCTCTTCCAACCTGGTGTATTGTATTGTACTGTATGCATTGATTGCAGTGGACCTATCAAAAGCAGCAGTGAGGTCAGGTTTTTGCTGCTGTGAAGATCTGCACACATCTGAAGTTAAATGGAGATAAGGGGATTTATGGGTTCAAATTGGATAAGTTTTAGAAGACCTAATTGTCCCTTTGTGTGAATATCATTGAGAGATTCACAGTGCAAGAAAACTCTTTTGTTCCTGGTTAATTTCAAAAGCATAACCTGGTAAATTTCAAAAGCATACCAAGAGGTTTGGTATGGCTTGGATTTTTCTGCAGGTGAAGGTCAATTTACTTACGATCAGAGAGAAAATGGCTCTTCCCTCATCACCATTACTACCAGTCTCTGTGGAAACTATGATCTGTTTTGCAGTACTTTTGATGTCCCATTGTTAGTTCACCCCTACAGAGATAATTTGGAGTCTAGGTGATTAATTTACTTAACAGGAAGGCAGGTAGAGATCCTCATGTTTGATCTGTATTGTATAGGAACAGTGAGATGTAGATCAGTTGGGCACCTGACCATAATAATGTGGTATGTTTTCTTCTGAGTAGAAGTTGGTAACAGCAGCCGAGTTAAACCACACACAAGCAGTGTTCTGCAGGAGCTCAGCTGAACTGTGTTGGTAGGGACTTGACTGCAGCATTGGGGATGTTGCATAATTTTAATCCTTATTGTTGCTTCCCCTCTCTCCAGGGTGCACACTGTGTGACAAGGCATATCCATCAGACTGCCCAGACCACGGGCCTGTCACCTTTGTCCCTGACACCCCGATAGAGAGCCGGGCCAGGCTTTCTCTCCCTAAGCAGCTCATCCTCCGGCAGTCTATCATGGGAGCCGAAGCAGGTAAGAAGCAGGTGACTCTATGTTTCTGTGCAGTGGTTTAAAATCTACTCAACAACCTGAAATCCAATACAGGGGTTTTAATGTGGCAAAGAGATAGAGGAACCACCTCTCTGTTGCACTTTTGTAGTTCCCTCTTTTGTAGTGCAAGAGCTTCTTGTCCTCTGGTTACTGCTCAGACATCAGACTCTAGGAGTGCTGCCACGGAGTATTACTGAAACACTTCATACGGTCAAGCACAAGCAAAGTATGGTATTGATTTTTATCATGTGCTGCACAGCTGAGATATAGCTTTGATAAGAAAACTTTACAGCAAGTGCAGTTTGGGGGAAGATAACAATTAGAAATAATGGGAGATTTCTGTCTGCTCATTCATCAGCTTCATTTGCTACCTGTGGGTCTTCTGGATGCTAATTGGAGTATTGATCATGAGTGCCTCTCTTTTCCTCCCCCCACCTCGATTTACATTTGGCATGTAGACTGTGACCTTGTCATTGGATGTGGACCTTGTTACTGTGTTTCACGCCATTGTCATCTGGAGATTGAAGAGTACAGTGCAATACCCTAAGGATCTGAAGGCTAGAGAAGAATGTGATTATTGGCTTGCTTAGTGATGCTGCTTGTTGAGAGTAGATTACATCTGTTCTTTTCAAGCTGCACTAGCTCCCAGGTTATACCTAAAAGCTCTTCAGTATATTCATGTACACCTATGTGTATATATATATATATATATGCAAAAATGTTTAATAATAAATAATATACACGCAGGAATCCCTCTGCCCATGACAGAAATACAGCTGCCTCTGGGGAGAAATGCAGAAGCTGTTTAACAATGCCCAGCAACAATTCTGGAAATTCCAGGGGATTAGGTAGGCAAAATGTAGTTACTGAAACTAAGTATTTTCTGCTTCTGCAGAAAGTGCGTGCCATGGAAATTTTAACTGGTACCAGTGGCTAGGATCTTAGCTTATATTAGAGCTTACTGAAAAGTAAATGACTTGCTTTTGACAAACAAAATATTTGTAATTACAACAAAGTGGCTCCCGATAGTGTCATGTGGTGGTGGTTCTTGTCTCTGCCTTAGGTGTGTTTTACTTGTGAAGTAGAAGCTTTGATGATCCTATGGCTAGATATTACCCTTGGAGTGTTATCTCATAAACCTCCTGCTTTTTTTGATATGTATGATTACTTGTTTAACTAACTGATTTCTGCAGATTCTGGTCTTCTACTGATAGGTGTGTGGGCACGAGAAACCATTCCTGTAAGGACTTGTTTTGGGCCTTTGATCGGGCAGCAGAGCCATTCTCTGGAGGTGGCTGACTGGACAGACAAAGCTGCTAGTCACATCTGGAAGGTCAGTGGATGTTATGGCTCACAGAGCCTCCAATAAATTCATCACTATTCAATGCACTCAGTGACTGATAAACTTACAGCTCTGTCTTTGCTGTCATGTTAAATCTAATTGATGTCACATGGAACAGACTTCAAGAATCTCACTCCACCAGTGGGCCCTGAATACTCAAGTGTCTTCAGTTTCCCTTAGAATGAAATTGTTCTACTCTCTTAAGTGAATTTAAACCATTTCTGCATAACTTAACAAGCCTCTGAGGAGAGGGAGGGTACCCAGTACAACACATGCCCACATTTATTCATGTGGAGTGCTCACTGATGTGTCTTCTATTAAGTGTTTCCTATGCAAACAATAAATGTTTAAAGTCGTTCTAGCATTGGGCACACTGCAAATAACTCAGGGTATCACACTTTGAATGTTAGAAGGGAAATGTCAGTGACTGGTGTTAAGTTCTGTATTTGGTGAAAGCCACATGGCACAGCAACTTTAACATCATCCTTGCCAAAAGTCAAAGTTAAAGTGGTTTCTTTAATACTGAATATCAGTGTAGCAGACCTGTGTACATCTTGGTGGCCCTGCTCTGGACTTGCTCCAACAGGTCTGTGTCCTCACTAAACTCTGTCGTCACTAAACTGTCACTCAGCACCACGTCTATACATCTTTTAAATACCTCCAGGGGTGGTGACTCCACCACTTTCCTAGACAGCCTGTTCCAATGTTTGACAGCCCTTCCAGTGAAGAAAGTTTTGCTAATATCTAACCTAAACATCCCCTGTTGCAACTTGAGGCCATTTCTTCTCGTCCTATCACTTGTTACTAGGCAGAAGAGACCGATACCCACCTTGCTATAACCTCATTTCAGGTAGTTGTAGAGAGCAGTAATGTCTCCCCTGTGCCTCCTTTTCTCCAGGCTGAGTTTCTTCTGTTTGTAAGAATTGTACTCTAGACCCTTCACCAGCTTTGTTGCCCTTCTTTGTAAATAATCCAGCACCTCAGTATTCTTCTTGTAGTGAGGGGAAATATGTAATTGCCATCATGTAATAAGCTGATAGTCAATCCTGAAGTACAATGAACTTCTTTAATGCATTTTCTTGTAAAGGGCTATATGTGGTTTCCAGTATTTGTGTGCAGTTGCAGCAGAGATTGTGTATAAATTACTAGGCAGCTCTTGTTTGTTTGTTTTGTATCATAGTTTATTGAAAGTTCCCCCAGGTGATGAATGATGAATGTTTTAGGAAAGCTGCTTTAAAGCTTTCTTTTTCACATCATTTCATGTTCAGAATGTAAAACTGATCTATATAAATAAAACATGCACTGTTTGCCCAGATATTGTTATTCACAAGGCTTGGCTGTTAAGAAAAGCAGCCAAATGCATTTCTGCTGGAAGCTAAAGGTGATGTGTGGATGCTGATGAACAGTTTTTCTAGTCTCCTGGGTAGCAGAGACTTCAAGATTTCTATGTGAAGGGGAAAAAGTGAGGAGTAAGAACCAGATTGTGGTCTTGGCAATGGAAATGGAGACCTCCTGGATTGTTCTAGAAATACATTCTCCCTTAAAGAAAGAATCTGGCTTTCACTATTTTTTGTTGCTGTATTTTGTCCTAAGATTGCCTTTGGTTTTTTTCCCTTTTCTGGTAGATCTATCACAATGGTGTCCTGGAGTTCTGCATCATTACAACTGATGAAAATGAATGTAACTGGATGATGTTTGTACGCAAAGCCAGGTGAGAACCACCTGTACTAAGCTTGGAGTGTGAGCTGCAGGCTCCTAGGAGGCTGTGCTGGAGAATGTGCACTGCTGCGCTGACTGCCCGGATGGGTAATGAGTTCTGCACCAAGGGATGTTCAGGAGTTATTTAGACATGTTGGACTGGTAGGGAGAATGAAACAGAGTGTGCAATGTTTCAGGGAAGCAGTATGCCTGCTGTAGTAGAACAGCTCCAAACTTGCCTGCATACTTTGTTTCTCTTGATCTGAACCTTTAAACCAGGTTTGTTTCATATTAGCTTACTGTTTATTTGCTTGTTTCTGCCTTCTCTCCATCCTATTCCTTTTGGATGGATTTATGAAGATGGTGTTGATTGTCTTTTTTTGATTTTAATACTTTTTAGCAGTGTTCCTTGGTTACTTTGGCCAAGTTCCAAGCTCTTACAGCTCACAGTAGTTGTCCTTTTCAGTCTTTCTGGAGCCTGCAATGAAAACTATCCAGACTGGCTTTAGTATTGCTCCATAAATGGTCTAGTGAGAAAGCTGAACCTTTCCTATAGTCTGTAACACAAATTAGGTTTACCCTGCAGATCTTTTTACTGCTCCCCTATGCAGGACTGAAGAAGGTAATGCTTGATCTCCCACTGCAGTGGGGCAGAGCTTTCGCTGATTTCAGATACTGGGAACAAACATATGTAAGATACAGCTTCAGAAGATGAATTGCCACATCCTGGAAATGCTTTTCAAGAGTTATTTTTGAAGATAATGTCACTTTAAGACTCTAATGGTATTGATTTCTCCCTCATGTGTTCTCTGTTTCTTAAGGGGTTTAATATGAAAAATGTATGTTTGTAATTTCTTAAGAGAAATTCTCTTCTCTCAGCCCACTCCAGTGTCTATTAATAATTTTTTCAGAAACATACCACAGTGGTGAGAAAAATGTTTGGTTTACTGGAGCAGATGGGCCCTTCAAGGTCCAGTTTTCCTTTACTTTCCTTTAATAAAGGACAGGAGTGACAGACATGAACATTTTTACGTGCTGACAAGCAATGAGCTCCTCTCATTAACTATTTATAGGAATTCCTGTGTTATTTTCTCTCTCAGAGCTCAGAGCCTTTATTTCTGAAAGGCTTTTTTTTTTTTTTTTTGTAACTCATTATTGCTATAGGAACCGGGAAGAGCAGAATCTGGTAGCTTACCCTCACGATGGAAAAATCTACTTCTGCACCTCTCGGGACATCCCACCGGAACACGAGCTTCTCTTCTATTACAGTCGGGACTATGCACGACAGCTTGGTAAGTGTGTGATTGTCTTTGTTGGCTTTGCAGGGAGTACTTAGCTGGGATTCCATTTCAGTGCCACCTCTGGGCACTGTGACTGGGATTGCATGATGTGCTCAGAGAGACTTGATGGGGTGCTTCGTGCCATGGTTTAGTTGATTAGATAGTGTTGGATGATAGGTTGGACTCAGTGATCTCAAAGGTCTCTTCCAACCTTGTCTATCCTATGCTATCCTATCAGCTATGCTATCCTATCAGCTATGCTATCCTATCAGCTATGCTATCCTATCAGCTATGCTATCCTATCAGCTATGCTATCCTATCAGCTATGCTATCCTATCAGCTATGCTATCCTATCCTATCAGCTATGCTATCCTATCCTATCAGCTATGCTATCCTATCCTATCAGCTATGCTATCCTATCCTATCAGCTATGCTGTCCTATCCTATCAGCTATCCTGTCCTATCCTAAAAGCTATCCTGTCCTATTCTCAAAGGTCTCTTCCAAGCTGTGCTATGCTGTGCTATTCTCAGTTCCTAGTGGTGTATGTCAATTTCCTCTTATATTTCAAGACTACAGGAGTGCTGTTGCTTGAAAGAAAGATTTCACTATCTAATTCCACTGATCAGGAGTAAAAGTTGGCCGTCTCAAAGAAAAAAGTTTGTTTTCCTTCTCTCCATCCATCTGGCACTAAGGCAGTTTTGCTACAGAAGATCTTCCTATCCTCCCCCACTTTGGTTGTCATAATTTTAAGTTTAGTAGAGCTGTCTTCAAAACCATTACAAGGTTTGCACCCCCACTCTTAAAGCCATGGGGGTGGATCTTTGAAAAACTGGGAAAAACACTTAGCACAAGCAACCTGGCTGGTAAATAGTAGAGGTTCAGTGAACCGAGCTGGACCGGCACACTCAGATCTGCTACGGAAAGTAGAAGGTGATAGAGTTCCTGTTGTTAAAGAAAAGAATCTGTTAGGTAAAACTGTTTGGGTATTTTCTCCCTCAGGAGAGGCTAAACCTGTCCGAGGGGTGGTTTCAGCTGAAGGTCCGGGTCACACTTATTGGGTAATGCAAGAAAATGGTGAAATTCAGTGTATTCCACAAAGAAACTTAACTTTAGCTGAAAGAGTTTAATTTCAGAGTGTTGTACAGCTACATCGCGCCCAAGGGAGGAATCCCTGAGAAATCTACAGTGCACGAACCCTGAGAACCCTGAGTCAACTGGGAGTCCCTGTTTCCCTGTTTCCCTGTTTCCCTTTTCTTCGCTTCGTCTGCGAAGAGGCAAACTGTTTTCCATTTTTCTTCTTTCTTGGACTTCTGAATCATCTACACCTGAGGATAGCCGGAATGGACTATGAACTTTACTTACAAACTGTGGATGTTGTTTTGGATTGGATGGACAGTATGAACAGCCAATGAAATTGTTTAGCAGGGGTGGATTGTGACCGGTTTAGGCTGTGCCTTTAAGAAAGGGACACTTTCTGAACACTCTGGGCGAATGTTTTGATATTAGAATGAAAACAATGATATGCTAATTCAATTTCATTGGTGGGACCCGGTTGTAGTTTTTTTTTGTTTAGTCTTTCAGTCGGGGAGTCAGTCAGGCAGTCGTCTTCTTTTTCCCCCTGTGCTGTGAGCTGGCTCGTTTCTCTCTACGATTCCTCTCTAACCAGATAAGAAAACTAACTTTTTGCATTTGCTTTGAGCTTTAACAAATTTTTCCCCTTTTAATTACCTTCCTTTCTCTCTCTCTCTAACCCTTTTGGGAAAAAGGGGAGGTAGGGAGGGTGAAGGGAGGGGCAGGCCGAACCCCCTGGCTGCAGGGGGGAACCTTCCTACTCCACCACATCACTGAACTGGCTTACCTTTAGAGATGAAAAGCAAGCACCGGAACCAAAACAAATGAGGGTGAAAGTCTCTGCAGCTGCCTTTGCTGCCATGGACAAAGCATTAACATGGATCATACTCATGCTCTGCTATGCCTTGCTGTGCCTCATTAAAAGTGATGCTTTTGTGCCAAAGGTGTCCCTGAACATCCGGATGTACACATCTGCCACTGCGGAAAGGAGTGCGCTTCCTACACTGACTTCAAGGCCCATCTGAGCAGCCATATTCACAACCACCTCCCTAGCCAGGGGCACAGCAGCAGCCATGGGCCGGGCCACAGCAAGGAAAGGAAGTGGAAGTGCTCCATGTGCCCCCAGGCTTTCATCTCTCCTTCCAAGCTCCACGTCCACTTCATGGGGCATATGGGCATGAAGCCACACAAGTGTGATTTCTGCAGCAAAGCTTTCAGTGACCCTAGCAACTTACGGACACACCTCAAGATCCACACAGGTAAGGGCTGGGTACTTTACAGAGGTGTCTGTCTTAGTAAGGCATTGGTGAAGGGCCTGTTCTCTCTGTTTCCTTGGCCAGTTGGCAGGGCGTAGCTTGTGTCCATAAACCTAAACTCTTAGAGTCATAGAATGTTTTGGGTTGGAAGGGACCTTTAAAAATCTAGTCCAGTCCCACTGCTGTGGGCATCAGGTTGCTCAAAGCCCCACCCAATCTGATATCAAACTCTTCCAGTGATGGGGCATCCACAACTTCTCTGGGCAACATGTCACACCACCCTTATTGTAAAAACACCTTCTTTGTGTTCAGTCTAAATCTGACCATAGGAATGATCTCTAGTCCATGCTGGCCATGGCTAATGCAGGGACACTGCCTGAGAGAATGCTGGTGGGTGTGGGATAGGTCTGCACTGGGCTCAGTGGTATGGGTGCTCACAGAACCTGTGTTCTGACTTATTGTGCCATGTCTAAAAGAAGATTTAATGAGTTGAAGTTGCTTACAGTTAGGAAGAAGTGTTGGTCTTCACCTGGGATACAGAGACTCTGTTCCCACACAGATCCAGTGCTAGCAGCTGTAAAATAAGGTTCCACTGGCTTTGAGAGCTTGTAATGCAAACTGCTGTCCACTTAAACATAGGGCTGAGATCTTTACCCTCTTTCCTACGTGGATTGTTTTCCATCTGAAGGAAATGGGACAAGACAGAAATTGGTGACTGTGTGGTCAGACTGATATGGGTCTCTGTCACTCATCAAAACTTAAGTCTGAACATGCTGTTGCCTTCTGTGGACATTTGGCTATCACTAGAAGGCTTGGGGAATAAAGGGAGAAGTGCCAATCTACTCCAAAGGGAGAAGACAATCAGTGAAAGTGACCTTTTTAGGAAAACCAGAATAGTGAAAGATTTTTCAACTGTCTAAGAGGAGAGAAAATAACAAAGAGTGAAGACAGGGGAGAGGAAGGTCAAGTACAGGCTAGCAATAAACAGTGTGGGTATTTGTGCTGCTGGGTTTTTTTTTCCTTCCCTCTCTTTTCCTTCCCTCTCTTTTCCTTCCCTCTCTTTTCCTTCCCTCTCTTTTCCTTCCCTCTCTTTTCCTTCCCTTCCTTCCCTCTCTTTTCCTTCCCTCTCTTTTCCTTCCCTCTCTTTTCCTTCTTCCTTTTCCTTCTTTTCCTTCCCTCTCTTTTCCTTCCCTCTCTTTCCTTCCCCCTCTCTTTTCCTTCCCTCTCCCTTCCCTCTCTTTTCCTTCCCTTCCCTTCCCTCTCTTTCCTTCCCTTCTTTTCCTTCCCTCTTTTTCCTTCCCTCTCTTTTCCTTCCCTTCCCTCTCTTTCCTTCCCTCTCTTTTCCTTCCCTCTCTTTTCCTTCCCTTCTCTTTTCCTTCCCTCTCTTTTCCTTCCCTCTCTTTTCCTTCCCTCTCTTTTCCTTCCCTCTCTTTTCCTTCCCTCTCTTTTCCTTCCTTCCTTTTCCTTCCCTCTTTTCCTTCCCTCTCTTTTCCTTCCCTCTCTTTTCCTTCCCTCTCTTTTCCTTCCCTCTCTTTTCCTTCCCTCTCTTTTCCTTCCCTCTCTTTTCCTTCCCTCTCTTTTCCTTCCCTCTCTTTTCCTTCCCTCTCTTTTCCTTCCCTCTCTTTTCCTTCCCTCTCTTTTCCTTCCCTCTCTTTTCCTTCCCTTCTCTTTTTCCTTCCCTCTCTTTTTTCCTTCCCTCTCTTTTCCTTCCCTCTCTTTTCCTTCCCTCTCTTTTCCTTCCCTCTCTTTTCCTTCCCTCTCTTTTCCTTCCCTCTCTTTTCCTTCCCTCTCTTTTCCTTCTCTTTTCCTTCCCTCTCTTTTCCTTCCCTCTCTTTTCCTTCCCTCTCTTTTCCTTCCCTCTCTTTTCCTTCCCTCTCTTTTCCTTCCCTCTCTTTTCCTTCCCTCTCTTTTCCTTCCCTCTCTTTTCCTTCCCTCTCTTTTCCTTCCCTCTCTTTTCCTTCCCTCTCTTTTCCTTCCCTCTCTTTTCCTTCCCTCTCTTTTCCTTCCCCTCTCTTTTTCCTTCCCTTTTTTCCTTCCCTCTCTTTTCCTTCCCTCCTTTATGTTGAAATAACTATTGGGAATCCACAGAATTCAACTCACAAAGCTAGAAAGGGAATAAAACTGGGAATTCAGTGCATTTGAATCAAGCCAAGAAAACTGTGGGCTCAGTAGTGGTGAGTTTTAATAAACTGATGTGGCATACAACACCACAAAGTGCTCAGTGAGATAGGGATGTAAGTGGTATTCAAACTTAGTCTGAATTCAGTGGTGTGCAGGGACACTGAATCATTTCTGGCAAAGAATAATGGAAGAACTACAGATAAGTTGGAAAATGGGTGAAAACATAGGAGTTAGCTAAAAGCCATGAGCTTTGTACCTGTGTGTGTTAGATAAGAGAAGTTGTTTTTCTAGACAAAGGCAATGCAGTGACTCAAATGTGGTTGGGCTCCAGTGAGGCATCAGATAGAGTTCCTGTGGGAAATCAGCAGAGATGGGGATGTACTAATGTACAGTAGCTAGATGGCTACCATGGTTACTATTAAAAAGGAGGCTGTCATTATTCTTACTCAGAAATTCATCTTGGATAAGCCTGGTCTTAGTAAGTGCTTGTCTGAATCTCTTTGCTGGAAAATTTCCAAGTCTGCTGGTGCTGTTTTGATACACAGAACTGGGAGGCAGAGTGGGTGTAGAAAAGAAGCAAAGTCTTACCTTCCAAGGAAGGCTGACTGACCACAAGCACAGGAGGAGGAGGAATCAGAGGTGTTGTTCAGATGACAAAGTACAGAACTGTGCAACACACAAAGGACTCAGTGGTTCCAAAAAGTAGTATGAAGTAGATTTTTTGGCTTGGGGGCACAGGGTAGGGGATGAAAAGCTTTAGGAATGAGGAGAAAGTAAGTCAGATGCAAAAACATAGCTAAAAGTAGACTGTGACTATGTAAGCCTTTATGATGAGTCTGGAGGAACTGCAGGAGGAATACTCTGTTCAGTTTTGGGCCCCTCACTACAGGAAGGACCTTCAGTTGCTGGAGTGTGTCCAGAGAAGGGCAACATAGCTGGTGAGGGTCTAGAGAACAACTTAGGAGAATGGCTGAGGGAACTCGGATTGTTTAGCCTAGAGGAGGCTGACAGGAGACCTCATTGCTTTCCACAGCTACTTGAAAGGAGATTGTAGGGCGGGGGGAGGGAGGCAGGGGTGCGCTCTTCTCTCTAGTACCGGACAATAGGATGAGAAGAAATGGACTGAAATTGTGCCAGGGGAGGTTTAGGTTGGATATCAGGACAAAATTCTTTCCTGCAAGAGTGGCAGACATTGGAACAGGTTACCCAGGGAGGTGGTGGAGTCACCAACCATGGAGGTGTTTGGGAAACGTGGACATGGCGCTTCAGGATGTGGTTTAATGACCATGATGATATTAGGTCAATGGTTGGACTCAGTGATCTTGGCGGTCTCTCCCAACCAAAACGGGTGCATGATTCCTGTTCACAGAGAAGGTGAAACTTTATTTTTCAGAAGAGGTTGGGCTCGGTTCCTTACTGTCCTTTTTGGAACACTGTCAGCTTGTGGGTGTCCGTTTGTAACCTAGGCCAGAAGAATTACCGCTGTACGCTCTGTGACAAGTCCTTCACGCAGAAGGCTCACCTGGAATCGCACATGGTCATCCACACCGGCGAGAAGAATCTGAAGTGCGATTACTGTGAAAAGCTCTTCATGCGGAGGCAGGATCTCAAGCAGCACGTACTCACTCACACACAGTAAGTGACCTCACAGCATGTGCTGGACTGGCTAGTGCCATAAATGATGAAGCTGAACAACCCAGGAGAGAATTTCCAGTTTGTCCTAGGGAGCAGAGGCTCACTCTCTAAAAATGAGAGCACAGTCTGGACAAATTTCTTGTTTCTGGCTGAATTTGCCCTGTTCTAGTGTCAGCAGTATTTTAATGGCACAGGAAATTTCAGGCATGCACCTTGTCTTGTGAAATGGCATTCTGGAGTGTTCATCATTTTGGAGAGGGGGTTATTATTTACATTTAGTTCTCTGTTGAGAACTGTTTTGATGTCCCAATGTGACCATGAAGAACCATGAATTCCTCAATGCTATTCTCACCAAGCAGCTTGTTAACGAATGGGGAGGCAGTCATTCCCAGCTTTTACCTCCCTGCTGATCTCATTTGTGCACTTGAGTCACCTGCTTCTCCTGCAGGGAGATGCCCATGGTCAGGGCAGATCCCCACACCCAGGTCCTCCAGTTATCTAGAGGCCCTCAGCCATCTCCAGTCTTTCCTTTTGCTCTGAGAATCTCTCCATCCTGTTTAATTCCTCCTAATCCAAGGTCTTCCCTTCAAGGCTGTTTGCCCAAAGCTAGTCCCTCTGCCTGTTTTCAGCATCTGGTCCTTGTACTCACTTGGAATCAATTGCTGCTTCCGTCATGCTGCCTAGGAGTGCAGCTGGCATGAGCAAGAAAGAGGTAGACAAAGACAGACAGACTTGCTTTGCTGGTTCTTATGGCCTGAGCCAGGAGCACTACTGCTGGGAGATGTTTTGCAGTCACCTACAGAATTTGACTGCTGCAATCTGGTAAGCTTCTGCTTAGCTTTTACAGAGGGTTGTTAACACTTAGTAGCTTTCTGTTCTTTTTCCTTCTTTCTTCCCACTCTCCCACTCCCATTTATGCTGAATGGGAAGGAGGGATTCTAAGCTTTCCACCATGGCAACATCTCTGCCCTTGCCAAAACATGGAGCTTAACCAGAGCTTGGTCTTTCTTACTTTAACTAAACCCCAACCAAACCAACCCCTTGTAGAATTCTTTCTTCCTTAATTTATCATCATCAGAACAGTTGCAAGCTAGTGGTTAATCCAGATAGCTAGACTTTTGCCAGTGATGTTGGGGGGGAGGAGAGAGGTGGGGCATTGTGTACATACTGTGTGAGAGGAAACTGAGCAGTATTTACACTTCAGTGCTGCTGCAGAGCTATTCTTTCTGTTCTGCTTCTCCTTCTCACCACCACTCCACTACTTCATACAGGAGCAGCAGCCTTACAACAGAAGCAAACTAGCTTTTTCATGTCTTGCAGAGAACGGCAGATCAAATGCCCCAAGTGTGACAAGCTGTTTTTGAGGACAAACCACCTGAAGAAGCATCTCAATTCACATGAAGGAAAGAGGGACTATGTCTGTGAAAAGTGCTCCAAGGCTTACCTAACCAAATATCACCTCACTCGCCACTTAAAAATATGTAAAGGCCCCACATCCAGCCTGTCAGCCCCAGAGGAAGAAGAGGAGGAGGATTCAGAGGAGGAACTAACTAATAGACTCAGTGAGGACTGAAGACTGTAGGATTAACAATGGAGTGTATTCAACAGGTGATGCCCTCTCTGGACACAAATGAAGAGAGAGGAAGTTTTCTTGGGTGTTACAACTGGGGAAAGAAAAAACCCAACTCTTTCTCGTTTCTCCAGTCAACAGCGTATGACAAATACGGAGTTCTCCTTCTGTTTTGGTCTCCACACCACATCACTTAGTAAACTCTGTAGCCAAAACACTGAAAGAGAGTGGATCCTGGATGTACAAGTGAGGAGTTGCTAAGAAGGAAATATGAGGGAGGGAGATTTTTTTTTCACACACACTGTGCATACTTGCTTTCCAAATCACTCAGACGAATCCATCCAGTGCTGGGATATGTGTCACACCTTGCATAGACCTTTGAGTAAAGAGCCACATACCAGAAATGTAGTCAAGTGATGGCAGTGACCTGTAAGCCAACTGTCCTTAACTGCCAAAGCCATGACAATAAGTAAAGCAAACAAACACACACAATGGTGGCGACAATTGATGATGTTTTTCTCTTTAACTGAAAGATGTAGTCTGGCACACAGACTGTCAATGCTCATCTTGCCATCTAAAAATAATCAACCCTTTGGTTAAAAGAAGCCAGTGAAATGGGCATTTGCAGCCAAAGTAATTACCCCACTACATAACATCAAATACTGGCTTTTGGGGAACAGCTACTGCCTCTTCTCAACCTGGTTCCCTAGAACATGAAGGCAGGTGAAGAGGTAAAGACTGTACATAGGCCGTAAGGCAGAGGCTTACAGAGGCTGATCGGTGTTTACAGTACCTATGATTTCTTGTGCTGTAAACCTTTCACCAGCTAGAGTGAGAGGAGGGTTTGCTGCTATTTATGGAATGAAGCTGTATTTCATTCTGTTGTTTAAAAAGAAAAATAAAAATGTGGCTCTTTTCCAGTGTTCTCTTTAAATACTTACACATCAAAAACAATCAAGTTTGTTATTGCTGATCACGCTAGTAACAATACTTTTACAAGCATTCCTGGGACAAGGTGTGGGTAGGAACACCTCCAGGAACAGGTGCAGTGAAGTCTTTTAACCTTGTAGATTTGCTGTGTGCCTCTTCTGGCTGTGCTGAAAAACAGTAAGCTGAGCTCTGTTCTGTGACAAGGTAGGTGAAGGTTCCCTTGTGAAAGAGGCTCCAGTTACTGCTCTAAATGGCCTAAGTTAAGCTGTGCCTCACCCTGTACACTCGCTTCCTGGAGAGCTGCTTCAGACTTGAAAATGCATAATGCTGGCCCTCTGACATCACAGCATGTGAATAAAAAGCTCTGGAAAGAATGGTTTAGGGATGTTTTAGTTCAGGGAAAGATGTGCTGCTTACAGTAACAAAAAGCAACTTGTAGAGCTCTGTTACCAGCTCATACCAGAAGTAGTGACATCAGAAATTGCTACCCTCAAAGAACAACACAAACCATTTATTTCAAATGACAGCTTTGAAAAGCTTGCAGCTTCTCATCAGAGAGCACTTGACCAGAGGTGGGCCTGAGGCTTTCACCTTCTTAAGCTTCTAAAAGCAGTTGTTCATTTGTTGTTGAGACATTGCTTGGCAGAGGAAGGATTGAGGCAGGAATCCCAACAACTCCTAAACACTCTTTGTTCCTGCAGAGCCATGTTAAACACCTGTCACCAGACTCGAAACAGCTGAATTTGATTCAGAAGCAGCCACTTCAAGGCATGAGAACAAAACCTACAGCTCCACCTATTCCCTATCTGCAGTTTGTACTGCTACAATTCATCTGCTTGACCTCACCAGAGATAGCTACTAGCTACAGTGAGCTAGGGTGGAAACCAGTGGCAAGATCTTGTCAACTCCATGCACTGACACTACAGCTGCTTTGCTATCCAGGGTATTTTAGCAGCAGCACCACTTCAACAGATCTTCTAGTGTGTGGAGAGGGAAGCATTTCGTAACATTTAACTTCTGGCCTGGAGTGTAAGGCACTTAGGTGTTCATGTTAAATGTGAGGAAATTGAGTCACACTCCCTGACTAGGTTCCTAATGCTGTAAATGAAGCAGTTTAAGCCAGTGGTTACTGATCCTCAGAATGTCTTTGGGTTTCAGGTAGAAATGCCTGGGAGGAATTAAGTACCTAAGTACATAACACAGACCACTTTCACCAATGACAGTGACCAGCTGACTATTGCTTTGTGTCCTGACAGCCCCTCATCCCCTCCTGAGTAATAGCTCCTTATTTAAGTTGAAATTCTCTTTATATATATTACATTTAGAGCTCAAGAGAAAAACCCAATACACAAACACCAGCAAGCTTCAGATGCTGTGGAATCAGGGAAAAGGAAAAAATCTTGATGGGATAGAACTGGGATCTTTCTGGTGTGCTATTGGTGACCTGAAGCGTTACAAATACATTCCAAGATTCTATGTGGGGACTCCACCTTACTGTTCAAGAAATGATCAAGAAGACTTAAAAACATTACATAGAACAACTTTCACAAGCTGTTAGACATGTGTAATAAGGATAAATCCTCTGTTTTCAATGGTCACCTCAGTTTTTGTGTATTTGTTACACAACTGTTGCCTAAAGTCTTTTTCTCTATGCCCTTTGAAGATAGTTCCCTTCCTTGCAGTATTGTGCAAACTTCTGGCAGCAGCAGAATGCTTTTCTAGTGACTCTTTCATTTCATGTATCAGCTTCACATACAGTAGCCTCTGTTTGAGAGATCATTGTCTCAGGCAGAAGCAAGTGATTTAGTATTTCAAAGCCAGTAACACAGGCAGGAACTCAGAAACTGCTGACTTGGAGCTTAACCACATCACCCTCTGTCTGAGAGGAAGAAACCTGCAGATTGCAAGACACTCAAGCAATTTCTATGAATTCTCCCCAAACAGATTTGTAGAATACACATCAGTTGTAGTCCCAGTAATTACTTAGATCTTGTTGACATTTGGTCCATCATGACTCCATTGCTGTCTCTGAGTCTTTGCTGCTACTGCTGGCTGTGGAGCTGCAAGCCGCAGAGCTGGTGCCAGGCACAAGTCTCTGTCTGTTTCCAAACACTTCATTCACTGCAACACAGATAAGGGATTGCTTTCCTGTTACTCTGTTACAAAGATGAGAGTATAGCATGGTGAGCATCACAGAATGGAATCCTAACCTGGTGCATTTTCAGAGCTTTTGAAGTGTACATGTCAGAACAATCTCATGCCTATGGTACTTAAATTACAAGTCCTGTTCTTTTTACCCCAGAACATCTCTAGAGGTTTCCCAGTGCATAAAGTACTGTGAAATTGATGTTTTGTAGACCAAAACATTACGTTTAAATAATTTATTTCTGGTTTTAGTCTCTCTGGTTTCCACCAAGCTCTTAAAAGCTCTCTCCAAAGATTCATGCCATTTAGCTACATGTAGCTACAACAACTGATCAAGACAAGTCCTCACTTTGATTCCTACAAGTACCCTCTGTAATGTAATGCTTGATTACACCAGGAACATTAAGAAAAGCATAGGTATTGTAAGAACTCATGCATTGCACTTCAATGCAAGAAAATAAATCCTGTGGCAAACAACAGTTCTCCAATTTAGGAAAAACCAAAATCAATTTCTTGGAGCTGAAATTGTGAACACATGCAGTCTTGGGGTAGCGAAAAACATTACCCTCTCAGAGCCACAGCACATTACAGAATATGCAAATAAACCCTTGGGGCACGAGGAAAACCACAAGGTTCAAAGAAACAACAATGTTACCTGCAGAAATCTTGCTTATATCCCAAACACGCAGCCCTTCTCTCTCCCCTCCGAAGGCAAAAACAAAAGGGAAGTCAGGGCAGCAAGCTGCGCAGAAGAGAACACCCTGGGAAGGTAGGAGGAAGAAAAAGAAGTTAACAACAAAACAAAACACACCCAAACAAAACAAAACCAAACCAACCCTAAAATGAATGCCATCTGGAAACGCTTTGACCAAGCAAGTTTTAACAAATGTAAGCTAAGTTTCCTGAAACTCACTTTGTAAAGACACAGAATTAGAGTCAAGAGCTGCTAATTACAAAGAGTAAACCCCATCTCTGTCTTGAACGTGGCAGATACACCTCGGAGCACCTATATTTACTTAGACTACTGCATTTGGTATTCAGGTCTGAGGCTCTGAAGCAGTCTGCCAAGTACATGTTGAACACTGCACTGTAATGAGAATGATTTACCCAGCTTACACAAATGCCATTGTTTTTTTCCTAAAAGACAGTAAATTAGGTAAAACAAGATTTAGACACACACACCCCCCAAAATATATATATAAAAAAAGGAATAAGCAGACATGGTTTATATAGATTCCCTCTTGGAATCTAGCAATTAATATTACTCTACCATTTTCATATCCCTGGAATGGATTAAACTTGGTCTGTCCCCCAGGATATCCCAGATTTTCACGAATTTGTCAGCAGATGAAGTCACAAGGCACCCTTTGATCTGGCTGCTTAGCTGTAGCCCTGAAAGATTAAGAGTGCAGCAGTGTGAGAGCAGCACATAATCACTGTTTCAAAGAGATGACAGGTTTTGAAACAAAGTCCTAAGAACAAACCCAATATTCTCACACAAAGCTGTGCTCCGACACAAAGGTGCAAAACATTAATGAAAGACTGATGCAGCCACTGGTCCTTTGAGTGAGAGCAAACTGACTCCAGGTGGGCCTATTTTGTCTCTCATTCTAACACATGTAACAATACAAAGATGCTGTTGCTCTGCTTCTTAGTTCACATCATCTGGCTTCTCCTGGCAGCTTTCTTCATTGGCCAAAGACCATCTCTTTTGCTATTCCAGACCACGAGGTATACTCATATGATCTCACTTTGGACACCTAAACAGCTGCTTCAAGTTGTTCTTCAGAAGCTCCTACACTGATCAAATAATTAAAGTAACCCAAAGGAGGCAGTGTGAAAACCCTCCCATGTGCCATACTTAAATGTCAGCAGGTAAACATTGTTCATGCTCCTAGACCAGATTCCATAGTTTTTTTCTTCCTCACCCGAAAGACCACAGGGAGAGTGTCCCAAGCGGATAGACCTGTTCTGATGTGCTTATTCATGGCATTCACTGACAAAACTTCACATGTTAAAGCACTTTGCTTTACAGTGGCTTCTCAGCAGAGATCTGTTTCATGCACTACCTATTCAGTATGCACAACTGATTGGTTAAGCAAGGAATCACTATCACCTCAGTCATGTCAGTCAAAGCACCTTCCAGATGTGCCTCATCACTGGGGACAAACACAACAAACAGAGACTTTACCTGACACCTCTCCGTTGTGAGCTTTCAGAGTGAACAGCGGCTTATCAGAACGAGCATCCAGACAGTACACAAAGCCATCCTCGGTGCTTGCCTAAAGAAACCACAACATTTTAAAACCAACCAACCAGAGTCACTCCATTGGAAAACAGTTCCTATGAAATAACACCACCTTCTGGTAAATCCCTTTGATTTGGGACAGCCTTACACTACTTCTTGGTAGGGCATGTACAGTGTACACAGGTCTGCAGGCCCCAAGTCAGACTCCATCCAGCTGGTGCCTGAGCTGTTCTACACACCTAAAGTCTGTTGCACTGACTTACATGGAAGCCTTAATCCTATACAATTTTCTGAACTTGTATTTTGAAGATGGTTGCAACTAAGCTTGGCTCTTCAATTAGGCAATGAAGTACAGAGCCTTTGGCCTCTTGTCAGGTCACAGTCTTTGGAGCCATCCGGCAAGCACATAATAGTTCTGTCCAAAGCCAAGCATGATAATACTGAGAGAGATCTACATTATAAACCCAACAGAACTAAGCAGCTGATTTTATTGGCTCTAAACACAAAGGAACAGAGAATCAGACATCCATTGAGACAAAACATATTTGTTTCTTTAAATTATTATTTAGATTTTATTATAAAAACCTCAGCAAAGCCAAGGTACTTTCACTCTACACCAGCTGGGAAGGCAGTGCTCTCTAGTGATGATCTGAAACACTGAATTAATAATTCTAACAGTCTGTGATTCTGTGATTCACTCTGAGGGTGGTGAGATCACCACAGAAGTTGGGGGTGTCCCATCGTTGGAAGTGTTCAAGACCAGGCTGGATGGGGCTTTGAACAATCTCATCTAGTGGAAGGTGTCCCTGTATGTGGCATGGGGGTTGGAACTAAATGATCTTTAAGGCCCCTTCCAACTCTAACTGTTCTCTGAGTCTTTGATTCAGGATCTTAGTTATAATTCGCTCCTTCTCAGCCGCAATTGCCTCATTACATGAAACACAACAGCAACTGTGCGAAGGAAAATGTAGCCTTACCACTGAACACTGTGACAACATGGCAAAGAAGCCACCTCTGGAGTGAAACAGCACCAGCATCAGCTGCTTTTCTACTGTCATTGTTAAGATACCAAATAAGTAGCTGGTCTCAACACATTGGTTGAAAAACTACCTAAAGCCATCCTTCCAGACACTGCATTTTTAAAATAAGCAATGCCAGCAGCCCAACTGCCCCTCAGCTCCATTCTATGGGTCAGAAGCACAAAAATACATGCTAAATGAAATGCCAGCAGTCAACACACCAAGAACAGAAGAGCATGCACTCACCAAGAAATTACAAGGTGAAAAGTGATTCCAAGTCACTCTTTCAACCTGTCCACTGAAGCGCCATATTCGATGGTTGTCCTGTGGGTTTCTGCAGTCGTACAGCACAGCTGATCTATGGGAAAGAGGGACAAGAAATGAAAACAAAAAAAGAACTCCACCAAAAAGCCCACACAAGAACAGGAAGAACACTTTATGAAGTTTTGCTTTGACACCAGCATCTAGAGGGTCCATGTTAACTACAACTCAACAATCAAAACAGAAACAACTTCACTAATAAGTCCTTCGGCTCAGTAACTGATGAGAATTTCTCAGATAAGCACAAGCATTTTCCATAGGCTTCCAAGTTTCATCTTTTTACAAACACCTATTCTAGAGAATAGAATAGAATAGAATAGAATAGAATAGAATAGAATAGAATAGAATAGAATAGAATAGAATAGAATAGAATAGAATAGAATTAACCAGGCTGGAAAAGACCTCTGAGATCATCAAGTCCAACCTATCACCCAACACCATCTAATCAACTAAACCATGGCAACAAGCACCCCATCCAGTCTCTTCCTAAACACCTCCAGTGATGGTGACTCCACCACCTCCCTGGGCAGCACATTCCAATGGCCAATCACTCTTTCTGTGAAAAATTTCTTCCTAACATCCAGCCTAAACTTCCCCTGGCCCAGCTTGAGACTGTGTCATCTTGTTCTGGCACTGGTTGCCTGGGAGAAGAGACCAACCCCCTCCCGTCTACAACCTCCCTTCAGGTAGTTGTAGACAGCAATAAGGTCCCCTCTGAGCCTCTTCTTCTCCAGGCTAAGCAACCCCAGCTCCCTCAGACTCTCCTCATAGGGCTTGTGCTCCAGACCTCTCACCAGCTTTGTTGCCCTCATTGAAACTAAGAAAAGACAGCTTCAATGTACTCAGTACAGAAGATGTTTATCAAATATGAGATAGTAATTATGCAAATGTATCACTTAATTATGATCAGACATCAGTAAAGTCAAATAACGACTGTTCACAATAATGCATGAATTAGGAAGGAAATCAATTTGTGACACATACATAAACATTTTCAAATAAGTGGAGAGGGGGAAATCAAACTCTTTATGACTAGCTAGGGAAATGATACTCCAAAAAGGAGAAAGAGCAGGTGGCAGTTACTGGGTCCTCTGGGATTCTTTACAGGCTTGTGCTCAGCCCAGTGGCAGCAGAATCCAGCCCAGCTGAAAAAAACTCTTGGATGCAGTGCAAGGAAGAAGTGATGACATCACTCTCACAGTGTCTCACTGCAATCAGTATCCACAGTGTAACCCACTCCCTCTCTGTCCTACAATTAAAGCCAAGGAATGTGATCTATATTACTCAGCTCTTTTAGCAGGCATTTTGCACCAGCAGTGCATATACAGTTTCTAGTGGTCCAATTTTGGGGTTATGGAAGCATCTGCCAACAGTCACTGAATAGCCTGTGGTCCCAGAAGGCTTTACAGGGAAAATCCACAAAGGCAGTCTGCAAGCTTATAGATGCTGCACTTGTTTATAGGTGTCCATGGTATCAAAGGGCTTGAGCAGCTGGTCTCAGTGGTTGCATTTTTTGCTTCATTTTACTGAAGAAAGTCAAAGGGGACAAAAGTGGACAGAAGCAGGTTCCTAACACCAATAAAAGGGTTTTTTTTTCCCCCATACTTTCACTTAAGCAGATGCAGAAAAGCATAATAGAAGCCAGAGAATGAAAAAGCCTTGGCTAAAGATTGACAAGTCCATAAATATTTTAACACAAGGACAAAGTCTTGAAAGTAGAATAAAAATTAAAGAAAATCTATGTAAGAAAAAAAAATGATCACAGAACAAAATTGTTATCCCTGTGAGACAGGAGAAGAGAAGCTTTTTGGCTGGCAGAATTTATAAGAACCCACAGTTACAGAACTAGTCCAAGTGTGCAGACACAAACCATTTCAAAGCATCTCCAGGCTGCCATCACAGGAGATAGCCTGATAAAGAAAATGCCATAAGGCCAAATTAAGAAATAAATTCAGTTTGGAGCAGACACCTGGCACAGAAAATGTCAGTCCAGATGGCTAAAAGATTTGGCTAGTCCTGAGAAACAGCTAAGGAAAATGATCTTTTGGCCACATACAAACCTGGCTACCTTGCTGGAAAAAAAATAACAATAAAAAAATTAGCATTACTCAAATGTGGCAGAGTTACACACAAACAAAAAGGAAAACATAAAGGTAATATAGGATTAATTCAAGACCAGCACCCTCCCTGTGTGCATCAGCTGAAAATAGTACCCTGACATACCTATCATACGATCCAGAAACAAGGGTCTGAGTTTCAAATGGATGAAACTGCAGTGTCTGGACCTAGATGACAGAAGATTTTATTGTTTAAAATAAGCACTGAGATCTAAGGCACATGCAGGAACGTTCTGTGAACAGAGCACGCTCCCTCCTCCCCAAAACCAGCACATTTTTCCCCTCCCCAAGCCCTCTCCTGTTGTTACTCAGATTTCTCATAAAACAGTGCAAGAAATTTTTACTTCAAACACCCCCACCCATTGGAAACATGATCTTTTCCAATATAATTTAACTGAACAGAACCACATGGCCCCTTTCTGCCCTAGATATTAGGGGAAAGAAAAAGGTCTGGAGGAGGTAAAAGAGTAGCTGCTTCCAGTTTGGGGGAAAATGTAGATATTAACAACAAATACAAATCAGTTTGCCAAGGGCAGTGACTCTGTTGACAGCAAAATAAAGTCATAGCTATTAGTATCGATCATATTTTAATTACTATGAGGTTAATTAATTTCTCAAGTATCCATCACTACAGTATTTTAGCATCATTTGAGACCATTCTTACCTAGAACAAACTGTAACTGATGCTCATGGTTTCCTCAAGCTACAGTTTGACCTGTGCTCACAGATCTATTTCTGGTAGCTTATACCAGGAATATTAGATTACCTTTTGTGTGAAGGCCCTGGTGGTTGGGACTGTAAAATCTGCTGTAAATTTTTGCAGACTTTCTGAAGGATAAGTTAGCATTTGTAAAAGCAAGCACAGAGTTGTTTGCAAAAGCAACCAATTCATAAATTAAAAGAACTCTGCACATATGGAGAAAAATCATAGGACTGTTGTTCTAAGGGTTCACTACTAAGCAGCAAATGAAAAACAGCAGTCATTTTTCATCTGCACTTCACAGCAGAAGAAACATCACAAGTATTACAAACCTTGTCCGTATGTAGCATCAGGCTGGCTGCTGGCTTGCCCACAGACATGTCCCACAAAATCACAGTACTGTCAGCAGATGCACTTGCTAAAACATTCCTGGGAATGGATCAAAACCCCCAAACAAACAGTTTTGTAAGTCTTTATACAAACAAATACCCAAAATACATTCAGAGCCTGAGTCTGAGATCAAGACCACTCTAGTCTGTTGACTGTATCTCTCAAGCCTGAAGGATAACTCCCTGAAGGTAATTCTAAGTTACAAGACTACAGACTATATTAGATTACATTAGTACAATGCTTACAAAGAACAACACTGACAATTTTCTTGTATTTACCCCCTGATACCACTTAAAGTATCATTTACTGGAAGATTTCTCAAAGAAAACAAAGCAAGAAAGGCTTTTAAGCCCTTTCTTTCCTTTGACATTGAGACAGTATTTTTAAACATTACCTATGCAACACAGCTCTGTTTGCATACACAGACAGCCAAGAGCCAGACAAACCTGTTTTAAAAAGACTTTGCTCTCTAGTGTCTGAGTGTTTATGCAACTGCTGAAGACCCAACACTGTATAGCCTCGTGGAAAGCTGAAAGGAACCACTAACAGTTCACAGGCCCCACATTTCAACTTCAATTCAATCAACTGTGTTAAGAGCAGTAAACACACAGTTTAGAAGTTTAATCAGAAAAAACCCAAAACACTCCCAAGGGCCTGTCAAACACGCAGTACAATTGATATCACTGCTCCACTGCTCTTAAAACCAGATCTATTACTTCAACATGTTATTTCTGATTGAAACTGCTCTACCCATACTTTTCTCTTTTTATATTAACCAAGTTTTTCTGGCTGAAAGAGCCAACATTCTCCTGGAAACACATTCTCCCAAACAGCATTAAAAAGGGAAGTTAAGAAAATGCATAGTGAAGGCTATGACAACATTTTACAGTAACACCATTATGACCTACAGGCAGAAAGTTATTCGTGGAGAGCTGGCACAGCGTGTCTTGCTTTAAAGAACCCCACCCAAAGAACAACAAAACAATTAAATATAAGCTGCTCCAAGGATTTCCTTGTTTTGCCCCTAAGTTTCCCACTTCAAGGCTACTTTTATTTCCTGAAAGATCAACCAGTGTCAATAAGCTCTTAACTCAGATGTTACAGAACTATGCATTCCAAACACTTCACTACTGTACCCATAATTTGTGTGACTTGTCTCTATAGTATCACCAGACAATCATTTCTAGGTACATGAAAGTTACTGTTTTTTAAGACTGATGGAATGATCACTAACACTCTTTTCATATGTGTTTAAGAACAGACAGCCCATTGTAAATTGAGGGCAATTTATGTACATTTACTGCACATCTGTAAGGGTGTTTCCTAGATAACAAAGCAGTACAAGTGAAGGCTCACACCTGCTCATCAGGAGTATGCAGAGGTGACCTGTGTACCTTCAGAGGCATTTATGACTGCTGGAAAAGCAAAATACAAACCAGCCTGTGTCTGACTCAAGAGCTTCAAGGCCCACGTTGAAGATCCTCTGACAGCTGAACTGTTAACAACCACTAAGCAATAAACCCCAGCAGTATCTTTATTTTCAATCAGCACATTGTCTTTGACCTTTCCCCCAAGATGGGCCAGCTTTGTATTGCCACAACAGCAGCACTTCATTGCTAGCACAATTAGGCAACAAGGAATCCTCTCCAATGACCCAAAGGTCAGAGGCATTTCTACACATGTGCTATGAGGACTTTTCCAGTCTCTGCTCACAGATCTGGGGCAAAAGCCAGAGGGGGAAAAAAAAATATCACAGCAAGGACTTCCTTCTAGAAATCTAATTCTAACTGTGGAAATGGTGGGTTAGGTCATTGGTAGATTGGCACAGATCAAGGCAGCCCTTTGCTTCTCCAATTTGTGCATCTGATTTCAATGTAGCAACTTCATCAAATGTCTCGGACCCACCTCAGCCCTACCCACATCTGGACAGCCTGCAAATAAAAAGTGGTCAGCAATATCTGGGTTTGGAAAAAAAAAAAAAATTAATCAAGACTTATAGTTTAAAAAAAAAAAAAAAAAAAAAAAAAAAAAAGGAGGGCTTCATTTGAGAATTGATTCATTTCAGCACTGCTTTCAAATCCAACAGTGTCTTTACATTCAGATCTTGGATTTGTGTGAAAAATGAATGCAAATCTGTAACCATCCACTATTATTCAAGTATTCTTTTACCTGCTGTGTTTATTCCATGAAAGATCAAGGACAGCATCAGTATGTCCTTTTAGGGTCCCCTCCGAAGATAAACTCTGTGGGTACAGACACAACATAAACAGACTTAAACATTACACCGCCCTTGGAAATCAAGCATTACATTACATCAGTATGAATTCCTAATGCCTTCACAAACTTCAGGTTTTTAATTGTTCTGATAGAACTGTCTCTGCAGTTCTTGCACCTCACCACCTATCCCAGGTCTCAAGACTGCTCCATTCACAGCTGGTGGGCTTACAGAACTGGTTACTACCTCAACAGAAAAGGTGCAGCTTCTTCAGCTCTTTCTGAACACTCCCAGCAGTTTCCTCTCTCTCTCCTCCCAATTAACTAAGCTTTAGGTATTTGTAACTGCCAGCTCCTACAAATTCTACTTTAAAATGGTTCAGCTTTACAGTTTACTCAGACAGCATCAGGAAACCACCCATAAGCCACCTAATTCTTCTTCTGTTCTTAATTCCAGACTTTAATTATCCGTACAGGTAACAACTAGCATTTCAAACTGAGGCAACGTTTATGAATGCTATCTTCAGCAGCACTTCTGATTAACTCAGTCATTTTCAGAAGCAAGTTTCACAAAATAAATTCCCCCTCCAAAGACACTTTTTGAAACTGTTTTTAAAATGGAGGTCTGAGAGCTCAAGAAGTAAATCCCCTTCGAAATGAGAGTGGTTCTTTAGCTAACACTGCAGTGCTCCTTCATTCTGGAAGCCAAGATTAGCTAGACACGCAGCATTCCCCTTCCCTGCTTACTCTGGGGAGTCTTTTAGCACTTCCTGAAGCATCTACTACAGGCAAAAATCTAGAAAAGTTAAGTGATGCTATCTTTCATACTTGTTTTATGTCCCAAAGAATTTGGACAAATCATAACACCACATTCAGGCACACAGCGAGGGTCAGATTCATCTCACATAACTTTGCATCCAATCTAAACAGCAGACCTCCTCTTTGGTAGTTAAGGCTTTTTCTGCAGTCCACTAAAACAAAGTCAGCAATTCTCTGCATGGGCCTCTATGACTTCACTTTAGGCAATCCTGATGACTAGCTGAAGGCATACTTCAATTTTATATAGCTAAAGCCAACAAAGGTGAATCCTAAGTAACTGTATTTTATTAGTCTCAACTTTGCCCTTTGCTCAGTGCCTTTTCAACTCTGAGTGGCAGGAAAATACCAGTTTTAACCCTTCATTACAGTACAGTACAGTACAGTATTACCAAGGTTGGAAGAGACCTCGAAGACCATTGAGTCCAACCTGTAACCACAAACCATTGCAGAGAACCATGCCACTATCTTCTGTAACCTGTCCAAACACACAGAGTGTGACCAGAGTAAGACCACACACAGAGTAAGACCAGATTGTCTAGGATTTTTATTTGTAGGGAAAAAAGAGTAATAATATTATTCTTTACTCTATCTATCCAACTAGATAAGCCATTTTGCAATACTTACTTTCTTTCCTTTTTTCTTTGTCTTCTTCTCTTTCTTGCCTCCAAGAGAAAAGACTGGTTCCAAGGATTCCACTACATCAAGGTCCCAAATGTCAATAACTGGAGTCATGTTACCCACCGCAACGTAATTTCCTACAAGCAGAAACCCAAATGCAACCACAGTAAAGTTACAAAAGAACACATTTGGCCAATTCAGCTCTTGCTTCTTTCTTTGATTAAGTAAAATTTAAGTAGCAAAATCTTCCATTTGAACAGATCTGATGTTTCTAGCTGACAAGGAGCAATTTTAGAATATCAGCTGACAGAAGATGCTGCTCTCCAATGCAGTAACTGTTCAAAGCAGCTGTTGCACGTTTTGTTTGGGTTTTTTAAAGGGGAAAAAATCATTGTGCTATGGTAAAAAAACCCATCTGCAAATCACAGCAAAATGGCTACTAAATAGATGAATATATATAAATTTTGCCATGTTTTACAGGTAATCAACTTCATTGGCCATAATGGTTTTGAACACAAGCAACCTGTTATTTGCAAATGGAAAACACAGCAGATTAGAGTTTGCTCTGGTCTGCTATTTGTAATAATACCAAGTGTTTTAGTCAAATCACTTGTTATGTTTGGTGACTGTATCACCAAACCATAGTAACTAATATTCAGTATTTCCATCTTAAAATCTTGGTTTCAGTTCCATTTGTGCCACTGGAGGAAATTATTTTGTGAACACGTTGCATTTATATACTTTTCAAGCAAAACAATATTTAATTGGACATTTACAGTATCTTCTGTAATTTACCTAGTGATTCCTCAGGACTGGGATCAAAATTCAACCACTCCAGACTTAGAGGGTAAGCAGGCAAGATGATGTCATGGTGTACATAAAATGAGTCTTCTTCGTGGTTGTATACTGAAAAAGAATTAAAGATACACAACACATCAGTGAAGAGTAAAAGCAAGCAACTATAAACACTCCACTTCTGCAAGGGGCAAATGTGGTAAACACTAAACTGTCAAGGAGATGCAGGAAGTAAATTTGCAGTGTGTTCAGAGTTTCAGCATAGAAACCAGAGCCTCCAAGCACTAATGTTATACAACAAACAACATTCTCCTGTGTGCTTTAGATAAAGAAGCGACAAGTTCAGCAAAGCTCAGACACTACTGTGTTTGTAAGATCACTTCAAAATAGATGCTCTGTAATCCATCACTTTCTACATCAGAATGTAATTTAAAAAAGAAAGAAATGTATCCAGATTAAATCAAAGAAGAAATAGAGTTAAAATATAAACAGTTTTTAAATTAGAGGAAGCTGAAGGTGGTCAATAGAAGCTACCTTTAGCAGGTTGTAACTGAGATAGAGAGTTTTGGTGAAGCAACCACATATGAAACATGGCATTCCATTTAGCCAGGTATTTTCCTCCTCATACTAAAATAATTCACTAGCTGGATAGCAGAGAAAGCCCATTAATGGGTGATTTTAGGTACACAAGACAGATGTTCAGATCCTAACTGAAGTTTCCAATTAACTAAGTAGTCTTGGTAGTCCACTAAGAAAGGGCTATCCAGTGTTACAAACTGCAGAAGCCTGTGCTACTGGTTTGTAAGCTTTTATTGGGAAAACACCTCCAGATTCAGAAACCACCAGATGCTGGAATCAAAGAGATGCTTTCAAACATTTTGGTTTTGTTGCTTTCTTAAAACAGAATTATTTTGCTAGCAGAAACAAGCACCACAGCAGAAGTAGCCAGAAACGTTCCCCCAAAGAACCACCGCAAGGAAATACGGTAGCTTCAGCACACACAGTAGCACTCCCTGCTGCAACAGACAAAGCCTTTACATAGAATAGAATAGAATAGAATAGAATAGAATAGAATAGAATAGAATAGAATAGAATAGACCAGACCAGGTTGGAAGAGACCTTTGAGATCATTGTGTCCAACCCATCATCCAACGCCATCTAATCAACTAAACCATGGCACCAAGCACCCCATCCAGTCTCCTCCTAAACACCTCTAGTGATGGCGACTCCACCACCTCCCCTGGCAGCCCATTCCAAAGGGCAATCACTCTCTCTATGAAGAATCCAGTCTAAACCACCCCTGGTGCAGCTTGAGACTGTGTCCTCTTGTTCCGATGCTGGTTGCATGGGAGAAGAGACCAGCCCCCACCTGGCTACAACCTCCCCTCAGGTAGTTGTAGACAGCAATAAGGTCTCCTCTGAGCCTCCTCTTCTCCAGGCTAAGCAACCCCAGCTCCCTCAGTCTCTCCTGATAGGGCTTGTGCTCCAAACCCCTCACCAACTTTGTTGCCCTTCTGTGGACAAGTTCCAGCAAGTCAACACCTTTCCTAAACTGAGGGGCCCAGAACTGGACACAGTACTCAAGGTGTGGCTAATCACCAGAACAAGTGGTATTCAGACCTTAATAAGGATCATCTCTTCTTAAACTGATAAAGGTGCTGATTCTTCTGCTCCTAGCAGTATAAAGTCCATTTAAAGAAGCAAGGAGAAAGTGGAAGGAAAGAAACCAAACAAACCCGAAACAACAAACCACTAGACGAAGCTTACATGATATGGAAAGCAAGACTGCCTGAAAAAATTATTGTGTTCAGAGAATGAAAATGCCATTGTGTTTTCTAAGTAAGGGAGGTTTAGGCTGGATGTTAGGAAGAAATTCTTCATGGAGAGAGTGATTGCCCATTGGAATGTGTTGCCCAGGGAGGAGGTAGAGTCACCATCACTGGAGGTGTTTAGGAAGAGACTGGATGGGGTGCTTGGTGCCATGGTTTAATTGATTAGACAGTGTTGAGTGATAGGTTGGACTTGATGATCTCGAAGGTCTCTTCCAACCTGGTTTATTCTACTCTAGTCTAGTCTACTCTAGTCTAGTCTGTCATTAGAAATTTAATTAAATAAGGAAAGGAAATGCTAAGCATCCCGACAAAAAGCACACTATAATCTAAATAACTCCATGTGAAATACTGCAGTTCTGGTACGTGACTAAAGCATTGTGATGTAGGAAAGAGAACAAAACTTGACATAGGGCACATGGTGAGACCAAACCCTTCCAAATCCCCTTCTACACAGATGTATGGAACACTCTAGGCGAGACACATTTTCCTGTACTCACTGTAAGGAACAAACCCTGTGTTACTTACCATGGACCTCCAAACTACAGTAATCCTTATCAACTCTGCCACAAAGGACAAGATTGTCACTGGGCTTTATCAAGAAGTCCTCCTGTTCATATTGATCCTGAACAGCAAAAAGGAGAGATGACAGCAGATGTTAAGCAAAGCACATAAACAGACACAACAACACATTCCAATGTTAAATCAGTAGTAATTTTTACTGCAAGTGAGAAGAAAACCTAACACCCTGATGCCCATCTGCCTAAAAACATCTTATGGTGGTAAACAGAGAAAGGCAGGAACCAGACCTAATCATGGAGAGATTGAAAAGTTATTATACAGACTGACAGACTGTTTAGTGGACCTAGGTGGGTTTAAAGACCGTTTAACTATCCAATATTAAACTATATTTTGAGGCTACCAAGCTGCAGCTGAAAAGAAAATCACCACCAGGAGCCCACATACATAGCTTATTTCCCTTGTGCTCTCATGCCTTGAGCATTTATATAGTGTAACAACATTTTACACAATAAGCACACTTCAACTGCTCCTCACATCCAGGAAGCAATTCCAAGAGCACTGTCTACTTTCTGGAAAATGTTTTCAGAGAGCTACTGCCTGCAGCTATGCTGGGCATTCAGCTGTACCACAACAGATGTAACCTCTCCTCTCATTTTCATTGTTACTGAGGAATGGAAGGCATTCAGGGAATTTATCTTAGTGGAAAACTAAGAACTGTACATGAAAGTCAACACTGTTACAGAGTACCACTCTTCTTTGGACTTCTCCTTGCAAGTATTAAATTTCTTTTGTATTCACTTCAAGCATATTCTCAATATTTGAATTCTATCAAGTACTGCAATTCTTTGAACTAATCAACTGAATGTTGCACAATGCCTTCAACAGTAATAATAGTAAATACCAGAAGACAACCTAAAACACATGCTGAAGAATTAAAAGCAATTCTCCTTCAGAATCTGAGGAAAGGACTTGATTGTAGGAAGAAAGGCCTGAGAAAGAGGTGTTCACTTTTCCACTGCCTGGAAGTTAGCTTTTCTGACAGAAAATAAATGCAGCTCATATTCTTTCCAAATTCCCATGTGAACACCTCTGACTATAAAAATCACCTGTAAAGCATTCCTCTCCTCTAGTGGCACATAGGAGCAAGAAGTATCATTAACCAGTCAGTGGAACACAGAGAAAACATTCAGTACCCTAAATTGCACATAGCAAGTGACATTGTTTTAAAGATAAGATACATGGCTTCCTCCTTGAGCTTTGTTACAGTATGTGAAGTCACCATGACAACTTGTCCGAGACCACAAACCTCTGGCAATGTTCCCTGACACAAACTAAATGTTGTGGTAGAAACCTACAGCTACTCTTCTTTCAATCTCACTAGCTTTGTAAAGAGCCCAAAATTTTGTAGAAAGGAAAGGACAGTACACAGCAAAATCTCAAAAATCTTTGTTTAGAAGAGGTCTCAAAAATTCACCTGCTCCATCAGCCTGACCCAGACGATCATAGTCTCTCCTGGCTGCTCCAGGGTAAGTTATCTCTTATGATGAAACCTCACCTGATAACTGATTTCTGTAGTTTCCCCATGTCAATTAAGTTAATCACAAATTGCAGTCTATCCTTCTGAAGTAAAGTGTGGGATAGAGAACGGGCTGCCCAGGGAGGTGGTGGAGTCACCATCACTGGAGGTGCTTAGGAAGAGATTGGATGGGGCGCTTGGTGCCACGGTTTAGTTGATTACATAGTGTTGGATGATAAGCTGGACTCAATGATTTCAAAGGTCTTTTCCAACCTGGTCAATTCCATTCAATTCCATTCTATAGTCTCTGGAATATTTCCCTACCTTTTCTGAAGAGGCATCCAATATTCTAGCCAATGCAAGACCAATATTTAGTAAAAATATTGCTTCCTGCCTTCCACGCTGCATCCCTGTTCCCCAGAAAAAGACAAACAGGCTGGAGAACAGGACAGCACTGCTGACACACTTAGCTTGTGTCAGATTGCTGCCAGAGACTTCTTTGCCCCCTACAAAGCCAGCTGCTGTGAAGATGCTCCCCATCTGATACTTGGTGGAAACTGATACAGGCAGAAGCAGTCATCTACATAACGTGCTGTACATATATGCTTAACAGGGACATATTTCTTCATGCCATATCCCTGATTTGACCTGTAGCCCAGGTCCACCAGTTTTCTAATTTGGCTTGTTAGTGGCCAAATCAACAAGATTTGTTATTTCTTCAAGCATTATTTGTGTCCTACTAGATAGGTGACAAATCACTCCACATACAGAAGCACATGATTTAAATAAATCAATTCACCTTAACATCTGGCTTACATGTGAAAAGCACAGAGGGGACTGTACAAAGCCACCTTCTGTCTGACCAAAAGTCTGGCAAAGCTTTGGAAGAGGCTGCAAGCACTCACAGAACCTAAGGCAGTATGGAAAACATAACTGACTTTTAAGTGTATGTTGTTTAAGATCCTTAGCATTTTTACAGTACTTACGGTGGTTTTCAGAGTGATGTATGGATCATGCTCATTACTCCCATATACTGCCAGAGTAGCCAAAGTGTCTCCCAGTTTTAGATCACCTAGATGGGAATTTCAGAACGTTTTTACACATGTTAATGACAGGTGAAGTTAGAAACTCCTGTACCAATACCTGTATTACCTAAATTGCAGCATAGCAGGAGTGGGCTAAGTGAACCTCCAAGTTCCAAACACAAGAACCGCAGTAAGCTAAATTCCTTAGTGCTTTCTGGGACTTCTGCTGCTCTGCTCCGGCACTACAGCAGGGGAAGTGACAATCTTTCCTATATACTCTTCATTCTAGTATCAGGGAGGGGGACCCTGAATTGTTTCACTGACTAAATGACTTCCACAAGTGGCACAAGCAAATAATTAAAAATGCGAACTTCTGGCAGTTAAAATATAGCACCGTGCAGTTTTAGGATACATTAGTATCCCAAGTACAAGAAGAAGTGAAAAGGTTCTTCACTCACACTGCATAGCTGTTCCATTTTTCTTACCTGTGCATTCCTCTTCATCGTAGTTGTCCAAATCATATTCATCAAGTTCATGATCGGACTGGTCTTCACTCCGATGAGAAGACTTAGCTGTGCCAGGAGTGGCTTCATTTGTGCCACATGCCATCTGGCCCTCATTACTACCACCAGCGCCATCCCTGTTTGAAGAAACATCCCCGAGAAACTGTGACAGACATTTGGAATGCTGCTTCCAGGCAATTGCTTAGGAAACTGCTAACAACCTCAGGGCACAATGCCAGCTGTCCACACGGGTTTTGCATTTTTTGCCAATTATCTGGAAATCTAGTCACTCTTTTCCTACCTTTTCTCTAAATACAAGACACCATTATTCTCAGGCTTCCAGAGAATGATTTTCCTTGACAGCTTTCAAGACAGAGAGTGGCAAAAGGTGCTCAACAAAGCTAAACTGTGTGTGCAAATCCCTTTCTCTTACCCTTTTTTCTGTGGATACAATGCCCTCAGCCTCACTGTTGTGTGTTCATCTGTCCATTCCTCCTCCTTTTCTTTGCCACCTACAAGCCCTGTCATGTGTGATGAAACTTACATTTCTTCAGTATTTTAAAGACCTCATTTTCTCATATTTTGCATACTTACATTAAAAGAAAAAGGCAACATAAAAATCATTAGGTAGGGATATATTACAGATAACTTCATCTTTTTCTAGACAAAAGATTTCTTTCTTGTCTTCCACAGACTGTTTCCTAAATCTCTTGTGCCTGTAAATCTTTTCGTAAGCTTATTTACCTTTTTGCTAAAAGCAGAGAAACAAAACTTAACAGAACTACACAACTAAGGACTTTCAATGCTGTATGGAGAGTTATGATGTCTCTACTCTCATACCTGAGCCATAAATACACCCAAGTCATGTTTTGCCTTTTTTGCCAAAGCATAAATAGCAAATCACTCTGAGATCCACTGTGGCCTCCAGACTCAATGTAGATTGTAATGTCTCACCCTCAGCATCCACTTTTTCACTGTTGAGGACTTCCATTTTGCTTTGTCACCTCTCCAAAGCACCCACGGTTACAAACCCAACTTCTTATTTCCTCACTCCAAGCGGGAATAGCAAGTCCAACGAGGACCATGCCCAAACATGTCCCTGCGGACTTCACCTGAAACGCTCAGCTTGTCAGATGACACTTGGTTGACAACTGAGGAACCGCATGGGAAGATAACCCGCGCTATCGCGCCCACTACGAAGGCAGGATATACTCCATCTGATATTTCTGCTTTCACTGGCTGGACAAACGACCTTCCCAGGCTATGAAGCTCAGCTGACACAGTCATTCCAGGAAGAACTCGTGCTAGTTGGCGCCGATCTCCATCGCTCGCTGCTGTTTCCCAGGCCAGGCCTTCAGTAAGCCCCCTCGACTGTAAGGTGAGCCGGTGCCCGAGCAGACCCGGGGCGCCTGCTCCCCTCCACAATTCTTATCAGTGGCGGGGCCCGGGAGATTCCCAGGAAACGCGACACGACACGACATACGACACCGTACTACACCACCTGCCCAGCCCGGACAGCCCCGACCCGCTCCCGCAGCTCACCCCTGCCTGTCCTGGGCCTCCCCGATGAGACGATTCAGCTCCTCCTCGCTGAGCTGCACCTGCACAGAGGGTACAAGCAGGGTTGAGAGTAGGCAGGGGTCGGAGGGGGTCCCTCAGCCCAGAGCCGAGACTGGGCCCCGTCCTCACCTTGTCCGGCGTTTCCTTGGCGACGCCACAACGCACCCAGGCAGTGCACGTCACCGGGCAGCTCATGGCACCGGTGGCGGCGGCACGGAACGGTGCGGTGGCAGCACGTGCGGGCGGCTCTGGCGCACACCGAGTGACGTATTGGGGAACTCTGCCTGCAATAGAAGGAGAAAACGGAAAGGGCGGGAAGTGCTGTGACGTCATCTCCAAGCGCCGGGAAAGGCCGGAAGGGCGGGCCCACATTGACAGAGAGGGGTGGCTCCCAACGGGGCGGGGCCTGGAGGCGGGGAGAGGTCTGGAGAGGGCGGGGCCCCGGTGTGGGGCGCGGCGGGGGCGGAGCCTGTGCGGCCCTTGAGGGGCGGGACCGGCAATTGCCGCTCAGGGTCGCCCTGGGGTCCCTGCGCTGGTTGTGCGCATCAGGGCCGAGGGCTAGGAAACGGTCCATTTCTGACTGGACTTTCTGGGAGACCAGTGGCCTTCAGCAACAGTTGCTCTGGTTTTCATTAAATTAGTTGCAGAAGGGTGTTTAGGTACTTCTCTTAATCAACCCAGTTTGTCGTGCTTAGAATCATAGAATCGTTTTGGTTGGAAGAGACTTTTAAGACCTTTAAGTTGAACTATTGACCTAGCACTGTCAAGTCATCACTAAACATGGCCCTCAGCACCACATCTATGCATCTTTCAAATATCTCCAGGGATGGTGTCTCCTCTTCCCTGGGCAGCCTGTTCCAGTGTTTGAGAACCCTTTTGGAGAAGATGTTTCCTAATATCCAATCTAAACCTCACCTAGTGCAACTTGAGTCTGTTTCTTCTTGTCCTACTGCTTGTTAGCTGGGAGAAGAGAATGACATTCACCTTGATATAACTGCCTTTCTGGTAGTTGTAGGGAACAATAAGGTCTCCCCTGAGTCTCCTTCAGTTCAGGCTAAGCAACCCCTGTTCAGTCAGCTCCTCCTCATAAGACTTGTGCTCTAAGCCCTTCACTTGGTAGCTCTGCCATCTTTAGCTGTGGCTGGGACCAGCTCCCAAGACCCATTTAATATCAGACACCAGAATTCTGCCATGTAATAGGGCCTCCTGTGACCGCTCCTCCTGGGTGCTGAGGTGAAGAAACATGCTGCCTCATCTCCAGATGCTTGAAATCCTTTACTTTCTGCACTGGATCATGACTTCCTCTGCTTCCAGAAAGAGACCTGCCCCACCACTACTTGCTTCCGTTTTGGCTCTGAAATATCCCAGCAGAAGTCTGCCAAAATTAAAGGTTTGGGAAAACCTTTTTGTTACCAATCTCAAACATTTATCCAAGGCGAAGATACCAATGCATAAAGTCAATGGTGAAGGGGAGCTGCAGGAAGTTGTGAAGGACTGGCATCATCATAGAAGTGCTGCTTTTTGCCCTCCCGAATGTTGGTATCCCATGCTAGCTAACTCATTAAATCAGAGAAAGCAGGTAAAATGTCAGCTGGAGTACACAGAAAGGTAGTCTCTTGCTAGCACACAGAATTCACTGCTATTTCCATTACTGAACTCTTAATTTAGTGGATCACTGCAAATTACATGGATGGGTGGCTGAGGTTAGGGGAAGGAGCATTTCTCATGGTACAGCTCATGGACTTGGCAACTGCACTTCAGCTTGGGGCTAGAACGGCTACATGATTTCATCCACGTGTTACCAGACAGCACCACCATCGCCTTTTCCTCATTTGTATCCTGATTCTTCTGTGGTTCTGGCACTAGAGAGAAATAAGTATCTATGAAAATATTGCTACCCCATCACTACCCTGTTCACTTCACCCACTGGCTGCATTTTCTCCTAACATACAGACAAACATACCCAGGCAAACCTGTGTATTTCTAGTTATTGCTGCCAGTACCCTGTAGCATGGGCACCCTGATTCTACCTGGGGTCTAGATAATTACCAGTCTTCCCTTTTGGTATGTTTGTCTTTTTGCTGGGCTGTTATTACTTGCTTTGTTGGTCACCTTCTCTTACAGTGTTCAAGAAATACTTCTTGTCCTCCCACACAACAGTTGGCTACAGTTTGAGTGTCACTCTTCCTCCAGATTCTGAGGGAAGTTTTGTGTGAGCGGATGCAATCCCCAAAGCACAGCCAGAGGGAAGAGTCATGCAGCAAAGAAGAGGAAAGCAAGGTTACTTTCCAGTGGCTGTTATTCCTGCATATGGTTGTGGTTTTGTTTTTAAGTGTATGTGTGTGTAGGTGTTTTAGATAGATACATTTGTAGCGTGGAGGTTTCCAAACACTTGATGCAGGCTTGTTTTTACCAAAGTAATACCCAGAGGGGGCACACATGCTCTACCTTTCCTCTCACCATGTACATCATCACAAAATAGCAGTGTACTAGGATGAAGCTCCCCAGCAGAAGTACCAAAGAGACTTGGAGAAGGAGAAAGGAAGGGAAATGGCTAGGAACTGTGTATATGGATATTACAGCTTAGAGAGCTGCAGTTATTAATAATTCAAGAGCCTGTCCATAAATGCTGGGTGATTCCAATACATCATCACACACTTGTTAGGGATGTGGAACTGGCTCTCAGGGACTTCTTAAGAACTGTTACATTAAATATATTATTGTTCCATGATGCCTTGTCAGTCACAGAGATGGAGTTGAAGCAGTGCTGTCCAAGGCACCCTGAAGACACCTGAGATACTAACTGATAGTACCTGAGACCTAGTGCGGTACAGCCCACTCACCCCAAGGAACCAGAAAGGATGACTCATAGGTTATAGCACATCAGCAAAAAACCAGTCTTCTTGGTATTTAATGTCCAAAGATGACTCAGACACAGAGGTGTAAGGCTTAGGAAAGAAAGCAGATCTTCATTTCTTAATTTGGATGGAATTCTGACGCAGCCATTGTCCTAGTCAAAATTCTCTCTGAATCTCTGCTAGTTGAAAGAAATGGCTGGGAAGAAATATACAAGCACTAGGAGACAAGGACTCAAATGCCCATCCTGGGAATGGTACAAGGACCAACTTCAGCTCCTGAAGAAGTAAAAGATTTCTGACCAGAAGAATTGTCATCAAACACTCTTATGCCATTGTCTGTTCTGGTCTAACTTTGGAACTTTCCTAAATATGAGCTTCAAAAAAGGCTTCCCCCTGCCCCCATCATCAGAGATCAATTAGAGACAGCAGTATTTCTCCTCCAGAGCTGGTTTGTGCCTGGAATCCCTCTTAGACCCATTTCTTATCCTCTGATGATCTTTTCATCCCAGTGGACCTCCACAAAGTAAGGCAAGATGTGCCAGTAGTGATTTTCATTGGTTCAGTTTAGTCATCTATTCTGGCATCAGAAATTTCTGCCCATTTGAAATCAAAAGCACTAAACCATGTTTCCTGATTCTGGATTCACATTTGACCCATTCCAACGTACTGTTTGTCACCTGAGGATGCAAGTGCCAGACAATTCTCATCATCAGGAAGTGTGTGCCTGCATGTTGTTCAAGGTGTTCTCATAAACATCCAGAAAGGTTCAGGTGGGTTAAGCTACCTAGCAAGAAGAGCAAACTTTTGTTCTGGCATCAATTTACCAGGCCAAGAACATTGGGGTAAGTAGGAAAAAATCAGTGGCTACTCCAAATGGAAGGTTCAGCTTCTTCTTTTTAGAGGATATATATCAAGGTGCCTGGAGAACTAGGTGGAAGGATGGAAGGAAGAAGAGAGCTGTTTGATGAGGAGCTGAGGCAGCTGGTGTCAGAAGGGTCTCACAAAACTCTTTAAAAACCTTAAGAGCTCCAAATGTCCAAGGCTCTGGAGGGACCTTGGTATACCTTGAATCATGAAACTGTCAGAGACACTGTAAACATTTCCAGTATAACAGCTTGAGGGTACTACAAAACCATGAAAAGGTTCATCTTGCAAATCATGTGGGCTGTAAGCAAGAAAACAAAGGGAATTTAATGTGTTTTGTGAGAAGTTACATTGTAGGCTTAAGGCTCTGGTTCAGTTGACCTCTTCAGAAGACAAGAGGGGAAAGGGATTGATATACTGGCATGTATCTCCCTCAAATAAGAAAAAACAAAACCCCAAAACTTGTCTTCTCAAATGTGCTGCAAAATATTAGTGTTGCAGTCCCAGAAATGCTGAGCAGCTAAAACCAAAGTCACAACATCAAGAAATTCTCTTTCTTAGGAAAGGAAGGAGTACTTAAGAGTGGCTTTGAAACACCAAGGGCAGATTTAAAAGTCCTCAAGGTTGCCTTTTGAGTTTCTATTTGTATTCCCTGTGTGTTTCTGTGAAATACAGAGTATGAATAGTGTGAGGAAACAAAATGAAGATCAGATCTCACTAGGGCAACATCTTGTCAAGGGAGCCTGCATACCCTGTTTGCACACAGCAGCGTAGCCTGGAGGGAAGAACTCTTGAACTGATAGCTAGGCGTAAAGTTAACTTTTCGGGTAGTTGAAACAAGGCTGCTTTGGTTTTCTTTCATCCATGATCTCCTTAAGGAGTTCTTTGGAAGATCACCAACCTCCTCACTTTAAAAGATAATAAAACATTTTTTTTGCTAAGGCTTATCCTCCCAGATCTGAGGTATTGCTTTTGGTGCTCTTTGCTTAACTTTATGCAAGAAACTAAGTCTGTGCCTAGTAATATGTGTGATCTCATGTGAACCAGATCAAAATTTGGCCCTTGGAATATAGTGAATATATTACCAGGGTAGAGAGGCATGTTTATGGAGCATTTGCTTCCCCGAAGGGTGTGCTGAGAGTTTGGGAGTAAGAACCCCATCATCTCTGCAATGACTGCTGTCAGTGCTGGAAGCAGCATAAAGGAAGGAAAAGAAATGCTGCCAGTGCCCTCTCAGCAAGATGGAGGAAAGATGTCTGGATATGGACAATAGACACATTTACCACATACACCCAATAGGGAAAAATAACTTTAAATTCATTGGTAGAAATCCAGGAGTAGAGAGCTGAGAGAAAGAGAAGCATGTGAGAGAGGAAGCTTAAGATGCACATGAAGGAAGGACACAGCCAAGGACCTAGCAAGCTGTTCTTGGCCAACTTACACAGAGAAAATGAAAGGAGTTGGAAAGAAGTGTAGAACGATACAAGATGCTAAAGATTTGCCAGTAGAGTCAGTAAACATATGGGTATGGGAAGAAAAACAACTGGCAGCGCTCCGCATGCTGGGCCTCGGCCAAGGTATCCAAGTTCTGTCCCGGTAACGTTTGTCCTTGCAGTGGGTGGGAAGTGGGGGCTCTGTACATTCCCCAGATGTCGCTGTGGCCTCCAGCTACAGGCTTTGCCAACCAGAGGTATCAGTGTACACTTGGGTGAGCACTGGGAGGAGCAGCACATGCACATGTGGCAGGCCTCATCACACATGAGAGAGCAGATGTGTCCATCACCTGAAGATTCTTATACCTTCAGCACCACGGGAGTTGTCACAGGGGTGACATTAAGGACAGCATTTGTCCCAATGGTGGCACATCTTCATTTCCTCCATGTCTAAGTATATTGCTCAGTACAGGTTGTTTCAAATATTCATTACTCCAGGAGGAGAATCCAACTTCTTACGCAAGCTACCGGCCTTGTAGAGCAGAGAGGGCCGATAAGCTCCAGGAGTGTAGCAAGACAGTAGGGTTGTGCTGGGTATGGCAGCCTGCCAGCCTGTGAGGACACATGCACATCACCTTCACAGCAAAGCTTAGAGACAGACAGCCCACACACCTACTCTGCAACAACATTTCCTTGAAACATTGATGAGATAAAATTAAAGCCACTGCAGAAACGTTCATTGAAATATAAAGCTCTGCTGACATGGGAAGACCTGGCTGATACTGCTACTCACCTAGAAATAGAATCATAGAATCAATAAGGTTGTAAAAGACCTCAAAGATCATCAAGTCCAACCTGTCACCACAGACCTCATGATTACTAAACCATGGCACCAAGTGCCATGTCCAATCCCCTCATGAACACCTCCAGGGATGGTGACTCCACCACCTCCCTGGGCAGCCCATTCCAATGGCTAACAACTCTCTCCGTGGAGAACTTTCTCCTCACCTTCAGCCTAAACTTCCCCTGGCACAGTTTGAGACTGTGTCCTCTTGTTCTGCTGCTGGCCGACTGGGAGAAAAGACCAACCCCCTCCTGGCTACAACCTGTTACTTTCTGAATAGTCAAACTACGACATAAATGATCTTTCTTACATTACATAGCTGCCTTCACTACTGATTCCATCAGCAGACCTACAGTAAACACTTGTGACGGTGCTTTTGCCTCAGGACAAAACCTGAAGCTCCTGTAGGTGAGCCCTAGTATGTAGCAATTGGATATTAGACACTGCTGCCCATTTTTGCACTGTGGAGGAGAAAACACAGCAGTAGAAAAGACTGTCCTAAACCTTAATTAGCTTGGTAAACATGTGCCATAACCTTTAGTCTCTACCTGCTAAGATTCTCCATAAAACCTCAAAGAATGTGAACTGAACATAGCAAAAGCATAGAGGAGTTTCCAAAGAACCCAGGGGAGTGGTGTTAAGAATTCTAGATGAACTTCCCTGTTTTTCTCAGTGAAAAGCTACCTCAGATGCCCAGAAATAACGTTTTCAAATTGTTCTGGTATCACTGGTTGGGAAAGGAGACAGATCAGCTCAGTTTGCTACACAAGAAGCTTGATTTGTTTCTAGTTACTGGGGAGTCAGGCAAGGGGGTCCACGTGTCTTAAAACTCTAGGATTCCTTATGAGCTGCTTTTCAAAGCCTGCTCCCAGACAGCCCAACTTGCAGAACCCAAAGGCATCCGACAGCCACGAACCTTGTTGTACCTGGACTGGTGTGAGTGGTGTCTCTCCCACAGCTCACATATAGATCATAATGGAAAGGATGTTACCACTTTTTGCCTTTTTGCCTCCTGGACCAACCTGTTTCTTAGTAATCTAGTACACTGTGAAGAAAGGACTTAAAACCAATTCATTAAAACATACAGGACAGAAAACACTGTAAAGTAATTTTAAAAATCAGAAAGTTTTCAAAAGCTAACCCAAACATTTTTCAAAGCCTTATTTCTACACTCATGCCAAAGGTCTCCTTGAGATACCCATTTGCAACTTCTTTGTATGGACTTACAGCAATGTTGTGTAATGAAGTAAGCTTTCAGCCTTTTGGGTCTTCATGCATCCAGTCTGGCTATGCTGTATTTGCAGATGCTTAAACACCACAGAGCTCCATTCCTGACTCCTAGGTGCTCATTTTTTTGGCTAGATCGGGGTTCAGAGAAATGTTTTTGAGACCAGACTCCATGCCACCTCTTTACACACACACATCAACCAATGTGTGGGACAGAACAGCACCAGGGCTTCCATATGTAAAATTCCATATGTCTGTGGTTTCTGGGAGGAAGCCCAATCCTCCTGCTGTCTGAAGTACGTTAAGAAACACCTGAAGAGGAGAAGAAACAACAAAAACACTCACAACCACCATTTCCTAGGCTAGAAAACAATGGAATTTTTATTGAACAGAGATGGCTCATAAACACGCTCAAAGGAGTTCCACCTGCTGTTCAGCAATATTCATTGCCATCTGATAATAACCTATAGGGGCAGCTGTATAAAATAGGAATAAAATACCAAATTGCTATATTCATTAATAATTTGCCTTCCAAATACAGAACCATATGTTATTTAAAGTCTGAAAATAGACCACAATTGTCAGCATTTAAACCAAACCTTTATGATAACAAATATACAAAAAAAAAAGGCAGTCAATATATTAAACATTTAAATCAACAGCATACATTTCTCAGAGGTAAACATTGAGCAAAGCCACCAAGGATGTTCAGACACCAGATAGAAGTTTCAAGGTCAAGCTCCAAACACTGCTGCTTTCCTAAAGCCATAGTGGTATTACACTTTTATCTAGCCCCTAAATTGAAAACTATATAGCATGAACATTTGAAAACATAACATTTGCTAGCTGGCAGGAAATTGGAAGTTGTTAAAGTCCTCGTTGTATGTATACTGAAGCATCTGCGGAGACAGATGGCAGCAGAAGTTAAGCACTTTGTTCTGCAAGGTTGGGGTTTTAGTTCTGTTACAGACGAGGGCAACAGCATCCTCAAACCAAACACAAATTCCAGCACTGACGACAGAAAAGTATTGGCCTGGCGAACTGCGTGAAGAATCAGCCTTGCAATGTGTGTTAAACAGAATGGGGCTTGCCCACCTGCCTATTTACTGAAAGCCTGTGCTATTTCTACTGCACAGAAAAAGTCTCCCTCAGTAGCTGATCTAATGCCTGAGTTGGAAAGCTTGGGCTACATACACAGGCTCAAAAATAATGGGGCAGGTTTTCTACCCATAAAAACATGTTTTAATGTCAACAACTAATAAGAGTTCATATTGCAATATTGCTCACGACATAAATGTACAATTTGCACAAAACATGGCTCTTCAACATGAATATTTTGCAAGCTATAATATATATATATATTTTATGTATAATTTCTTTCCTTGAAGAATTATATGCCAGAGTGCATGCAAAGAATTTCAGAGCAGTAACACAGCAGGAGCAATCACTTGTTTACAGGTTACTGAAACCATTCAATACAGAAACACTGCGATAGTAGATAAGACAGACAGATAGGTAGATGTATATACACACTGCCTTTTTGTGGACCTTCCCATGTTACACTAGAAATGTGGGTTACTTACAAGTTCTGACCTCTGTGAAAGACTGATCCAAATAGGGCTCTGACTCTTACCCATACTCTTTGACCATAAATCACTTCTGTTGGAGGTGACAGGAAAGGAGGCACTTGTCCATTAGGCAGGGGTGGAGGCAAGCAATCTTCTCCATAGCCAGCATCTGTTCCAATTCCTGCTCCTTCACTTCTAAGCAGTGGGTGATGAGCATCTATCCATCCTGTGTTTTGGCTGGTCCCAAGCAGTCTCCTGCTGCCTTGACAGTTGGAAACCCAAGACTGGAGAACCTGGATCTCCTAAACAGCAGTGCACAGCACTGCCACCATTCTAGTCAGATATGTACATGGAATGACATGTATTCTCTGGTTTCAAATTTACATAGAGTATATACAAATAAAGCTATTCTATCAAGGTGCAAGTTTGTCATTCTCTGGTGTGTTCCAATGAAGATTTCCTAAAAACCTTTACACTGACCCACCAGGAGAGTTTACACAATGTGGGCATTTTGTCATAGTTCATTTTGTAAGCTGCTTCTGCAAACTCCATAAAGGAAACTCCCATACTTCCCCCTGTGCAAAGGGCTGGATTTGGTAGACTGCTGTCATGTCTAATATAATTCCCTCAACCTCAATATATTTTAACCTGGGGTGAATTGGCACCATGTGTTGTTGTTTTTTTTTTCCCCAGGAAATTATCATTCTCTATGAAATGAGGCAGGACATGTAACTGGACATCAGGGGGTTTGCAGTTCTTGTGCCCAGTCCAGCTTTCCTGGCTTGTGATGGGACTGTGGTTTGTGAAGCTAACACAGTATGGCTCTAAGTGCATGTCTGGAAGCCCTTGGCATTATCTTACACTAGCTGACGGCAAGCAATGCCCTCAAAGAAACTTTGAAACTTTAACAAAAAAAAACAAACCAAAACAAAAAGACAAAAAAAGACCAAAGGTAATTTACTAAATAGCAAACATCAGACTGATCCACTAAACAGATGGATGTGGAATGCAACTTGTCTAAAATTAGAATGGTTGATGTTTTCTTAGGCAGGCCTAAATTCATAAAAGACTTTCCCACCCCATGCAGGCCTCTTCTGCAGCATGTAAATATATGATGCTTCTCAGAGTCTCTGGAAATGCAAAGGCTGTGATCACAAGCAGAAGGAAAGCCTGCCCTCTCCCATTTCCCTTCAGCAAAACCCTCAAAATTGTGCAACTAACTCATGTAACATAAGTACATGTTTATGATCCCTGCTGAAGTAGGGCTGCTCTATGCAATGACAGCAGGATTTGGCTTTCAGCCTTTATGTTGTACCAACCACAACTGTGCAGATGACTGGATGGGAATTTTTATCTGCTAGACCATTAAAAACCCATATAGCCTTGCAGGAACTCCCATTAAAGATTCCCACTGACTTCATGGGAGAGAGAACAGACTTTAACAAGTGCATGTTCTGCACAACTGGAGACAAGTTTCTCAAAAATCTTTCTCCAATACCATTTTCCTCCATTTTGTAACTCAATTTATAATGAGGCATTCAGAGCAGGGGCTTTGCACGTGTCCTCCCGAGCTAAGGGAGCATTTCACACGAGAGACAACGATCTGATTCGTTTTTCTTCAGAATCATACAACAATAAAGCCCAACATACTGGTTCCACATGCTGCCCTGCCTTTGTACAGTCAACAAAATGCCATCTAGCAATGACAAATTAATCATAATGTCATTGGAGATCTTAAAAGGATCCGCATCAGACAGAATGGGATTTAAGACAACCTAAGGTGCAATCAGAGAAGATGTTTCCAGAGTTTTCCCAGTGCTTATGCTGAAGACCAGATTATGTGATAGAACCTGTAAAGGTTTCTCATCTTGCTGACTAGACATTATACTCAAGAGAAAATTATGTTCATTTTAAAAACAGCAATTAAAAGTCAAAAGAAATGAAAGACAAACACACATTTAAAAAGGATGCTTAAGTTGTGGGGCACAGCAGACAAAATCTGCCACTTCCAATTATGGCTGAGCTCCTCTATTTTTAATACATTCCCTTCTGCCTCATTTCAGAATGCCCTCAGTTAGTGTCTTCAGTGGAATGGTTTGCTCTGGAACATTAACAGCATGAAACATGCACCTTTCAAAAGTACCTAGCTGACTTGAGAGACTGAGATCTTTGCATGAGCCATGGCTACGTGTCTTTGAGGAAAAATAACTGGTTCCAGAAACATTTGTATTTCTTAGCTTTACTCTTTCTCTGTTGAAAAAGCATCTGCCATGCTATTGTGTATACTCTGACACTCTGCTATTTTATTTTGCCCCATTATAACTGGATAAGCAAAGGGGAAGAAAGTTTAACCTGTTTGTTAATTGGGGATGACCTCAAACACGCCCGTGAAGCCACAAGCCAGTGTTTAAGCTACATCTGTGGGATGGAAGACAGTATGTCTGCGTTTGCTGGCAAGTAGTGTTGGGTTGTCTGATCTTTCATTTGCTTCTCCATAAAAAGTGAAATGAAACCCACCCATAAAACCCCAACAATGGATGGCAGCAAACTCCTCTGCTAGAAAAAGAATCTAACAACTCAAATTAATAATAATCATAATGAATGCAAAAAAAAAACCCAAATCATAACCATTCCTGTATTTATATTACACAAGTTAGGAGTCTGCCTAAATCAAGATCACATCTGTAATACAAAAAATAAAGATTCAAAAAATCAATATTAATTGAATGGCTCTGCACTGTTCTAGAAACCATCTTACTTCCAGCCCATCCTTTCCTCTTGTTTTCATTTCTCTTTTCTAGCTTTACATTCAAAGCCATCCCAGGGACAAGTTGGAGTGGGTGTGAAGAGGGAGGAAGGAAGCAAACTGTTGTCCCACAGACGGTGCCAGCTCTTCTGTCTTTTCAGGATGCTTGCATTGAAAACAACAGCTGAATAGGGAAATCCCAGTGATAAACGTAAAGATACAGAAACAGCCTTTCAGAAGTGGATGACACACAGCTAAAGGATGGCTTCCCCATTTCAAGACCAAGATTGTGCTTTCTAATTACAGATATGCATTTGGCTTGGATAGTATGAGATGTGCTGTGACTTCAAAGGTGACACAGTATGAAAGAGAGGTGGAAACCAGACCTAATCCACAGCCGAGAAAAATCAATGCAAAGGCTTCCAGCGATTCTAATGGGGAAAAATTTTATCATGCTTTCATGTTTGATTTGTGAATGATGTTATAGTAGAATCTTAACTTGTATTTTTCCTAGAACATTCATATATCCTTCATTTAACATGTAAATTACTTCTGGAACCTTGCATCAAATATTTATAAACACTAAACTAGGTACAAAGTGAAACCCATTTGGGAAAGTGGAGCAGAGGGAGGTTTAGCTGCACTAATGGATATTGCATTAATGCTTAGCATCAAGGAAGGCTGACTGCCATTAACAAGAAATCTCATTACAAACATGATTTCACGCCTCATAACATATCCTGTAGATCTATTTGCTGCCCATCTCTCTTCCTCAAACACAGAAACACACAAACTATGGACAGAAAAGCTAAACCATTTCATATGCTTAACCTTTTCTTCCCAGTAAAAAATCCACCAACCAACACAACACCAAAACCCACAAAGAAGCAGAGAACGCAGAGCTCAGGTGATATAGAACAAGTTATTTTACAATGCTACTTGTGTCCTGAATGACTTAAGATGCTTCTCAGACTTGAACCTCATCAAAAGCCCCTCTGAGGACAACTAATGCATAAATGGCATTACACCACTTTCAGATGAGTGGGACTGCAGGACGCTCAAGTAGTCCACCCGTTCTGGGGGGGATGTGGTTATGGTGCCTGACAAAATGTTCTATTTCTTGTGGTTTTTTTCCCTGCTGTTCTTCATTATGCTATGACTCAAAAAAAATACAAACAAAAAAATGCAGGATCCAGATCTCTCTGCTGTGTGGTAGCTGGCAGAGTAAAGAGTGAATAGGGGAAAAAAAAGCATTGACCTTATCTTGGGGCTGTGGAAAGCAGAGGTGCATTATTCAGCCTCCCTCATAATGCTGAAGAGATCAGTAGAAGGAATATCCTGCATTGCAGAGAGTGGGATGGATTTACTTATTTGTTGTATGCATAATGTTCAGGCACCTCTGTTCCCCACTGTTTCAGCACATGCAGCTGTACAGCAACACTCAAGAGAGGTGGACAGGAAGTACCACAGAGGTCAAAATGCACTAATAGGACTTAAATAGGTCAAGTTTTTCTAGTATTAATTGGAATTTAGCCAGGAACATGAGGTTGAAAGCCTTTAGGTACTTTTCTTTAGTCCTTGTATTTTTCATTGGATAAACTCACAACTCAAGGAAGATCACACACTGCACCACATCCCCAAATGGCACAAACAATTAGCCGCTGGCTCAGTAACTGCAAGACAAAAATCAGTTCCCCAAGTATTGAACTGACTGTCCCAAATTTGTCTCTTAGTAGTCTACCCAGGCTTGAGCAGGTGAAGCTTGGCATTTGATCAAGTGAATGCTTAGATGCTGAGCAAGCAGCTTTCACTCAGCCTACCTTCTGTTCCAGTTGGGCACAGCCACTACTCAGGTGCAGGAGGGTTTTGAGCTTGCAGATGTGCTGTGAGCTCTTTAAAAGCTAAGCAGAAGAGAGAACCATACTTGGGAAAAGCTCATTTGAAAGCTCCTCACGCAGTAAGCTGTAGGACAGTCAATTTATCCACTGCTGGGAAGGAGAAAGGGTAAGGCTGGACTCTCTTGAACCCGTGCCTTGAACTCAAGACCAGATGTTTTCAGTCATGTTAATCCACCCCTACCAGAACATAGGAGGTGTTAAGGCTTTAACCTTAATTAATTAAAATGCCCTCCTAACACATTGGCTTTTACTAAAGTGGCTGTCTTTTGTGTGTGTGTCTGACCATCTCCCTTTTCTAATGTGGCTTATTTTAAACCATGAATTATTTCTGACTGGGTATTTCAAAAAGGTTTTTTTTTTTTTTTGTCTTTGTTTGCTTTAGAAAGGCAGTAAGAAACAAGATTGCCTCTCACTGCGCTAGGCAAAGCTGAGTAATGAAAGTTTTAATGAAAACGCAGCAGCAGAGATGATGGGAAGTGGAAAGACCAAAGTTAACCACACACAAAGGGGCTCAGGCAAATTCACTCTTGCAGCTGCAACTGAAGAGATATTTGTAAGCACAAAGAAAAGCTACCAATTGCTAGAGCTCCGTAGCCATATCTGATCAGTGGGACTGAACAAACTCTCTGTGTGAGCACGGAGGAGACCAGAGCCAAATGGGCTGGTTGGGGATGCAATGAAGAGGTTGGAGATAGGGCTGCTTTGTTCACTCCTCCTGCCCTGTTTTCTGCCCTCTCCTTCCCTTTGATTTCATGAAAACTCTGAGCTGGAGCAAAAATGAAGCAAGAAATAGGAAACACTGGAATCCAAGGCAAATATCTGGGGTTAGACATTCAAATTGTTGAACCTAATCCTCTTCCCTTACTGAGACCTCTTGATTAGCATGCCATCCAACATGGCAGAAACCTGTATCTCATCCAAGCATGCCTGTTCACACAGTGCCATCACTTCTGCAGGATGAAAAACAAGCTGTAAGCCCAAAGGAGGATGAAAAATGCCTCTCCAAAGGAATAACACTGAAAATGCTGTTCTGGTACATCACATACAATCAGCTGGGAAGATTTATCCAGCTAAACAACACAGCTTGCAAAACACAAGAAATTTGTAGAATTTAACCTATCCAGCCATTGCAACCTCTTCTAAGCTGCTGTCCTATCTCCTGGGTGTTGCAGTGACAAGCAGCCCAAGTGCAGCACGAAAAGCATTGTCTACCAAGCCTATGCCTACCAGACTATGACTATGTCTGAGCCCTCTGCATGTGCCCAAGATAAATACAACCATGGCTGTTCCATGCAAGAAGCCTTAAATCAAGCTGAAAGAATGACAGTTAAACGGCAACGAAAAGGAACTGAATATCCCCCTCCTATTCACATTGAGCTTGCTTCCAAAGTTCTTAGACTCACTGAAGATAGCTGAGAAAGGCCAATTAGCTTTCCACATTTTCTTTCTGCTTTGGACACCCCAGATGTAATGTCTGCAGCAGTGGTCTCACCGAGCTCACAAGAACAGGGACTCACAGCTGAAGACTCAGCTTCACAATTTTCTGCCCTTGGAGGCCAGTTACAAACAGTAGGTCAGGTGTAACTGTACCGAAATACAACAATCTGGCCAGAGCAGGCAGCATCAGCACCTTACACCAAAATAAAAACCAGGTTAAAAAAAACCCAAAATATTAATTTTGTTATAAAAGTATGGAAGATGTGACTGGAAGTGCTGCAACTTAGAAATATAAATGTTGTGCCTATAAAGGCAGTCATCTAAAATTAGTGAGGTTCTTGTCTGTGGGGTTTCAGGTGCTGAGTGCTATTTCAAGGCTAATGTTCTGCAAGGTGCTTTATTAAATATTAGGCCAAATCCTAAGAAGCTTTTTAAATGCTTATAGATTTCAACATCTCTGGGCCAGAGGATGAAAGCAACATCAGGCCCTTCATTTCTGTAAAGCACTTGCAGAGCCTCACATGAAAGACATTTAGTCAAACACACCAACTTCAAGTCTTTGACTTTAGGTAACTCTTGTTCATATAAAAATAAAAATCCACTGACTTCAGAGGCAGCTTTTGTAAATGCAGGCTTCAGGATGTCATCTTGCAGCAATGTTTTTAAGACAGAGCCAGCTCCTGAGGGATACTGGATTCCTGCAACCAGCTCTGACAATGTCTGTAGATTCTCATCTTCTCCTAGCATTTAACCCATAAACAAGTGTACTAGGAAGGGCTTTCCCTCTAGGACGGCCTGAGCCTTGTCTTGAGTATGTAGATGTGTGGCTTTTAATACCACCTGTATTCTTCTAGAACATAAAAGAATCACTTAAACAGCATCCTGCATGCCTGAGTCCCCACAGAGTTAGTGGCAGTACCTGTCATAACAGAATCCCCCTCCAATTTTAGACAGGTATGGAGGTGGGAGAAGAGATGCCCTTTCTTTTTTTCCTCACCACACCACCTCAGAGCACTTTATTTCAACACAAACTGAGGATCTCCCTGTTTCTTTTACTCTTCAAAGATCAGCACATTGTGCTGTGCTCTGAAAACAAACCCAGAATTTCCTAAAGCCTCCGGCACACCACTAACTGCAGCCCATCCAGGACTTGTGCAATGTTTGGTATGAAGCCAGAGGATATTTAATACAACAGGGCTTAGTGTCAAAAGCAGCATGTGGAGGATTCAGCAAGCAGCTCTCATTAGCACCAACAGAAGCCTGGCTACTAAGCCTTCACATCTCTTTAAAGATGTTTTCTCTGTCTTTAATAGACATTTGCACAAATCTACTCCGAAGCTGAGACCAAGCATGCAAAAAATTTAGCTGGGGAAAAAGTTTTAGCCACTGGAAAGCTGGCCCTGTTCCAGAATGGAGAGCATCTGTCCACCAGCTGTGTTTAGAGGACAGCAGGCACAAGGAACAGATCAGGAGAAAATCTCAGAAACAAGCAGAGAGAGCTGAAATTTGTTGTGAAAAGAATACCAGCCTTCCTCTCTGATGTCCAAAACCTTTGCCCTTCTACATTCCCCATGCCTTTCTCTTCCCAGCTCTCAAGCCATTATTGGAAACATGCCCATTCAGCAGAGGACAGATACCCTTTCTGGGCTTGGGAAGGGATCCAGCAAAGCTCTAGAGTAAAAAAAAAAACAACAAACTGGGAAGTGAGGAAACTGAGAGCACGTGAGACAAAGTGGAAATGTGAGGAAATTCGGGAAACTAAGGAAGGACCTCATAGCAAGGCAGAAGGAAAGCTCTGCTGTGAGGCAGGAGCAAGAAGCCTGTACATCCTGAAATACTACAGCAGTGGGGCACTATTTAAAAAGGCAAATGGCAAGGACTTAAGCAGACCTTTACTTATTACAGGGTGGAAAAGTTTTGGGGGGTTGTTCTCTTTTCCTTTTTACTTTTAAAGAAAATCACAACGTTTTTCTGAGGATGTTGTGGGGTGGTTGGGTTGTTGTTTTTTTCATTTCTCTTAGATTGGATGCAATAATTTTCCTCAAAATATGTGAATTATGGCAACTCATACAGAGACTAAACAAGCAGACAGCTTTTTATTTTCTAAGATGATAACACCACCTCTCTGAAAAATGCTAATAAAATGCTCTGCTAGAAGGAGCTTTATCTGATAGGGATGGTATTCATGGGCACCCACTGAAACTCACACTGCTTTTTAGATTAAATTGACAACAGAACCCTCCCCCCACCTCAAGCCCCAGATTAATGGAGAGAAGAATCCACGCATGAAGCCACGTATAATATAGCTTGGAGATTATGAAACCAGCTAGAAGACAGGATCAGAATTGCAATTAATCTTGATGAAGTGGGGAAATTGCCCCAATTAAAGTAGAACAAATTCAATAAAGACAAGTTGAAAGTGTTGCACTTTGGAAGGTGAACAAATGCACAAAGGAAAATAAGAACTCTTGGGAAAGCAGCAGTGACTAACCCAGGAATTGTAACAGAAGACAGACTAGATCAAAGTCAGCCATGGGGCATTCTTGTAGAGAATATCCTGGGATATGTTTTTTGATATACTTGACATAAACCACAAGAGACTGCCACTCTGCTTTGCTTGTTACTGCATAAACCCCCTGCTGGAGTACTGCACTTAGGGGAAACTGGGGAGTCATGACAGCAAAACTCAGAAAGACAGAAAATACTAGCAAAGGAAAGACTACTAGTGAGGAAAGTAGGATGGGTTCTTCTCATACACAGATTAATCTTGTAAGAAGATCTCGTCAGATCATCTGTTCTTAAGTGAAAACTGGCTCGATTTGCAGTAAAGAAATTCTCAACAGTCTCAGGAAAACCTTCTGATTGTGAGGGTGGTGATCATGGAGCTCCATCACTGGATGGTTCAAGAGCCTGCAAGTTGCACGTTGTCTGGTTTGGTTGGGCTAGACCTTGCCTCACAGCAAGGTGAGATGGGCTAAAAATCACAGTTGTCAAACTGGTCTCTGGATCCACAAAGGTCTATGATTACATCCATGAGAAATTGATGTCAGGGTTACACAGGGGCTGGCTCTTTTGCTGGCAAAAGTGATGGGGATCATAGGTCAAAAAATAATTGAAAGTCATGATTCTTTTTTATTTTTTTTTTTTTTTTTAAGTTCCTTTCAGCTGTACATCTGTGACTTTGGGATTACCAGTGTTTTGACAGGCTGAAGTTATTCCCTTATAAATCAACAGCTACAATCCCTTCCTGTAACAGCTTTGAATGATAGGCGTTTGGGGCATGTTCTCTTCTACCATTTGCTAGGCACCAGCAAAGCAAATCTTGCAGCAGCAGTGATGCCCTGCTTTCTGTTGTGATCAGCCATCCAGATTTACAAGCCCCTGAAGGTGCAAGGGGGCACATGAATGTGTGGGCAACACAGCACTGCTGGCAGACTTGTGCAGTGTTTGGAGGCAGCTGCACTCTGTCACTGGATCCTTTGGCTTATGCTTGCCTTTGACTCCCCAAACATGGTGACCACTCAGTTCATGTACAGCCACCAAAGGACATATTAAGCCCTTTATCTTCAAAACAAAACCAATGAATGTTACCACAGATACTCTCATCAGAAGAACATCTAGCACAGAGTTATCAGTGTTTCCTTCCTAATGAGTCCACCAGTGCTCAGAGGATGTTACCTTCCTGGGGCAGCCTGTGCAAACAGTACTCTACTATCATCCCCTTACTTTGACTTAGAAACAGAAGAGCAACACCTGTGGCTATCATCACCACATTAGATGCCAGAGTGCCAAATCACAGGTATACCTGTGGGCATATATCCCAGAAAAGCTAGGATATGCCTGTGGATATATGCACATGCAGCTTTTGATGATGATGTTGGGCACCACACATGTACCCAAGGGAAGAATTTTAGTATCTTGACTATTGTTTGAAAAACATTGCTGTTTTAAACCACAAAGCTGCAAGGTGAGATCTATGTAGCTATCAGTGGCATGGAAGGATATGTTTCCTTGGATGAGGAGGCCAAATGACAAGTACCCCTGTGTGTTGCTGTTGCATCAACCATGGTCTCGCTTCTCTAAGAGTGCGGCATTCACTCAGAAGTGTTCCAGACAACATCTCCTGAGAACATCTACTATACAGAAAAGTCCAACTGACTGATGTGCAACATCAGGGACAGCTTAGACGTAACTCGTTGCAGAAACTGTAGGGACATTAAAAGACCAAACACACTGGAGGGTTTACACCTCAGTCATAAAACAGCTTCCTATCACGCTGATAACTAAAGCCAAAAACTGTTCTCTGAGCATGCCAAAAGCTATCAACGTGGCAGAGCGCTCGACGTAGATACTTCACAGCAGCAAAAGAACAAAGGGTTAACATGCACTGCCCAAATAAAGCTTCTGAGGCCTGTGAACTTGGCACAATTTCTGAATGGCATGCTAGAAAACAAATATACTAATGTCACTTTGCCATGAGGAAGGCAACATTTTTGCTTCCTTCTTGCTGTGGTTTTCAGGGACAGAGCATCAGGAACGTTGTGGCAAGTAGCAGATTTATCTTGCTAACAATATGCTGCAAAATAAAGGAAGCTTTAACATCAGATCACACCCCTTGCCCCACCCCATGTAGATAACCACCCCATGTAGCATTACCTGTACATTCTCCAGATACAGTGAGAAATCGGTTTACAGTACATATTTAATTATAATTTTAAAAACTCTAACTTGGACACAACCTCTGGCCAGTAGCTAAGTATTGACACGTTACTGAAGTGAAGATCTGCTACTGTCCCTTCACTGTAACAGACAGGAATCGGCATCTTGAGAAGGGTCTCCAAGGGTACCACACCACAGCCACTCGCACCAAGAGAAAAAAGCTGCCGATTCCACACACGAGGTTTGACGAGAAGTAACGTTGCATTTGTCTTGGGGGAAGGAAGCACGAAGGTAACATTTCACAGGTACAGTTACCATGCAGATGCATGTGGAGTTTTGTCATTGCTTTTAACCCCAAATCATGAGTAGCATGCAGTTCTCCTGCCCCCTCCCACCCCCACTACTGTATATTAGAGATAGTCTGGGTAATGTACCTCTTTGGTGTAACCATAGCCTGCTAGGCAAGATTATACCACCCTAGGAAAGAATACAAGCAAAACTGATCATATGTACGTTTACACAAGGAACATTTTACCATTAAAAAAAAAAAAAACCAAACCAACAAACCAAAACCAACCCAAATCATGTTACATAGGTTCTCCAACACAGCTCTGTCGAAAAATTAAGTTTGAAGCTTAAGAAATAGTTTTGAAACTACAAGGCCACCCCATTATTTGTTATGAACAAGTTAAAAAGTCCCCACCCCTAAAAATCTGCCAGTAGATTCCGTTAGCTGTAGCAGTCTTACCCACTCTCTAACACAGTCGATCATTGCTCGACAGCAAGAGCAGTTGTTACATTTCTTAAATGCATGAGACAAGGGAGGCTGGGATAGATACAGTTCTCAAATGTGTAACACTGGAACAAATCCACCTTAAGTAATCTGTCGGTCAAGTCAGGTGTTCACCGGCACCACCGCTCCGGCAGGGAGGGGTTTTTGCTGTTCACTGATGTGAGTTCCAGCTTTTGTTGGCATCGAGCTCCACCATCACACATACGTGTTCAGAATCTGAGTATAACAGTGATTCACTGGACAGTCTTGTACCCAAGTTGCTCAAAAACACAGAGAAGCTTTGTTTTCTGTATTCCCTCATCCAAGCAGGGCCACAACCCCAGCACAGCACCTTTGGCCAACACAGAACTACGTGGATGCAAAGTAGAATATTGTAATTGTTTTGTTGTTTTTTTTTTTTCAGTCATTTAAGCAACTGCAATGGGTTTAATGTGACTGCAACAGCAGACTTCACTTGCAGGGTCTTTATTAGAGGATTACTGTCTTCCTCAGCTTTACACAATGGAGCCCTTTGAAGAAGACAAATGAATCGATTGAATCCTCGTGGCCAACGTCCTCTGTAAGTCCTGTAGTACATTTTGACCAGAAGTTTCTCCATTCTTGTCATACAACAGCTGTTTGAAAGCTTCATTTTCAATGAGGACCATCATATTCTTTAGAAAGTAGCCTTCACAATAGGAAGCTAGTTCTGTGACTCCAAGAAACTACAAAAAGTGAAATAAGAGTAAGATAATCATCCCAGCAAATACAGTGTGTAAGAGCTGCATGCAAACAAGTAACACAAGTTAAGCCTTTCAGACAGGTACAGTAACACTGATGGATATGTAGGCATGGAGGGGAAGGAATTAATCAAACAGTACTTAATGCTGGTGATTCTGGTCATAATTTAACATTACAAAGCCTTGGTTGTTATGGAAACAAACTTTCAGGGGCTGAGGTTTTGCTACTTTGGAAATCGGTGGGAGTTTTACCACAGAGTTCACCAGACCTGTGGTTTCATGCTAGAAGTTATACCCTAAAGCTACAGGTTTGGGGACATAAACAACAAGCCAAGTTTCATCAATGACAACCTTGGTGAGGATGGGACACATGACTGCAGAAACCTCTCATGCAAAGTTTCATGGTTTGAGGAACCTTTGGAGGAGAAATGGAGGCTTGTAGAGCACGTGTTTGAGGCTGTCAGTGTTTCCCTTATGCTGGACACTGTGTCAGGGTCTGAGCTCTGAGTAAAGGAGGAACTTTGGGCAGCGAGGTGCAGCGTGACTGTGAGAACTGCTGTGCCATTGCATAGCTTTGGTTCCAGATTGGAACAACTATAGAGCAGCGTTGCTTATCACCATTTTTTCACATTCAGAACTAAGAATGAAAATTGCTAAACAACAAAAAAACCCAAAACCAGATTAGGGCTAGGGAGGACCTGTCTTCACAAGGAAAATGAATTAATTTAACTTGATTTCAAGCCATGCAAGTTTTCATCAAATTATGAGTGCATTATTTTGTCCCTGAGTGTGACAGTGTATGTGTGAATATGTACTCTTCTGTGAAACACCAATCATCTCAATTCATTACTTCAATATATTCACAAGACTGAGAAAATAATGTATTTTCCTTTTCAGATTTCTTCTGAGGCCCAGACTGCAATCTCTGCAAGTGCTAAGTGTTTTAGGCATGCATTTGAAACACTGAATTATTTTGTTGGGAGTTTGGGAGCATTTATGTAAAACACAACTGGTATCTTGAGGTTACTAATCAATCACCATTACAAAATCAGTTTGTCCAGTTACTTAATTTATTTCTGGAAGCAAAGAACAGTGACAAAGGCTTTGAAAATGGAAACCCTTAAAGTGATACTAATTGAATGACTGCCTTCATCCATGTTGGGCTCAATGGTACTGAATATCTTCTTAAGTGATTTGGATGATGGTACCAAATATACCTTGATAAAGTTTACAGATGATACCAGTAGGGAAATAGACACTTTGGAAAGGAAAGCCACCCTGCAGGAATGCCTGGATAGATTGGAAGACTGGGCTAACAAGAACCTTATGAAGTTAAACACAGACAAGTGTAAGGTTTTGCACCTGGGAAAGCATAATCCAGGAGGGCAGCACAGGCTAGGATCTACCTGTTTGAAGAGCAGCTCTGTGTAAAGGGACTTGGTGTTCCCAGGGGACAGCAAGCTCAATTTGAGTGAATGGTGTGCTGCTGTAGCACAGAAAGCCAATGTGATGCTGGGTTGCACCAACAAGAGCTTCACCATCAGAGATAAAGAAGACATTAGCCCACTCTACTTGGTGCTTGTCAGGCCACACCTGAAATACTGTGTTCAGTTTTGGTTCCTAATATACAAAAAAGATGTGGACAGGCTGGAAAGGGCCAGAGAATGGTCACAAAGATGATCAGAGGACTGGGAAGCTGTGTATGAGGAAAGGCTGACAGAACTGGGTTTGTTCAGCCTTGATAAATGAAGGCTTAGGGGACAACTCATCACCATGTTCCAGTATTTAAGGGGTGACCACAAGGAAGATGAAGACTCTTTTTGCAAGGAGCTACATGGAAAAGACGAGGGGCAATGGGTACAAGTTTCTTCTGGGGAGGCTTAAACTGGACACAAGAGGAAAACATTTCACTATGAGAACAATCGGCCACTGGAATGATCTCCCCAGGGATCTGGTGAATTCCCTAACACTGGACACTTTTAAGATTGAGCTGGACAGGGTGATGGGCCATCTTATCCACACTGTGCTTTTGTCAAGAAATGCTAGACTTGATGATCCTTGAGGTCCCTTCTAATCTGATATTCTGTGATTCCACGTTGCAGCTTTAAGAATGGAAAGCCCATAGGAATGCCATGGATGATTTTAATGCTCTCACCTGAGCTTTTAAATTGTCAATGTGACCAAGTCCACATTGTCTCATCTTCCTATCAGTACTTCATCTCTTTAACTCAGGGTCTCAATCTTTTGTTCCTATAGCTCCTTTTCCATAGCTCACCACTCTGCTAAACACTGTCCTACAACTTATGCCCTCACCACAGACAGATTCCCAAATCTGTAATCAGTTCATGCTATACTTCCACCAAATCCTATCTTTCTCTCAATTGTGATGACAAAGACTTCTCTCCATATGTCTCTGGGCCAAACTGCTCACAAATCCCCATCTGGAAAGGCAGGTTTCATTGCCCAAGTTCCTGCAGGTGAGCTTTCAAAGTAGCAAGGACTAGAAAAGGTACCACCAACCAGAGTAGATTACTCAAAACCGCCTCTTGGCTGATGTGGTGGTTCCTGGCTTCATTGCCTGCTCACCTTATTCCCATCAACACTGTGGTCTAACACAACCTTCTTCCACAGTTCAGAGAGCAAGGTGGAAAGGCATCAGACAGTTGGCAGGCAAGCTGAGCTTGAACTGCTTGTGAGCTCCCTCGGCTCATCAGGACCATCTGGCCTCTTCCACCACATACCATTATCTCATGGTCACAAAACAAATAGATGAAGCTACTGTGTGACGGGACCACTCTGGGCAGAATGACCTGTGCTCAGATTGATCACCTATGCACTACACAGACTGGGAGCAAAATGTCTTCTCTGTCCTGCACACAGCATAAGAAAAAGGTATCTGAACTACCTTAAATGTGCACGTTCAGGTCCTGGAAACCTTCTAGCTATAGCAGTATGAAGCTTGGCCCTGGTAATTTACTGAAAGCAGGAAAAATTAGCCCATGCAGAGCTCTAGGGTGATGTAGCTTAACTAATTCCAGAAGTGAAGACTTCATTCACAGCTGTCTTGGCTACCTCTGCAATGCACTACCCATGCCAGTGAAACATGACCCTGGCCATAAAATTTTCTCAAGCACACTGCTTCCAGTGCCATTGGGAGCTGCAGGCATAAAAAAACTTGCAGGCAAGGATTTAGCCAGGAGCTGGACTTAGCCACAGGGCTTGTTCAGTCCCAGCATCAGGAGTGTACAAGTCTCTCAAGTCTAAAGCTCCGTTTAAGAACTTTCTTCAAACAGGATGTAAATAACAGCCACATTTCACAGTTCAAAACGAGGTGTGTGATTTTAAAACAAAATGATTCATCTAACTTTCAGTAGCAGTAATACAAATGAAGAAGTTCCCACACCAGCTAGAAGATAAGTATTTTTCAAGCAATTCCTGAATTGCTTCTTTTTTTTTTTTTTTCCCTATTACAATAAATGGACCTGCAGATACACCTCATGTCTTATTCAGCTTACAGGTGGAACTCTATGCTAGTTCAAATACTGATTCCATTTTATCTGTACATCAACACCTAACATTACTACTCTCTGTAGGAAACACCTGATGATGGGAGCAGAGGTCAGATCTGCAGGGGCTTGGAGCAATCTACAGGATTGCTCTCTTCAATCAAACCTCCATGTCACGTTGCACCATTTTATCTTCCATATAAACCATGTAACTTATGGGAAAGAAGTAATGCTTCAATTTCATTGAAACTATTTGTGTATCATTTCCATCTTCCAGCTAAAAGTCTAACTACTAAGCACACAAGAGGAGGAGAAAAACTGAAACTAATCAATGTGGCAACCACCTCCATCAAAGAGTGAAAATAGGTTTTCTAGGTCGAAAAATGCCATGCTTTAATGACTTAGGCCCCCTCAGAAGCTAAGTAAATAATTTGATTCCAATAAGAAGCTGTGAATCTGCCCTCCTCTCCAAGACAAAACCCTCATTACCATCTTTGCACAGCTTAGAAGTGCTGCACTTTGACAATGTGGTATTTTTAAATATTGACAAGCTGTCACCTGCATTGCATATAACACCCCAGTGGGTTTCAGGTAGGAGGAAACAGGAAAATGTAATGGGAAAATGCAGCTTGGAAGATGAAAGAGAGAGGTCATCTCCAGTCAGGCAATTCCTGTTGAGGAATCTATCAGCAGCTTCAGTTGCCACAAGGCCTTGAGCACAAGCCCTACGAGGAGAGGCTGAGGGAGCTGGGATTGTTCAGCCTGGAGAAGAGGAGGCTCATGGGAGACCTTATTGCTGTCTACAACTACCTGAAGGGTGGTTGTAGCTAAGAGGGGGTTGGTCTCTTCTCCCAGTCGGCCAGCACCAGAACAAGAGGACACAGTCTCAAACTGCGCCAGGGGACGTTTAGGCTCAAGGTGAGGAGAAAGTTCTTCACTGAGAGAGTCATTAGCCATTGGAATGGGCTGCCCAGGGAGGTAGTGGAGTCACCATCCCTGGAGGTGTTCAAGAGGGGATTGGACGTGGCACATGGTGCCACGGTTTAGTAGTCATGAGGTCCTGGGTGACAGGTTGGACTTGATGATCTCTGAGGTCTTCTCCAACCTTATTGATTCTGTGATTCTAAGGGGCAGGTCTGCCACATGGTGGTAGACTCAAATTGAGTTTGAAACACGTAGAGAAAGGGGTGAGCAGTTGCCGCAGACGCTGTTTCGCCGTATGATTTAGTCACTCTACTTGGTATCCATCAGCCACTCAGTGCCAGTAAATGACAAATCTTAAACCGAATCGCCAGCTATCATTACTTATCACATAGCTAGACCGAGGAGCATGACGACAGACAGGCAGCACAAAGGCTCATGTGGTTATTTTTACCTTGGCATGATTATAAATATCCACGCAGTTTTCTGTGTTGATGCTTTTTGCGCAAATGATCTCACAGTGTCGTTGCAAAGCTTCAAGCTGGAAAAATTTAGCAGCAGAAAGAAGCTGGAAAAAAAAAATAAGGAAGGGGGGAAAAAAATAGTCAAAACTGCTGAGTGACACAGAATTGGAGCTTGCTTCTTTACCATTTCCTTCTATTTTTCTCTCTGCCCTTGCTTCACTTAGCATCAAAGTCCTCACAGTCAGAATGACAGGGTTGCTCGGTTGCTTCAACCCTTTGCAACCCCCTCTAGATCCCTCTGGGAACCTGTGCATGGAGAAACCACCACAGGTTGCTCAGACCCGCATGGTGACTTTGGAATGGGGTCAAAGGAGTGTGTGAGAGAGGAAAAGAACGAAATGGCAGCTTGGAGTCTTTGTGGAGTCTGTAAACATGATTCTGGAAGAAGGGATCTGCAACTACATGCCAGGAAAAAAAAAGGTTCTGTTCAGCCATTCCCCAAGCTCTGGTTTAAACAGAACACCTGACCTGGCTGTGCAGATGTCAACAGAAGGGCCAGGACCAGGAGTATAGAAGATTTCAAACCAGATGATGATAATCATCCTGGATGGTCTTAAAAATATAGAGAGACAATAAACCTCAAATCTGTTGCCTCAGCAGGCTCAAGGAAATGGCGTCAAATCTCTAGATCCTCTTTGCCCTAGCTTGTAAGTACCAGTAAGGTCATGTTTGGGCCACTGAAACAGTCTAGCTCCACCTTACTTCAAGGAGTGGGTAAACAGCTGGACACAATGCAAGGGTGGGAACTAGCTTGGTGTGAGACACTGCCTAGTTAACACTCATTCTGGTGTCATGGGTCTGTTAAGCTGCACTACCCTGGTTCTCCTGCCATCAGAACTCAAGATGACTTCCCTCTTTGGCCCTCCATCCACTCTGTGGATCTACTACATGGACTGGTGCTGCCTTGCAATCTCTGCACACCACTGTGGCACAGCCTGAAGCCTGTGGAGTGACAACAGCTTAAATTTTGAGTTCTCCAACTGATTTCAGTAGCGCCAAGAGGTCTGTCTTTTGCCTTCTTTCTGTCCTTTTACAGCAGGGAAAGGGAATTTAATTTTCTGTCTTTCTATGGTAGGTTATTGTCTCTGAGTCTCTGTTCTGGCTTAGGAAGCAGGTTTGGGCTCTTCATCGCTTGGTATCTTTCTCTAAACCCACCCAGATCTCTTAGGCCGAGCTGTTCAGGTGTTTTGACATTTACCATCCAGGACTGCATGACAAAAAGCTATTTTGTGAATCCCAAAAGGGTTTTCATGCTGCTAGGTAGGAGCACTGGGAAACAAAACCCTGAAACATCCATGCCATTATTCTGACTTCTCCTATGCAGTCCACGCAAACTCTGCTTTAATCCCATAAATAAATCCAAGTGCTGGAAATCTGCAGTGCTGATGTGATAGCAGCCAGCTGGCCCCAATTATGAATTGCAGCAAAGATTTCTGTGGACTATTTCTGGTGCTTCTTGTTATCATGTTTGTAATAAGGCAAGCTGCTAAATGTAGTTTTGGAAGATAAAGCCAAATCCTATTCCAGCTGCCTCTGTGGCTTGAGCAGTCACGTGATGGTTTGTAATTACTTTAAACAGTGAGGAACCGTGCCCAGATCTGTTATCAACAGATCAATCAATCAGTCATACATTCTTGAGTCACAGAAGTTTTGAGATGTCACAAAAGTAGAGCAAGCCGCCAGCTGAACTGCAGCAGAAGCTTTTAAACAGTCTAGGTGATAATACACACATCTCCGTAAAGCTGCTGCGCTGCCTGGTTTAAGACTCCTTATTTCAGAAAGGTTTAGAAATTCAGGAGCTTCTTTCAAAACCACAAGGAAACTGGAGAATCCTAGAGCCTTTGCTATAAAGCTCAGGAAGTAGCATGGGTATGATGAGTTGAAAATCCACCACCTGCATCAGAGAGGGCTAATTTCAGTCCCAACTAGTTCCATTCTCTGTCTTCCTGCAGGGCTCGTACAGACATCCCTGTATTCATCAGAATCGATTCACCCTGGCCACTTGTACTCCAAGGAGGAGTAGCTCCCAATCTTTGGTTAGCCATACTTTGGTAAAAGCCAAGACTCACATGTATGCAGCAGAGAGCAGTGTCACAGGGACAGGCTAAGTGATGTACACTGCTCACCAGCAGCTATTTAAGTAGCTCTGACTTTAGCATTTACTATCCTGTATTATTTCTAACTGCCATAATTTTATGACTGTTAACAGGAAAACTCCCTGAATGACTATCAAGAATTTGCTCAAATATCTCTAGTTCTGTTTAGCTGGTGTCATTAGACTGGTCATAGCTGGAAATGACAGTAGACCGTCTTGGGAAGAAGGCAACATCCATACAGGTAATGGATGTGTGGCAACACTTGAAGACTCAATCTGCTCTGGCTGGCTTGGTTTGGCTTTTGCAAACAGGCACAAAGGTACTAGGTGTTCTACAAGCAGTGAGCCAGCTTCAGGTTTTATTCAGAAAACTGGACAGTTCTGTGCTTGAAATTGACCTGAGCTGTGACTCCAGTGGGATTTTCCCATTGTTAAAGCCTGGTACATGCCTAAGAATTCTCCCAAGAAAGAAACCAAATTGGATGCTGTTATGGTGCTTGGAGGGGCATGGATATGTAAGCCTGAGCTAATAAACCAAAAGTAAGAGTGTGGCAAAGAGAAGCTGACAGTCCTAGCTGAAGCAGAGGACCTCATCTGCCAGGTTGAATTTGCATCCAAAAGGCTTTACCTTGAAAGAGCCTTTCAAAGCATTTAGCTAGATATTTTTATTTCACATAATTCCTTTGTTTGATGATCATAATTTTTCTACTCTTTCTTCTTTGACAGTCAACTTCATACTGGCAAAAGTTACCATGACAGGACAAGAAGGAAACTGTCTCCTGCAGGACTGTGGACAGTCTGTGCACTCTGGGTGAGGCATTGCTGGCTCTTACAGGAGTGCTCATGCCATGGCCAATGGCCATGTGCCCTTGGGTGAATAGTACACAGCTCCCTTAGCATTGCACCCGCTGCAATTAAGATAAATGTCTCTTACCTCCATGATTTCATTATTTTTAATCAGGAGTGACTCTGCACCTCCATAATACAGATACTGCATGACCAGCTGCAATAAAACAGAAGCAGTGTATATAAAAAGCAATCCAAGACATGAGGGAATGGGGGTGATGTAAAGACAATACCCGAGCCTCTTCAATACCACAAAGGACTTGTAGATAAAACTGGCCTGAACTTCCTGATTTCAAGATATCTTTTGTTACTCTCTCCCTCTGCACACAGTTCAATGTTTCCTTCTCACAGGTAGTCTTAACATCCCAGCCCTCACCAGCTACATTATCTGGACTGTGTGAGCTCCACATAGTTTGCAGGAAGCTGATTAATTTATTCTGATTTTTCTATGCATTTCCCAGTATGTTCAGTACCTTACTGATATATAATGGCTATTCTCTTATCCCTTCCCTGGTAATGGCACCCCCATCTTCACCCAGTTCTGTGTGGGCAATGCAGGGATGATGAGAAAGAGTGGGGAAGCTTTGCACTGTAAGACAAGCCAGCTAAGATCCCTCTGCAGTGAGCTTCCAGCAAGCCTAAAGCTATTGTAGGCAGCTGGGAATTATCTGCAGCCGTAACAGTCAATAATACATGGAACTGTCTGAGCTCTGACTCAAATAAAGGGAAGCATATTCACATATATGCTACAGATACAGAAAGCAAACACTTGTATTTTCAGGGCAAAAATCTGATTGTACAGTGCTGCAAGGGAAAGAAACAGAATGGGTCTCTTCCAAGCCTGTCAATTAAATACAGAAAGAGACAACAAGGGAAAAGAATCAGGTGCTTTACCAAGCACTGCTTTGTCTGCATAGCCCATGTCAGTGAAATGCATGCTACAGTATCTGGTCAGGCACAACATTTGCTATCAATAGCGCTCTGCAGCATAGTGTATGAATGGAGATGAAGCCTGTGCTCATGAAACCGCTGTTCTGAGCTCTATGTTTACCAAATACACAGCTACAAATTTGGATAGGGCACATACCATGTTGGTAGCACACGTTCCATTCAAATTCAGTGCAAGAGCTGACTTTACCTGAAAGATGGGGTACTTCACATAGTTGATCTCAATACAAGTACTATCAGACGAGGGCTTGCTAGACAGCAGTGCTTTAAACCTAAACAAAAAGGAGCGAGATTAGAATACCAGCCCAATTATCCCTGCGAAAAAGCACAGCACGGTGGAAGGACAGCATCAACTCTTGCAGAAACAGTATACTGAAATGAATGGATTTGTCACTGAAAAACATCAAGATTTAGACACTGACATACAGTTCAAATCAAATAGAAAGATGCTTCTCTTTTAGGAATTTCAATTTGAAGTTTTGGGAAAATGCATCTAGTCCCAGTAGAATGAAATGTACATAGAAACTCAAAATCTGTGACAAGGCACATTACAAAAGCAAATAAAAGGGCAACCAGCACCAGAACAAGAGGACACAGCCTCAAGCTGCACCAGGGGAGGTTTAGGCTGGATGTTAGGAAGAAGTTCTTCATAGAAAGAGTGATTAGCCATTGGAATGTGATGCCCAGGGAGGTGGCGGAGTCACCATCACTGGAGGTGTTTAGGATGGGGTGCTTGGAGCCATGGTTTAGTTGATTGGATAGTGTTGGATGATAGGTTGGACTCGATGATCTCAAAGGTCTTTTCCAACCTGGTTATCATAGTATCAGTCAGGGGTGGAAGGGACCACAAGGATCATCTAGTTCTAACCCCCTGCCATGGGCAGGGACACCCCACACTAGATCAGGCCAGCCAGAGCCTCATCCAGCCTGGTCTTAAACACCTCCAGGAATGGGGCCTCAACCACCTCCCTGGACAACCCATTCCAGGTTAATTCTATTCTATCCTATTCTATTATTTTCTTAATTCTATTCTATCCTATTCTATTATTTTCTTGGCAGCAATGCAATCTTTTAGGAAGACTTGCAACATTTAAACACTGCTCACCTCATTTTTGAAGGAGATAAATTTTGGTCAGAGTCCATTATGTTGCTTAAAAAAACATGTTTTGGAATATAGTATTAACTACACTGAGACTTCTAATGCTTCTATGCAAGCTCAATGAAATAGTCTAAGAAGAGGCAGGAGAGAAAAAGGGATAGGTTGCTCTTCTCTGATTATCAAAGCCTGAAATTCAGAAACAAGTTTCAGGAAACACCTCCAATTTTAAGTTAATAATTGCAGATTTATGTGAGACCTACGTATATGGAACAATCTGTTTCTCCAAACCAGATATTCCCATTTGATCAGAAGATGAAAATGGGCAATGTGCTGTCAGAAACATCTGCTCTTTCTTTTTGGTCATACATCTGACCAACTAGTGGTACTACAAAGCTTGGCTTACCTATCAAGACCATCAGATCCCGTTTTCCATATCACAACTTCTTCTTGTTAATTAAAATATGCATAACATCTGATTTGCTTTTACTAATGTCAAATTCTATTAGGAACACCATTTAGTGGATTTAAAGCTGGAGTGTGGAATGCATTTGTACCTCCACCAATAAGCTCTAAACCAAAACAACCATTCCTTAATTGAAGGCAGGATCAGATAACTGCAGCTGCTTTATGCAAATCTCTTTGTGCTGTAGGCTGGCAGCACACCGCCCATTAATTCCTACTTTTAAACTACATGAATTCCATGGCTGGTCCTTACCACATCTTGAAACAAGCTCTTATGAAGGGCCAGCCAAATTGGTTTAAAAACACACCTTTAATTATAAAGCTGCATATATACAAAGTTTGTGAGCAACTTTAAGGTTGAGTTGAGCAGGTAACCCAAGGCCAGCAAGTGAACAGACTATAAACACTGCCTTTGGATACAGTAGGATGTGTTTTACAGTTATTTAATTTTATTTGAAAAATGTCAAATGTCCTCAATGAATTGTGTGGTAGCTGGTTTTTTTTTCCCTGGAGACTGTCTACATCAATGCAAGGCAGGATTTAGCCACTCACAGCATAAATTATTATTATTAAGAACCAAAATATTAAGAGTTCTCCATGATTAACAGCTGGATGCAGTCACAAACTCCACACAAATGTGCCTCCCTCAGTGGAATGAAGTCAGTTGCATGGATTGTTTACTGGGTGGGAACTTGTTCAATGTCCTGAAGATCAACCAGAAACAAGCTGTTTAGATGTTTGGCTTAGGAAAAAAATCTCAAGAGTGGGCCACTGCCCATCAAAGAATCTTAACATCAGCAAAGAAAAACAAAAAGGCAAATTCTAGTTTTGTCAAAAATGAGAAATGTTTCTATACATTACCTTGGTGATGCAGTAAACAGCAACACTCTGTGTGCATAAAATGGTCTTCCTTCCACCAGAAATGTAACATCTGACATCTCTTTGTTGTTAAGAAAATGGGGATCTACAATCATAAAAAGAAGAGGCAAAAAAAGCTAATAACTTTAGTTTGGAAAAGGTCATGAACATAGAGAATACTTTTGTCAAAAGAAGATAATAGTGTAAAAGGATATTGTTTTTAATGAGCAAAGCTCATAAAGCTGTTTTGGACAGCCTGAGACAGAAGCCCCCAGACAGCTAGATGGAGTTCAGACAAAGGGAATTCAAAGCTTTGAAGCTGTGACAACCTTTGCTGACATGACAGGCGGCTGTCCCTGCTGTGTGGAGCTGGCACAGACCCCCAAGCTCTGCTACCCAAAGCAAACCGCAGCTGAACAGATGCTGGAAGGCCCTACACAACTTTATACCATGTTACACCCCTCTTCCGGTGTGGGGAAGTCTTCATGCCAAGGGGAACAGAGTGCTGGAAAAGCACTCAGGTCTTCTCTTGGTGACACTGAAATAATCTGAGATCTGTCAGCAGGGCTGGGAGTGCTGTGCCACCACGGCATCACCCGCAGCCAGCCACAGAGGTTTGAGATGCCGACAGACATTTGGCTTTGAGCCCCAGGCTCAGATCCCAGCCTAATTAGCAACACAGACAAATCTTTGCAGATTTACAGTCCTATTCTAATGCAACTGATGACCCTCCTTTTTCTAGCTCTGCCTTTCAAATTCAGGATTTTTCACTGACATGTGCTCCCTTCAAGCACCCAGACATGCCACAGACTTCCACAGTTGTCCACGGAGAACCAAAGAGTATCCTCAAGCGACACTTACCTAGGCGAGAGGTCTGCTTGCGCTTAATTTCAACAAGCTTTGGAATAGGGTAGGGTCCATAGCAATGAGTGAAAATGACAGAGAGCTGCTGGCTGATCACTTCGTTCTAAGCAAAAGACAACAAATATATGCATGTAAGCTCTGTATGCAAAGGAGATGCTAGGCTATTCTCAAGAGTTTCCTGTTTTGAAGCTGAAGAATGTGATTGCTGAATCTTTATTAAAAATCAGAGCTTGGGATTATCAGTGTTTGTTAGAAACTGCAATTCTCATTTACTTGATTGCACTGTCTCCTGTAGGAATCAGTTGAAATGAAACGTCCTCTCCTTGGACCAGAGGTCTTCTTTTCCTAACAAACTCCACAGTCCCTGCCTCTTCCATTGAAACAAAACCTCTTGACAATAGTGATAGAATTTCATCAGCAGACTTACCATACTGGAAAATTACTTTTTGTCACTCTTTATAAAATGAGCACTGTTTACGTTTTAGAAACCCAGAGCTATCAAACAGATACAGCTGCATAGCCTGTGTGTATTTCTAAGCAGAACAGTCTTGCAGACAAACCCTCCCTTGCAGAGTGACTGATTCATCACAGTCCACCACTGACCCTCGTTCAATCCCAAGTGTTTCCTTAATGTGCCCTTATATTGCTGGCAACAGTCTGGACATCCTATCCTGAGAAAGCCAGCAAACCTTCATGGAACCGGGTCTGGTCCCTGGCCTTACCCATTTCCGCCCAGACTCTGGGGGCAAGGCATTTGGATTACAGTTTCCTAACTACCTCCTAAGTACCTACTGAATAACTTCAGTATTTGTATGCCCAAAGTGCAAGGATAGTGAAATGGACTTAGTGCGTAAACTACCTAAGTCATAGCCAAAAGCAAGACTTAAAAGCTTTTGCAAATTTCATCTCGCTCTCTGCTGGTGACCAGAGCAGGTCTAGCAAGTTCAGTGGTGCCATGTGGCTAATTCACGATGACATCTTTTAACTACCCCATTGGCTGGTGATTCCCTTTTGCACCACAGACCTCTGAAAAGGCAAGGCACTTAGATATGAGAGGGTCCAAGGACAAAGAAATAAGCAGGTAAGGGAGAAAAATAATCTTAATATAAAAATTTGAGTTTAGATGTCATACTGTAAAAATATGTCCAGGCTTACAGAGCAGAAATTGAAGCTTTCCTATCTCTGAGAATATTTCAACTTAGTTCTAACAGCAGTGCTCCTTAAATCCTATGAGGGATGAGGAGGAGTGGCAGGGATCCTGTAATGACTTCCTAACTGTACCTAATCAAATGGGGTGGGAAAGGGTAGAGCACAGTGCCTCACAGGCATATGCTGATGTCAAAGAAAATTCACACGCTCGCCCACAGGCAGGAGTTGGTTCCTATCACTACACGTCAGATGTAGCACTGAAAGAAATGCTAAGATAAGAGAAATGCTGATACTAAGAGACACCATTTAGCATGGTGCAGGGACCAACCCTCAGAGAGGGGCTCACTGCTGTGGCTCTGAGACAAGGAAGATGTTTTGTACCAGGAGCATCTTTCTCTTCTGCATCTTCCAACCAGAGCTCTGCAAAGTACTTCACAAAGAGAGTGAATCACAGAGTGAGGAGAAAAGGAAGATTTAAGGCCAGATTTAAAGAAGGAAGTGACTCAGCTGCCAGGAGGGCTGGTGGGGAGAACACTAGACAGACAGGGCAAGAAAGAGCAATTGCTTCTCTGCTCAGAAGGGCTGTGCCGAAGCGCTGCTGCTGACTGAGTCAGCCAGGGAGGAGCGTGTCTAGGGATATGCTGATTACCGCGGGGCAGCTCCCAGTTGGATCCAGCAGATGCTAACAAGTCAGTGAATACAACAGAGGATGAGGACAGTTCTGTGGTTCAGAGCAGAGGGAAGCTTCTGCAGAGGAGAGGCATAATCAGAAGAGCAATGTTCACCTTTACCTGCGGTGAATAGAGCCGAGCAGCTGCACTAAAGAGGATAGCTTATGACAGCTCCCTCTCAAATCTGCCAGGGTGTAGAGGTCCTGTCTATACCAATACCACTGAGGTTTTAGTGGGTCTATGAACTCACCAGTGCCAGTCACAGCTGTGCCTGGCAATAGCTTTTTGAAAACACACATATACATGAAGAAAAACAACACATCTCCTTCTGGGGTGCCTGTGGGAATGCACTGATGGAAAACCTAATGAGACGCTGGGAGGTCAATAGTCAGGAGTTTGAGGTCTGACTTGCCAGTCCAAGCTATGCCATAGTGTACTGGGACATCCAGGTGCACAGAGACTGGGGAAGAGCCAGCCAAACCCAGGCACAGGCAGGAGACATGACCTGGTTGTACATGCAGATAAGGGAGCCTGCCTACACAGGTGAGGTCCTTCCAGCTCCCTGGGTCTCCAATGGGGCACGAACCCTGTGGTGTACAGATACAAGCCCATTATAAAGACACTTCACTGACCTCACAAGCCAGTGAAAAACCTGGTGTGAACTTAGCTCTAATTAACTCAAGAAGTGACATGTTTACCTGAGAGATGCTTAAACCCCCTGATACATAGACCAAAGATAGGACAAAAAGAGACCTTTGGATCAAAGAAAGCGGAGCCATCAGACAGACAGTGGCTTGATGCATTGTAGAGCTTCAAATCTCTGATGCAGGACACTGATCTCATTTGGCATAGAGGAGGCTGGAGACCTTTGACTTCCACTGATAACATTAAATACTTAAAACTTCAAGCCCCCACAAGGCCAGAAAATGTTCTTGGCTAGAAAGCTGAAGCATGTACTCATTTAGAGTCATCACTAACAAATTGCAAGGTTTCTCCCCAAGACACGGGGAGGGCAGTGGTGAGTTATTATATCAGAGTAAAGCTCACTTCCCACACCACCCTGCACACAGCCAGGCTCACGGGGCTGTGGCCCTGATCTGCTCCTCACAAAGCTTCTACTGCCTTTTACCAATAAACAAGGCAGAAAGAGGCAGCACAGAGGAGAGAGAAAAGGGATGCTTTGTCTGCGATTGGATGGATAGGGAAAAAAATTGTCTTAAAGCCAAATCTTGCTCTTGAAGTAGGTTGGGCTGGGCTGTCTGTGAAGTAACTGAGAACTGCCTAAGTCCATGACCTGGGACACTAGCATTGCTCTGGAAGAGAGGAGGACCTGTCCACCCTAACTGACCTTCTCTTTCACAGTGTCCACACCGGGAAGCTCAGAAGCTACCCTGGTTACCACAAGCATCCCATCTAAGCACCAAGCTGGATAATTCTTTCCTGTTTATCCTATCACCCTACTAACTGACTATGAAAGAACAGCTCCAAACCAAAGGTTTTCTTGCTGTAGTTTGATGTTGGAAAACATTGTGCCAGGATGTGTGAGGCTGAGATCTGGAGCGAGGCCAGTTTCCTTTCAGACACGGGCGTTCAGTTGCAGTCAAAGGCAGCCAATGTGCATCTTTGACTGCAGGAGGGGGAAGAAAGCTTGGCATAAGATATAATAAAAATATTTACCTAGCCATGGGGTAGTTTACAGATAGACAAGAGGGAACAGAGAACAACAGTGAATCTTCTGAGGGAGACAGTGCTTCCAGCAGAGAGTTGGTTGGTGATCAAGCAGCTCTGCTTTGTAGATACAAGTGGTCTCCTGACTTAAAAGCATTCTTCAGCAGAGATCTAAAGGAATTCCCCACTCCTGGTGAAAACACGAACTGCGAGGGGAATTCATACGTTCTTTTGAAGCAAAGCTGAAGTTTTTCAAGTGCTGGAGAAGAAATGGCTAGCAGATTGATCTGAAAAGGTGAAGACCTGGGTGGAGGGTGCAGGAGTGTTTTCACCTGAATGACCATCTGATGAAAATCTATGTCAGTAGTCAGGAAAGGCTTAGGCACATACCCTGGGAGGACTTGCTTCATTCCAATTTACCTAGTTCAAGCCAGCCTAGCCATTCTGGGGTGTGGTCCTACAAGGTACCAGACACAACTGGGAAACAGTTTTCTCCAGTACGTGGGGAAAACAAGTGCCATCTGGGTGGCTATGCTCCTAAGGACAAAACTCGGGTTGGATTCAGCAGTTAGGCTAAAGTGTTGCTCTTCACTGACTATGCTTTGCTTCAGATGGCTTCCCCATTCCTACACCACATCTCTCTGGACTGCTTAAGCCCCTTTGGTTAGTTCTCCTTACTGGTCTATAGATGTCCCACCACCTCCACATGGCTGCCCCCCACAGTACTTTGGTTTTTCGCCTATTGATCTCACCCTCACCAGCTCAGCCCCATTAATGCCTGTTTAACTAACCTAAGTGTGCCAGGCCCTCTGCCTAATTCCTCTACCACAGGGCTCCAAAAACAAAAGCTCACCATATTAAGCAGAAAAATCACACTTATTCTTCTAGGCTTGGTGTCTGCCTGTTACTACACCTCTCTTCCCCTAGGCAGAGAAACCATGCTGCCAAGTGAACAGGGGTGCTGGCAAAGGTTTCTTTTCTCTCTCTGGTCCTGAGGATTCTGGAACAACCCAGTTCTCTGCTAAATGCAGAGCAGCAGAAGTGCCTCTAGCAGCTCTTCCAGCAGTGGTGAGGCCTTAGGATACCTCAGGCTCACTGGAGACTCATCCATGAACTTTCTTCCATGACACACCGGGATGCCATTGACTTATTTCTCTGTTAATACTTCCCTCCTCCCAGAAGGGAGTCAATAAAGATTTATAGAGAGGGCTTTTTGCAGCACTCAAAACCCTATGAGACTTTTGTTGCTGTCGCTCTGAACCTTTTCCATCCTTGCTTAGCTGTTTCCGCTATAGACCCACAGCATAATTCACTTTTGCCAGCTACCTCAATACTGATTACATGCCACTTTGCAGGGTCACTCCTAAATGATTAGGCAGCATAAACATAATTAATATTTGTCAACAGCTGCAAAGGTAGGGAAGCCCCAGAGGTTGGAGCTACAGTTAGAGGTAGTGAACTAGGTAACAAAATAGGTTTTGTTAGTGCCAGGCTCAAGTCTTTCCACTGCAAATACAAACGGAAAAGAATTAATCACAGGTAAGGCACAAATGGACCCTTCAGTTAGCTTCTGGGAAAGCTGCCAAGGCTCCCTTTCAAAAGGCTCTTTATATCACAGCTGTGCATTGTATGTAAAAAGCTCAGATCCCCGGGCACAGTCTAATCCCTGGGTGAGAGCCCAGAAAAGGGCAGGTGTCACATCCATGGCATTTATTTGTTGTAAATGAAGAAATGGCTCCTGCCTCTGGCAGGGAAACATTTTAGAAGGCAGACAGAGGTAGGGGAATAAAAAATAAAAATCAAACCTGTGTTAGTACAAAGCTAAATCTGCATTATGAAAACACAAGACAGGGTTAACAGTCTCTTATTAACATGCTGCTCAGTACCTGGTGTTCCCATCTCACATGGAGAATGCACGATGTACATGTGTGGATAACTTGCCTCCTGGTTACTCTGAACTGTTTAGACACAGAAGTACTACAAATGACAACAGGCAATGTTACAGATAGCTGCAATTACTTGAGAACAGTGAAACCTGGGTTATGAAATCAATCAAAGTCCCAGCCAAAAGATAAATCACTGAGAACAGGCTGAGCCCTAGCTGACACACAGAAGGGTATCAGCCACTCCGTGAAACCTGGAAGTGGTCACTTAAGCATCCTGGAGCTTTCGAGGGTTACTTTTAGTGCTATTTTTGGTGTGCCTGTCTCCTCTACAGAAGTCCACATTTTTCTTCAGTTGAAGTATTTAAGCCATCAACCAAAATATTCCATTTTCAGGTATTAATATTTTCAAGAAAGGAAAAGTATTACATGGAGAATTTTGTAATGAAACTTGTCATTACAGTAAACCCCTCAATTTTCTGTTGAAAGGCAGTTTAACAAGAAAGTAAAATTTCACACAGCATAGAGAGATCTTTCCTAATCCATCTCCAGGCAACAGAAACATCCACAGTACTCTCCCAAGACAGGGCCTTCTTTTAGGAGCTGACTATGATCCAGTGCCTACTTGAGCACTATAAAGGGTTCACCTCTCTCCACTATCACAGTATTACAGTATCACAGTATCACTAAGGTTGGAAGAGACCTTGAAGATCATCGAGTCCAACCTGTCACCACAGACCCCACAACTAGACCAGGGCACCAAGTGCCACATCCAATCCCCTCTTGAACACCTCCAGGGATGGCGACTCCACCACCTCCCGGGCAGCCCATTCCAATGGCCCATTCCCATTCCACTACCCTAATCCTTTCCTGCAGAACAAGACAGTTTCCCTTCATAGAGCAAAACAGAAGGTCACTCAAGCCCATCTAAAATATGGATTTCATCCCACCACAAAACAAGGGACAAAAAGGGAAATTTTCTAGCTCCTACATCTTCCAGTGCCACTTTCTAGGTCATGTACAGACCTCAAGGGAAAGCTGATGTTTGCTGACCACCGTACCTGGACTGTGTGGAACAGACACACAAGCTGAATCTGCTGACACTTGTGGCAGTGGAATTAAATCCAAAAAGACCACAGCAACAAAGAAACAGGGTGTTCATCTCAGTCTTCAGCATCTGAACATTCTGCTGCAACAGAGCAGGTGTTTTAGCTTTTCCCGCCACTTTCTGTTCGTTGGGAGTGTCAATTTTTCCCCCAGTAGTTACTGCATCTGTGACAGGGGCTACAAGCTGCTATTTCTGAAAAGATGTATTTTTAAAAGCCCAAACTTTACTTTCTAAGAGATTTTTTTATTTCATGTCCCTGAGTTACTGCTGGAAAAGCACTTTAGCTTTTAAATGACATAGGCTGGGTTTCTCAAGATACCCATATGTCTGAATACTTTTGGAATTTTGAAAGCCAGTTATCGTTTCAAATTTCTGCTTGTTCTCAATAACTGTCCATGCCAGACTAACAAGAGCCTGTGCACTCCTGCAGGTACTCTGGCCTGCATTAGGAATAGTGTGGCCAGCAGAAGCAGGGAGGTCATTGTGCCCCTGTACTCTGCTTTGGTTAGGGCACACCTTGAGTACTGTGTCCAGTTCTGGGCCCCTCAGTTTAAGAAGGACATCGAGACACTTGAACGTGTCCAGAGAAGGGCAACAAGGCTGGTGAGAGGCCTTGACCACAAGCCCTATGAGGAGAGGCTGAGGGGGCTGGGGTTGTTTAGCCTGGAGAAGAGGAGGCTCAGGGGTGACCTCATTGCTTTCTACAACTACCTGAAGGGTGGTTGTAGCCAGGAAGGGGTTGGCCTCTTCTCTCTAGCAACCAGCACCAGAACAAGAGGACACAGTCTCAAGCTGTGCCAGGGGAAGTTTAGGCTCGAGGTGAGGAGAAAGTTCTTCACCGAGAGAGTGATTTGGCATTGGAATGGGCTGCCCAGGGAGGTGGTGGAGTCACCATCCCTGGAGGTGTTCAAGAGGGGATTGGACGTGGCACTTGGTGCCATGGTCTAGTCATGGGGTCTATGGTGACAGGTTGGACTCGATGATCTTCGAGGTCTCTTCCAACCTTAGTGATACTGTGATACTGTTTCTTCAGCTGCCTATAGGTGCATTTGTAGAGGCTGGGAAACTACAGGGATTTTAAATTCTACAAAAGCATCTTTGCAAAGTAGTTTCCTGCATCTTTCAGCAAGCCTGGCTGCACAAGGTAATCAACACCTTGCTAATGGGCTACAGTATAAAATAAATTCTCTTGTCACTGATAGAACCTGATGGGAAGGATGAAGAGAATGCTGCAGAGCTCAGCTAAGGGATGGTGATGAAGGATGCTTCCCATGACTTCTCAAGTTGATTTTGTCATGGACAGTACACTAGCAGGAATATTCATAGTCCTAAGCCAAATTTCCCTGGTGTGTAGCACCTTCAGTGTCAGACAGATAATGCCTCAGCATGTGTGTGTGCAATTCTCATGGGGACTAATACACATACTTCAGCAATGCATGTCCAGAATGAATCTGAAGTAATGGCAAGTAGCAGCTCCTTGTCCATACCATGAGGCAGGGAAGGAAGTTGTAAGACAGAAGATTGTATTTTTTTTCCCCTCAAAAAACTAGGCCAAGAACAATCTGATGTAAACTGCTGTTGGCAGAAAAAGCAATGGATGAACCCAGCTCATAACCTGGTACTACCAGTAACACTTCTGGTTTATCTGTGTGGATAGAGTTGGGTGATTTTAATGATAGTTCAAGCTCATGCTGAGCTCTAAAGTGGAAATATAAACCCAACCTCCTCCAAAGGGCAGATGTGTTTAATTTATCTCTTTTCAGATTGTGGAAATGTCAAGATCAAGCTGAAGCAGCTCCAGGACTTTCACAGATACAGGACAAAAGTATCCCACACATTGAGCATGTTATCCTCATGAGAACCTTTCTGCAAACCCTGAAGAGCTGACCTGTGAGCACTACCTAAGACACCACGAGCACACAGAACTGGGTGCAGCCTTCCTGTAGTTGTTTTCAAAGTCTCTATTTGGAGACATGCAATCTCCAAGTCATGGCCAGCCCTCAAGCACATGCACTCCTTATGCAACTGTAGTACAACAGAGGGCAATCCAGCTCAGAGCCAAGCTCAGGCAAAGCAAACATCAAATTCACCTGGAGGCAAAGGGGAGCTTCCAGTGAGATGCATGGGGGTTTCCCCAGGCCACAAAGAACACAACACAGATTGTGACAGGCAGAAATTTGGCTGCATGTTCCCATCCTTCTTCTGTAATAAGATGTCATGTGTCATCTTAGCTTTGAGAGAGTCAACTCTGCTCTATGCCACAGCTAAAGCCTATCTCAGGGCTACTCATCCGCAGAAGCATCTCTCTGGCTTCTGTCTCATGCAGCCCTGTCCAAACCACTTCTAGCAGGCTATGCATGTGTGCTTGTGTGCCACAGAGATTCAATCCACCCCAAAATGGCAGCGCCTTTCCACCTTGTCTTGTGGCCCAAATCCATAACCACATCATTGACATTTTTAGTGTCAGAGCTTTCCCAGTCTGAGTTTTGCCTGCTCTTAGCAAGGTGTCTTAAAAAGAGCTCTCCATGTCCTTTCCACTGGTGCTACTTTCTCTGGAGTACCTCTTCTCTGGTCTTTGGTTTGGTAATGACCCAAGCTTACTGCATGACAGCAGCTCCTCTGTGGGAGGAGTGAGTGCAGAGCAATTGTCTGCCTGCTCTCGCAGCTCTGATTTGCCAGCATGGAAATCCTGCTACTTCTGCACTCCATCCAATTCTCAATGGTGCAGCTGATAAAGACATTAAAAGGCATGAAAAGAAATAAAAGTGCTCTGTCCTGCTGGAAGCCACCAGGAGCCAGGTATCAAGCCTTCATTTGTCCTTTTGGAAGTCTTCCTCCAGGGCTTTAGTGCAGCAGTGAACAACCAATGTGCAATCTATTCACTGCTCTTCCCCGCATATTTCACCGCTTGAAGAGAGGCAATAAAACTAAAGGCTTCAGCTCAGCAGTCCTGCCAAATTCTGTTGCCATTCTGTGTTCCAGCATCAGGACTTCTGCAAATTTTATTTTTCTTTCTATTTCTGTTGTCAGCATCCCAGCACATAAACGGGAACAGAGGGCTCCCCTGCAGGACGCCAACATCACAGTGCTGGCCGGTGGCAGAGCTACCACAGAAACCCTCACCTCCAGACCCTTGAGGAACAAGCATTTAAAAATACATCTCTAAGACAAAAGGGATAAGTTATATCTGATGCTCTTGTAGTTATTGGTCATTTTTTCTTTTATCTTTTCACTTTTTGTGTAGTAGCTGGCCTTTCTGCATGGCTTGGGAATCTGCAAGAACATTTTGTCCCACGGTGCAGAATAGAAGGCAGGGACAGAAGGCACGCTTCCTATTTTGAGACCTGCCCTGTATTTCTGTGGCATTTTTGAATATCCTTTCTGGCCAAATTAACCAAATTACACATTTTCCAGGTTGCCTACAGCTTCTGAGGTTGGGCCTGCTGCTTCATGAGGCACTGAAAGTCTCCCTGTTTAATTACCTCAGTTTCCCTGTTCATTAAGGGAAGATAAGATCTTCCATGCCTCAAGTCATTAATATTTCTAAATTGTTCTGAGATTATGGGATAGTTTGAACTATTTATAGGAATGCACAATGCCATTTCTATTAGGTGCAAGCTGCCACACAATTAAAATATACTGAGCATCATAATAGATAGTAAATGTGATGTCACTCTTTACATCAGTCAAGTTGCTTATTTTATACTTTTTGTGCTGAAAAACTCATTAAGGAAATGTACTGGGCCAGGCTGTGAAGTTTAGTGAGTCGTAGTCTCTCAAAGTTCTCAGCCCACAGGGAAATGGATGTCCTTGTGCAGGCACATCAGGCTCCTCTCTGCACAGCTCTACAAAACAAAGAGCTTCACAATTTACGGTCAAAAGAGGGATGTGAACCACTGTTACAGCCCTTCCGCACCTCTTAAAGGAGATTTCCATTTGGTGGCTATACATAAAGAACTATTTCAGCTCTCAGCCCTTCCAGAGAAGGGGAAGAGAAGATCCTCTGAGTATCAGCTTTACTCAGCTGCCTTCTATGGAGTGACCAGGGAGAACTCTTATTGCCTCCTTCTCCAAAAAATGCATTTATTTTGTTTTCTTCCACAGGGTTACATAGAGTCTGTCCTCATTTCTGTCTGGGAGAGCTCTGTGAGAGACCATTTGGACAAGACTGCTGCAGTAATTCATGCCATTTGCAGACAGTTTGTAAACTCTTACAGTGTCCCAGAATGATTCATTACTTGCCTAAGAATATGAAGCAGTGCATGTGTGTGTTTGTGAATATGCATGCTCCAAGAGTGAAGACAGGCAGCTCCCCTAGGCCCAAAGGCAGGAATAAAGATCAACACAGATTTCTTCTTGGTCCTGTAGGGGGTTTTGTGATACTTCATTTGCTCAACCCCTCTACTAAAAGTTCACTTGAAGTTTTAAGTGGGAGTAGGAGTCTTGTTTCCAGGTCTCCGACAACAGGTTATGGAAGACTCAATGTAACATGTCCCAGAGGTATAATCCTATGTAAGTAACTTATTCTAACAATGATCCTTGGCCTTGGCTTGAGGCACCAAGGAGAAACGCAGTTAAAGCCATCTCTCATCCTAGATTACAAGGCCTAAACTTAATCTCCGTTGAGTTTCCAATACGATTAGTTTTACACCAGCTTTCAAACCAAGTAGCACCTTGCTGGCAAGTTTCTGGATTAACCCAAGCGAGTTCAGTAGAAGAAATCGACAAATCCTAGGATTTGGAATGATTTTCTAAAAGCTATCTCAAATATTCCCCATAAATACCCAAGCAATACAAACTAATCCCAAAGGGAAGTCTTGTGGCAGTGAAAATCAGAACAATTGCTGGAACAAATTGGACTACTACAGGCCAAGCGCTCTTTTGCATACAAGAAATAAATCTATGTAAGCTTTCACTATCTATACTAAATCTGGAACCTTTTACTATTGAGTGCCTGTACCAAGACCTCACCCCTTTTCTCATTATTTAGGCAGGTGCTAAAATTTGCTGTTTAATTGCTGTTAGACACAGAGCTGGGTGAGAAATGTTGCTTACCTCCCACTTAAACAACTAGAAGACCATACCAACATGTATTGTGGTACATCAAAAAAAGAACATCAATAAAATCTCTTTTTGTGTTTTTCATCACTGAAATGATTTTCTGGTAACAGTAAAGTTGGCTGGGTATTGCTTGGGAGCCACTGACTGCCAGGAGGACCAGCAGAGAAGAAGAGAGTGTCGGTTATAATGAGTTTTAGAAGAAGTATGCATCCTTCATTACATTTTTCCTCTCCTTGCCTGCCTGCCTTTTTTGCTATTATACTTGTATACCCAGTGGTACCCCCTCAAATGGTTTTGCTAGTCTGATTTGTCTGGCTAAGAAAATGTCACCTGAAACAACAAATCTGGAGAGGCTGCAAGTACAAACGCTCACAAGGAAGGTTTAAAAGTATTATTCTGTTCTATGCTTGTAGAAACCAGTCTCCCCACAAGTTTAAGAATCCAAAAACCACATTAAGGGAAGAGAAAGTCATGTGAGAGGTTAAAGAAATCCAAAGCAAACATGAGAATTAGCTTTATTGTACAGTCCTCTAAAACAAGCTGGGTGAAGCTACTCCTTGAGTTGGTTTGGTTAACATCTCTTGCCATGCTGCAGCGACCCTTTTGACTTGAATTTCACCACTATGTATCAGCTTCTGTTGTCTCTCCAGCTTATTGTTAAGCATCAGTATCAAGATGTTCTAGCAGGAGATGCGATTAGCCTATATGTTTTTAACACATGCAAAAAAGCCCTGAGACAGGTAGTACAAGTAATATAAATCCTATACAGTCTAAACAAGCTTTGAGACAGCAGGGCAAGAACAGTATCACAAGCTTTGTGTCTTATGGGATGGGAATGAGAATAATTTCTTTTAAAAGCACAGTTTATCCTACCTTGCTGGCTTTCAGTATCTCAAACATCAGAGGCAACCCTTGTGTGATGAGCTCCTCTGTATACTCTTCTTCCTGAATGGACTTGAATTCCTTTAGCAAGCACTGGATGAGGGGTCGTCTGTGCTGCTGGAAGGACGTGCGCAAGGACTCCAGCCACGTGTGCAGCGTCCAGGGAACACCTACAGACGGAGGACAGAGCTTGTTCCCAGTTTCAGAAAAGGACGTGCCCTTCTGCTTTACTTGTGTGAAGGTTTTAAGCAAAAGCTGCCAAATAACCCTAGAAATCAAATTCCTGTTTATCCCTAATGGATAAGGCTGGTGGTTATCAGGATACCCTAGACCTAATGCAGAGAGGCTTTCCTCCAAATGCTACGAGAAGACTGTGGTCTCTCTGCTCATCTAGCCTTCAGCTTCTCTGCTGAGACTACCAATTTGTGGTAATTGCTGTGGTGCTCTGTGATGCAAAAGCCTTCTGGAAACTAGATTTACGCTAGCTCATTTGTTTCAGTGTGTCCCTGGAGAGCCATTAAATGGTAAAAAAAGCCTCATTTTGGTCACTACCCACCTGGATTCAAGAGTGGTGGTCTTCAGATTAAAACTTTTGTTAGCACTACCCCATGTCCTCTCCTGATCATTACTGTTTTCCCTAAACAGCACTGGGAAAGTTAAGCAAATCAGCCTTTTCAAATACTGTGTTGTGGCAGAACCACTCTCCAGGAACTTAAAGGGACCTGCTCCCATGCACTAAGCGAGAAAGCACATGGAGCTAATGTACCTCTGCAGGCATTAGGCTGGATGTGACCTAGTTTCTGCTCTTGCAGAACAGAGTGGGAGGAAATGCAAGCCTGGTGTTTGGCTACAAAAGGCTCTTTTCTTCCAATTCAGCAAATATCCAGCACCTAGAGAGCAGTCCTATCACTCTCCTCTTGTTCATTGTCAGGTCCCTGCCTGCTCAGCCCACCCAACAGCTGCCACACAGACCAGCATACCCGCTAACCATGACACACATATCCCCAGAGCTGGAGCACCACATCAAGCAGTGGTACTCCAAGCAATTTGGTCTCTTGCTCTAAATGCAGATCAATAGGGATGGTAAATACATAGTCCAGACTGATTTCCCTCCATGGCACTCAACCACCCTCCCTACAGGCAGATGCAACTTCCCAGCAGGCTGGTATGAAGTCCAAGCCCCGTGTTGGAAGAGTTGGCACACTGAGAAACCAGCTCCCTGTTCCTGTCCTCAGAGGCTCACAAACCTTGTAAAGGAAAGATGGTGGATTGCTTTATGGCAGAGCACAAAAGAGGAACTGTTTGAGGCTGCCAAACACTGCCCCAGAGCCTTAGCAAACACTGCCACATAAATGTGAATATGGATGCTCATGGAAACCACTCTGTGCTGCACAAAAGTGCCAGTGGCCCCCGAATAAGGCACTCTGCAGAGCCCAAATGGGCCAAGAATGTGCCAGGTTCCCCATCACCTTCTGCTTCTACAAGAGTTGAGAAAGCTGCAACCGTGGTGGTTTAAGCAACAACCTATCAAAAGAGATCCCTGGAAGGAGAGGAGAGAGGGCATCGGGACTGACCTATGCTCCGTATGTCAATGGTCACATCCACGTAGCCATGCTCTGCACTGTGGTACATGGCCTCCTTCAGGGCTTTCAGCTTGGCCTTGCTGTTGCGGCTGGCACAGAGTGGAGCTGCTGCTGAATCAGGCAAGTCTGTCCCCTCAGCCAGGATCTCCTCCAGTGACAGAATATCACTCTTCTCCTTCTCTGGCTGAGCAAGCAGCTTACGAAAGACGTTCCTGTCAATCACAGAGTAACAGAGAGAGGGAGAGGGAAAGAGAGGGCAAGAGAGCAGAGTCAATGGCTTGGCTTTCCTTGTACGCAGGATACTTGCTGCAATCTGACAAATCAGGACACCTATCCAGGAAATTACTCCAATTAATGGCAGGACCAGCTGAGAGCAGTCCTGAGGCAAGCATCACTGCTTTCTAGCACACCTGCGCTGCTTGGGCCACGTCTGCAAGACTCTGCTGTCATGACAGGGACCAAACAGACATCACACAGATAGCAACATCTCTTGGGAGCAGAGACCCATGAGCTAAATGTGACTCAAGACTTCTTCCCACAATCAGAGAAGGCTGAGGTGCCTCTGGACAAGCTCTCAGAACTTTTACTATGTAGGCCACTTGAGAAGGGAGTTGCCTAGAGCTACCAAAAGCACTACCATTCAGTTAACACTCAAAGCAGTCTGGAAAAGCTGGAGCAGCTAGACATTCAACAAGGACAGTCAGGGCAGGTTCAAGCACATCTGAGACTACTCTGCAGTTTCTGGTTGGGCCAAATGGCAAAGCCCAATCTCAGAGACTTGGTGCCCTCATGTTCATACCAGTGTAAACTCATTGTTCTCAACAATCACTCTTGGTTTCACAGCTGTGAGAAGAGAAATCAGGATGGCCCCCATCCCACCTCTCACATACTCCAATGTCCTCCTTTCATCTGCTCAGACCCTGGTATGGGGTAGCAGTGGGGATGGCATGTCCCAAACAAATTTGTGGAAGAGAGGGAAGGAGGAGGGGGTGTGCATGAGTGGCGTACAAGTAAGAACCTAAAAGCCTGCAACATGCACAGCCAGCAGCCAAGCCAAGGAGAGCCCCAGGTCCTCCTTGGGCACACAGCTCCCACTTGTGCTGGCTGGCAGCAAGGCTGCAGCAGTGAGCATGAGACTCTGATAAATGAACTGTCCCCTCTGTCCCAGGGATCCCTCACTGGCTCCAGATGGGCAGTGTTGTGTGAACCCACCCTGACATGCCGTTAGCATGTTGTTAGACTGGCAGCTTGTCTCTACGCAAACAGACGGTAGGGACTGTCTCTAACCTGTATCTATGTTCCTCTGGATGGCTACAATCAAAAAAGTAGGAATGTGAAGATCATAATACTAATCCATTACACTGCAGTCAGCTCCTGAGTGTTGCGAGATCATGCATGCCAGGCGCTCATTTCATTACTTCGGATTTAAGACTTGTAGCATACATACGACACTAAGACACACAGGACTTTACAGCATGACTTTACAGATGCAGAAACTCCATTCAACAAAAACTAAGGCTGCAGCAATACAGACACAATTCACTCAGACTTGAGAAATGTATTGAGATATTCATAAGGAATGTCTTCGGCATTCCTTTCCACCTTCACATCAGCTGCTGCTTAACAACCACTGCATTGCAACACACCATGAGAAATCCCCTCCCTTCTCTTTAAACACTAGATATCCAAAAGCTGCTTGTACCACCAACTGGCTAAATTCACATGCTAGCAAAAAGCCTTACATCTCTGCTCAGTTGGTGGCATGTTCAATTGTTCATGCACAACTTTCACTCATCTGCTCAAACCAGAGGCCCAGTAAGCACTTGAAGGATGCCACTAGACTTGTTCCCACTCTACCTGTGTCCATGTGCAGCAGCCTGACTGAAAGAGTTCATGTCACCTTGTGGAGTCATAGAAATGCCATTCCTGTACATTGTTCCAATCATGGGGTCAGCTCCTCGCTCCAGCAGCAAACTGACAAGTTCAAAATTTCCTGCAAGTCAAGAGATGCATTCTTTTAAATGACTTCAGAAGAGATGACTTCTTTTAAAATACAGTATTTGCTCTTACAAACTGGAAGAATTATTACAGTGGGAGGGAAAAAGTCCTTACCAGCAGCTGCTGCCAACTGTAAAGGTGTTTCAGAGTAATTTTCCTCTCCATGCTCCAAGGAACCTTCCACCTTTGCTCCAGCATCCAGCAACAGCTAGAAAGAAAATTCCCCATTTAGAGCAGCCAGAGGTATCACAGTCTTCAGAGTTCATGAACAGTGACAAATGAGAGGCTAATGCTTCTTGTTATCTGCACACCAGATATGATGGAGACAAGTGACATGCAAATTCTGTCCATTGTTTTGCAGAGGCAAGATGATTCCTTTTTTAGCCCATTTTGGACTGCCAGACACCAGGAACACTAGTGTCCAACTTCAGAGCCAAAAAGCATAACCCAGTGTTTCTCAATAGGAAATGGGGTACGGTCCAGTGCTAGGAAGTAATGTGCCGAAGATGGAAGTACTGAAAATCAGCCCAACAAGCACCCGTCCTTCATGGTCTTCTAGAAGCCCAGCACCATCCTAAAATGGATCAGATTTCAATTGCCTCCATCTTTTATATAAAGACATGGCCAAAAGAAAGGCTATTCTTAAGAACCAACTGCAGCAATGAGTCCAAAAGCTGTGATCTCCATCAGGGATGCTTCCACCAAAAACAAAAGTGGCCAAGAAGAGCAGAAAGGAGCCTGTGCTCCAGCCCTCTCTTGGCCATTTCTGCCTTGAGGCCTTCACAGTTTTGGTGCTTTAAGTGTGTCACAGACACAGCTGTTTTGAAGAATAAACCTTCTCAGCTTTTGAGATGTCAAAGCACAGAACCAGCATATCCCACACAACACCTCGATGGAGCAAGGAGAATGAGTGTTTCTCCCCCTCTGGAGCAACACAAGGGCTGTTGTCCACCTTTCCCCCACCAAGGCAGTGGTTTTGTGTTTGCTAGGATATCATAGTGTAAGAAAGTGTAATGAATGGACAAACAAACATACAAAACAAGTGGTCAGGAAGGAGCACAAGGAGTTGTTAGACTTTCTTTGGTGCAACTTTGTTTTTAAATTGCCCTATTTAAACCTCATATTGGTTAAGGTTTGGACACTGTATTTGCTATATAATAGGTCTATTATATATCAGTACACTCTGGAAGAAGCAGAAGTAACCAATATGAGTATGACAAGAGGATACTGGTTTGAGATGGATGTAATTAGAACTGAAGAGGAGAAACAAAAGAATGAGATGCAGGTAGGGAAATACAATAATACCTGAACTACAGGAATATGTCCATGCAACACAGCAAATGTCAGAGCTGTCCAATGGCGGGTCTCGGGGTGGACGGATGGGTATTTATGAGCAGTACTGACAACCTACAAACAAATTAAAGTTATTTTTTTAAAGAGCTAGAAGTAGCAAAATTCAACCTGCCTGAAAAGCAGGCATGTGAGGGAGTAAGTGAAATAGAAAACCTGGGAAAGGTGCTTTATCAAATTATTTGCTTCATTGCTTTTGTTTTTTGTTTTTTTTTTTTTTTTTTCCTGCAAAGATTTTCTCAGTATTAAAACTGTTCATGCTGATTTTGCAGCCTGAGTAGAATTCATACCAAATGAAGTCTTTTTACCAACTACTGTAGCTCCGTCTAAACCACTGGCCACCAGATACTTTTGCACAAGTTCAAAACATCCACAGCTGGTTACAGTAGCACACACTGGGGAAGATGGAAGGTATCAGGACGCTTACAACTAAGGACTGAGGCTCCCACTGACTTCTCCACAGCTCTGGGTCCTGAGATTGCTCCAGACCCAAAGAAATTCTTTCCTCATAAATCACTATGATTTTTGTCACTGCTGTCATGGAAGACACATCATAAGCCCTAACCTAGAGTTCAGAGGTGTGCTTCCAGACTCCTCCTCTCCCACCAGAGGACAAAAAGACAGCTGAGTAGTGAGAGGGCAGAGTGGCACTTCAGAAATGTTTTAAGAAAACTGCTTTTTACTGCCTTCTCCTGTCTGAATTGAGTTAAGAGAGTAGGGTGGTGACAGCTAAAAGAGATGCAAAATGTATCCTTAGAAAACAAAATGGTATTTTTCATATTGCTCCTTCCATTTTCTGAGCCTTAGTGCCTGGTGCCTCTAATGTAGACATTGGGAAAGATGAATAACCACTCTTTGCTTCAGTTTCCTGTCTTAAAGATGGAGGTATTAATATTGATGAGATTCACAGAGATGGCAAAATCTAATGAACGCTTGCAATCCGCGACTGCACACTCAGATGGAGTGTGACACTAAAATTCAAAATCTTATTACTGTTCTTCAGAGGAAGACTAAAATCAAAGTAAAAGATGCACCATCTCTCTGTCTCATCCGCCAGCTATGCTTTCGCTACCTTGTCTGAAGTACTTTTATCCTTGTAGGGGAGCAGGGTCAGTTATTAAATGCTCAGTTGCATTAGCAGATCGCATTTCCAAGCACCACATGCAGCCTTTTTCTAGAAGCACATGACCAGGTCCTCAGTCCCAAGGACAGGGATGAGGGCAAAATCTGAAGAGACCATGCAGATCCCGCAGCTTGTCGGAAGACCAGATCTGCACCAGCACCTGGCTGTTCTCGCCCAGATTTGCCAAAGAGAGAGCTCTAAGTGCAACAGGAGAACTGTGCTGACCTCTGAGCAAAGGCACAGGGCTTCTTAGGGTATGGATTTGCTCAGAAGGAAGAGGATTGATCAAGCAGCTTGAGGCTTGGGGTTTAGGCTAAGGAGCAAGAGTAGTGAAGGGTGAGGATGGGCAGGATCACAGCTCACTGAACGCATCCAGCCTCTCCTCAAGCACAGATTCCCACCACTGCTCGGGGCAGCTCATTGCAAGCAGTAAAGAAAATTAAGTCATTTTAACTCCTTTGCTCCTCTTTTGTTTGGTTAAGAGCTCTTTCCAGTTGACATGGTGACTGCAAAAGACCTGCAGTTTGCTGGGCCTTTAAGGCCTTAGTTGAGATTTGTTCAGCAGCTACCGAATCTACTGACTGTACAGTGAATTGCAACTTTTCTGCACATCTGGAAATGAGTGCATTTTTGCTAAAGATGGGCAATCAAAAAGGGAGGCACCCAGCATTTGAGGCTACTTTTGGAAAGATACATATATATAACTGATTTGCAAAGTGAAAGGGGGAAAATTATGCAGGCACCTGACAGAGTCTTTATTTTTGTCCATGGTTGATTTGCTACTTTTTTTTTCCCCCCTGTAATTGCCCAATTTGCACAGTTGTTTGTGGTGTGCACAAATCATCTTATAATTGCACACCATAATTATTCACAGTTCTTGTCCCAAAGTGTTTTCATTTGATTTTAGAACAAACACTGTAGAAATGAATCGGGAAGGTTCACATTCTTCACTGGAGCTGTTCTCTCAGATGGTGGCAGTTTTGGGAAGACCAATCTGTTTAAATTTGCATTGGGTTCAAGTCTGGAAGATTACTGGAGCAACTGGGAGGACTGCTCCTAATGAAAATTGCTCCTAGGAACCCAATAATGCCATCTCACCTCTGCAGCACAGACAGGGTTAAAGACAGTATCAGTCTCCATGCCCATCCAGTCTTTGAGGGTGTTAACAAGGGTTTGATTATTCGATTAATGCCAGCTCTTGACGGTGGTGTGCTGGCATTTGGGGAACTGAAATCATCAGCTGATTTCATAAATCAACAAAGAGCAATCAGATAATAACAATTATCAGTCCCTTACAGGTGACTTCAATTTCTTCTTTTAAATTAGATTTTTCAGAAGTGCAAAACGTCTGGCTGAAAGCACTGACTACTATTTATCAGCTTGCTCAAGTCCAAACAGAACAGATGGAACACAGATAAGTGAAGCAGACAGCTTAATTTACTCATGACCTCAACAAATTGCAGCTGGAATCATAAATAAATAATTCTTCCATGGATTTTCAAATGGCTCTTTAAAAATGCACATACCTGAGTTGCACAGAGTTGGATCACAATCTGCTTGGTGGACACATTGTGTAAGTTTGTGAGATGCATTAATCAAAGAGACATTTATATTCTGGAAGCTTCAAGCTTCTCATCCAACAGTTTTTAGCCAAAGGCACTTTGTAAAACAAAACAGTGGAATCTACATCGCATTTGTGTGCTAGGGATGCTTCACTGGAACATCCCAATGCATAGAAATGTTTGAGCTTTATCAAGTTATTAGACTGGTATTTCTTTTACCCTCCTCATTTTAACTCAGCTGAGATTCAGAGAGTCTTTCCAATATAATTAGAGCTGGGCTCCGTGCTGGTGCTAATGCCTGTATTCATTTGCAGTGTGCAAACACGACTAAATCAATAGTACCTGTGGGGTAAGTCCGAAGACTTGACTCCTCCTGTGCAGTGAATCCCAATGCTAACCTAATGCAGCTTGATTTCACTATTAATTTCCAGTGGTACTATTCAAAATAAGACAAATTTATTCTCCTTTTAATCCTTGGGATTGTCCACAGCAGTTTCAGGGGATAGTTTAAGATGCAAACAAATAAAAAAAACAAAGGTACAACCAACAAAAAGTCCTCACCTCAGCATTCAGATCTGCTCCAGCATCTAGCAGCATCTGCACCATAGCCTCATCACCCCTGACACAAGCATACATCAGTGGAGTCATGCCCTAGTCATTTTTTGGAGTTAAAAAACAAAGGAATTGACAAATTTAACACAGAACTCTCTTTGACTTTTTAAAAACAATTAAATCTAAGTATACATCACCAAGACTAACAGTATGTATTTAACATCAGCCATTACCTTTGTCACAGACGTGCCCCTTGGACTAGCAAAAGCCAACCACTTTTTTCCCCAGATCTCCAATTTTCTTGTCATTCGTTTTGGTTTTGATTTTTCTTTTTGTTTGTTTTATGTTATCCTCAGCGTCCTCATCATGGTGAGTGAAACCAGGCTTGTCAGCCTCCCCTCCATCTTCATACACTAAAGTGGAGCATTTGTGCTTTGGGCCCCAGCAGGGAAATGTTATCAAAGTGATCGTATTTCCACTAGTATTTTAAAACAACAGCCATTCTACTCAGTTGTCTATGACCACAGCTTCATAAAACCTAACTTTTAATTACTGAAACAGCCTGTAAATGCATCCCAAGTTGCTCTTAGGAAAAGCTAGTTTCAGGCACAGCTCTTTCAGTGTGGATACCTTAAAGGGTTGGACTGTAAAGCTTTTGTACAGCTCCCTAGCAAACAAGGATTTAATTTTAAATGAAATGCCAGACAGCATTGTTGCAAGTTGTTGTTGGCTTCAAAAAACATGGCCCTGTTTGGAAGAAAAGCAGATTAAGTGACCCTTCACTACAGAACCACCACAATGCAATTTGTTATTAATCTGAAATACCTGCTGTGACAGATCACCATTTCCCTTAAGAGAAGTATTACTGAGGCTGCGTTAATGAGGCCAGATGAAACCATGGGGAAAAAAATCATTAAATCTACCATAAATTTTAACCAAAAAAGCTGCTTGTTAAGTACAGTAGGGAGTGCTGATGAACAGCCACCAGTTCTTTTGCAGTAAATCTACCGCAGCACGCAGCTACCTCTGATGCATGTTTATGGCCTATCTTGAGGTCCCCTGGTAAATTTGCTGTCAGATGCTAGCCCATTGGCTGTTTAATCTGAGTGCTGCCATGAAGTCAAGTTCTTTTCAGAGAAACTGAAGGTGCCCAGCATGCCCAGACAAAGCCATGACACCACTCTTACCAGCCAGAGCGCAGTGCCACTCTTTTGGCTGAACTGGCCCGTTTTTCCTGTTTGCATGAAGGGCTGAAGACACCAGGTGCTTATGTATGGAAGGGCTGCTCTTGTAGAGAAAATATAAATCAAGATTTGGCCCTGCAAAGTGCTTAGATCCCCCTGAAATACATTGAGCGTTTCACAGTGTACTTACGGAGATACAGAGTAAGGAAATAGGCATTTGGAGCTTCATGTCATCATTAAGAAAAAGCAAATTCACCCCAGGCAAGGAGAGTTCTTGGGTGACTTGAAATTACTTGCAAAGAGAATTTGAAACTACTTCAGCTACAGTCAGTGGCAAAACATTTCCTTTGGCAGTCAACAAACACCACAGGAACAAACAGGACCATGAGAATTACAAGAAGTTTTGCTTGAGCCTTGAAACTTGGGGATAAGATGGAACCTTAAAATTAAATGCATGTTCCTTCAATTGTTTGGTTTCTTCCCAGTTTCTGTAAGTAGCATCATTGATAATTAAATCAAGTGTTTAGAACGAGGGGTCCAATCAGATCTGAAGAAAAGAATTTGAAAACCCAGTGCCAGGGTTCCCCACTACAAGATGCAGCACATGGGAAGCCGCAGTAAGAACTCTACAGCAACTCCTGGATCACAGGGTCTGCCTGGGGACCACACAGTCCACAAGGACTACACCACATTTTGGCCCCGATGAAGCCGAGGAAAGACTTGCCACTGACTAACAGGAGCCCAGAACATCATGCTGTAGTACTGGTGTTTAATGAAGTTTCTAACCTCTCCTTCCCTTGCACTGCTGTCCCTGCCACTTTTGCCTCTGACAGTCCCCCTCGGGCTTGCTCTGCAGCTCAGCCTCCCTCTTTTTGCAAGTGGGTGGAATGGATATTTAATGAACCCACCCTTACTGTTCCACACCCACAGAGGAACAGAGTAATATATACAATCAACTCAAAGGGCATTAGACTTTTGGCAATATAAAAAAAGTTACCTTCTTTCCTTTCTTTCAGCCTTGTATCACTTAGGGCTCTGTCCCACAAGATGTGGGATCCTACAAGATGTGGGATGATTTGATCCAGCAAAGTATTTAAGCACAGGCTTAACTTTTACACAAATAGGATGTAATCATGTGTTCAGAGTTAAGCACATGATTAAGCACTTTGATGAATCAAGCCAGAATGTTCCCAGCTTTCAGCCTGGAGGACAGAGGAAATACACTGTGAAAAGTTTCCAGGTTCAGACTAAATTAAAATAATGATAATTTAAAAAATATAATATATGAACCTTGGAATGAGCAGTCTAATACTATTTTTGGAGGGAGAGTATTGCTGTCTTCTAAAGCTTTTCTCAAATGAATCAGCAATATTGAGTCAAACTGAATGAAATTACTGAACAGCAACACAGCTCACATTCCCAGAAGAGCTTTCCTCCCAGAGGACTTAAATCTATTTAACAGTCCAGCTCCTGTCCCATGTGACAACCTCAGTGGTGGCAGCCACCTGCCTTCTGCCAAAGAGGATGCCACAGCTCTGTGTATGTGCAGGGCACCAGAAAATACAAGGACCTCTATTCCAAAAGGAAATGGCCATTATTTCCCTCTGGGAAGGGAGAACTCCCTTGTTGAGCGTCACAGTCCATGAAGGTAGCATCAGAGACAGGCACAACTATCAGCCTCATAGAGGTCTAACTCCAGAAAAATGGAGGTTCCTCAACTGGTGGATGTGGGCCACAATGAGCAGGTAACACTGTCAGTCAGTTCAATTTGGGCCAAATGCAATTAAACAGTGCCAGCAACTAATCCTTAACTGTTCAGTGGCGCACATGAAACGCACTGCAAATCTCAGGGCAGTGTTTAGTGGAAGGATGTTCACCTCACAAAGCCCTGCTCCACACCACTATACACAGCATTGAAACAATTTTAAGTATGCAGATCAACTCTAAGATCACTTGGGGGTCTTCTTTTGGTTTCACTTAAATGAGTTCACTGTTAAGAAGACTTCAGGGGATACATTTTCTCTCATGCCGAGTTATCTAATTACCAATGAATCAACAGAGCTCAAAAAGACCAAACATAAAGCAGATGTAGGGAAAGCACTCAGGTCCTCTGTATGTTTATCTGGAAGCTGGGGCTTGTTTTCTGTGATAGGCAGACAAAACTCTCACATTTCACAGATGCTTCTTTATGTTTCTATCTCATTACCTGTTCACTCATGCTGTTAATCCCATCCGGCCCCAGCAAGGCTATGGCTTGTTTAACCAGATCTGTTCGGCCACAGTTGAGCATACGGAATCCCAGGTCCTGCTTGAACTTCGCTTCAGTGGCAACCGCATCCAGCTTCCGAGACGCACAAAAGCAGTCATCAATTCTGTGGATGTGAGAAACAGACTCCCTCAGAGGACAATCAGGACAGACCTTGCTGTCCCTAGGAAAAGGATACTTTGCTCTGCCTTTGAAGGATGTAGCCCATGCACATGCTTGCTCTCCTTTGACCTGTATGTCCAAGGGAAACGCTGAATGCAAAGTGCTAATGCAAGCTAATGGAGATTGCCCTTGGGTATCTGTCACAGGACAAGTTATACATTTTACAAAAAACAAGGGGGAAAAAGCACAGATTTCACTTACTTAATTTTCTGTGTATGAGATGCACAACATATTCTCACCACAAATATTCTCTCTACATAGCAAAGTTATTTGGTCCCTCAATCTCTGAGAAGTTTCCTTGGCTTCAGTAAGCTTTGAACTTGCATCAAAAGGATGCAGAACCATTGACAATATAACAAAGAGAAAATAATGTCACTCCAAACACATTAAAGGGTCTTGCCAGCACAGCCCCAGCAACAGGGAAGCCTTATTCAAACAGGAAGTGCAAGCTACAGAATTCCAGACTGGCTGAAGTTGGAATGGACCTTTGAAGGTCCAACCTTCCTGCTCAGGCAGGACCACCTGTAGGTAAGGGCACCATGCAATCAGAGGGAAGGCAATCTTGCCAGGTAATTGTCAGAAAATACCACAAATCCTCACTGGCTATGTTTAACAGATGAGATGTCATTCTTTCAAAGTCATGTTCAAATGATCTCAAACTGTAAACTCCTCAAGAGATTCATTTTAAATGGAAGAAGGGCTAGGAGTTATTTAACCAAGATGCAAGTTTACAGCTTCAGAGAAAGCCAGGCAATTCAAATCTCATGCTTATCCAACTTTGTTTCATCTTATTAAAAGATAGTTTTGTTTTCTTTCATGCTGAGTAGTGTCTGGGGCAGAGGGTGGAGTCCAAATCCACAGTGTGCTTGGTGTGAACTTGGATAAAGGACTGTTTGGAAAAACACCGCTTTCATTCTCCAAAAATGCTAGGTCAGAAAACAAGGGGCTACTTATGAATTGAAACCAAAACAAAGATCAAAAGTGAAAAAGTCAAGCATACATCAAATATTTCTTGTCTATTTCATATGTAAAAAAATGCAGGAAACCAAAAGAAAAAGATAAACAGTGCATCGCTATCATTTAAATGTCTTCTTCAAAGTGCTTTATCAGAGCTTTATAAAATATATAACACTGCTTAATATTTAACAGCAATATGCAACAAATATGCTGTTTATGCAGTGGTAGGTAGCAAGAGCTACCACTCTTCCTCTTTCAAAGACGAAAGAAAATGAGAGGGAAAACACAAAGTATTTGGATCAAAGTTTCTGCAGGACTTAGTACTGAACTCGGCATCTTAGCGAAGCTTGCTCTCTGCCATGCTGGGCCATAATCAGTCTGGAAGACAACAGATACTTTGCTGATGCTCATTCTGCATGCTCATCTAGGTTTTGACTGCTGAACAGTTGTCCTAAGAATGCAAACGAGGTATGCTTGGGGACCATTACTCAGGTGGAACAAGGATGATGCTTCATCACAACAGTCTGCTGCAAGATAATTCACTACGCTTGGTCACAACAAATACATCGTAACAGCAGTAGCAGATTCTGCACCAGTAATATGCCTACAGCAGAGAGGAAGAAAGCAAAGCACAGCAAGGCTGAGCTTTCCACAGAAGTTTCTGAGTGAATTTAAGGAGAAAGTAGAACCAGCAGACATATGCAGGGCTGAGCTCTATGACACCAGGATCCACAGGAGCAACTGCAGCTTAACATGTTCACACCACATGGAACACTTCTGACAAGAGCTACAGCAACATTTGGTACTTGTTACCCCCGTAGCAGGAGATGCTAGAGATCATCTGTGTCCTCCTTTAGTGTATGGCAATGACAAAGCATGCTCAGAAGTTAATGGTGGGGGGTTTGGTGCATGTATGGTGAGTTTGGACCAACCAGCTACAGCTGGCCATTTCCAAATGACTCTCACTGAAAATGACAGCAAAATGCAGTTATGGAAAGATCCAGACATCCTCTGAGGACTGCAGAGGTGTCTGCCACTATGAATCACTGCCTGTGTTAAGTCACTGCTTCATCATTTGCACTGAGGTATATAACATACACTCAAAATAAAATGGGTCAAACTCAGTGCTGGCAGGAATGAGCAGAGCTTCACTGACGTTAGCCCAGCTCAGTGCATGCAAAATGATAGCCGATGATCTCCCCTTTTTAAAAAGACAGATTATAACCTGGGTTGCACACCTACACAAGGGAAGGAGGAGGAGGAGGAGCAAGAACCTATAGAACCTATAGTATATGGGCTGCCCAGATCTCTACTCTGGCATGGGTTTAAAAATTACTTACTCATCCATAAGTAACTGTCCATGAGGTGGCTCTGGTTTCCCTAAAAGCACTTAATTTCACCTGCTTACCAGAGTCAAGGAAGTGGACTCATTAATTACTACTGATATTGGGTCACAGCAAATTAGTACTCCTCAACCAGATAGGGGGATAAGGGCCTTGGTCCAAGGGCTCCAGGATGCTACAGCTGTGGAAACACTGGAACAACAACATGAATGTAGAGGAGTGCCTGGGCTGCACGGCTGCTAGGACACCAGTGCTGATGAAAAGCGATTGAGGCCAAGTACCACAAAGCAAGAAACCACTACTCAGTACACTACCACTGACCTACCACCTTTTTATATCCTGTAAAGGACCCACAGTGAATTACAGCCCCGAATTATGAGATAGAACAAAGGAAACTCTATGACACAGGTTATTGCTGGTGCTGCCATCGTCATACGTTGACTAATAAAAGGGATAGTGATCAAACTGGGGAGTTTAATAAAATGAGAGTATGCTATGAGGGAAAGGAATGGAGGATGCTTCAGAAGAGGAAGCATAGCAACGCCTCCAAAAGCCAGAGAGATGAATGTGTTAAGGAAAAGGAGATTTAACATGTACAGATAAAAAGCAGTGAAGAGACAGATCAAAAATGATCAGGAACTACAAGTACAGAATAGGAGAACACAGCACCGCTTTTAATGCTGGAGGAAGCCAACTGGGAAGACGGTACAGCAGACAGCACGAGCAGTCGCATTTCAGAATGAACACCAAAGATAATAAAACCACCCAAATCCATGAAAAATTAACCCTAAGCCACTACAACACTGCATTTGCTTCCAAGTCCCCTTTCCTAGCATCAACCAAATAATGCTGATTTCAGCAGGAGCAGGAGGTCTCTACACACTGTATATACACTGCAAAAGAGGATGCTGCCCCATCCAGAATCACAAACGTTAAAGGATGAAAGATAATAAAAGGAGGAAGGGAACAGGCACTCTCTCTAGACTTCTTACTGCAATAAACACACTGACAAGCTATGAAGAGATGGAAAAGGACAGGAGGAAGCTTGACAAATAAGGTTGATGAGGAATGGTTCAGTCAGCTAAACAGAGGCACTTTTAGAGTTGTGAAATTGTGCCTGCAAAGCAAGGGAAGCAAGTGTGCAAACAGAGCGGGGAAACCTCCCCAGCTGTAGTCAGTCAGAGGCCCTTTTGTCAAAGGGTCTTTGTGATCTTTCCAAGTGCACAGGAGGCTGACAACAGCCAATCAGTGATACATCCCCTCCAAGGCCACCTTGGTTGTCGCCAGCTGCCAGCACTCATGTGGGTCATTCTTTCCCCAATACTTCACCCCATAGAAAAGGTTCATTTTATCAAAGCAATCGTGCAGGCTGACAAGAGAAGCAGACAACCATGGAAGGGTAAATCCTCTTCTGCCCCCCTTCTTAGGGACAGTGTCAGGATATCACCACTCTGGATGCTGGCTGAGTCAGGTGAACTTTGAGGTCCTTCAGAGGCAACACAGTGACAAAGATAGGACTGACCAGCACCCATTGAGTGAGATATCCTCTCTCAAAAGACTGAGACCACTCTGGATATTCCTAGTTAGCAACTTGTGAGGCTGGACAGGCTCCTTAGCACCAGCACCACTGTACATACACATGCTTCCACTCTCATAACTGAGAAGTAATATCCTTGAATTAATAACACACAGTGATCATAGTCCTTGTGCTCCACAGTCACATAGCTTGTACACTCCCTAGCTGTTACCTCCCTACATTGAATCATGCAAACAATTACTTTTATAAGTAAAAGGAAAATCAGAAATGGGTAGCAAAGCTGTGGCCACACTTTTTAACTTACAATACCATACAATTTACTACAAGTCCTCTTTTAATTCCTCACAGATACTGCTTCTACAGCAGTTATCTTCACGATCATTACAGTGTTGCCACTGCACATAATTTACTGTGCCTTTATATAGGGAATGCCATGGTAACATTAATTATTGCAAATGGTCACTGTCAAAAGCTGCATGGTCACCATGACACTCTATTCTACTCCAAAATCCTCAAACCTCTAAGAGGAGACAAAGATAATCTTCTTCATTTATAATGGGTCCTAGCAGTACAGCAAAATATTACTAACTTTTCCCAAATTCACATTACAAAAACATAATGCAGCTCTTCTACAGCAACTGTTTATATGCAAGGGGTTTGGGGTTTGTTTTTCATTTTCACTCAGACTGGCTAAGATGGGGTCTGTGTCGATCTTTAGTAAGTTACTCATGGACTGAATACATTGGGGAAAACAGATGATTCAAAAGCAAAGTGTTTCCATCGTAACTGGGAGACACGGCAGCTCCTCTTATTACATAGCTTTTAAATTATTTTTCTTTGGGAGGGGATTATTGCTGCAGTCAGTAATGGACAAATGCTCTGTAAATGGCAATAAAAAAATAAGTAGGAACATCTTAATCATGTTCCAGGCTATATGTGCTGGCATAGCATGTTAATAGTTGATTTAAAAGAAACGGAGTGCAGACCCTGATGAGTAGGACAAACGCAATTTCCCTCAGCTGATGTGACCAGATCCTTGTCCTGATAGCCAAGCACCAAACCCTTGTTTGTCTACTTGGGACTTGATTGCCGGTCCTTTCAATTAAAAGAATGACAATCTATTAATTAAGTCCATCTTTTTAGCTCTGTAGAGCTTATTCAGTATGTCTCTGTCCTAAATATAAATGAGGTCTTGAGTCAGAAATTACAGTTCAGCTAGTTGGAAGTCTGGAAGGAGTCATATTCTAGCCAGCAATATACATGCATTTGCAATGCTGAGTTTCTTGGGGTCAGAGATCACAGTTTTGATCTGGATATGCACAGCCCACAGCACAAAAGGGTCCTGTTCCTTGCCTGGGGCTCTTCAGTGAGACTACACACACAAACGGCAACAGCAGGAGTAGCAGCAGACAATTTGATTTACATTTCTGAACACTCTTTTTTCCAGTGTGGTACTTTAAAAGGGAGTATAATGCCAACATTAATAGGACTGCAATACAAATACTATACTGGGACAATTATTTGCATTTTCCGTTTTGGAGGGAGGGAAACATAAGCACAAAGATGTTGATCAAAGTGATACAGAGTGCTGGTTTTTTTAATGCAGACATAAAATATCTCCATTTACTTTAAGCAGGAGCCACAGTGAGACAAGAAAATAAAAACAGTCCAGATATTTATTAGCCTTATTCTTGTCGAAGGCCTGAGAATAAATTGGTTAGAGATAATGGAAAATACATTTAAAGTGATGTGACTATTAAATCATGACCCAAATCTGTATTTCAAAACACTCTTATTAATACAGTCCCTTGCACTGAACCTCATTAAAGCATTTGACACTATCTCCCATAGCATCTTCCTGAAGACAATGGCTGCACATGGCTTGAATGGGTGGATGCTTCATTGGATGAAAGACCGGATGGATGGCCAGGCCCAAAGAGTGGTGGTGAACGGAATGCAGTCAATATCCCTGGAGCTGTTCAACAAACATGTAGACATGGACATTTCAGGGCAGGTTTTAATGGCCATGGTGGTGTTAGGTCAATGGTTGGACTCTATAATCTTAAGAGGTTTTTCCCAACTGAAACTGTTTCATTATTCTATGGTTCTATGCAGGCCAGGAACCATGTTCAAAATGGAAACTTACTTCCTATTTTGAACAAAGCCAATGTACCACAGGAAATTTTGGGTACAGATTCATCTTTGGTATAAACAGATAGCACAAGTTCTTCACTAATGAGTTACGTGTATTCTGGTTATATTCAGGAATATGTACAGAGACAGAGCATACGGAATAGTAATGAGTTTGATTGCAATGGGAGGAAAAAAACAAAAACAAGAAGGCTGGATTCTAAACCCTGTAAAATTCAGAGTGTGTTCTGCCCAAAAAGCGAAGGAGAACACGAGGACATGTTTCTCAAATGACTCCCCTTCACTAATTTTTTGTTATTGCTGTTGTCTTCAAGCAGCCGGTTGGCAGGACAGGCTGAAATTCACCTCAGGAAACCCATGCTCTACCTTTTAAGTAATAAAACCTCCTTCATCCACTGGCATCATCTGCCCCGAGGGACTGCTGGATTTTGTCAAGGAGCTTGTTTGCTAACACTCCCTTGTTTGGCATTTCTGTGTCTAATTACAGAAATAGCCAAGGCTGGTGTTAAAGGATTAGTGAAAATTTGTGGGAAGAACAAGGACGTTCAAGGACCTAGGCAAAGACCGACCGTTCCTACTTAAAAGCAATCTAATTAAGGAGTAGAATTTCTTAGCAATTTTCTACTCTCTCTCACTCTCCATAAACTCAGCTGCTTACACAGTGCATTTTAAGAGAGCAAAGAGCAGTGCAAATCTTTTTCTGCCTTCAAATCTCTGTTTATTAAAATCTATTTATATTTTCATGCTCTCGTACAAGCACAGGATTTCCATAAATAAAACATTAAACACAACTCTTCCTCTTTTGCTTTCAAGTTAGAATTGCATGTGTGGCATAGTATTAAGATGGCACAGCAAATGGTACAGAATGCTTTCAAAGAACAGAATAACACATCTTCCTTTTACACATTGCTAGGCTTTTCCCTTTCCACAGTCTTAAGAACACTCTCCAGAATGAGTGAAGGATGCTCTCATGTTAAACAATCCTCTCTCTTGAGGTTGATAATCCTATTTTTCTACAACACCTTCATTAAGAGGGATGGTCTCAGACAGAAAAGCAGACTTAGGTATTCTGAGGCCAAGACTACTTGGAAATTAAGTCTGATTTTCAATTAAAGACAGGTTTTGAAAGGCACCGGGAAATGACATTTGCCCACAGACCTTTCTGGATCAGAGAGGTAAATGCAACTTGGAGCTCTGGGCGAGGCTGAGGTGGTAGAAGAGCTACAGGAGCACAGGGGTCTGGACCAGGTGAATAAATCCAGTCCTATGATGAAGCAAGATTTGGAACCATCTACACTGTCAATTTGGACTTACTTCTGACTTCTTAACATTCACTTATTCCTGTGTCCATGCTGCCTTTTAAATAGTGCATTTTTCCTCCTGCAGTGTTTACTCCTGATGTATGGAGTCACATGTTGCTCAGCCGAATGAGCCACTTTTGTCTACTCTTCCTCTATGAGAGCATTCTGTCAAAACTCAAACCACTTCAGCCTATTTCTCTCTGCCTGATTTGATGTGAATATTTTCTTGACCCAGACACAGATTCACTTCCTACCACTTTCACATACAGGAGCACCAACAGTTCCCCGGTTCTACTGGAAATGCCTCTCCCAATGCATCCTGAAAATGCATTTGTTTTTATCACAACTGAGGAAAAACCCACTTTTGTGGCTTACAGTCATTCTGGGATGAAATACTATTGCACTACATCTTTTCCCCCCCTTTCCCAATACACAACTCCCAATACAGTTTATTTTATATTGTGCATACAGTGTGGACGTTACATACACAATGCAGAGTGTATTTATCTAATTAATCTCCCTGTGTTCACCTTCCATTTCTGGAAAACTGCATTTCATTCCATCTCTTTTGTTCCAGGCCTCAAGGTCATCCATTTTTAACTGGATGATTTCCCAAATTTCCTCTGTCAGGACAATGCCTCTCAGCATTGTGGCATCAGCAGATTTTAACTTCAAGAGCACAGTTGCTATGATTTGAGCCAAAACCCTTTCTGAGTATTAAAAAAGACCTCTTCTTAGGGTTGAAAGCTGAAGATCTCTGCTTCTAACTCCACTGCACCCAACCCAGCCTTTGTCACCTCCTTGAAGCCAGCCCCTGCTCACTTTCCAATTACTTTACTAAATCCCATCTTCTCTCTTAACTAATAGCTGCATGGACTGCATCAAATCATTCACTCAAGTCTCAAATAGATGAAATCTACTGAATTTCCTTGGGGCAGAAAATCAGTTATCTTATCAAAAAGTTATTAGATTAGTCTGGCAAGATCTATCTTTAGAAAAATCTGTGTCACATTTTATCCCATTTTCCCCTCAACAACATGTCTTTAATCAGTCTTTGCCTGAAAAAACATTCAAAGGCCTTGCACTAACAGCCTGGAATTTTCCTAGGATCATTTTTCATCCTTTTCAAATGCTGGGTATTACTATTATTAATCCTTAGAGTTATGGCATCACTCCAGGCTTTGTTAAAAATATTTCCCCATGGCCCTTTGATTTTGTGAGGCAGTTTTTTCTCATTGCTGGGATGGAGGTTATCTGGTCACCCCAATTTGAGTGCGTTAAGCTGCATAATTTGTCCTCCTTTTTATTATTGTTCATCCATTTCCACAACCTTATTGCTCTTATTTATTTTTTGTTCTCCCCCCCCCCAATATTTTCTTTCCAAAAACAGAGCTATTCAGTTGAGTTCTTGGGTGATGACCTTTGCTGGCATTGACACATACCTCTCACAGGTGCCTCCTCAAGGATAGCACTTATTGATACGAATCTATCCTCTGCATCCAAGTTTAGGCTCAAGGTGAGGAGAAAGTTCTTCACAGAAAGAGAGATTAGCCATTGGAATGTGCTGCCCAGGGAGGTGGTGGAGTCCCCATCTCTGGAGGTGATCAAAAAAGGATTGGATGTGGCACTTGGAGCCATGGTTTACTTGTCAGGAGGTGTTAAGATTAGGAAATAGGTTGGACTTGATGATCTCTGAGGTCTTTTCCAACCTTATTGATTCTATGATTCTAAGAGATGAGAAAAACTGTGTACGCCTGTGGTCAGGAGCAGAGGTAGAACCCAGACTCATAGCTATGCAGAAAAGAAAAAGGATATTTGCTCTCTTCACTGTGAACCCAACACTCTCAAGGAACCCAGTCACAATTCTAAAATGCTGCTGAAAGTGGGTAATCAAACCATTAAAGGGAAACAAGTTGTGTCTCTCCCTCTCTGCACAGGCACAAGTCCTGTCATGATGGCCCCTGCCTTGACCAGCAGTGACACTGCCACTTCCAACTGCACCAGAAGGGTTGGCATGCAAACCCCACTGCCTATCACTGCCCTCCAGTGTCCCTCCAACAATCAGGGCCTGCAAACAAGGAACTGTGATGCTTCTCATGGACTCCCTGGTGGTACTAGGGCCTGAGGGGTCTCCATGGGTTGTATGTCAATATTGGGATGGAACAAGAATGAAAAAGACCCCTGTGGGACTCCACCCATGAGGAATCCAATGGCAAAGATGCCATTTCCCATTGCTGCTCTGTGGGTACAGCTGCCAAAAAGGACTTCAGACCTCTTTATACAATTGTCCTGGACTCCTGCTACAATGTGGCACCTGCCTCCAGTGGGTGGCCATGGTGGGTGGTAATGAATGCCACAGGGAACAATCCTGCTGCTCTACCATACAAGGCACAAGTCTTTTCATCTATGGATAAAAAGAGCTCGCTCCTCAAGACAACTAAACTCTGCTTCTCCTCCAAATCTTAGCCAGGAACTTTGCAGCTTGCTGGGCAAAGGGACAGGGGACTGATGAGTATGAGAGGGCTTCCAGATACACATGCCTGCAGGCTCATGGGTAACAATTGCACAGAATCTTGGTGCCACAGAGACACATTCAGTGTTCCTCTTCATTCAGACACCAGGAAAATCTCTTGATGTGGTATAGGATAGCAACCCTGCAGGGTATTTCTTTCCCAGCCAAGTTTGGGATCAGATGTCCACGTGTTCAAGGTTCAGGAGCCAAAACCCCACCTTCAGACAGTGCAATGTAAGATTTCCTGAAATGCCTCCTTCTGCATCACTAGAAGTACCAGGAGTGAAATGTTGCCCACCTGATTCCCTTCAGCAGAGCATACAGCCCTTCTCAGGGATAAGGAGGATTTTTGCCAGGCCCAGAAACATGCAGGAAAAGCAGCATTCCCAGAGGAAGCAGATAAGGGATGACTTGGAATCAAAGAGGTCTGAGGTGATGCTGAGGATAGAAGAAAACATTTCAAAATAACAGATGGGAATTGGAACTGCCCTTTGTAGAGGGGAACTGTACTCACATCTCAGAGATTGGATTTTTCCTCCATTGTTGCTGTGTCTGGGCATCAGAACATACATATACACACACATACACACACACTAGACTACACACTTCTATTAACCTATGACTGGCCAGGAAACAGGCCTTTATCCAGTCAGGTGCAGAAGTGACCAAGTCATAATCTTCTGCGTGACATACTACTTTTCTCAGGTCAGTTTGTTCCAGCATCTTTACATCCTCCAGGACTGCCATAATATGTTGCAACCAGAGATGAAGCCACTGACTCTGATAAAAAGCACGTCAGCCTTTGTGCTGAGCAATACAGGATGCTCCTCCCTTGTTCTGTTTCTCTGCTGTCAGCCTCCAGTCCCCAGATGTAGTCATTCATGAGCAATCCTCCCCACCACATGCCTAACACACTGGGTTTCCTTGTTTTAAACAAATACCCCACAGAATAGAGGAAGGAAACACGTGCAGAGAACTCCTTGTGTTTAAGTGGAGCAAGTGGAAAGGTACCCCTTGCAGATGTGATAATGAGGAGTAGCCACAGCCAGGCATCTGTTGGTAGCCAGCCAGGCCAAGCATAGACTGAGGAGGGGCACTATCTTACTGCAGCAGAAAGGCAGGTCAGTTTCTAACACTGTGCTCTTTTGTGGCAACAAATTACCTTCATCCCTGATGCTTTTGTTAGTATAAGGTCTAGAGCAGGGAGCAGAGGACTCTCCACCAAATTTGTGTCAACAGAGAGCAAATTTGCATCCAGTTCTCTCCTGACTCTATCTACCTGCCTCAGGTGGACCAACAAGGCCTGGGTAGATGCAAGGTTTTATTTAAATCTGGCCTCTCACTGTGACAAAGACTATTCTGGATACAACTTTGGCTTCCATTTCAGCTAGCTGTTGTGCATCCAGCAGTCATCCCATCTGTGAAACCTACACCTCCTTGCAAAAGATGAAGACAACTGGTCTATCTAAAGCTTCCATTTGTGGAGGAAGGAGAACATTTACATCCCTGCTCATCTCACCAAGGCTGGGGAAAGGGAAGAAACCTTCTGGCATGTCTGCTGCTGTAAAATGAAAAGAGGTCAGAAAAGAGACAAGTAGTTGCTGCTTGATTCCAGATTCCCTAACTCCTCTAGTCAGAGCAAGAACAGCTCCACTTCCAGAAGATGAAAACATTGCAAGAAATTAAGGTGATAAGATTTTTAAAGAAGGCTCAGAAGAGGGAGAAAGAGAAGAAGAATTGGAATGAAAGGCAAGAATTACAAAGCCGGATAGAGAACCTCACTGCTGGCTTATGTCATGGAGCTAGGAAGTGTCAAATGAATCTGCTGGGAGACCTCCATCTTCCATGCTGTAGTTCAGATAAGAAATAGAACATTTTTCTTTAATCCAAACTAGTTTTGAACTTGGAGATCCTGCCAATCTCCCCCTCTCTCTGCATGTGTGTTTTTCCAATGTGGAAGCTGATTTTATGTGTTTGCAGAGATAGGTTGCAAATCTTCTCTGTGGAATGATGCAATATCACACAGGACCATGGGAACATTTGGGTTCAGGTCTCTTATTTCAGGAGCTAAGGAAGACTGCTAATAAAAGCCTAGAAATGTAACCAATTTCAAGGTTCTACTTATTAAGCCTTTTCTGTAGAAGTCACAAAATGTATCAAGCATACTGCACTTGAAATTCTCCATCAGTCATTCGTCACACAGCTTATTTGAAAGGCCATCTTCTGCAAAGTTGTTGCATTTTCCTCCCTTTTCCACTCTTTGCACTTATGGAATTGGCTGGCACTTGGCTTAGTGGAAATGAGAAGTGCTGAGGGTCTGCACTGAATACAAATAAAAAATTACAAGCTGCAATGTTTCAAATTAATATCCTGCTGTCTCACATTATTCTTCAGATAAGGTCAGTCCTTCCTTTGATCTCAGTATTACAGGCAGGGTTTGATTTGCAGCTACTGAAAGAACCTGCTGCACTATGCCTGCAGTAGGTACAGACCTTAAAATAAAATCCATAGTATCTGGACACTCATTTGCAGACCTCTGCCAGTATAGAAAAGTGAGAGTGTCATTCTGGGACATCAGTGGGTGTATCAAGTCCCTGCAGTCAAATTAAGGGCACACTGCAAAGTCTGGACTCTTTAAAATCTAGAATTTGTCTCAGGAATTATTATTCTCTTCATTACCACCTGATTAATCCCAAGCTATGCTCTTCAAGATCATTCCCACTCGCAAGACCAGCAAGACAACAGCAATCATTTCTGCTCCTCATGAAATTAATTCTTGATAGCAACTTTAAACTAAGTACTGATTCGTTCTTTAAAATTAATGTATTCTTCTGCAGCATAATACAACTCTCCTCAACTTCAAACTCTTGAACATCCTGGAAAACTGTCTAAGCATTGATATTTAAATACCTATAGACACACACTGAGACAAAATACATCTTTCAGAGCTGGGGTGTGTGTGTGTTTAATTATCAGATATTAAACTGCAACTATCTTTGTTAATTTTTAAGACAGAGGACGTAGAGTAGAAACATTATTGCCTTATTTGCAATCCTACCTAAATGCTGTAAGAGGTATTAAATTAATTGTGCCTTTTCAAAACCAGGTGCTAGGTCTCTGGGAGGTGTGCAGGACCTGGAAGTTCTGACATTTCAGTAGCAAGGCAGAACGCTGCACTTCTGGAAAGGAGGGCCAAGGTGGTCGTAGCGAAGGAGAAGCAATTACAGCCAAGATTTGAAATCTGAAATGCTCAAGATTTCCCTTTTGAAATTCAACATCTTTTTTTTTTTTTTTTTTTTTTTTTCCCCCAATTAAATATTGAAGAGCTGTGACTATAAAAAGCTTAGACAGATCTCAAAGTAAAGTCGTACTCTCCGGTGAAAGAGCGTGTCAAGGCCAGTCAACAGAAGGCAACTGCTCCAGTGCAGGTTGTCACAGCTAATCGTGTAGAGGACCCCTTTGCTTCCTGTGTTGCAGGAAAGAATGGACCTACTGCTGTAGGAAGAGGCAGACCCCTGAAAATTGGGGTTTATGTACAAATCTGTGCAGCAATATCAGGGAGTAACTTCTGCTTTAGCATATTCAGAACACCTTTTCATATGAAAATCAAAGCCAAACATTTCTTGACTCCAGAACAGCCCCAAATCCTGCTTTAATACATGTACATAATAATAAGGCAAACCAGACACTAAAACATATCCTGATAATAAACACTCTAAGACTTCATTAGAAACCCAAAAGGTTGCATCCAATACATGAAAAAGTCAAATTATCTAAGCTGACATTTACAACTAATTTGAATTGACATTAGCATGAAAAATACAATTTTACTGCAAGAGCTACTCCTACCTGTAAGTTTAAATGTGCCCTTTAAGCATTAAAGCTGAAGACAAAGCCCTGAAAAATATCTGCAGCCCTGCCAATTACATTTCAGTATTTTATAGCACGGCAACGTGAAGCAGACAATTAGCAGAAGATTTCAGCCCCTCATTAGCCAACAGAACCTTACAGTAACAGAAAATAAAAGCACTATATGACCTCTATTGAGCAGCTTATGGGCTCGATCCAGCTGTGAGGTATTCAGGCACCCATTACCATGCAACCAGCTAATCCACGGATGTGAGCAAATACCAGGAGCTGATTTTGCAACGCACACAGCAACAAGCCCGAGCACCTCTCAAGGCAGTAACAGAGCCCTCCGCCAGCCTGCTGGCATGCTGTTGCCAGGACAGAGAGACAGGTTTTGCAAAAGGCAGCTGATTTATTTTTTTTTTAGTGGACTTACTTTAACTGTCGAGGTTCGCAGTCAACTCCCGGCAGTAAGAGCCTCGCTGCCTGCCGTACGTCATCGCTGTCCACCGAGAAACTGCGACGGTGCCCCGCGTGAGCCACGGCAACCCGAATCCATTCCATCAAGGGAGGGAGCACAATGAACGGCCTGGGAAAGCACAGACATGATGCTGAATGCCACAGTACACTACCATCAAAATAACAGGTATACAGAGAGAGGGGGGTGGGGTGGGGGTGTGCATGGGGATGTATGTGTAAGAATAGATATACAGAGAGAGAGAAAGGCACAAGCAAAACGAAAGCAAGGGAGAGCAAACTGGCTCAGCAAATTTCAAGCAGGTCTAAATCAGGATGTCTCAATTTATATCTGGAGTAGCATTATAAGAAGAGTGAGTAGCATTATAATAAGAGCATTATAAGTATATGAGCCATCTCATTTATGGTGCTCCTGTGAGGTCAGTGCACTCACTTGGCAAGCCTTTCCTCCTCCTCCCCCCCCCGCCATCTTTCCCACAGTATATCCCAAAAAGAGGACAGGAGCCTGGCACAGAACTATGTCCTGCTCTGGCTTATGCACTGGGCTGGGTACACTCCCCTGCCACTCTGCAATACGGATGTGAGAATGAACCAGGACAAAGAGAAGGGCTGTGCCCCCCACCCCAGGATGCCAGGGATGGGGAAGCGAGTCTCTGGCATCTCTTGCCAACGCAAAGCGCTCAATGCTGAATGTGGGGGCCTTTGCATGAATGTGGGGGTGTATTGTGGAGGTTATCTGTGAGCAGCAACGGAAACCAGACTGTTCCATTTCACTTTTAGCAGTAGCAAACCAGTACCCCTTTGAGTATCAGCCGTTCTACCACTTGAACAAAAGTACACAAAAACAACCCTCAAAGTGCACGGTGGGACTCTGAGCAACAGCCCTCACTTGAGCACGGACACTATTTGAGACATGGTCCTTCACAGGACCTGGACAGCATTATGTCTTAGCAGGAGCGCTCATGTCTTGTGTGAAGAACACAACATATGGTTTGCCGCCAATTACACTAAAAATTATGCAGGGACCAAGAGAAAAATGCCAAACCTGAAATGAGAACCACAGCTTCAAGTCCTAGTTCTGAGTTAAAAAAAAATAATAGCTGAACATCTTGGAAGGTCACTTTGTGTTAGGTCAAGGTGGACAAAACTCCCAGAGCAACACAGGCTGCAGCATCCCTCTTTATAACAATATACTATAAAATTAGAAAAACTTGTTAAAATAATAAATCTGTCCAAGAGCTACTTGAAAACTATGTGAAAGTCCTGAATTTAGTCAGGACTGATTCAAACTATTTAGATACAGTGGAACTGTTCGATCCACACTGTGGATGTTAACAAAGATTGCTATAATAAAGAAGAAAAGAGATGAAACTTGTAAACGGCTACTGTCTTCAAGGAATGTCTGTGGTTAATCTGCTCTTAACTTCTTCTCCTGAACCACCTTCTTTTGTCTAATTTCCTATGTGGTTCCCTTTTCCTTCCTCTTTACCTGTGTATTCTCATATTCCCTCTGTCTATTAGGTCAGTATATCCCTGCAACACTGGAAATGTTCCTTTTAGGGCAACATCATCCCCACTTTTGCTCCCTTCACTTCTTATCCTTTTAATTTGGTATCACTTTCCCTTACTTGCCTTCCCTTCTATTGTCCCTTCTCTCAAAAGGGGGATAGGGGAAAGGCTAGATTAGGTGCTCAGCCAGCATATACTTTACATTTGAAATATCCAACTTTACCCCCAAAAGGAGCTACCCTGAGGAGAGGGAACAAAAAAAAAAAAAAAAAAAAAAAAAAAAAAAAAAAAAAAAAAAAGAGTATATTGATTCTGGAACATCCTTTCCTTCTTTATAGTTCTTTGCACCATTTATTTGTCTTTTGAAGACCTGATTTTACACAGCTCTGATATTAATATTCTTGAGGAGGAGCAAGGTATTTCACAAACATTGAAGGACAGAGAAGCCCTGAGGCCACTAACTTTTCCTAGGACACAAAGTTCCCAAATCTCACAGGCCCTTAAATGAACAACCTCCTTTTGAAATACAACATCTTTGCCTGACTGGCCACTTTCATCATTATTCTATTCAAACACATCTCTGTCACCTCAAGACCAGGCTGTCTTTTCCAAGGATTTTTCTTTTCCCCAGACCAAGTGCAGCCACTTAAGGAGACAGGTAAAAACATATTCCCCAGATACCATGGAAAGATTTGCATTTATTGTGAAGGTGACAGCAGTCAGGAGACAGAGGGGAGAAGCAGGGGTTTATCTGCTCCTGAAAGGTGACCCACTTCCCAGGTCACCTGTGACATGAGGCCTCAGAGCAGAAGGGACTCGCCCTCCTAGCATTAAGTAGCCAGGGACGAGTGATCAGTGGGAGTTGTTCCAGAGTTGTTCTTTGCTTCCAGAGCAAAGAGCAGAAAGGGAGTTGCAAATCACACGGGAAGTGTGAAAATGCATCTAGTTACCCACAAAACAATTAAAGGGAAACTCAGTTCAAGGTTATGGTTTGCATGAGTGAACAGAGTGTGGATCAGAGAATTGAAGATAAGGTTGTATGGAGCCTTCTTCTAACATCTGCTGGCTGAACAGAAGAGCAGAGGGCTATGCCTGAACAGGAGTTCCAGAGTTTCATGCTTCTCATCTCTCATTCAGGTCAGAACCTCCTCCAGCACAAAATCTCCCCCACCACAGTAAGGAGCAGAGCAAATGAAATTATTTACAGGAACTGTGAAAACTGCATTATAACATTGGCTTTATGATTTTGTTTTTCTTTTATTTTCTTCCTTCCTGGTCTTGCAAACTCCAACAGAGAAATAGAAACACACACAGCTATTTTGGTGCAATAAATCCTGAAAGGGAAGAGAATCAGTGTGTCAGGCTTTCTTCTAAAGGCCAGTTTCATTCCAGGAGGACACAGAGTTCATTCAGAATATATGACATTTCTTTCTCTGCCCCACCCCCCACCACTGCATATTTGAGCAGGAGTTTGCATTTTGAGAAAAGAGCCAAATATGGCCGAGTGCAATGGGTTAAAAATAGCCTTCAGGATTCTAAGCATCACGTGAAGGGGATTTTTTTAGAAAGAAATGCTGTTTATGTGACAAAGGAGAAGGAGGAACACAAAGTTACAGGGAGGCGATAAGCTATAAGATAATGTGGCATCAGCAAGGCATATTTCACTTTTCAAACGACACCATGCAAAACCAGGTTAGGCGAATGCATCACATCACTGGCACATACACTGATTGATCTCAGCTGTACAAAGGCAGATATCACCAGCAGAGTTTGGTACTTTTGTGTTCTAGAGCAGCCAGAGAGCAGATTAGGCACCTAAAGTTAAGTGCTTTGGAAACACATGCTTTAATTAATCTAACCACAGTAGGAACATGCTGGGCTTGACTGCCTGAAGGATGTGGAAAGTCAGGAGTAGCTGCAGACTGCAGCAGAAACACCTCACTGGGGTGCAGGTCAGTGAGTGCTCTGACCTCCTCCTCCATCCCATCTCTGTATCTGTGCTTAACTTGAAACATGTGCTCCCTTCCTTAATTTACTGCAGTTCAAAGTTAAGCATAAGCTTAAGTAATGTCCCCAAAAAAGATCTTTTCTGGCACAGGCTCATACTTTCCTGAGCTGTCATCCAAGGGGGAAAAACATACCAGATCAGGATGCAGGGAGAGGTCTCTGCACAGAGCAATCCCCATCCCACGCAAAAGGGCTGGGAGATGGGTGAGGGATGAGAAAGGCCAACAAAAAGCAGATCTCAGAGGGTTGGACATTTCTGGGCACTGTCCCCCTGGTCCTCAACAAGAGGTCAGAGGGCTCCTCTTGGGCGTATGCCATCCCAGGGTCCCTGCTTAAACAGAGAAGGGAATTATGAGCGCCTCACAAACCATCACAGCCCCCAGTTCCTTCCTTCACATGACATCATTCCCTGCTCCCTCCTGCTGCCCCATGCCTCTCTCAAAGCTATTTTGGGAGGGCTCAAGCCAGCACCACCCTGAAAGGGAATGTCACTCACCTTCCTTTCCCATTTGGAATATCACACATCCTTCTCTGCATCACCTTCAGACATGGCAAATCCCCCTCAGCAGCCACCCACACCTTTCCTTGGCACATTCTGTCCAGAGCAGGGCCAACAAGCACTCTGTGCCCAACTGGACATCAAACCTACCTTGGTCTTTTGCAAGGCTGAGGTCTCTGGGGCAGTTCACATTACAAAAATGGTTCACCAGCAAAGCAGAAGTTATGGGGCAGAACCTAAACATAACCTCTAACTCTGATCACACCAACCACAGGAAGGATTGCCTAAAAACCTGTGTCCCTCTAGAGACACATACAGCAGGACCTCCTTGCCAGGAAAGCAGCGTCCCATCCCCTCCCTCCTTCTAGTACTCACTGTGGGGTGATTCCTTCCCATCTCCCCTCCAGCACGTGACTAACAATTTTTTGCCAGGCAATGAGAGTCCCAAATGAGGGACAATTGCCTGTCACATTCTCTGGCATGCAGACTTAAGCTCCCTTTCTGATGGCACACTCATCACTATTGAATGCTCCCCAATTTTGCTCAGCCATCCTCCACCCCCATGGCCCACAAACTACAGACAAGCCACCAGCCCCTTGTTCAGAGCAGAGCCTGCAGCATGTTCCAGGTTCAGGAGCTCAACAGATTTCCCCAAATAATTACAGTGCTCCCACAGATACCTCATGTTGGAACTTCAGTTTCACCAGCTGTGGAGTAGACAGAGTTGTAAAGACCTGACCCTTCTTTAACTTAAACATTTTCTGCATGGTTCAATTATTACAATTGCTTTGGATGATTTCTGTTTGCAGGATCCTTTAGCTACTGTGGTAGGTGATGAGTTCTTCACTTGGTCAAGTTTCTTCATTCCAGTCAAGGAGAGAAGACTGCAAACCTTTATGGCAACAGCAGTCAAAGTGCTATACACAGGCTGCTGCTTTTTAAAATGGCAAAAGCAACTCAGTATGAATTAACAGTGCTTCTGAGAAGTATAAGGCTATACACTTAGAAGAAAAAGTCTATCTAGACAAAGGTAGGGAGATGTTTCTGCTTGCAGATATGAGTCAGCAACTTTAACATGATGGAAGATTTTATCCTTTGTTTGGTTTGTTACTTATGTTTCCATGAGCATTTTTGTAAAGAAAATCCCTGGATAAGAAGTGAAGAGCATCCTTGGTTCTGACAGTTTTCATTTAGAATATATGATGAAACCATACATTCAAAGCTAGTTCATTTTTAGCATTACTGAAAGACAGAAAACTATTCTTTTTCTCAACGTTTAGGATACCTTTCAGGTGGTTTCTAGGCTGCAAAACTCAGATTTTATATTTACATCATAAGCTATTTGTCTTCAGAAGGAGCAAATACTTTCTGATGCCTTCAGAAAGATGCCAGTCCCAGTCCTGCCAGTGGAGCCAACTGATGCACCATGCTACTCCACACAGCTGTGGACTAGCTGACCCCACCAGAAGCCCAGCTAAGGCTGCCCAAGTAGAGAGCCTCTGAAAAAGGCAATTGTGCATTTAATACAATAATAATACAATACACCAGGTTGAAAGAGACCTTCAAGATCATCACATCCAAACCATCAACCAATCCAACCCACCTAGACAACTAAGCCATGCAACCAAGCACCCCATCAAGCCTCTTCCTGAGCACCTCCAATGAAGGTGACTCCACCACCTCCCCCCGGGTAGCCAATTCCAATGGGCAATCACTCTCTCCGTGTAGAACTTCTTCCTAACATCCAGCCTAAACCTGCCCTGGCGCAGCCTGAGACTGTGTCCTCTTGTTCTGGTACTGGCTGCCTGGGAGAAGAGGCAACCTCTGCCTGGCTACAACCTCCCTTCAGGTAGTTGTAGAGAGCAATAAGGTCACCCCTCAGTCTCCTCTTCTCCAGGCTAAGCAACCCCAGCTCCCTCAGCCTTTCCTCATAGGGCTTGTGTTCCAAACCCCTCACCAACTTTGTTGCCCTTCTCTGGACACGCTCCAGCAAGACAACATCCTTCCTAAACTGAGGGGCTCAGAACTGGACACAGTACTCAAGGTGCAGCCTAACCAGTGCAGTGTACAGGGGCAGAATGGCCACACTGTTCCTGATGCAGGCCAGGCTAAAGGATCAATTGCCCTTGCTGTCAGACAAGCCTCAGTGTCATTTGCCTAGGTGGAGAGAAGGGTTTTACCCTTAAGCTTTCATGTACCTACAGTGGTGGCTCCAGAGTCTGCACAGGAGTTATCTACAAATCACATTTTCGAACTCACATCCTGTGTTTGATTACGTTGACTGCGGACCTCATTGCCTCTCCTGTATTGTAAGTATTGCCATTAGGGCTTGAAACATCACCAAGTTGAAGTGATGACTTGTCCAGCAACCACAATGAGGAAATATTTCACAGGCAGTTTTGCCATCAGATTTCACATGACTGGCTGTGGCACAAGTCCCTGAAGAGATGCCAGTGTTGGGAGCCCGGTGTAGAACACGCTGTTCTTGCAGTGCTGCACGCAATTTTCTCTATTTATAAAAATCCTATAGCCATCCCATGGACAATGTAAGACTAGCTTGATAAATTAGGTGTGGAATAAAGCCCCAGCCCAGCAAGGATATACCATCTGGCAGCTGAGCTACAAATATGCCTGAATTATTTCTTGTTACATGTGCAATCTTACACTCTGCAGGCAGCTGCCAATACTGTTTCTGAAGGGATATTTTAAAAGTGGGAAATCTGATAGATATTTAGGGCACAAATCTAGAGAATTTCTGTATGTATGTACCTTCTTTCCAGTGGTTCCAAATCAAATCAACCTCGGTGTTAACTTTGAGTTCAGTGAGGTCACAATTTTACCATGTGAAGTTTTCAGTTAAATAGTGGATAAAAATAATGCAGGGTTAAGCAGGGCTCTGCCATACTGGCACATCAAGTATTTGTAATCCCTTCTACAGATACACATTGCAAGGCTCACTCAGGTTTCGTAGCAGGACTTCCATGTTCCTAGTGCTAACGCTTTACCTGCTCTTTATCAGCATTCTTCACCACTCCTTCCGCTCTGCTGGCCCCTTCCGGAGACTGCCTTACCCATGGAGTTTGTACCACGTGATAACACAAATCAGGGACACATCTCCACAGTTATTTTTGTACTGAAATGGTTCTATGGGTGTAATCTGTACTACAGACATGGCTGTACCAGTTACAAAGGTGCTTTGAAAGAGCCCAATTTATTATATGGTATTGGAATGTTCCGCTCATTAAGAAGGCTGCATCACCTTAGTTAACCAGGTATACTGACAACTACCTGAAGCATGAAACACAATTTAGATCATAACCCAAACTCTCTCCACTAATCACAAATGACTACAGACTGCAAGCTTCACATATGCATGTGAAGTGGACACTCACATATGTGTGTCCACGCATGTTCAAGGCAGGCAGAAAAATAAACTCAAGCAGTAACAGCTCATGGGAGTTTCCTAAGGGATTGCTCCACATGCAGGGAAAAGTAGCAAAGGAAAAGTGAACAGGAGGCTAAAACCAGACACATATGCATCAACTCAATTAAGACTCAAGGGGAAAAGCTAAAGGCTGCTGGGTGGTACAGGGAGTTAATGCTCCTCTAAGACAGAGCAGCAGAGGAAGCATTGGAGAAAGAGCTTTGCTGCTTGTGAGCAGAATTAATGGGTGGTTCTGGACAGGCTGAGCTGCCGCTTCTCAATGAGTTGTTAATGGGGAACGTGAAGAGTCAGGAAGTAATGAGGACTTTGTCAATACAGCTGTGGATTAAAGTGGGTAAGGAACCACTTAAGGAAAAAAACCATCACACAAATCTGCAACTACAGATTCTGTGCTTTCCGGTGCTTAAGAAATTACTTGCAATAATTTTGGAAGTGTTACAGAGGCTGAGAAGCAAAACAGAACCATGGGACAGATTCTTTCATTAAATGAGAAGCAGCAACCAAGTAAGAAAACTTGGCAGCAGGGGCTTCATCTACAATTTATTTTTTTTTCTAATTCCCAAGAAATAATAAACTGAAATAATCCATGGCTGCCCACAGGTAGGAGCACTGGAGAAGAGCCCCTTTCACAGGCAGCACCCAACACAGAATGAATGTCTCCATCATGTCCTGGCTGGATGCATTTAGGAAAGACTCCACAAACAGATCCAACTCCCTTCTATACCTCCAAGTACACCAAAACAGCTGTCTTCATGGTACCCAGAGCTGTTAGATAACCCACCCCAGCAGCACTGGCTTGTGTTGGTGCCAGCATTACAGCCAAAAAATCAGAGGGTTTCTCCCAAAATGACCAGCTTGAAAGAAGAATATGAATTTGGTGTGGTCGGTCATACATCCATCTTACAGCTGGGATTGTTGGCTTTCAGGAATTGGGAAATCGTTTCCAGTTTTTCTGAGCAATCCTGGCCAATTTCCACCTCCTCCCCATGAAAGCAGCCCCCCAGCAAGAGCTTTGCTGTGTAATAATTTTTCCCTTGCAGTTTTCCTAAAGACAAACACTATTAAAAGCACACCGTATTCTCCTTTCTTCACCTCCAGGAAGAGCAAGCACAGAGAAACGCTCCCTAGAAACGAAGCACCGGATTTATTCAAAGGTAAACATCCCATTTAATGAGTCCCCCAAGACTGTGAGGGAGGTACTGCTTTCTGAGCAGGAAAATGCTAAGCCAGGCAGGACTGCCACCATACCAGCTTCCCTCCCATATCCAGTCTCCCCAGAAAGAAATGCAGAGCCTTCAAAGCTCCCTAACTCAACCTGGTTCAGAGCCAACATCCAGGCGAGCTGAAGATGGCTGGGAAGAATGGAAGCGGCTCTCACAGGGCTACCAAGACCTGCAAGAGCAGCGGGAGCTCTCTGGCCACATCCTGAAACCCTTCCCAAGCTGGGCATGCATGATCAGGGAGGAGGGGGCCAAGATGGTTTCACATAGAATCACAGAATCCTCTCAGTTGGAAAAGGGCTTTAAGATCATTGAGTCCAACCATTACCTAACTCTACCAAGGCTGGTGCTGGACCATATGCCTTAGCACCACAGTTGTGTGCTAACAAAGGACAACCTCTGCTTCACGGAAATACTGCCTACAGCCAGATCCACACAGCCCTGGCTTCTCTGCACCAACAGAGGCACAGAGAGGCCAAGGATGGGGAAAGATGCCTGGATCTCATTGCTTCCTTCAGGGCATCTTTCAATATAAAGGCAAGTGCCACAGCTGGACAAGAAGAGACAGAATACAACACATAGATAATGCACAAAGCTTGAAAGTATTTGCCACATACAATGTCATGTGCAATAAACCCACTTCCCCACAATGCACAAAACCCCACCATGGAAACTGAAACCACCAAAATAAGTCATGGACCACAAAGCATGCTTGCATGTTAAGAAAAAGGCTCCTCAGAATACTAAGAAGTCAGCTTCTCCAGGATGGTTGTGTCCAGCTAATGAAACTCCAGACTACAAGCCCATAGAAATATCCAGGCTCACACTTAACCCTGCATTGCTCCCTCTCCAGCACTAATGCATTTGATTAGGCAACAGGAGGAGCATCTGCTCTTTCCAGAAGTGACCACAAGCTCTTGGCAGTAACACCAAGTACTTGCTCTGGCCCTAACCACACACCACAATTGTTAAACTGCCCTGCCAAAAGAAGACATCTTGCCAGAGAGAGTATTCAAAATGAAGCAAAGAAGAACAATTGCTTTAAATAATCAGCGTTTCAAGGGCTCTAACAAAGAGAACATGTACGAAGGCAGCCTCAGAGAAAGGAAAATCTATTAAAGCAAATGCTAAAAGTGATTTTTCAGATATTCCTGCCCTTTTCACTTTCCACATGGAAGTCTGCAGAAATCTTTACATTCTCACTGGTTCCAGGGGCATTACTCCCACAAATGGGGGCTACAGATCAGGAGAGAGCATTTCACCATTTTTTTCTTATTTTTTGGGCATATTAACCCCTCTTGGGCATGAGTTAAGGCTTCCACAGTGACAAGGCTGTATGAGAAATCACGGAATTACAAATAACTTAGGAAAATGAGAGAATTCTTCATTCTTGTAATTTCCCATTTCCCTTTTGGTTTTGGTTTGGTTTTTTTTTCATATGTTGGGAACAATAGAGCAAAAAGCCAGAAACATGCTCAAAGAGCGACCCAAACTTGGAAAGAAATAAAATGCCATCCAAAGGCAAATGGCAACATTCCCAGTAACATCATTAATGCCAGAGTTTCATCTTGTTTGCTTTTCTGTGAATCAATATAGAATCATTTCGATGAAGATATCCTCTTATGTACATTTTAAGATAACATATATGATGAGATTCTCAAATGTTGCTTTTGAGATGCAGAACTCATACCAAAATAACAACCAAGCCCCACATGTACAGGTCTGGGGGCATATGTGCATATCAGAGCCTGGCACGAGATATACATAGGCATGTAAACATGGAGCTCAGCTTCAAAAGCAGCTTGCATTTGCCTCACTGTGAATACCCATCACAAAAATTAATACCTAGCACTTTCCAAGCACCAGCCACTCCTTTTCTCCATAATGGGGAGGCATACTTTAAGGCTGGTGAGAAGCATGGCAAGGAAACAGCACAGCATGCCTCAGCATGCAAGCAGAGGCTCATGTGACTAGAGGGTTTGCTGGGCTTTTGACAGGAGATGGCTTTATCTTCTTGGCCAGCAAACTGTCCTGCTAATTTTCCGCAGTACCTGGGTGCAGAGCTGCCCTGTGCTGGGCACCTTGTCTGCCTGCCAGCATTTGGTAATTGCCATCACCAGCTTCAGTGCCAACTCTTCTCGGCTTACATCAGACCCTGAGTCAAGAGGGATCGCAGAAGTGTCTCCTGCTTCAGCCATCCCCAGAACAGGAACAACAACAGCACACCTGGAGCCTGCCACCACCCTGGCCAAGGCAGCTTCATGGTTACTCCCACGCCTGGGTACTCAGCGCGGCTGGAGCCCAGCATCTTTAATGATCTCTCCTTTTTTACACACTACACTATTCATTTTCCACTTCCCCAATCACAGCTGTTGAGCCCTATTAGCACACAGAAAAAACACATTTAAACCCAAACCTGCTAGGCCAGAAATAGAAGTTCTCATTTTCTTTTCCAAAACACGGAATAGCTGAGCAACAACGAAAGGAAAAGGAAATCTCTCCCAAGTGCACATCTGGAACCAATTTGCTGCATGTAGCCACTGGGTGTCACTTTTGATATATACTGGGTTAGCCACGCAGTACTTCAGTGAGAGAAAGGGATTTCAAAGAGGTGATCCTAAACCAAACCAGACTGCTCTGTGGCCTCTCACGCGCAAGCTGTAATTAGCAATTAGCCAGCCAGGCTGATTTATTCACAAAGCGCCTTTGCCGTGGCATTAAGCACCGTGTAGTGGCTCTTACCTCTCAGTCTGCAGTGTGACTTTTGATGGCTCCACATTAGGGTTTTCCCACTCCATTTGTGGACAGTGCATGAAGTAGCAGAGGGTGTACAGAGCCTCTGGCTCCCAGTAGAGCGATCCCTGCTTCTGATGCATTGGCGTCCCATTGCCATGCTGCTTGGCATTGAGGGGCTGGAGGTGGTGCATTGCTCGAGACACCAGGTCACCTGGAAAAAGCAAAAGCTGGGTAAATGCCAGGCTTTTCAGCTGCTTCTCCCCTGAGCTTTCAAACCAGAAGACAACACTGGGTTGGTTTTCCCTTCCATTTAACCACTCATATGCAAACAATAGGACAGGATTCCGTACATTTTTTATCACCAGGTTGGACTCTGCCTGGTGGTTTGCAGGGTGTGGCTGTACAGGCAGGCTGAAGACAAGCTCCCCAAGGCATACAGGAGATGTTTCTGCAAATATGGGGTCTAGGCAGTGTCAGGCTCACCCATGTCAGCACCACCAAAAGAACTGGTTAACCAGGGTCACAGCTACCTACAGGCAGACTTAAGAGACTGTCAAAATCCCACAGTCCCCCAAAAAATGACCTGTGGGGATGATGCAAGCTGGCTCAAGAGCTTCATGCTCCTGGTTAGAGAGCAGTAGGGAAATCAAGGAAGGAGGCAGCTTTTAGATAATGCACTGAGCACCATGAGAGTGTGCAAAAAGGCATGTGGGGGGAAAAAATACTAAAAGATAACATCAGAAATAGGTGACCAAAATTACTATTTGTAATCCCAGGCTGGGCATGGAAAACTTCATGGTAGCAGAAGAGCAAAACCTGTGAAGAAGGCTCACCCAGCCCCTCAGGTTTCCAGAGCAAAGAAAATGGCCCAAGAGAAAAAAGCTTATCACGTCCAGCACACCAACACGGGTTTGGGTCCTTCCTTGCAGGGTAGGTATGGGAAACCAGTCTCAATACACAGACCAGGATCAGCAAAGCCAACAAGAGATATTAACAGGGAAATGTATGTGCAAGAAGCAGTGAGTCTCTTAGCATAGTACTGATTGTAACTAATTAACTAAAGTATGTCCCCTGAGAGAGTGAATTTTACATTTGTTGATGAGTGACCACTCCATGAAAAGCAGGGAAACAATTGTGGTTATAAACTGCCTGTTTTCACATGTTCAAATCACTCTGAGAATACTTTGGGGAGAAATCTCAGATCAAATCAGATGGTTTGTTTTAAATGAAAATCTGAGCAAGAGCCCTCTGGGTCATTCTTAAGCCATACAAAAGCGAGCGATGGGGGAAAGGAGGACATAATTTTCCAGTGTTAAGAAGAAGTCACAGGCTTTCTGTTATTTGCTTTACCCAAGTGACCACTGAGTACTGAAGCTTGGAAGGAAAAGTTGGAAATGTAGACCAAGGTAGGAACATAAAACAAAAAAACTAAGGTGAATAATAAACTCCTAGGCAAACTTAAAGGAGAACCATTTTGACTGTGTGCAAGGCAGAGAGCTACAGCATTTTTTGGCAAAGCCCCACCCCTGTGAACACATCACAGCACAACAACTCTCCCTAGCCTGACTTGCACAGAAAATGCTGCTGCTGCTGCGATAATGTGCACCAGGGAGAATAGAAACATCTTGCCGAACAACCAGTCCAAAACCAGTTCTTAAAACCATGAAGAGAAGAAAACCACTGGCATGAGAAAAGTGCCGAGTTCATGATTTCAGGGGTTTGACATAATTTTTTTGCTGCACTCTGCAATATTCCTCCGATTCAAAGCTTTCATTTAAAAATAGTTTCTTTTCCCTCCGCCAGGAAATTGTCGTGATAGGAGCAATCTTGCAGCCCTGCATGCTCATAATTTCCAAGAGAACTCGTGCATGCAGAAAGCCTGCAGGATCAGGTCTGCAGCAGAAACAGATGTGCCTCTGACATGGCTTCCTAGTCCTGCACAAAATTATCTGCAGGCAACCAGAAGCAGCAGAGAAGTTTTGGACCCCCTTCACTCAACCCACTCTACCCCAGCAGACGTGAATTGCCAAGCCTAGCATGGACCAATTTAACTTCTAGCAACTTTGCTGACAGTATAAGTCAATTCCTCTCTTTTCACCCAAAAGACAAAAAAAAAAAAAAAAAAAAAAATAAGAGTGGAAGTGCTGGCTGCAACATCCAGCTTTAATAGTAATAGCAAACACAGAGAAAAAGGAGTTGCACTCAATTGAGGCTTTTCAGACCCAAGCCACTACAGCACTAAAGCATGTGGTTAAAGTTAAGCACATGACCAGTCTCATTTCAGTGGATTGAGATAGCAGGCACCAGTAAATGCCTTTGACTTCTGTATCAAATGATGAATAAAAAGGAGGATGCAATTTAGGCAGCAGCATTATTTCATCTCCACTCCTCTCAGAGTGCTGGGGCAATGCGACTTCAATGACACATCCAGCACCAGACGAAGCTGCACAGTAAGGAGGGAAAGCAGCAACAAAAGTGATGCAGGCTGGGTGGCCAGCTCAGAACTGCTGTTGATGCAAGGCTGGAGGAACTCAAGCCTCACTGAAATCAGTGCCAAAGCTCCTATCCATTCCAATATGACCAGGAGTTCACACTTTTACTCTGCATTTCCTCAACTGCATCTTAAGAAACCCAAACCAATTCATGCTACTACAATTCAATTAATGCTTTGTATGTAATTACAGTACACCAAAATTTGATGGGCTTAGATCTTGCTTTTGTCTTTGCTATATCATCTTCAGTACATTTTGAGTAATTTCTATATTAACAATTGTTAAAACATTCCTACACCAGAGACAACTCTTAAATAATCAATACCTGTAAAGCATTGATCCTCACAGAGGACAGTAAGCAAGCATAAAAAGCTGCATTATGATCCTGCTACCAAACAAGCAGAACACTGACAGGAATCGCTGCTCTCTATTTTATTCCACAGTGTAACCTCAGACAAGCCACTGTATGCCCTGGTGCTCTTTTCCTCCTCCAGCCACATCCAGTTATGGTGCAAATTCTTCAGGGCAGAGACTGTGCCTTAGCATATTTGTGCAGCAGGATCAGTGCCAAGAAGGGACGAGGAAGCTGACAGGCGCACGCACACGCTGTCTGGTAGTACTTACACACACTCTGCAAAATGTAGTGCAGGGTAACATCTGGTTCAAGATGCATGTGTGTTGCTTCAATCACTACCACGGTTTGCTGCTTCTATTCTTCCTTGCAAATGTGCTTTGGCTTCTATGTTTTCTTCCAAAGAATATACCAAGAGTTGAAATTCTCTCTCACCCTGGTAAGGGCACTCCAAAGGCTATGGACATGAAACCAGCTTCACAATGACACTCACTGGTCTGGTTTCCAGCAGTCAGCTAACTCAAGTCTCATTTGAGAAGCCCAACCTATATGGTCTCCTTGCCAGCTGTAAAAGCCACAGTACATCTGAACACTGAGGGCAACCTTGAATTTGTGGCCTATAATAAAGAGGGGAAACCCCTTCAGCATCAATCACAGAGCATGAGCCATCTCTGCTCTTCAGATCCATGTTCAGTTACGGACACACTCTACAAGGGGAGGTTATCTACTCACACCACTGACGTTTTCTGGATAATTTTTGGCCCTGAAAATCTCTCTCAGATATATCAGTTCTTGAGCATATCATTTAAAAAACAAACCAACCCACCCATAAAAAAATAAAAATATCAGCAGCTGAGTTGATCTTGTAACGCCATGGACATAGACCCTGGGGCTGTGGCATCATGACACAGGAGGTTCGGCAGGAATCCCGATACAACTGCCTGCAAACCATCTGAGGAACAGACCAAGGAGCTGATCTGCCTGACAAAAGACTGCCAATTTTATTTTGGTTTTAATTAAAACCAAACAAACACTTCTACAGTTTAGGCAACATAAGCCGAGACAGACCATGCACAAACTGCTCTGCTGGCAGAGTCAGGTAGAAGAAGACATCATGTTGTGTAGGATAGACCAAAAAAAAAAATCCCCAAAACCAGCAAGGTTGGGGGATATTTCAGGACATTTTTGTGGCCAAACCTTGGAAATCAGAACTGGAGGATAGGTTCTCAGAGGGCAAAGATGGTGGCAAGCCCCAGGCTGGCACTACCTTGCAGCCCTGTATCAGGATGGGAGAGCTCTGTCTGGCAACTTGGCTCCATGCTGGACCTCGTCAGCCTAAAGGAGTAATGCTGTGTCTTGCATGCTGGCTAACAAAGGTCCTGTGAAACCATCGCCACACTTCTCTACAGGGAGAGCTGTCATGGTAGCTGCCAGTATTTCATCCTTTCCATAACTAAAACAAGACTCACCCATTACTGCTGCTGTCAGTTCAGCACAGTTTATGAACACAAGGTCTACATACATTTGATTTAAAGATTGAAAATCTTATGTAATGCGTGTGTTGTGACACGGGTCTGGTTTAAGGCAATACTGAATATTTAAGGAACAGCCTCACTCACTTCAAGCCAAATATGTGATGTGACAGGGAAAGTTCAGCTGCTCCAGTCTGTGTGGGGGTGGTATAAAACACAGAGCACACCAATGAGTGGCTCACACCCTCTCTACAGTGACCAGTGAAGCCCCTTTTCCTAACTGTTTGGCTTCAGTAAAAGCTAGCAACACTGCTTTGACTCTTCTAGAGCCCAACATGCAAAAAATAAAACATCTATTTCCAATGTTGTAACAAAAGACGGGGGGAAAAGAGGTACAGCAAAAAGAGGATGAAGTAAGAGGAAACTGCCCAATGCCCACTTCTGAGAAGCTTCCTCCAGGATTTTATGGCCTGTTATGATTGACCTGATCTTGCAATCATGCCTGCCTAGGAGAGACTCACTGCTTTCAAGAGAGATGAGCTTCCATAACCTAAAATATTCAGCTATGTGTGAGTCTGCACAACCATAACCCTGAGGTGAATAATGCTGGACTGGTCCTTACATGGACACTCCCTGCAACACCTATCTTGAGATTTTCTTCTTCCAAAAACACATCCTAAATCTGCAAGCACAACTTAGCAACACTATTTTCATACACTGGAAACAAGCCACAGTTCCTTGGCCCGTGCCTTTCCTTCAAAGCCCACAGGAGAGAGGAGGATCTCTGTTTTCACAGCCACCCTTTTACCTTGTGATGTCCCATTAGGGCACCATGCGAAGCAGCAGCAAGCCACATTTCTAGCATGACAGCATCCTGCAGGCACTACTGATCAGTTTGCTAACACTGATCTGATCATCCTTCAGCTGTACATGACTTCGGTGTGTGTAGCTGTGTTTGGAGCTTTGCTGTGCTACTTGTGCACACAGTTTCTCCTGCAAAAAGGGGACTAGAGACTTAGAGTGGAGTTGTATCTGTCCTACAGAGTACTCTACGTCCTCCTGTGTTCTGTCCAGAGCATGAAAAAGGTGAGTACTGATCAGGGAGCTGCACTCTAGGTGCCAACATCATGTCACAGACAGTAGTTTGCCCCCTTATTTGCCGGGTGCAAAATCCACTCTCTTGACCTGGATTAATTTTACACCTCAATATAAAAGCCTTGGATCTATGGTTGTGTTCACAACAAGCTCCAGAGAGACTGTATTGAAAACATTATAACCCTGATAATAAATCATGGCCTATTCAATCAGACTTGGTATCTGATAGCCATGATCATCCTGCCTCCTTCCCTTTCTACCTGCCCACTGCTTCTGGTTTCTGCACAAAAATTATGCATTGCTACAACTCATAGGTGCATGAACACAAGCAGTGGAACTGTGTCTCCTGTACCAGAGCAGACTGCTTCCAGCCATCCCCTAGCTCAGCTGCCTGAGCCATCCCTTCATTTCAGCTGTTCAGTTCCTCTACATTTCCTCTGCCTCTGGCATTGCATCAATCTCTATGTTTCATAAGTCAGCTGAGAAAAAACTGCTCGAGTGAAACCTTTCCTGAGATGATTTATTGGAGGTCTTTCTATCATTAAGACAACCCATCTATACCAGGAAAGGAACCTGCAGAGAGCCAGGGTGAGTGCACATTAGAAAGTGTTCAGTAGGTATTTCACTGTGCACATGCTCTTAGCACAAAGTATCTTCAAACACACAGCTATGATATTCTTGGCACACAGTGCATTCCAGGTTCAAGAGCCAGCTCCCTCAGGCTGTGGGTACACTTGGGGTGCCCTAACCCACAGTCAGTAGAGCATCCCACATGCAAAAGATTCACTGTCAAGCTCACACTGCAGAAACCTCCCCATCTCTGCCATCTCTGCTTGCCCATGTCATGCCCCTCTGTGAATTTGCTACCCTAGGCAACATTTTCTTCTCCTAACAGCCATTCAACTCTTCCACAGAAGAGCCAACAAAGGAGCTGAGGTTCCAAGCTCTGAATTCAGCACCGAAAGACAGGACTGAAATACAAGCAGCGCATTTCCTGATGGTGGCTTCCCTGTGGCCTGCCACAGATCATTTAACCTTTTATCTCCCTTCATCACATCATCATAAGAAGCTTGTATTTATATTACAGAGCAAGTGTTTGTGTGCAATTTAGTTTGTGCAAAGCCTTTGAAGACTGAGAGATTAGACACTGGATATATCTCATTAAAAAAAGCCATGATAATAATTCAACCTTCTGAAGTTTACATACCTATTATAGTAACATCATTACCTTCAAAATCTCCAATCCAATGCAGCAAGCATGATGCTTGTGTTTGATTCCCCTTAATCCACATCAGCTCCAAACAAAACAAGTTTTGACTTGGATGAGCTATTCATCTGCTGACCTAGTGTGAAGCCTTCCATCTGCAGACTGCCTCTGCCTTATGGACAATTATTCTGAGATTTAATTTGGTCTTGTGTAGATCCATGTCCTTAAACATTGAATTTAAGAGCCTCCTATGGCTGAGTAGGCCAGCTGAAGAGCACCCACCCTGGCCTGAACAAGTGCCTGTGCTCTGCACAGCACAAATTACAAACCAAAGCAGAGGAAAATGATGTTTTAACCCAAACATGCTGTGATGCACAAGCATTCAGGGATGAACAGGAGTTTACATCACAAGGGTGACATATGTGGAGGAGTTCTTGGTGTGCTGGGGAAGGGTGGTGTAGGGTTGAAGTTCCAGCATCTCCCACCCACCAAAGTGATACCTTTTGTCTCTAACCATCAGACCTGAGTGGGCTTAAATGCACATGGTAGAAGTCCTGGCAGAACAAAACCACTTGCATGAAGACAGACTCCAGCACAGGCCTCCAGAAGAGCAAAAGAGGACAAGTCTCACCAGTTTGGGGGTAGTCAAGCAGCCCCCAAAGGAGTGCTGACAGCAGACAAGGACCCAGGCAAGTGATAGCTGCCTCTGTTCCACCTCTTGAACTCAATACAGAAACCCACCCCTTGGTCAGCAGGGCAGAGAAAGGGAAGGTAAAGCCTTAGAAGGGTGTGGACTGGTACTTTTGAATTAACCTCCCACTTCATTTTCACTGATAAATAAATCTATTGCTTTATGATAGTGGGTATGTCAGGGGAAAGTGAAGAAAAGTAGGGGGTCATCTGGGCTATTAAGCAAACCACAACCCTTCTTGCACACAGACCCATACAACAAATGGAGGCCCAGGTCCATCACTCAGAGGAGGCTGCAAGGGAGTTGCAACCGGCTTGTAGTCAATGGAAGTAAGAAACTACATAACATTCAAGTACTGCATTAATCTGTCTTGTATTCCTGTGGGGAGAAGGGACACCTCAACTTCTCTTTGTAGCTTTTACACATGGAGCAGATGACATGGACTGAAGCAACGAGGAGCTGCAAGCAAAGAGGTTTAGTAAGTGGTGGGAGAGCAAAGGATGCAGAGATCTTGTGCAATAACTCGGGGTGGGAGGAGTGGGCATTAAAATACAGGAAAAGTTACCACCACACCTGGAGAGCGCCCACCCAGGCTGCCAAATCCTACACTGAAGGGAGCACTACCACTTGAATTGCAGGTTTCAGCTAGTACCTTTGCTTAGCTCAGCACTCTGCTGCGTGAACCAAACCGTTCACAGGGAGTAAGCTTTGGCCTTTCTCTACAGCGCTGCTTAGTCTGGGAAAAATATCTGACAAATAGGGCTTGCAACAAATAAGCAGGGCACTTACAACAACCCTCCTTCAGATGCCACCCTTCCAGCAAGCACCTTTATCCTGGCATTTGCTTCTGCACCATAGGACATGAATGAATTTCTATGGCTTCTGCTATGCTCCTTCCTGTTGGTTGCAGAGGATTGAGACTAGATGAAAAGGCAAGGGAAGAGATGCTGACTTTCATTATCTCCTAAGCTGGCAGTGTGAGAAGAAATGAAAAACACTATTGGTATGTGCCATCATATTCCTCCTTACACTTGAACAGTAACTCCTCCTTTCACCCCTGAAAGTGTGCAATGATGCCTCCTCACATCTACTTGCAGGTTGTTCTTTTGGAAATACGTGCATTCAGCACTGCAGAAGCAAAGGAAGGAAGATGGGGAAGGATGGTATTTTTACAATGTGAGAAAGGAAAACCTTGCAGAGAACTGAGTGGTGACACGGAGGAAGCAGCAGCCTGAACATCACATCTGCGAGCTGCTCTAAGTTAAACACCATTTAAAGGCTAAAAAGCTCTGAGATCAGCAGCGTTAAGTTATTTCTCGCAGTAGTTAACACCACTGGTCACCACGGTTTGCTTAAAACTGGGTGGCAAACTTCTTATCCAGGAAAGCCTTAGCAGATTTGCCATCTCTGGACTCAAAGCAAGCCCCAAAGAGTTTTCTGCTCTAACCTGAAGGCATGTGTGAAGACACAGTTTGGATGACATCCTAAGACAAAGTCTCAATCTCTTTGGCTTGAGAGACACAATCCTTCTGCAACGCTACACACCTCAGAATAGGGTGGCTGTCCTAGTTCAGCCAGAGTATCACCTTGTGGTCTTTACACCAAGGTAGGGAGAAAGAAATAACTCATGGTGCCAGGACTGGCACCCAATGCACCCCAAAGCTCTGCTTTTCCTCCAGAAAATCCTCCTTCATTCAGCAAAACATGAGCAATTTCCAGTTGCAAGCCTCACTCCTTCTGCACCTGGTCCCCATGCCAGCAGCTGTATTTTTAAATGGATGATGAATAGGTGTGTTGGAGTATCAAGCAGATAAACATAAATATTTGTGGATGGCAAACCTGCATTTAAAGAAGTTAGGAAAAATATTCAAGTTCAAAATGCAGTATGATGGGATCTTTCAACAGCCAACGCTCTCCATAGTAATCCTCTCTTTTTCTATTCAGCCTGCTTATTTTTCCCTGTCTGAAGGGGAAGGAAAGAAAACAGAAGAACTAGAAATCTAGAAGAACTCCCAAAATTTTCTGAAACAAAACCAAACCAAAACAAACCAAACCCAAAACCCCAAACCAAAACCCAAACCCACAGATCTATTCCCCTTCTCCTCTATAGATGGTCTGGAAATACAGGAAACTTTAGGAACAATTGGAGGGGGGAAAAAAAATTTAAAAATAATCATGTGAAATATTTTCTCTAAGAGCCAACAGTGAAATATAGTCAGGCTGCTGTTTAAAATCCTATTATTTTCTGCTGTGCTTCAGTTCTTCCCAATGTTCTCTATACAAGAAGCATTTCAAATGAAATTACATTATTTTAAAACACACAGTAGTAGGCAATTACAGTTTCTGAATACTAAATGCCAATATAACATAGGCCAGATTTATTATTGTACCTTAACTCTGTGCCATGTTCATTATATTTTAATGAATAGGGTTTCACATTAATTTTTCAAGCCTCTTCCTCGGAATCAGGCATTAGCACCGTAATTGCATTGCAGAATTAGGTCTCTATTTACGTTCCCCTTCTAAGTCCTGGAGAATAAATCCTCCTTTGATTTTTCTTCTAAGTCAGCAACACCACCTCCCCTTCCTGTTTTCAGCAGAGTGTCCCAGGGCTAGTGGTGCTACCTCAACCTGCCACCACCAGGCTGGGCAGTGCCACCTCAGCGACAACCAATGCCCACTGCCTGCTAAGCCTGGGAGATGAGAGGAACCATCAGGCAAGGGTTTGGAGGGAACAGAGCAGCATCTGCGAGTCTCGTTGCACCTGCCCAGTCAAGAAGACCCCTCAATGGCAGCTTTGATGGATTGACCTCCTCCTCTGCAGCATTGATGGATTGACCTCCTCCTCTGCAGCATTCAGAGTGCTTCCCTCCCTCTATGATCATGTCTGCCATCCACCCTTTCCTCAGTTTTCTCTCTCCTCTGCCATCCCTCAAGGAGATGCGGCTCACCTAAACAATCTTTTCCAACATGCCAGCAGCATACAGGAAAAGCCAAAGGAAGCAGGCAAATGAGGGCCATCAAGTGTAGGGCAAGGCGAGGGTACCACAAGATGCAAGGCTTTTCGCCTTGTGAATCTGGTTTCCACCTAGGACAGACTGTGAAGAAACTAAGAAGATTTGAGCTCAGCTACAGGTGCTGGGCAGTAAACAGGCCCTGTTTGCCAGGTGTTGTCTTCCAGGGGACAGATTTGATTTCTGGGTCTCAAATCCTCCAGCAGCTTGGCAGCTGGCCATGTCACTGCATGCATGAATTCTGGCAGAACCAAGAGGAGGGGAAACCTTTCCTTGTTAATTCCACTTATCCTGCCTACTTGCATACTTTAATTATTGATGTCGATAAACTACATGAGATCTCATTCAATTAGAATTGCTTTTTCCTCCTCTTTTTTTTCTTTCTCTCCGAGATAAAATTAAAATGCTTTATGGCAGGACCACTCTTTGCATTTGTTTTTTGTGCTCTTTTGAAGAGAACAGAAATGAAGTCCTGGCTCCCAGAACATTGCAAGCCGGCGGGACATTGTGAACACATGCTTGAGGGACTGCTCACTCTGTTGGTCCTGCAGGCCAAGCTTCTGTCCTTCCCACTCAACTCCTGATTGCTACCTCTTCTTCCTCCTCTTAACAAGTACTATCTTCTTAACTCCCCCATGTCCAGAGAGTCTCCCCTAACATCTTTATTCATCCCTACAAGAGCAGGACTACATAACTTTTGCGTACCTAACCGTTCCCTCAAGTCCCACCTTTCTCACGCCAGAGCCTGCCATATCCTCTTTCCTCTCTGCAACAACATGTCTAAAGCTCTCCATCCTCCTCGTACCATCAGGGCAATAATAAATCCTCCCTTACCTACTCCCTTCCCTACCTCTGATCCCCCACATGCACCCTGCTGGCTTCTCCCTGCTCAGTGTTTCTGCCCCCACACTCTGGTCTCCATATCAGAGTCAGGTATCTCCATATCTAACCTCTGGGTCACAGACCTCTGCCAATGTCAGAGACAGAGACACAGGCACTGAAAAAAGTGCAAACTCCCTTGCACTTCCCAGCCCTCCATTTTCCTTCCACTTCATGATTTTCCCAAAACTTCACAGGTTTTTGCCCACCAATATGCTGCACCTCCCTCCAAGTGTCACAGCTCAGTTTTGAACTCTGCACCACAACTGCTCCAAAGCAAAGATTTCTACTTAGCATCAAGCCTTGCAAGCTTTGCCAATTACCAATCCTCCTACCTCTTCCTCCCCCAACATGCATCTGCTTGCAGCAGCTAGGGAGGTAGGCTTGACAGTTGTCCAGAGGGCTTTCTGGAGAGCTACCAGGTTGCTGGAAGTGCCAACCTCTCTGACAGCTGCTTCAAACTCCCACTGATGTGCTCTTTTCTTCACTTTGGCCACCCTGAAGAAGGTTTTGCAGTAAACAGATACACAGAAAGCAAACCCTACCAACCAAGCATTGGCATCTAAGCCAGGACTACTTAGAGATGACAGATTTCTGGTAATTAAATTTACAAAGGGATGAAGGGGGTAATTAAGGACTCTGGCTTTTTGGGTTGTGTAGAGAGGTGCAAAAAAAACTTCAGAATGCAAAATAAATAAATAAATAGATAATCCAGTTCTGAAATATCCACAGGTTACTTACTTATTAAAACACAACCACATGTACTTTAAGAAAGGGAGCTGCATCATGCATCAATTAGTTGGCATACAGACAGTACTGCTGTTGTATTTCATGTGCATGAAATAAGTAAGCATAAATTACTTAATTTGAATAACACCAAACACCTGATTCCAGAGACAGAGCAACACTTCAGGCTAAGGCATGTAAGTGCTCTTGGCTCCTTGACATTTCACCAGAGTGGTAAAAAATTAGCAGTCTGAAAACAGAAATTCATACTCTGGCTTGGAGACAACTCTCCATGGGTGCATCCACAGGGCTCATGAACAGCACGTAAACTGAGCCCGGGTGAGATGATGGAGCTACAGAGGCTCCCACTGCTACAGAAAATGCCACCAAAATGAACATGAGATACCTGCACATGTTCTTTATGAGTAGTAACAGTAAGCAAGGCAGCCTGTATCTTCACAGATTTGATTCTTAGCAATTTCTCCCCCAAGATTTCAAAACAGACCTCGGGGGGGGGGGGGAAATATTTCTGACAGACCTCAGGAAAAGAAAATATTTTCAAAATCAACAACTTCCTGTTTGTTTCCATTTCCCCACTCATGGCTTCATATCCCTAACTCCACCATAAGTGTGTGATTGGAACCCTTCTATTGAAAAAAATTAAATTAAAAGAAAACAAATTAAAAACCAGTTTTGGTAACTTTATCTCTGTATGACATAAGGATTCACGTGGCATCTGCATCCTACAGTTTATTTGTGCTGAAACCAAAGCTTTCAGATTCTGATGGATACCACAGGTGCACACATTTCTCAAAAAGTGTTTTGATCAACTATAAATAATTTATCTTCCAGGCACAAACTCCTCATCTGCAGGTTTGAGTTGTAATTCTTCCTTCTGCTGCAACTGGACAAGAAAAGGCAGAGCGAAGGACCATCTGTAACAGTGGCTGAACTAGGTCTGCTGTACATTTGACAGTATTTCACTTACTGCAACCTTCAGCTTTTTGCCTGCCCATCTCAAAATAAGCATCCCAGTGAAATGAGACAGGACACCAATATCACAGACATCTGCAAATCTGGCCAGGCTGCAAGATGCTCTCAAATGCAACATAGGGAAAATGAAATAAAGCACCTTTCACATTTAGGGGTGAGAGCAGTGTATGCAAATAAATTACAGGCATTGCCATGAGACTGCATGAGGCTCCGTTCCTATGGTTTCAGCTTTCCAACATAACATAAGCATGGCTAGATCTGACCCACTGCTTGCTTCAAAACTTCCCATGCCTTCTCATCTCTCCTTTGCACCAACAGGCAGTGCAAGCAGCTTTGCATTACTCTGAGGAAAGAAACCAGAATATCATCAATGGCCTTGTACTTACTGAGTTCAGCAATGCTCCCCACACGTGTAGCTAGTAAAGACTGCTCGATGGTCCTCAGCTCTGACTGGCTGAACATCTGCACTTCCCCAGGCTTGTTTGACCTTTGCTGTTCTTTGTGAAGGTTCAAGCTGTCTGGCAGGCAGAGAACACCTACAGTGGATTAAAAAAAAAGGAGAAGTCCAATATAATTTCAGCCAGTATAGAGGACTTTCCTGCCACCACCACATCGTTTCATGGACATTCCAAGACGAAGCCTGTACGTATGGAGTTTAGAGACAATCAATATCTATAACTCAATATCACAGCTGACCCAGGCTCTCAGAATTGACCCTCATTAGCTCTTCTGAATATCCTCAAGTCACTTAGGATGTCACACAGAGATAATTCTTACAGAAAATCCTAGAGAATTGCCTGAGGAGGAGGTCAATAGAGTTCCAAAGATGCCTCCAAGGAACTACTCCAAACCCATACACATTTATTAGAAATGGTATCTCAAACAGAATCCTAAAAGACTGGCTTGAAAATTATACAAAAGACATACAATTCCTGTAAGAGGAATTCTAACAACTGTCAAAATCACCAACAGTGCCAAGATGCTCACAGAGTCACTGACAGTCTTTTGTGAATACAACTCCCAGCATTTGAACTGCTTGGGCTTCAAAAGCCCATTATGCAGAAGCCCTTACAGCTGTGAATTTTTGTGGGGCACAACAGAAGGAAAGCTACATAATTTAAATACACATTCATTCAGGCACAAAAGTCACTTTCTGCCATGACATGTAACCCCCTGGCACAGATAGAGGGCACACACTTATTAATCAAAATCACTGTCACACACACATACACACACAAAACCCACAAACAAACAAAAACCAACCAACCAAAAAAAACCCACCAGAATTTATTTACAAGAGCAAATACTGCATTATCATCCTGAGGTAATAGGGTGCATGGAAGTCTAGCTCGGAAAGCAAGCTCTTCTCCCATCCCACAGCACCACTTTCCCAATTATGATGAATACACACAGGTAGGGACCCTCTGCAAGCAGAGCAATTGTACCTCTTCACGATGACTGAATTTCATCTTATCTCCAAATGTGTGACATGCAACAACTGCCTTTGGAAATAAGCCAGAGCAGAAAATGTACTTTTTTCCCATTAGTTTTCACTGTTTGCTCCTGGAGAGATATTCTGCCCTTATGGGCCAAGCACACTTTACAAGGAAAAGGTACCTATTTAATGTTTCTCCTTCAGGGGAAGAACTTAACATAGTTTCCCAGCTCAGTAAATATAAAGCATCTAACTCTACTGTAATTCTACCAATAGGTGTAACATTGGAGGTCCCTGGAAGAATGACCACGTTAACCCATGCTTCTTTCAGTTATGAAACAGCCCACAAATGTCACTGCATTGGAACATTACAGGACCAGGTAACATGTCTGAGAGAGGATGCTTTTCAGCCATCTTGGTAGCTCCAATAAACTGCTTTGGATTCCCTCCTCATATCCATCTCCTTCCTGCAAACAGTTTAGTCCAAAAGCTGCATTTGTAGCACAAACCTAAAATCATCCATCCTGGGAGAAGAAAGGTGACACAGGTTCAGTGAGCACATATAAGAAAAGGAAAAAAAGGAATGGATATACACTGGGAAAAGCAGGATCGATGGCCTTGTGCACCACAGCAAGAAGACAGCAACCTAAACCAGGATCACCCTTCACATGCAGTAATGACACCAGAACAACCCCCTTAAAGCCTGTTTGACTGCTGGAGATGGAGAAGCAGGAGCAGCCTTACTCTCAGCTCTGGCTCAGGGCCTGGGGTTGTAACAAACCACAGTGAAACCATAAACACATGTGCAAGTTCAAGAGAGAGGAACAAGAGTCACAAGAAATGCCCTGGAAAGAAAGACCAGGACATCTGACACAGCAACAGGGAGGACAGAATGAAAAGCAGAGGTAAAGGACGGAAAGTGACAAGAGCTTATCAAACAAGCTCTCCAAATTCTCCTGCCATCGCTCAGTGGCTGATTTGTATAAACACTTGGTGCACTGATCAACATTCATATTCTGGGGATGTACAGAACTTCAGAAGCACAACACCTGCATTTAAAATGCAGGCTTGCTGGCATATTTTAGTATGCATTCTCTCTTGGAAATCTTTCTGATTTATTTATTCTTTATAATTTTAAAGGACAGAAAATAAAGCAAAACCTGGAAGAGTCAGGAACACAGAACACAGGCGTGTAATTGACTAGAAGAGATTTCTTAAAACAAGAAATAGAGCACAGACAGCTTCATGGGATCTTGAAAACAATAATATCCAACAAGAAAATATGTCTGAGTGAAAACACACCTTAAGTGTGTGGGGGGATAAAAATACTGTTGTAAGGTACCCTTACAAATAAGATTCAAACTGTATAAACTCATAATATGTACAGGACATATTTCTCCACGTGATTGAACCAGTTTGATATAGACATTTTACCCTCTGTCTATGATTCTGTTTCCACAGCCATGCCTCATCCTTACAAACAGCCCTGATGATTAATTGCCCTGTTCTTTAGCGACGGGAGTGTATTCTTAGAATGAAAAGTGCAAATGAAATGCAAAATGTGCTATTGTTCAAAAACATAGCAAATTACAGTGTGTACCCTGCCAAAGGTTTTTACTTGGGTTGGAGATTAGTAAAGGCATGCAATAGCCAAACATCTGATGCTTATATGCCAGCTTCAAAACTATAATTGACCACAGTGGGTGACCAGTGGTGTGGCAGAAGATTTGTTTGCTGGACCATATCTGGTTTTTACCAGTATGGAGGATAAAGGGAATTGTAGGGCTTGGGCATGCAGCTCTGTCAAATTTCTAGCTTCAACTGTTATCCCCCAAAATGATGTTATAAAAAAGTTAATAAAATGCTTTTTAGAAGAAAAATCCTCACTCTTTTTATCAGAGCTGTTTACATTGGTAAAGCTCAAACTGACTGATAGAAGACTATGGCAAGCAATTGCTGCCCAGCAAGATGAGAGCATGCCAACTCAAGGGAGAGAGGGGAAAAGGCAAAAGCTTTGTTATTATGAATATCTTTTTTTGGAAATAGAAACATTTACATAGCTGCCACCTGCTTTCACTGATGTGGCTGCAGTTGAACTTCCTTATTTTCATTCTCTGCTGTTTGGTATTATCCACTTGCTTTTTCAGCTGTAGCTTCAGACATACTGTGTTGTACTTGACAAAACAGGTGAGGGTCTGAAGTTTACAAAGACCTGAAAACCAGAATCTTTTTCTCCCCTTGCTTTTCTGCCTATTGCTGATGATATTAACTATCTTTCCACACCAAATATTTCTGTGCAGTATCTTCAGAAACAAACAGAAGTAGCTGTCTTTTCTCTCAACCAGCACCTTTCAGTGTCCTTTCTTTCTGCGGTTTACCCAGCAATGTGTGTTCCTTTGCCCATTATTTTGTCCCTCTTCTTCCCTCCAGTTTACTAGAGTGGAAACTAAGCAGTCAGATGTTGCCTGATGAATATGGGATCAGACTGACTTGATATGCCCCTGGCTGCTCTGTGCCATGCAGCAATGTACAACAGCCATACATTGCATCTCTGCTGCTGTGAACCACTGGAGCACAAAGAGACAACCAAAGCACTGAAGCGTATGTGGATTTTGTCACCTCTCTTTCAATGTTTCTCCTTGTCTGTACCCTCCTTGGGACAGGGATCTGTCTAGGACTTGCCTGCAAGGAGACACATCCAGAATGGGCCAGATCCAAAACTACTTTATTCATTTTGCCCTTGGCCTCAGCACACCCAGCAGTTTGCAAGTGAAAGACTGAAGAAAAATGCAGAAAACCCATTTTTAAACCAGCAGGATGAATAGATTAAGAAAACAAAACAACAAAAAAATCCCACCACACAATTACAAGTCCCAAAAGCTCCTGCTCCCAAATCTCCAGAGAAAAAACATCATAGGGAAAATCCAATATACAATGAATACACTTCACATTTTTTCTGCCCTCAGGGCTCCACTGAAACACAAGCCAAAGCTCAATCCCCAAGGACTTAAAAATCTCAAACTAAAGAAGTATTGCACAAAATGAAGACTGGAGATGCCCAAATTTATACAAGCAGCAAGTAATTTTAAACCTTGATGCAAAGTCATCCAAAGCCAGGGGTAACTGTTAACTCTGTTCTGGTTTTGACCATGCATGTTTCTACCTCTTGGGCTCGGCTGATGCACCACTGTCCAATGCAAGGCAGATTTTGGCACAAATATACACACAGTCCTGCACACTCGCTTCAGAGCTTGCCACAGAGCTGCCTGTGATGTCCCATGTGCATGCATCATGGAGACATCCCAAACTCAGTATACAGCAGCAGCCCCAGCAGAGCTTCTCCCTGCTCTTCAGTGCCTCCCTAGCAAACAGCCTGAAGGACCTGATAGTTCAGAGCAACCCCAACACCAGGTGCAGTAGTGGTTGTATGACCTCTTTAGTTTTCAGAGCAGGAGAAATACACAGTTTATAGCTGAAATCTCACCTAAAAAGAGGAATAATTAAAAAGAATAAAAGGTCCCTCCACTCCTCCTCTCTTTAGAGAGATATCTGCACCTATTTGTACACCAGCTGTTACAAAACACTCAATTCTTGAAGTGCCGGCATTTACAGTACCCGTACTCCTGGTTGGCAAGTCAGACTTCTCTTCTTCACTTTCTCTCAGGGATAGGAAGGTGCTGGCTTTCCACGGCCCATGTACTGCTCTTGGCACTATACAGCTATCTGCATTGTGCAAAGGCAGGTCAAAGGGCAAAACATCAGAAGACAAGCACCATGAATGACTGTCCAACATGGAAAGCAACAAATCTGCAAGTCTTTTGGGAACAGGCAGCAAAGTTTGGGGCAAAGCTGTGTTGAATCCCCACACATGCCATAATTCGGTTATAAACTAGCTTTGCCACCTGAAGCAGCAAGTCTCCGGGTCCATCTCAGGAGAAAGACAGTAAAAAGAGACAGAACCTGAACTTGTGGTTCCAGTACTGCAAATCTAAAATTGCTACTCTGAACTTCTCCCTCTGTCATTAACAGGCTTCACTACCATACCTCTCCTATATTTGAAGCTTTTACCTGTATTACAAAGAATTTGAAGACATTTAATCAAGGTATTCTTTGAGCATACAGCAAATTTACCAAGCCCAAATAATACCCCAATTATGACTGAATTCAAATGTTTATATAACCATATACAGAGTGACAGAGACCAAGGCAAGCAAGGAGAAGCCTGCACTGCCTACATTCATGGGTCTGCAATGCCTAATGCCATCCACATTCCAAATTCTTTGCCTCCTCCCTCTCCCTGAGTACTAAAATCTCATAGTCTAATGAAAACAAATTTCCAATTACATTAAATTAATAAAAAATACCACTGGACAATGATCCGTGCTGAGACACCTAACAGAACCCCAACACAAATGTACAATATACAATACAATACACCAGGTTGGAAGAGCTGTGGACGAGCTGACCCCACCAGAAGCCCAGCTAAGGCTGCCCAAGTAGAGAGCCTCTGAAAAAGGCAATTGTGCATTTAATACAATAATAATACAATACACCAGGTTGAAAGAGACCTTCAAGATCATTGCATCCAAACCATCAACCAGTCCAACCCACCTAAACAACTAAACCATGGCACCAAGCACCCCATCAAGTCTCCTCCTGAACACCTCCAATGAAGGTGACTCCACCACCTCCACGGGTAGCCAATTCCAATGGGCAACCACTCTCTCTCTGTATAGAACTTCTTCCTAACATCCAGCCTAAACCTGCCCTGGCACAGCCTGAGACTGTGTCCTCTTGTTCTGGTACTGGCTGCCTGGGAGAAGAGGCAACGTCTGCCTGGCTACAACCTCCCTTCAGGTAGTTGTAGAGAGCAATAAGGTCACCCCTCAGTCTCCTCTTCTCCAGGCTAAGCAACCCCAGCTCCCTCAGCCTTTCCTCATAGGGCTTGTGTTCTAAACCCCTCACCAACTTTGTTGCCCTTCTCTGGACACGTTCCAGCAAGACAACATCCTTCCTAAACTGAGGGGCCCAGAATTGGACAGTGTGTTTTGACTAAAACCATTTCAGTGCTGTAAAGACTACAAAGGGTTGGGTTTTTTGTTGTTGTTGTTTGTTGTTTGTTTTTGTGTTTGGTTTTTTTTCCACATTTCACCATTCATTCCTTTGTAAACCATGCCAGATTTCTTCATATATACTAATTTGGAGTCTGGACAGACTCACAAAAGCTTTGCTGCTCTCTGATTTTTCTTTAATTAAATGCTCCCACTTTCAAAATAAAATAATTCAAAGTACCTTTGACCTCCCTCTATCTATTGCATCTTAAGCAAACGTGCAGGTCTGGAAAACAGCTTATACTCCCACTGAAAGTATTAGCTGGATCCTAATACAGAAATTAACTGTGCAGGACTGAAATCAGGCAAATTGCTGTAAGCCTGAGCCTGAAAATGGTAGTTAACCCCGAACAGTTCCCAAAACATACTCTTGCATGTTACATTGCTCAAGTAAATGCTGACCTTACCTAGGTAGGAGGACTATGCTTAAGAGTAGAAAATCCACTCAACTGTCACAATGTTTGATTTTATTGTTATTTTTTTCAACACAAGAATGTGTGACTAGAAGTTCATTTGAGTCCAGTCCCTGGTGCAGTTCAAGAGCTCACAAAACATCCAATAAAACCAAAATATTTCCTTTTCTTCCACAAGTTCATGTACCAAAACATTTCCCAGCACCTGAGAGCGTTCTTGAGATCTAAAACACGGGAAGAAATAAAATGGGAAAAGTATTGAAAGGTGCCTTTGCAATGGCTAAACACTTCACTAGGTGCAATCCCCATGTGGTTGGTACACCAACAAGAACTCTCTTGACCACACATTTTGCAGTTAAGGCAACCATGAATATGTAAGAATGAGTCACTGTCCAGGTGCAAAGCAGATTTTGAAGCACAGTGTGGGAATAACAGCACTGTTAGCTCAGCATCACAACACTAATGCACAGGAGCTGGTGAATATGAAGTGACACAAGCCACCAAGTAGAAGCTCAAACTTGGAAAGAAACACTATATGCTCTGCTGTTTGAAGCAACCTGTCAACCTGTCAGTCAAGGCAGATGGAAAACACCTCAATTTCTTCTTACAGAAATGAGGTAACGAGGAAAACCCTGAAGTTAACCACAGAATAATTTCAGTGAGAAGATACCTCTAAGATCATCAAGTCCAATCATGGTCTAATTCTACCACGTCTGGTGCTAAACCATGTCCCTCAGCACCACATAGAAGAGTCTTCTAATTCTGATTCAACCACCTCCCTTGGAGCCTATTTCAGTGTTTCTGTGAAAAAGTTTCTTCTACTATACAATCTAAACCTCCCGTGGTGCAGCTTGAGGCCATTTCCTCTTGTTCTATCACCCGTTACTTGGGAGAAGAGAACACTTACCTCACTACAACCTCCTTTCAGGTAGGTAGTTGCAGGAAGCAATGAGGTCTCCCTCAGCCCCCTCTTCTCCAGACTGAACAGCCCCAATTCCCTCAGCCATTCCTCCTAAGACACGTTCTCTCCAGACCTCTCACCAACTTGGTTGCCCTTCGTTGGACTTGCTCCAGCACCTCAATGTCTTTCTTGTAGTGAGGGTCTCAAAACTGAACAGATCACTCAAAGTGTGTCCTCCCCAGTGCTGAGTACAGGAGAACAATTACTTCCCTGGACCTACTGGCCACACTATTCTTGATACAGGCCAGGATGCTGTTGGCCTTCTTGGCCTGATGGGCACACTGCTACCTCATGTTCAGCTGGCTGTTGATCAGCACCTCCAGGGTGCTGGGCAGCTTTCCAGCCACTCTTCCCCAAGCCTGTAGTGTGTCATGGGGTTGTTGTGACTCAGGTGCAGGACCCAGCACTTGGCCTTGCTGAAGACCATACAATTGGCCTCAGTTCGTTGATCCAGCCTGTCCAGGTCCCTCTGCAGAGCCTTCCTACACTCAAGCACTCTTCCTCCTAGCTTAGTGTCATCTGCAAACTTACTGACGGTGCAACCACTTCATCCAGATCACTGATAAAAGCTATCAAACAGAACTGGCACCAGTACCAAGTCCTGGGAAACACCACTAGTGTCCATCCACCAACAGATTTATCTCCATCCATTTTCCCACTCTTGGGGTGCAGCCAGCTAGCCACTTTTTCACCCAGTGAAGCATCACATATCCAAGGTGTGAGTAGCCATTCTCCAGGAGGATGCAGTGGGAGACAGTGTCAAACGCTTTACTAAAGTCCAGGTAAACAAGATCCACAGCCTTTCCCTCATCCGCTAAGCAGGTAATCATATCAGCCAGCTTTCAGTGAACAGAAGACCTGGAAAGCATTCAAGGCAAGGAGTGTGAAGTGTCTTCTCTCCACACATTCCAGGCCCGTTAAATAACAGGGAGTGGCTTTGCCTGGGGGAAATGGAAAGCGCTTGGGATAGCTGTGTAGTGATCAAATGTTTCCAGAATGGAAATCTTGAGAGTAGCCAGAGAAGCCCAAATGGGGACAGGTTGCATAGGCACAAGAATCAAATGCAAGACACTAAAGAGACAACACTACATTTTCTGTCCTTAACTGCTGGTACCCAAAGACATTAATAAGCATTACCAGCATTATGCTTAGCCTTGAGACACTGCCGTTAAGCAAGTACGGTAATATCCATGTCCAATTTACTGATGATGTGAAAGTAAAGTATTAGAGAGCTTGCTAACTAATTCAAGGAGAAATAGAAAATGGCAGTGAAACCCAGGAAAAGAGCATAATGCCTCTGGTTATGCAGTTTAACCACAAGAGATCACCCTTTCTCTCCTGGAAAAAAAAAATAACAAGCAATAGACCAGCAAATGAATAATGCTTAAAAATAAAACAACTGAGAGCCTACCAAAATCTGTCAAAACCCATCAACAGCAGCTATCATTCATGAAATGACAAACAGAACTTGCAGATTCTGGATTCTCATCAGCAGAACAAGTGCAAAGAATGAACCTCTGAGCTCCCAAGGGCAACTTTTTTATTTCATCTGGCCAAGTTCAGAGGATTTGTCCAAACAGTTTTGTCTCTGGCTTCTTGTAATTGGAAATTTTCATGACTGCATATCTGCATATCATTTTTTTCCCAAAGGCACGTGATAGATTTCAGGGCAGTATCCCAGCTGAGTTGGATTTGACTTCATCAAAAGCAAGAATAGATGATCGTCATCCAAAGCAGAGAGTAAGATATGACAGCATGTGTTACAGGAAGATGAAACAGTAGAATTATTACAACACACAACTCTGACATCTTTTCTTGTAAGGAGTTTCTTAGCACAACACATTCTACTTAATTGGAACATTCTCCTTATTAGGATCCTTCTAAAGGCAATCACTTTAGCCTAATGATAATAAGTGGCAATCACTGCTGCTTAAAATGGCATAGAAGTAACAACAATTCAACTAAATTAGGATATATTCTGCTAGCACCAGGCAGTTAAGTGGTACACAACCAAGTGGAACACAGGATGGATTTCATTGCTTAGGCTATACATTACAAAACAAAGAAGAATCAAAAGATTAGATCCCACTAAACACAGAAACTAACCTGCCAAATCACTAGCTGCAGCTATACATTTATTTTTATTAGGACACAGAGAAAACAAAATCTTGCTCCTTCCAAAATCAATTGCAAAACCTCAAGATCCCCAACACCACCAACATGGGGGGGAACCCAACCAAACCCCAAAACAAACAAACAACAAAAAAATACAAATCAACCAAAACCTGAAAACACAGCTAACATTGTCAGTCCACAAGCAGCTGTAAAAAATGGAGATGAGATGTAGATCTATTTTCTCATGCTTATCACAAGGTCTCTCTCCATGTTCCCTAAACTGATCTTTGTGGTATTGCCTTTGGGTAAGCAGCAGCAGATGCTGCTTACTGGTGTGCATCCACAGGATGGACAGACAGTGTGTGCTGATGGCATGGTGAGCTACAGCAGATGTGCCAGCTGTATTCCCCTCCCTTTCCCTGGTGAGAGAACCGATGTGCATCCCGTTCCTTCATCTACCTGTGATTTTCATCACTGCTCTCTCTGTTAGTCACAAAGGGGCACTTTATCAACTTCACAACAGGAAAATTGCACAACAGCATACTGTGCTCAGCTGTGCTATTCCACTGTCACAGTGACCATAAAAGTTTCAGTGGAGTTGTGATTTTCTTGGCAGAGAGATGTTAAGGCTGACAAAATGCATTTACTTCAGGCCGATTAGCCCTCAGCTCAAGATTACCCTGATCTAAGCTATGCTGCCCTGCAACTAGTGATGTGGAGGACAAAGGTTTCTTCTTGCACCCTTTGATAAAAGGCATCCAGATATAGAAAAGAAAATTAGTATGTGCCAGTATCATCTTCCTTCTATGATGCACACAAATAAATTTACATATATATAGCCCTCAATGTTTTGATACAAGCAAGAAGTCGAGAGGTCACAAAGAATTCGATGGAAGGAAAAGGTATGATGACTGTGTTGGCAGGGCTTGCTATTGAGGAAGACCAGAGACATGTGGATGTGATGGTATGCAGCCTAACTATGACACACCTTTCACAGCTACTGGCAAGTACTTGAGATGACCAACACATACTAAAAGGGGAAAGCACATGCAACGGTATCGACGTGGACTCTGGACACGCACAGGAGTACTAAGTCATGCAAGAACGGGTTTGGCTAAAACCAGACACAAACCCCTATTAGGCAGAGAGTTCACAGAAGGTCTAAAGCCTTTGAGTCACAGAAAATGACAAAGAACACATTAATGGGTTTTATTTTACGGAAGAAGGCCTGTCAGATGATAGCAAGAAGATTCAGTGATTCATAGCTTAATATGCTTTCCCAAAGCCTGCAATTTCCTTCATTCATTACTGCCAGCCCCCCAGAGTGCCCAGTCATGACAGACAAATTCCCCTTCAGCAATCATGATGTGGGCATGGCCCAAAAGCCCCACAGTGCTGACGCAGAATATCTCCTAAACCATTCCAGCCTCCTTGACTATCTGATAAACAAAACACTGGCACCTAATTAAGCACAGCATATGAGCAGTGAGTTTCTTGTGCTGATAACATTCCGGACTTCTTGAGAGAGAGAGAGAGACTGTTTCCATTGCAAATTAATTACCCCATGCAAGCACATATCCCCCATTTCTGTGAGACCTGTTATCCAAAGAGGCTCTTTTAGCAGGTACTGTGGCTATAGTAAAGCATTTCAAATAGCTTAATCCAAAAGCACATTTTTCCCCTCTACTGTCTCTGTGTGCCACCATTCCTTTGGCACAGGCGCTGTGCATTGGATGCCTTGGAGGGCTGGACACATCATTTCAAAAACACTGATGAGCTTACATTTCTGAGCAGTTGCACTGAATACTAGACAATACTCCTGGCAAGAATATTTTGAATACCTTAAAAAACCACCTCCTCCATTCAGTTCCATATTTGCCAAGATTAGTATGCTTTTTACAGGAGAAGGAAATTGTTTGCCAAAATTCCTCCTTTCACTTTGGAAAACCACCAGCTTTTAGAAAACTCCATGAATAATACATAGGAGAAGAGACAATGTAGAGACTGATCATGGGGCATTCCCATCACAGTTAACCAACTTTACTCTTTGCATTTCACAGGAGGACATTGCAGCAACACCTGGCAACAGGACTGAGGGAGCAGGACAAGGCGCCTCTGGTCTGTGGAGCAACCACCCACTTACTCTTGGGAGCCAGTTATGTATGCAAAAACTGTATATGCAAACCAAATGTACAGGAGTAAGGGTGGTTTGCAATTCAAATCGGTGCAAAAAATGACATTGCAAAGGTGGGGTGACTGGTTGGTGGGAGAATAACACTCCTTTCTGTAGAGCTGGGCGCTTGCTATTTGCTTTTTAAGTCACTTTCCAAGAAGGTCAAAGCCTGGGGCCCTATCCCAGGCAATGGTACTGGAATATCAAAAAGCACCACCCTGCTTCAACTTTGAACAACTAAATAACCAGCCTCAAAGGTTTCTGGGAAGGCACTCTGGTATGTAATTGAATGAAATAAATGGGGGGAAAAAATAAAACTAGTAGTCTGCAGTCAGTGGGGCATTAAACCCCAAAATGCTTAGAACCATAGAGGTGTTTAGGTTGGAAAAGACCTTTAAGATCACCGAGTCCAACTGTAAACCTAATACTGCCAAGTCCACCACTAAATCATGTCCCTAATGACCTTGAAGCTCATTTTGAAAGTGTTGTATTTCTAGAATCAGAAACAAATTAACATGAATCAGAAATTACATGGAAGGACTGGAATGAAGCTCCTCAAGTGTATGGACGTATATGAACAAAATGCTACATCTTGCTGTGCTTCAGTGGGGAAGTGCAGACAAGCCTGGCAGAACTCTTACTGACTTTGTAAGGGTCGGGATTTTATCCCCAAGCAGTGAGTTTGGGGTAAACTGGAGCGTGCAGTAAAGGTTAAGTAATTAGAAGTTCCTTTCAACTCCCTGCACAGATGACTATCAGATTAGCCACTCCACCTCCACCATGAAAGCCCATGCTTAATGAAAGTAAAGAATGATAAGATGTTTTAGAAACACAAGCTGCTATTTACTGGCTTTAGGGCAGTATTCCATCATTTCAAGCATTCACTAAGCTCCCTCCCGCCCTACCAGAGATGGCACAGAGCAAATGGATTATCACAGCAGGATGAAAAACATCGGCCCTTCAAGCTACATCGTGAAGAACTATGGTGATCGCCTGAACTGTTGACAGCCTCCACCCCTTGCATTTTCCCCCCATTTTGGTGTACTGCATCATTCAGAGTATCCCCAGCAGGCAAGATGTCTTCACCTGCAAATACCTGAGCTCAGGTGCTGACAGCTGTGACCTGTGTGGGACTAAATACCCAGCTCCCATTCTTAGTAAAGGAGTAACCCTTTGCCTTCAGCATGTGCTTCACTGGGGTTTTACCACATACATAAAGCCAAATATTCACCTAAAAATCTCACTGACTGGAAATTCTGGATGCTGACCAGATGACAGTCCTTTCTAGAAGTAACCTTCACGCTCTTCAAAAATTCCACTTGGCTTACTCAATCGAAATGGCTTCTTAAAAGCAAGTATTTCACCATCCAGACCTTGATACAGACACTTAACAATAAATCAGCTCTGACCACTAAAGGTTAACCTATGTACATGTATATATGGTAAAATCATTACAGACAGCCACAAAAATTTAAAAGAAGAGAACTCAGACTATGTTGCTTGCATACTTTTATGACCACTTGCCCTACAGATTGCCTGGCTGAACTCATTGCAAATAATTCAGGCTTTAGAGAGCTGACGGACAGTTTCCCACCTAGATATAATACAAACTGACTGTGTGTTCAGGTGTGTGAGCTCATTACATGGCCACCAGTTTCACTGAAAAAGACCTGTAGAAATTATTTTACAGAAGTTTCATACTGGTTTTGATGCCTGCAGAGTGTCCATTTGTACATTCTGAATTTTATTCTTAAAATACTATTTTCTTTAAAATGATGCCCTCTATTACTTTTGCCAGACAGAAACAGTTGCACATTTATTCTCAGAGCAGTTAAAGGTCAAACCTGGCTTACATTTACGCATAATCATCAGATCTGTACTTCAGCATTATTAATCTCCTCCACTGTTTCACCTAGACATTCACACACAGAACAAACACCACCAAAAACCTTCTAGTAGAAGAGTATCATCTATGTTAGACTCTTCTCCAATGCAAAGAAACACTAATTAGTGAATAAACAGATGCTCACTATTTTATCTTTACGGTTCAGTGTGGTCTTTGGCATGACTTTGACACAACTGCATCTAATTCATCCTCTCCTTCAAGTATAGCACAACACTCTTCCCCATGGGCTCATCTCTTCCCATGGATACCCTCATAAGGCAAAGCTGCAACCCTGGCAGTACCTCACTTATCCCATGCTTCACCTTTTGAGCACAGCACTCCCACAATACTCAAGCACCAAAACTAGGCCAAGGAACAAACCACAAAGCATTTGGCACCACCCCAGTCTCAGTCTTGGAAACAGCTGAGCCAATTAAGCTAAATATTTATTTGTTAAAAGTATTTCAACATCGTTTTTGAGGGAGTGAGAGCCCTAAAAGAAGGTAAAAGCTGTTAGAATGTATCAGAAGCAACTGAAATTGAGGACATAAAATAATCATCAGCAGGCTATAGGTCATGCTAACTCCTCACCAGCTACACCTCACCTACTGATTTTATTTATTTAGCCTTTTTGTTTTCTATGCAGAAAGAAGTGAAATGGTGTTTTGGAAACTCTTGGGCACAGTTTCAATGGTTCAGCATTACGTAACTTGTAAGCTGACTAGGCAGCAATATACATTATGAAGGACTAAGAAATTGAATATAAATCTTGGAATATGATTGAAGTCAAAAGCCCAGATAAAAAAAGAACCCCCAAATAATAAACCAATACAAAGTAAACTCTTCATCGCACTTTGTTTTTTCAACAGTCAAATAAACTCTACTTCCATTACCCAGGTACAGTCCCCAAACAGCTGCCTATTCATGATGTCACTTTGTCACACCTTCCTGGCATACACATCTCCATTTTTCACCAGATGTGCTCATGACAGCTAAGAAATTCTTTATAGAGAGACTGATTGCTCATTGGAATGGGCTGCCTGGGGAGGTGGTGGAGTCGCTGTCATTGGAGATGTTTAGGAGGAGACTTGATTGGGTGCTTGGTTGCATGGTTTATTTGATTAGGTGGTGTTGGATTATAGGTTCGATGCGATGATCTTGAAGGTCTCTTCCAACCTGGTTTGGTCAAGCTGCAAGTTTAGGCTCGAGGTGAGGAGAAAGTTCTTCACCGAGTCATTCGCCATTGGAATGGGCTGCCCGGGAGGTGGTTGAGTCGCCGTCCCTGGAGGCGTTCAAGAGGGGACTGGATGTGGCACTTGGTGCCATGGTCTAGTCGTGAGGTTTGTGGTTACAGGTTGGACTCGATGATCTTCGAGGTCTCTTCCAACCTTGGTAATACTGTCCCATCCCATCCTATTCTATTCTGTCTGCTCTCAGTGTCCATGGGACCCATTCCTCAGGATTTTTTCCAGGGCTACAACAAAGAGACACCTAATCCCTAGTCTTCTACTATGAACATCATCATATACCTGTAACAAACCAACTGCATCGTTCAGCCTGCAGCTCCTCACGGCAAGTGGCTACAGCTGCTAAGCTAAGCAAAGTTGTACTTATTCCAAGCACATTCTTTGTTCATAAGCACAAGAAAATGCCCCCGTTTTGAATTTCTCAATATTATCAATTATATGAACTACAGAGAATTATAAGAGAATTATGACATTCATAACATTTGGAAGAGACAGGAATTCAATGAGAATTACTATTTTGTAGCATAAAAACGCACCGTGAAATTTAATTGCCATGCACAACACTGCAAGAGCTATAGGAATTATGAGCAAGTTTTTCATCATCTCAGCAGCATGTCACAAGGAAAATGAACAAAAATAGACTAAATTTCTTGTTTGACAATAAAATGCATTTGTAATTAATTATTTTAATTCTATTCTAGTGAATTTAATTTAAGTGAAAAGGCAGAACTCTTGGAAATTAAATAATTTGTAGATTCACGGCCTCTGGCCACGAATGGACAACATGCTACCATTGGCCTTAGCCACACAGACTGCTGCTGCAGGCCAAGAATGATCTATGAGCTTCATTAAGAAATTTCAAATAGAGTTCATATACATATATACACACTCACAGTGTGAAACTGAAGTAAGCATTTGCAGGCACCAGATTTCCCAGACAGTACCTTCTGCTAGAGAACTCTCTCTTATTTTGAGCTCATTTGCCCAGAAATATCTAAGCCATAAGGTAATTCTTAACTTGATACTAAGAGTCTGAACGTGTGTTGCACCTGGTTGTGCAGGAAGGTGCCTGCAGGGCCATCTCTACAAACATCCCTCCTGATGGATGCTTGGTGAAGCCAATAGACAACATGCAAAAATTAGTTGTAATGACTGTCCCATTTATCTATGCATTTGCTTCATCTCAAGAGTTAACAGCAATAGGATCTAACTATTCTTCTAAAAACACACTATCATGCAAGGGCCAAGCCATAACACAGTGCCGAGGATGCTGCCATACAGGCATCTGACAGCTCCAGGATACAGTGCCCAGAGCACCACCCCATCAGCAAGAAAATACCGTATCAAGTAAATTGATGCAATTTCTCTCATAGCTGTATGCTTTTAAACCAAGTTTTAGTGCAGTCAAGGACAAAAAATATACTAACTACAGATAATGCATAGTCAAACTGTTCATTTAAATGGGAAACCATATTCTTTTCTCTCCTACCCTTAGACATAGATGTTATGTAGACAAACCACTTGAAAGACATATGGCACATGGGTCATCTTTCCCGAGATGAGGTTTGTATCGTGCAGAAAGATATTTCTTCTGTCTCAAATTCCCATCACATCTCTAGGTGACTAACAATGGATTTAGTGAACACTCAAAATGGTTTCTTAAGTAAGAAAGTTGCTCTTTACCCTGGCAGAGGTGGAAGCGACCTCCTTTCTCTGCAGTGGAAGGGGATGGTACAGTAATGGCAGTACCCCAAAATATGCAGGTCACCATGAATACAGCTGCAGTGGGCAAAGCCTTCAGCATGAGAACTGAAAGACCACATTTAATGAAGAGGTATTTTGACAAAAGAAGTGAGCTGCTTTTCTTCTTTTTTTTTTTTTTTTTTTTTTGCATGTGGAAATTGTTATTCTTGGTATTTCCAGAGCACAGCAAAGCACTGGAACTTCTTTATTTAATATATCTTTAAGTTCCTTCCTCAGACAGATTCATCTTTGTTGAGTGCTCAGGGAGTATTCTTTGTCCACTAAACACAGCTAGGGAATTTGATACATTCACATTTAAGTTTCTCAAATAAACTGGGAGGGCACACAATATTGGTACTGATTTAAGCAGTCACTACTTGAATTCAAAATGAACTATAGCATCAACTGGGGGGGGGGAAGAGGTCTCCAACTCAACGGATCTAAAGAGATGATTATAACAATCATGGCAAAAGCAACAACAATGCAACCATCTGAAAGCCTTTGACACCAGTTCTCAAAATCACATACACTGGAAATCCAGGAATTCAGGTCTTACCCTACACACAACCCCAATAAATGTTAAAAATTCTACCAGTTCACATGTAGGGATTCCCAAGTAACTTTGACTTTGCCCGGATCAGAAAATGAAAGGGACAAGTGGAAATACTGAGACAGAGTTTTCTTCTTCATACAGAGCTGGAAAGAGGAGCTGGAAAATCTCCTTCAGTTTTGGTTATATCATAAGACTACTACTTGCTAAATCCACCCCTGGAATTTTAAAGAAAATAAATAAATAAATGAATTTCAGAAGGACTCAGAAGGGGCAAGTCCACCAGCATGGATTTCCCCAGCATGGTCTGAGATAGGGAAACAACATAAAGAAAACAACACAGACTTCCCTAAACTGGTTTCTCAGCATTCACAGCCTTGTCCTTCACATACATTGGAAATTTGTTCATACAGCAAAGCACACTTTCTGGGGTCTGCACTTCATGGTGGGATGGTACATTAAAAAATACAACTTCTAGAGACAGAGCTTACAACTCTAAGACAAAAAACAGTAAAATATTTTGGGGATGACTTCAGAATCACAGGAAATATGCAGGATGAAGCAACGGCTTTCATGTGTAAGTGGAATATGATTAACATGTCCTTAGGCACATAACTCAAAGGTCAGCACAGACCAGTATGATGTAGACGAGAGATAAGAAGCTTGTGAACTGTGGTTTATCAATAGATTAATGCAACTGGCTACTCAGATGGAAAACAACAACAACAAAAAAAAAAACATAAATGATGGAGAACAATCCACTCATCATGCTTTTGAGGAATGACCAGACAGCAGAGTGTGCAATAAGGTTCATGTGATCTACAGTCATCTTATTTTTTATGAGTTAAGAGTGACTGACTGGGGTGCATGGAAGCAACATGTAAGGATAGCTTTGAAGCAAATGCCTGTTTGCACTTAATTTTAAACACACAGCAAACCTTAATGTAGGTGCTTCAAAAGCAGACTGACCAAGAAATTACTCCAAAGCAAATCAAGGAGACACATCCAAAATATGTAATAACAATGCAGAGAAAGATTCCACATCTTGGAGTTAGCTACAGCATGCAGCTCTTAATCCAAAGAAGACAACATCCAGAACAATAACCAAGACAATGTCTTGTCTAAAGATATGAAATGCATTATTAGAGATGAACCTAGATTGGTGAAAACAAACACATTTTTGTCACGTTAGCTGGACAAGTTCATCTACTAATCATGAAGCCTTCAGGCCCTCTAAACCCTCAACTCCTGCAGCACATCATCTCAGCCACACAGGTTCCTATAAGCATCTAAGCCACTACACTTCCCCCATAATAAATGGGCTCATGGTGTCCCACCACCTGTAGTCCAGGTGCAATGTACTTGGCTAATAATAACTACTTATTTTGCAAATATCCTGTCTGGATATCAAATGCAGAGGCCTGAGGGAAACAGTGGAAAAGCTGCTGCTAAGGCCAGTGGACCACGGATATTTGAATGTGGAAGGTGACCCCATAGGCATGAAAAATGTCTGTTGTGCTGGGGCTGGGCTGGTGGCAAAACACCAATGAGCTGGCCACCCCTGGAAATCCTGTTCCAGCAACAGCTCCCAGCCCATATGTCTGTGCATGTGCCAACATCTGTGCTTTATTCAGTTCCCTCCGTTGGTTTATTTTGGCTGCCAACCAACTCTCCACATGCCGTAGCCTACAGTGGGGAAGCTGCAAGGGTGGCAGGGAGAGAGCATGGAGGTCGACAGCACAGCCACACCGCTGCCGGCCCAAGAACTGCTGCTGTAGCTGCGCTGGCTCCTCCTCACTTCAGGAGGGCTCTGCAGCGACAGCAGCCTGTAAGAACAGAGTGACCTTCTTCAACCCACCACAGGATGTACGTGACATCTGTAGGTGCTGCGGTTTGCAGGCTGTGGTTGCGGGCAGACAGGCACAGATACGGGCTCCGTTCTTCGCTCGTGTGGCTGTTCGTGCCGGTGAGCATCCGCTGGCTTTGAAGAAACATCAGCAAAAACCAGCCCCGTGCTGCTGGTGGTTTGTAAAGCACAGTGCTGGGCTTGCTTGATCACCACAAACCCAATGCTACTGCAGATGACTTCCATAAAGTGAGATGCATTGCTGTAATAAAGGAAACAACATTTACCAAGACACTTAGAACTTTATGTTCAATATTTATCTTCAAAGCAATTAACTAATATTAGGGCATTATTTTTCCTCAGAACTCCATGACTCGGGCGGGTATGGTTAGGCATCTTTTTGTTTACATAATTAAGGTGTAAAGCTTGAAATCTGTTGCCTCGAACAGGAGCAAAGCTACTGGTACCTGCAACGAAGCTACAGCTCAGGTCTTAATCCACCAGCCCAAACCCTCATCTTTATATGAACTGAAAAAGTCATCAGCAGGGTAAACTGGGGTGCAAGACACTCCTGGGTGAAGCCAGTAACACAAGGCTCACTGCCACAACCAGCAAGTGCACACAGCATTTGTGACACACCCAGTAAACATTTTCATGTGTAGATCCAAAAAATTCATTAAAGGAGAAACATTCTAGCTTGATGCCACACCAAGTGGCTTCACTGCAGTGTACACACAATGACACTGGGGGCACTGCTCCTTATTTACACCACCGATGGTCCAAATCAGGAATGAGAAATATCCAGAGAAGCACGCTGCACAGAAGCAGCAAGGTGGGAAGAGGAGCTTTGCTCCCACGGAGGTCATAGGCCTTGTCCAGGTTCAACTATCTTCTACAGCAAGTACAAGTATCCCCCACAGCACACCACCAAAATGAGCTGGAAACTAGAACTGCTGCTCCTAGTAACAGCCTGCCACATATGCCTCCTTGGCCTCCAACAAACACACAGATCTTTGCATGTCCAAACTTATCCCTCTGTAGAACTGGTCTTGTTTCAGCAGCATTTAGAAAGGACCTTGAGAAGAACTGTACTACATAAACAGCCCTCCACTACACTTATCAATAAAGCAGTTTTCAAAAGATGGAAAATGGAAAGCTTCACAGAATCACAGAACCAGCACCAGAACAAGAGGACACAGTCTCAAGCTGTGCCAGGGGAAGTTTAGGCTGGAGGTGAGGAGAAAGCTCTTCACTGAGAGAGTCGTTAGCTGTCGGAATGGGCTGTCCAGGGAGGTGGTGGAGTCACCATCCCTGGAGGTGTTCAAGAGGGGATTGGACGTGGCACTTGGTGCCATGGTTTAGTCATGAGGTCTGTGGTGGCAGGTTGGACTTGATGATCTTTGAGGTCTCTTCCAACCTTGGTGGCTTAAACACCAGCAGATGATTTGGCCTTTGCAGCAAAGGAACACATGCTCTGCTCCTTGGTTACACTTCAAAGATAATCCTGTAATGCAGAGGTGAAAATTAAGTGTTCTTAAAAAAAAAAACAACACCAAAAAAACACCTCTCCCTACCCAATGCTGTGGACTTTAATAAATCCAGATGTCTAATATTTCAATTCATAAAACCATGCCTTGTTAAAAAAGGAGTGGAAAAAAGTCAAAAGGAAAAATGTGAGGAGGGAAGCATGCTTTAGAGTCATCAAAGAGCTTGGAGAACTGCACCATCTACCTTGGAGAGTGAAAGGAAAAGAGGGTTGGGGGGTGAGGGGGAGGGGAATAAAATACAAAGTACAGTCATTTCAAGTCATACAGAGCAAACAGTCAAGGGCAGTGAAATGTTACAAAGCAGCATAGCAGAACTGTTTAACAGTCTCAAGGATACTTTGAAACATTTCATTATCGGGAAATCCAAATGTCAAAAAAAGAAGGGAAAAAAATCACGAAAGTGGCTTAAAAATAAATACATTTTTATGAGTGAAAGCGGAGTTCTTGCACTCGCTGCTTCATTTCCACAGCTTTCAGTACATGTTCTGCTCTAGTCATGTTGTCAATCTCGCCTCTTCAAACAAGAAAAACAGAAATTACATTTTCCTGCACATCAGTGGGAAAGTCCTCATGAAAACCCAGCATCCTGAGAGCTGGGGCTTTAGGAAAACCATCACACAGGCAGAGACCTTGACTGACCATATCGGCCATGGTTCTTAACTGAATCCTCTCCAGTATCTCAGACATTCAGTCTGAGCTTTATAGTAGCACCTTTCATTGATTTACAGGCAATGAATCTATCAAAGCCTTCTGCTTTTCTTTCATCTTTTCTGGGAGGAAAGGGGGTGGGGATAGAATGCCAAAGAAAATCTAGCAGCATTTGTCAGGGAAAGGGAAGACAGTGAAAATAATTCTGTGCTAGGAAGAATCATCCATATCAACAGTTTATAAAAATATGAAATAATGCAAATATCATTCATGCAACAGCCCCAGGACAAGAGATTTGTTTTGATTAATTTTTGTAAGCTATCATTGCAACCTTTTTTGTTATTTCTCCAATCACTCCAGCACTTGGAGTTTTGCTGGTATTAACATGGAGAAACTCCTGCAGATTTGTGGGCAGAGACACAGCTAACAGGGCTGCAGGTCAAGAGCTGGAACACGGTCCTGCTACCCCTTGCTGCTAGAGCTGGCTGGTGGGACTGGAGAGTCTAAGTGCTTTGCAGAATGAAGTAACCCCTGTCGTGGTTTAGTTGATTAGATTGTGTTGGATGATGGGCTGGATGTGATGACCTTTAAGGTCTCTTCCAACCTGGATTATTCTATTCTATTCTATTCTATTCTATTCTATTCTATTCTATTCTATTCTATTCTATTCTATTCTATTCTATTCTATTCTATTCTATTCTATTCTATCCATTCCATTCCATTCCATTCCATTCCATTCCATTCCATTCCATTCCATTCCATTCCATTCCATTCCTATTCCCATTCTATTTCTATGGTCATGCTTTGAATGCAAACACACTACAACGAACTCAATGTTAATTACTTGTGTAAAACATGATGATTTCAAATTTCACATACAAGATTGTGATGGGGAAATTTGGGCTTGGATGTCACAACATTTCTTTTGCTTCAGCTTTTTCTAAAGATGCAGAAGTATCACCTTCCTATTCTTAAGAGAAAGTTTGATGGAAATACGATGGGATAGGGACAAATCACTTCAAACTGACCACTGATGTAGTAGAATATTGTCAACCACATGAAGCCCATAGGAAACAGGTCTCAGACAAGGCAAAAACCAAACCAATTTTATCAGCAGCACAACAAAATATCAAAGATGGCAGGGCTACTTTTTGCCAAATCATATTCTTTTTGCACACACACACATTACCACCCACCCACCCCCCTTTTCTTTTTAATTCTACCATAATGTACCAGATCAAGCTCTCCGGCACTGCAGTGAAAAACAAAGAGTAATGCTGATAGAGTCACTGAGACTGCCACTGAGCAAAACACTTTAGGAAAATTTGGTCCTCTCTCTATCTTTTTTTTTTTTTTGGGTGGGGGGGGGTGGGGGTATAAGTAGATTTCTGCAGCAGCTTGCTAATTGCTTCACTTCTAAAATCGCAACGGGAAGCAGCAGATGCCAGGGGAGGTGTCCAGAAAGCGTGCAGCCCGCCCAGACAAGAATTCTCGCTCTACGGCAGAACACACTGATGGCTAAAACTCCTTTGTTTAATCACCCCAGCTGAAAACGCATGCCAACAGCAAGCACTTACAAGTAATTTAACCTAAAATTTGTCATGGGGTTTGTTAAGTCTTTTCTGGAAATGACATTTGGCAGCCATGCCCAGCCTCTGCAGCCCTAGCAATGGGCCCTTCCGATACCACAAAACAGAGGCTGGCAACGCTTTCCGCACTGAGCTTGAATGCAGTTTGCTGGTGAGTTTTTCAGAGATGCTTTTCTCTGTCATTTCATGTAAACTTTATTTCGAGTTCAGTAAACTTCTGTTTTGTGAACTCAAAGAGCTCATCTTAGTAAAAAAAAAAACACAAAAGAAAAAGAAAATCCACGGAAGTCTGAAATAGGGGGTGAATAATGTGGCCTGAAAGCTCATGTGTTGACCAGATTTTCACTGTAAGACTAATCACTGAAGAAAGCACCGAATGGCAAAATTCACTCATCATAAACTTCAGAGATTTCAAGAAAGCACTTGACAGACTCCATCACTATTCACTCTGGAACATCTTGAAGTGTTAAGCTTGCCAACAAAAATATTACATCATCAAGCCTTTATACCAAGCTGCAGCTTGAACACTTAAACCAAATGCAGATTTAAGTACAGGGTTCAACAAAAAGCCTGATGTCAGATCAGCAAGTATTTGATCACTTCTGTCGCTGGGCACTGCAATCAACTTCACTCAGAAAACAAAAATAAATGTAACAATATACGGTTTAACAACAGTCCCCTTCAAAATCCAGCTGCTGCTGATGTCCTCAAGTCCTCCAAGTATATCCCACCCAATACACAAGAATGATGAAGGCCAACAGTTGGATACAGCACTGCAGGAATACAGGATTAGCAGCCCACTCAGAGGAAAAAATGTAACTGAAATACAACTTCCATCTTAGAGTAAGTGATGCAGTTTATACAGTAATTGGCCATAATTCACAGTCAACTGGGATAATTTCACCAACTGAAAAAAGGGTAGTTGTGCTTAGCATCTTAAATAGGATCCACTTATTAAAAAAAATATCTGTGGCTCAAACTCTTGAAGACCACAAGTCTTCAACTCAAGATGTTATTCCTGCCTTGACATACAGACAAGAGAAGTGTAAGTCCATGAAGGGTACAGACTGAAAAATGCTGTTAGAAGCAAATTTATCAGAAGATCCTGAGCACAGCATAAAATAAATTTGTAACAGATGCAGGGGTTAACTCCATCTCTTCTCTGTAGGGTTACCCGGAGAGGAAGAGAATGGAAGAAACTGGCAAGCATGGTAGAGGAAGGTAGGGGGTTAAAAAACCTGGAAGAAGTGGAAATGACATAAAAGGTTTTGCAAGTACAGGTGGCTTTCTGGAGTCATTCCTCCCTGTCATCAGCCACACAGGCAAACAAAAAGATACATCATTAGATCCTGGATGCAGCAATACAGAGTAATTTTGCTCATGTAACAGCACCTAGACTTTTTGCTGGTTGGCTTTTGATAACCACAACAGCAAGACTCAGCCTCATCAACACGACTTCAGCCCCTGCTACACCTTGTCCGCGGCAGTCAAAGGCGGCTGCTGCTGTGCTCTCACACGTGCAAAAACACAACCCCATCTTGCACACTTGGAAATGATTTTCACAGCAGAACTGCCCACAAGTAAGCACAGGGGACGAGCAATAAATTTGTTCCCTCGTGTAACTGATCTCCACTCAACTAAAGGTTTCCTAGAGCTGCACTACAAATTTGGGGATACTCAAAAGTCACATAAAACACAAGGAGCTCATCAACTAGAAAGAAGATGTGATGCAAAGGGATTCCTTCTTTCTCTTCTTGCAATTTTCATGTTTCACACACAGGTACTGTCTGTCTCTGTTGTAAGGTGGTAAACCATGAGTGCTAATTTTGAAAAATAAAAGTGACTGTTTAAAGCAATGCAGATCCTCCTAAATGGCAATGGCATTTTATACCTTATAATATACTGCATCTACTAGCAATCCACTAGTGTTTAAGTGAGCACTGTGAGCATGACCTGGACTAAAATTAAACTTCACAGGCCAGTATGACATGGCTGACAAATTTGCACATATTTCAACATATGCACTAAAGAAAAAGAAAAGCCCAAAGAATCCTAAAAACAACAACAACAACCCCCACCCAAACCCATACATGCAGGAAACCAACTGTACTCATCAATATATAGGTAATAAAATGCAGAGACAAATTAATACTTTTGGGTGGCTACTCACTTAAGTTACAAGATATTCCACACATGACTCAACATGAAAACAATTTTTTTGGAACAATCTAGTCAACTGCATGCCCAAACCACACCAAAGGGAAGTCAGAGTCACAAAGTCAAGTATTCTAAAATTAGGAATTGCCTGAATAAATTTACTGCTGCACTGGTAATTTTGTTCTCTTGCACATGCATACTACCTCACATGGTTTTATTCCACTGCCAGTCTTTTCACAAAACTGACAAGAGACCTGCAAAAACTACTGGAAAGTTGGAAGAGAAACAGAAACAACAGAAGATTACAGTGATTAGTCCCCAATTCTAGAGGAAAAACAATAACAAAGAAAGAAAAAGAAACCCAGACACCCGCTGTGTTTCCTCGTACTTGTGTCACTGAGATGGATGGCTTCACATCAATGTGTTTCCAGCACAGTTTCCACCTTTTCTCTGGCTGAACATCTACAAAGCAGTACCTTCTCCTGGGAGGAAAAAAAAAAACAACCCAGATTTTCCATCTGTACCAGGTAATATTCCAGGGAATATGAAAACACAGGACAAATCTGCTTCTGTGAAATACTGCTCTGCAATGATAGAGTTTTGTTCACTTAAAGTAGGACAGCTGCACACTCAGTAAAACCTAAAAAAGGAAGCACCTCACCCTTTATTCACTCAGCTTTAAAATGATAACCCCTCATTAGAGGAACATCTCATTAAATAGTCCATCTGGGTCATCATACAGGTTCTCCACTCTAACAGGAAGCACAAAAGCCCAGAGAGCTCAGGGACATCAACTGTCCAAGAGCTTTTTCTTTGCTATACTGAGCAAAGATTTGCCTGGTGTCTCTAAGGAGCCTGATGGCAAGAAGGTTGTGAGTCTTCAGTTTGCTCTCTCCTTTAGTCTCCAGGGAAAACACCGCCTTTCATTATCACCATCATTAGCAATTCCTGGTGACTATGAATTCGATTCCTTGAATCACCAGTCCCAGCCCTAATGCTAAAATCCTCTGGAGAAGCTTGCTGACTCCTTCTAATCCCAGGTAAAAATGTTTGCATTATTACAAGTCATTTAAAAGGATCTGTACAAAACACAAAGACTACACATTTCAAGGGCAAGGTTCGCCAACAGCATAGGATGATGAGCAGTACAGCACTACCATGGCAAATTTTTTAACACCTAAAGAACTGCCTGTGGGTCCATACATCCCAAATCTCATGTTTGAGTCAGAAGCAAGGCTGACCAAATCTTGAGTAGGATTTTTGACTTTAATTCTTCAGTCATTTTAATTATCCTTTTTAACCTTCCCACACAATCAGTAGCATAAACTTGACCTTGGTGAAACAACTGATGAATGAATTAAGAAAATCTGAGAAGGTGCAAGACAAGAAACAAAATATCCTAATAGCTGTTCTTTCTCTGAATGCCACTAACACAGAAAACAGGGCTCCACTTGCAGTCACAATGGCAACAGATATTAAACTACCCTTCTGATCATCTTCCACATATTTCCATGTGTGGTTGCAAGCTCAAGCACTCTCAGCTAATACATAAAACAGACACAGTGAAAACTTAAAGCTTCATAAACTTAAGGTGGTAAATGCTTTCAGACCCAAAAGAGATAGATTCAAGTCTGCTTGCATCACAACAGACCCTTACAGATGGTTCCAGAGCATATATGTAGTAAACAAACAGCCTAAATATCAGAAAAACTGTTGATTGCAGATGGATGCTGCTGCAATCATGGCACACATGGATCAGGACATCAAAAAAGCCATACCTGACACCAACAGCTTTGAAAGCAGGAACAAAGCAACACCTTGATTAAGTACACAGGGAAGCATAACTTAAATTTCAGCTTGAGATTCAAAGCATCTTAATAAAGCAGCATGCTCACATGAAAAAGCAAAATGTTGTATACTTCAGAAAGTGCCTCTTTGAAATCTTGTTTTCTACAAGATGCACTTTGACCCTCATGTTTTGTGCCACCTTACTTTCTTTTGCTGCTTTGTATTTCATTCAGGGAGAACAAAAAGAAACATGAGTGGCTTAGCCTTGGAGCAAATCACCCCCAACGCTGGTCTTTTAGCATTTTTGATGGTGTGCAAGAGCAAATATTCCACATGTTTTTCATCCCCACCTCTGGCTGAGATCAGCGAGATGCACAACCTCTCCTGGATTCAGCTGTGCTCAAAACAATCCGGTTGTGCCATCCTGCATCCATCTCCTCATGGCCGCTCCCCATCTGGAGATGGAGACACCCTGCAAGCTGCCAGCTGAACCCAATGAAGTCACCCAGCCATGCAAATGGCCAGGCTCCACAACCAGCGCAGCATGGGAAGCAAACAAACAAGTCAGGCAACTGATAACTGTGCAGGGGGGCTGCCAGTTTTGGTGAGGTGCAGTGAAAGCATCAGGGGCAGCTGGCACAGGGAAGAGACATGTGTTGACAGCTTGACCCTCTCAGTAGGTAGTCACCAGATTGACTGTGAGTGCCTGCATTAACAGGTTTGAGGCCATTGCCTCCTGACCGCACATGGTGTTACACCAGGGGTGCATCTGGCCTGTGGTACCTGTGCTTCATGAACATCCAAAGCAAGGCTATGTAAATGCAGAGTCAGAACGAATTTTCCAAGTGGAGTGGTGTTTTTCTCGTCTCAGAGAAGAATGAGGAGATCATTCATTAGATGCATCTTTCATATATTAGCTCTGTAATCTGCAAAGGCAAAATACTGCTGAGCACTCATATTAGCAGAACGCCTTAATGAGGGTAAATGCTGGGAGCGTGCCTCAAGGAAACCAATTTCCTCACTTAATTTGGACAAGGTGAACCTGACAAGAAAATATTGCACTTTTACTTACTCCAGCATACAAACTCAGGGCAGATGGAGGCTGCTGGCTTCAAACTTGGGGCTACTTCTTTTACAAGGAGCCCATTCCAGGAGACTCCATCCTTTTTTTCTGCAGATTAAGTATATTCATCCCTCAAGATAAAGGTCAAGTGGTGGGAAAGCTTACCTTCCCTCCCTTACAACTGTGGTAAGGTGTACTATAAGGAACAATCCCACAGCAGACATGTTCCTAAAGCAGATGAGCAATGGGACCATCTTTCTAGTGCACAAGTAGAGAAGAAGATTACAGATAGGGGCTTTACCTAACACTTAAGACACTCTCAATCACCTAAGGAACAATTTTACCATTCAAGCACTTTTTTCTCCCTTGTCCACCGTGCAGCAAAACAATTACCCTGGCAACAGATAAAACTTGCTTTTATTGTCCACATTTATGTGTAGGGATTCTGCTGACACAGATATATCACAACCAGAGGTAACACAAAATTTTAAGGATCTGGTAATTTTAGCATAAAAATGCAGACAGTGCAAAACCAGGCAATAGTGGTGTATGGTTTTAAGGAATACTCACCAAGCCTCTTTTCCATATTGGGGCCAATTCTCCTTAATACCTTTAACAATGGTCTGGACTAAGGGGTTGAGTACATTCTCTGTAAGTTTGCAAATGACACTAAGGTAGAAGGGAGTGTTCATCTGCTTGAGGGTAGGAAAGCTAACAGAGGGATCTGGACAGGCAAGATCAATGGGCAAAGGCCAACTGTATGAGATTCAGCATGGCCAACTTCTGGGTCTTGAACTTGGGCCACAACAACCCCATGCAACCCTACAGGCTTGGGGAAGAGTGGCTGGAAAGCTGCCCAGCAGAAAAGGACCTGGGGGTGCTGATCAAAAGCCATCTGAACATGAGCCAGCAGTGTGCTCAGGTGTCCAAGAATGTCAACAGCATTCTGGTCTGTATCAAGAATAGTATGGCCAGTAGGACCAGAGAAATTATTTTTCCCCCTGTACTCAGCACTGCTGAGGATGTACTTTGAGTACTGTGTTGAGTTTTGGGCCCCTTAATACAAGAAAGACACAGGTGCTGGAGCAGGTCCAAAGAAGGGCAACAAAGCTCATGAGGGCTCTGGAGAACAGGTCCTGTGAGGTATGGCTGAGAGAACTGGGATTGCTCAGTCTGGAGAAAAGGAGGCTGAGAGGAGACTTCATTGCTCTCTACACCTACCTGAAAGGAGGATGTAGTGAGGTGGGTGTTGGTCTGTGATAGGGCAAGAAGAAACAGCCTCAAGTTGCACCAGGGGAGGTTTAGGTTGGATATTACAAGAATTTTTTTCACTGAAATGGTTCTCGAACACTGGAATAGGCTTCCCAAGGAGGTGGTTGAATCACCATCCCTGGAAGCCTTTAAAAGACTCATAGATGTGGTGTTGAGGGACACAGTTTACCACCAGTTTAACTCTACCAAGGTACAGTTAGGTAACAGTTGGGCTCATTGATCTTAAAGGTCTTTTCCAACCAAAGTGACTCGATGGTCCCTGTTTCTTCTTCATGTACAGAAAAGCAACTTAAATTATCAGGAATCCTGTTTCCCATGCAAACACAAAGCAGATTCACTCATTTGGTGAAGAATGGCTTCCAGACTATTCTGGCTATCCAGAGACCTGGACTGCATTCTCTGCTTGAATAAACCCTAAACTTCCAAAATTACTTCAGGAGGAAATCACAGGCTTCTGCCCTGAAAACATATGCATATGTATATCTTTGCTTAATTGAACTGTTACTCATATATACAGATATTTGCAGAGCTGAGGCCTCTTCCTCTTTGTATTCAAGCTGCTTGACAAGTAAAATGCAAATGAGGCGATGTTCTGCAAATTCGAATCATGTATTATTGATAAAAAGCTGCAATTCAGCATGGGGGACTTAGAGAGAAAATATTGAGGCCTGTATTGATAAAGAGAAGTGTGAAAATTACAGATTTTTTTAAATCTATTTATTATTCTATTTATTTCCACCTATTTAACATTTTACTATTTATAAGCACTCAAAATAGAGCACCTCTCCCCTTGTCTGCCGACTTCAGACTGCATACAGATGCTGAGGCACTATTCTGCCTATCAAGGCATGGAATTTGCCACATCAAGTTGGAAAATTCCCATAGAAGACACCAGAATGGGGCGACGGCAAGGTGGTGAGAGAGGCAGAAGAAACTGCCGTGCTGAAAAGCTCTGTTGTGTTCGGCCAAGTATTTCTCTCATTTGTTTAGTCTGAAATTCCTCCTTCAATGACTCTGGATTTGATACCTTTTCAGAAGGCACTGGGAACATCTGGACTCCATATGGCTTGCACCTACTCAGTGCCAAAAGAAGCTATATTCTCTTTTCTAAACCTGTTATTTCTCCCAGCATTGCCGCTGACGAGGTTTTAAATATCTCCACAACGGACTACGACATAACCACACAAACACTCGGTTTGTTTACAACAAACTCCAGGGTGGTGCATTAACTGTGGCTGGGCTACTGGCATTTCGTTTTTTTTGCCTCATCTTCTTAATTTTTGTTGTTGTTGAAGATTATGATAATACAAAGGAACATGCACAGAGAAGGCAGTTCAGCAGTAGTCTCCTGCACTGAAGGAAGCGACCCCACCAAGATAAAGGAGGGGAAACAGGTCATCCTAATGTTCCTTGAGCAGAGAGTTACACTGCTAGATAAAGAGTTTGAATTTTCCTTTGGTATCATAATTTCCCAGCTCCTAATGGAGCTGCCTGCAGTTTTCTTTCATGAAACTAATGAGTTTTGAGACTCAAATACTGGGGGAAGGTAGCACAACCTTAAAAAGTATTTTCCTCTCCCCTAGATAAAAGAGAAGAAATACAGCTCTTACTTGCCCCCTCCCCACTAGCTATTTTTGCAACAGCATCTCCCACAGGTCTCTTATATCTGTTGCTGCTGGAACTGTAACTACTGGAGAGACAACAGGCTGAACTGGGGTTTCTGTGAGCCAAACACACTGGTGCAAGGGTCAGTACCACCTTCAACCTTGATGGAGGCCTGGTTTGCTATTCCTCACTCTCCAGGAAGGATGCAGAGACCCTGCAACATTCTACTAATTATTGGGATACTGTTCCAAATCTAAATAGGATTTGAAATATTGTCTCCATTCTAGAATAATTGGCTGTTTGTTTGTTTGATTTCCTGCTGTACACCAGGCTCATCTGGAGGTGTTAATCTTGGCAAGGAACTTACTGAGGTTTTCAAGGAAAAAAAATCAAGCCATGCATCCCAATAACCTCTGCACTGCATATGTCAGTGTTAGAGATGCCATGGTTTTCCCAGTATCATTGTTTTGCTTTGTCATTAATAAATCACCTTGGTACTCAAGTACTAGACTGAAAAGGGGAAGACTGGAGTCCACTTCTACAAGGGACCTAGGATAAGGCATCTGTGCCAAGGTCTAATCTCCAATCTTCTACTCCTCCTCATCTGCTCACAAGATACTGTAAGCTTGCAGGGAAAGGAGCTGGTCTCCCAGTGCAAAAAAATATGTCTACCATAACGCAAACACCAGCAGCAGGACCTTCTGGATAACATTAGAATAAAACCAGCAGAAGTAATGGTAGCACCTAGGTTCAGTTGGTTGAAGGCCTATTTTCTATGTTGTTCCCCAGACAAAAGTCAAAGCCACAGCACTTTATGCCATCATCCCAAATGTTGATAGTTCAAGTAAAACCCACCTGTAATCCAGGTGTGAATTTGCTATGGCAAATCTTCTTCTTCAAAAATATCTCAGCCACTAAGGTCATAATTAAATTGTGCAGTAACCTTTGTATGAATTTTCCCATGTACAGAAGACTGCACTGTCCTTTTCCTTCAGGCCAAGCACCTTCAGTGCTTTAACCTCCTTGTTAATTAAGGATAACACTTTAAGAAGTGTTTCCACACAAATATTTATGCCAAGTTGTCTGCACACGTGTTAGCTGCAGCACAGCAAAAGTGCTCACATCCCACTGGGCACCGGTGCAACCCTTCAAGCAGTCTGCAGCCACGTTAATTCAGTCTTCACGATGTGACAGGGAAGTCACCCTGCTGTCTCAGTGGTGAACCTGGAGGGTAATGCACACCATCACTGTCACAGCAATGCTCTGCAGCATCTACAGATGTTTTCACCTCCACTCCTGGAGTTTGGACCCAAAACTTGCTGAGTAATCACATTCTCACCCAGAAAGGTGCTTTAGGTACCTCACTGAACTCACCACACCCTATGAGTTTCAAGGCTCTGACAGGTCAAAGCTGCAATTCTGACACCTCTTTACTGCCATCCATGCAAACACAAGCAATGTGCAGGTCTCTCTCACTCCTGCACATGTGCATTCCCATCCTTCCAAAGAGCAAAACAAAACAAAGAGCTGCCTTGTGTGCAAACATCCCCAAGAGGAGGAATCATATGTGGCAGATGCTACTGCATTGCTTAATGCATCATTTAAAGCCTTTCAGGGACTGTACTGCTGTGATGAGTAATTTGTCTACAGTATTGTCCAGAGACCGTACTCTGTGGATTAGGGCTTTCTGAAGGTCAGTAGCTGGGTCAAAAGCAAGAAAGGCCTGCTAAAACCAGAGTCTACCATTAGCATAGCTCTTACAATGAGAATGAGAGCAGAAATGGACTCTGAAGTATTAATTTTTTTTCATTCCTGAGCCTACTTGTGTACAGCCTACATATAGAACATGCTGCAGATACACCTGTCAGAAAGCTGAGGCCAGCAGCACACCATTTGCATCCATGCCTGACCCTGACTTTGATTACTATGCCATCTGGGCTGGGTACAAATTCAAATAGGTTAGCAAAATCACAAACCACCTCTCCACCACGAGCACCTTTTCCCTGCCCCACAGCAATGCAAACCTCGCATTTGAGACTGAGATGAGACAATCTTAACTCATCTTTAACAGTGAGTCTCAGGTCAGCAGAGACCACGACTGCTCAAATGCTGCCTTGATTTACACAGCTGTAAACTCTGGCCACATATGAAGCCAGGCAGAAAGGCAAGTTCATGAATTATGAACAAATACAGCGTGCCAAAACACATCAATCATCATCAGTCACAGACAAGCGGAGCACCATCAATTCCCAATGTTGACATTTGCACAAAACTTACACAAACAATCAGTGGAATCGCATGGCTGGCTGGGAAAGGAGATGTCGGGGTTATGTCATTTAACACTCCACTTTTCACTGAATGTGAAATGCTGAAAGACTTGAAATTGACAGAGAGTCGGTGCTCTAGTCAAAAGTCAGATAAACCTCTTTTGCCCACGGGGGAAAACAGATTAATTTAACCACTGAGTCTTTTCTTTTGTCCCGTTGGTGAATGCCAGGCCAGCAGCTGCCTCCCTGAACTCCTGAAAACCTGAGAGTTTGTTTCACTCAGCAGAAATCCTGCACTCATCTCTCAAGGAAGAGCATAAGAGAAAAACCTATGAACCTAAACATTTTTAACTAGGTAACTAATGCTTTCAATCAATATGACAAGACTACAAACGACACCAGGAGCCAGAAGTTGCAGGCGGACGTTCCTAAAAGCAGCAGGACCAACAGTCGTTTAAACAGCTATTTTACAGAAAAACTTCCCTTTTGGTACGTCTTTTAAAATTACAATTATCAACCACTCTATATTATTTCTTCATTTTAAGATCACTGACAGCTGCATCAGGACAGCCTGCGCTCTCCCTTCACAAGCAGGAACAAGTATTTCCTGAAAGGGTGTTTTTGGCAGAGTGCATTGAAAGAAGAGGAAACTTCTGTGGTTTTCTTTCTCAACTGTCACACAAAAAAGGACTTCCTTGTGTTTGAAATTAAAAAGGAAGACCTACCTACCACACAGCAGAGCAGCCTTTGCTATAAACAATAGGTGAAAGCAGCTCTTGTTCTAGAGGCTCTACAGTTACTGATAACAGTTTTTCTTGAAGGCTTTAAAACAAAAATGCTGCCATTCATTTGCTGCTCCTCAGATCTCTGATCAAAGCATGCGCCTGCAAAAGTAAACTGTTTCTGCAAGCATAGAAGTTGGGATGGGCAACCACCTTGGCAAGGTTTGTGATTCCCCATCACCCAGCAGGACATCCCCAAACCATCCCTTGAGCCTGAGCCAGGTGATATGCTGCTATTAGAGCTGCCTGGCTGCACAGCTGTAAGATAGGTGTACCCAGGTTGGTGCAAGCACAGAGGTGTAAAGGTCTTGATGAGATAAGAGTTCACCTGTGGTATTTGCTTTGTAAATCAGCACTGCTCTTCCCTTCCACTACATACATACAAAACCAAGCACTGATTCAGCCAAGGACAAAAGCACTTAAATTTCAGATTGTAAATACTGATCATAGTCACACTGCAGGAATTATTGTTATTGTTGAGCATAGGCACAGGATTAAGTGCAAGTGCTTTGCTGAATCAATGTTTTGATCTTTTTCTACTTGCATCTAATCCTACTGCAGAGGCAGACCATAAGCCCCTGAGTGTGGACAGTAAAAGCACCTTTCTGTGACCTGAAGACAGAAGATACATCCAATGCAGAACCAGGCATGTGAGAAAAGGGTTAACTACAAAGGGTCAAATATTAATAATGTTTATAACTTAATAATTTAATAATATTTATTAATTACAACTGCTAATAGTCGTAACATTGGTTACAGCTTCAGTTTTCACTTCACATTTGAGTGAGGGTTCAAAGCAACTGGGTGGGGGGGAAATTATCAAACCAAAACAAACCAACAAACATACAAAAAACAACCACCACCCAAACCCAACCCCCAAGACTGCCAGGTATTCTCATTCTCTCTGGGAAAAAATAGAGAAGACATGTTGGACTGAGGGCAAAGCAAGGGACATGCATATGCTGACCAGAGCTGCACAACGGGGTGGTGTTTCTGAGGTCAGCAACCTCCCAATTTGCCAGTGCCACTTTGTGAGAGCCACAGGACCAGCCAGTCTCTCATCAACCTCTAGCCACAGTTCCAGGCTCCAACAGGACTGTCCTCTTGGGGGCTGCACCTCCCAGCATTGGAAGACTCCAACAGCATCTTCAAGACCTTCCTTTTCCCCAGGATGTAAGACCTGGCCACGCAAGCACGTGTGAAAGCAGAACCTGCCCCTCCTCTGCCAAGGTGCTGAGTGCCAAAAGGAGGACTCCAGAATCAGGATCTTTCCCCAAAAAAGTGTTATTTAAAGGGGCAAGAAAACTTCACTGACTTTTTGAGCAGTTAAACCACAGAAGTCCCTGGGAAGACTGAGAGCAAGGGGAAGGAAGAAAGCTCTGCAGGACAGGGAAAGCAGCTCCTTGGTGCACCCAGCTCAGCACAGCAAGTAATTAGTGTGTTTCAAGGTCGATACGCTGGGATTGATTTTCCTCTCACTTCCCAATGTAAACTGGGAATAATTCCATCACATTTGATATAAACATTAGTGTAAAATTGGCTTAAGTCAGAAAAGTGCTGTTTGACTGTGCTACTGCACTAAAGACAGCTTTAAAATAAAAAGCAAAAATCTTTATTTCCTTGTAACTGTGTCTGCATCACTACAACTACCACGATTATCTTTATTTGGTCTAATGCCATCACTCAGGTTCAGATTGCAACAGAAAGTGCTTTTAAATCAAGATAAAAAGAAAAATACACAAACTTTCTTCTTGTGTGTCACGAGTCATTTCTCTGCAGAATACCCAGGGTTAAAGTGTCACCAGTTGCTCAGCATTCTGAGCAATTCTCAGGAACAAACATCATCTTCTCCACTCTCGAGTTCCTCCCTCAATAGATGTCTTATTTTCTTCAAGGATAGACAGAGAGTTTTCTTTATGCATGAAAGAGGATTTCTTTCTGCTTAGGGCGCAACCTTACCCACACTGATGCTCCCTAAATCAAGAGCTGGTGTTTTCTACTAGCTGTAAGGAAAGTACAGATCCTTTCCCATACTCAACAAGAAATAAAATTTCTGGCTTAAATCTTATGTGTGAAAGGCAGCACACCACATCCACAGCCAACACTCGCCTTTTGCTGTGTGCTCACATGGGATACTCCAGAGCTGTGCTCAGATAAGCTCAGAGCCATGCCAAGGACACTCTGTGAAGGACACAAAGGGGCACCTGGACAAGGATTGTAGCAGCAACTCAGTGCAGAACTGGCAAAAGATTTGACAAAATCCGAGATTTAGCAGACAGCCCCCAGCCCCCCCCCAAAGCAGGAGGTGAATATTCTAAAACATCCTGGAATAAAAGGAGGAAAACTTCTTGCCATAGTTTGAAAAAGAGACAGCAGATTCTCCTCCCTGCTACTGAGTGGAGCCAGGCCACTGCATGATGCCCAAAGCTAGGTGCTGCTTCTATGCAAACAACATCCTGCCTCCCACAGCTCAGATTTATCCTCCTGGAAATTCACTCGCAGATGCTGCTGTCAAAAGATTAATGCCACAGTTGCCATCATAAAGACATTTGTTCTACCAAGGTTTCTGTAGCTAGCTGCTATTTCCTCCAACATTATAGGCAATATATTATTAGTAGTAGCATCTGTATTGTTATTGTCAACATTATCATTATTGTTTAAATAAACCTGTCCAGTGCCAGTCCTGAAGACAACAAAACATAAAGCTTGAGCTCTCTATTTGGGTCAGGTTTATCTCAGTTTGAACAAAATACCCAAAAGTATAACAATGCTATCAAACACAGATAGGAAGCTTAGTGAAGCATTAGATTCTTTCACTAATTATTATCTCTCAGTAAGCCAGCATCTGTGGGAACACTCCTGGGCCTTTTAATTTAGCATGTCTTCTAATTAAAGAGAGATTAACTGTACTACCAATAACTGCTCCTCCTTCCCCTGTAGGCTCAGGCTTCTGTCTTCTTTCCCAGTCCCCAGGGAGGGTGGGCTAACCAAAACCACAGTCACCATAGCTTCTCTCCCACATGTGAGCAAAGCCCACAGGCACCAGGCCTGACACAACCCCAGTTCACCAAGAGATGTACATCCTTAACATAAAGACACATATTGATGGGGAAGATCCAGCAAGGGAGAGTTGGGAAGCCTGCTAACTACAAACAAAAAGTAGGAGCCTGGACGCTGGGAGCAGCTGTGTTCCCAGCCAGACGTTCATGCTCAGTCCCTGCAAGTGCAGCAGCTACCACAGCTGCACAATGCAGATTTTAGCAGGCTTGCTCCTACTCAAACTGCACTCTAAGTTGCAGAAACGTGCAGTATTGGCTCAGCCTGTGGCAGTGCACAGCCCCAGCATTGCAATTCCCTCAGTGTGAGGACACCAGAGCTTTCTTGGACCCAAGGTGTGATCTGCTTCCTCAACTATCTCCCCACCATGACTGGCTCCCTGGGCTCACAGCCACCCTACCAACATCACTGTTGAACTCTGCAGTGTCTCATTTTCTGATATAAGCAATAATAAGCAAAAAAAACCCACCCCAAAATGCATTCAAAACATTTTCTTCATGTAGCTTACCACTAAAATGTTGGCTAACCAGCACAGGATTATCAGTTCTCCCAGTGGAAGGGACGTGAACAAGTCACCCCACCCTCTGCCATATCAATTTTGAGATCTGTAATGATCACTCACTACACTGACAGCAATGGACTAAAGGCTTCTCATGAAAGCTCATCAAAATGAGTGACATACCCATTCCAAACACTCCAGAGAATTTGTTACTGAACAATTTTATAACTTCTCCATAAAATTAAAGCCTCACTCACTCTTTTCTACAGACTGCCTTTGCAAAAGGCATCAGGGGTTCCTGCTGGATCTGTTGCAGGTTTTGGGTGTGACACTCATGCATTCACAGCTCACAGGTCTCACATTCACAACTCCATGAAAAACTACCTTCTCCCTGCCATCCACTAGTCTCCTTCCTATCCAAGCTGAAGTGAAGCAGTTTGATAAAGTGACCTCAACTTATATCTGTGTTAAACATTTAGCATGACATACCTCCTGGGCAAGTCACAGCAACAACAAAGGTAGCCTGTGAATCATTCCTGTCCCATGTTGAACAAGAATATTTCTCTTTGTTTTCCTCCTCCACCTACTGTTACAAAAACAACTTCCACAATAAGGCACAAGGCTCAGCATAGCTCTGCTGCTGGCAGAGCCAGTGCCAGATGATGCTCTGCAAAAGAAAGTTGCTCTACAACAGTTTAAAATCCCTCTTTCCAGGCAGTCTCCCTGCCAAGTTGAAGTACAAGCCTTTTGCACGTGGGAAAACAGCGCTGCTTGTATGCAGATTGCTCCTAAATATGGCATTTTAATTAACATCTGAGTCATGTTCCAGCTTGTGTAGTAACAGCGTGTAAAATAATCCCTTTAAACGCTTGTGGTACCTACCCCAGTGCAGCAGTGAGATGGGGAAGGACAGGCTCCACACCACCACAGCCCACCATCACCAACTCCTTGTCCTGCAGGACAGGGCTAGGAGCTGGCAGGGGGTCAGACCTATACCCAAGGCACCCATGGCTGTGTGCCCCAGAGGCTACCTTGAGCTACCATGGCCTCCCCAGGCAGGTGGAGAGGCTGGAGAGACATCCACAGGAGGCTCATGTGGGTGGAGGGGAGACACCTGGAAATCTCTGATACAATCCTCCCTGTAGCTTTGGTCCTCCTCTGTGCACAGAGAGGAGTATGAAGAGCAGGACACCCCTACAAAACCGCTGCTGCATAGAACCACCTTGCTCCTGGCAGGTCCAGCAGCCAGTCAGGGTGTTCATAGCCTGACCACAAACACCACACCACTCTCCACAACTTAAATGGGATGTCTGGGTGCCTACATGTCTATGTAACAGTTACCTCAGCACCCAACTCTGCAGGGACTCATAAAACTCTCTTTAAAACCTCAACAAACAAGCAAGCAAACAGAAGAACGCCAGAAAACTCACCCCTCTTTTTTAATTTCCCTCCCTCACAGAAAAGCATTACCAAGGCACAGAGTTTCTCTCTTTGTTTTTTAAAAACCAGAAATATAGTGCTTTCATTGTGCACTGCCAGGTGTGAATATCACATCTAACATTTAAGAAATCTTAGACTTTTTAGAGGGAAGAGAGTCTGGTTTACCCTACAGGCACAGAATTTGGAAGGGCAGACAAGCTAGTTTCAACTGACAGCAGAGCAAGTGTGGCTGTGAACAGGATCAGCTGCAGCAGTGCTGGCCAATGCTGAGCTCAGTATCCTACTTTTGAAAGGGGGGAGGGAGGGGGGGATAAAAAAAGAGACAGAGAGAGAGGAAAGCTCCCTTACCTTGTGACTACAGCCAACAGAGCTTAGGGCCTTCATCACTTCATCACACACACATTTAAGTCAGTGAATTCTTATCTAGAGGGCAATTTTCATCCTCTTACTCTGCTCAAAGCCAAATGACTCCTCCTTTCTGTCCCTTAGCACAACACCTGCTCCCCAAGACCTAAAACAACCTGATTTTTATTTTTCTTTTCTCCAGACTTGAAAGTTTGAACTAAAAGACAAAAGGAAATGGTTGACACAAGAACTAAATATGGAATTGTGCAACCTCATTAATCAACACGAAGAGCTCTCAGACATGAAGACATTCTGACAAGGCAACTTGTACAAACTCCAGGAAGAACACTGCATCACACATCCTGTGTGTATGTAAATGCTCCTGACTGGTCTCATGGGGTGCACACCCTACATGCCTGCATTTGAACTCAAAGGTGCGGTCACTGGCCATGTTTCCCTGATTCTGGACCACCCCAACAGCACATGATCCCCAGTGTTTCAACAACAACCAGGATAAAAAGTGGAAACCCAAACCACTACCTGTTTCCCCACACCCCCTTTTTTACCCATTTGAACTTGCAATCCAGGGGAAACTGACAGATTACAAAGCTTTACAGTGGAAATTCATCCCCGACTTGTGGTACTCTCCCTCTGCTCTGTTTTACATGCTCCTAACAGTAACCAGACCAAAACACAGGCACATAAAGAGCCAAAATCCTAAAACAGCACAAGGGCAAAGGCCATTACAAAGACTTTGGTGAAGCTGAGCTAAACGCAGGCTTTTATTCTGTGTTATAATATTGCTTTGTCATTCTCCAGTGGCCAGGAACAGTGCTGCTGCTGCTGCTTTCTTCTTCAGAAACTTGCCCCAATCTGAAAATTATAAAATTGCAAAATCCTTTCTGTTCTAACCTGCCTGAATACAGCCGCGTTTCCCTGTGAGGTTCACTCCATTAGCTGATTAAAAGCTATAGATCATGCTGTCTTGGACACATTCAGGCCAGTATGAATAAGACCTGTCAGAAAAGCTTCCAGCACAACTGGTATCTTTGAAATTGCTAAGGCCACAGTTAATAAAACTTCCTGTTCAATCGTTCTTCCAGCCTGTGACACGAACAGGCAGAGAAATTTATGGCATCCTTTGAAATTACATATTTAAAAGTGAGTTACAGGTACAGCAGCTGTAATTCCCAAACCACAAAATATTAGCCCAAAAGAATGCCAAAGCCATTGCTGCCTGTCAGCATGAGACCTGCAAACAATAAAGTTAATAAAAAACACTAATTAATTCTTGCTCCAATTTCTGGATTTGCTTCCTACAGACTAAGAAAAACTCTGAACTTTCTCTATAGACAACTTTCTTCATATCCATCTGTTTACAATACAATACAATAAACCAGGTTGGAAGAGACCTTCAAGATCATCGCGTCCAACCCATCAACCAATCCAACCCACCCAACAACTAAACCATGGCACCAAGCACCCCATCAAGTCTCCTCCTGAACACCTCCAGTGAAGGTGACTCCACCACTTCCATGGGTAGCCGATTCCAATGGGCAATCACTCTCTCTGTGTAGAACTTCTTCCTAACATCCAGCCTAAACCTGCCCTGGCGCAGCCTGAGACTGTGTCCTCTTGTTCTGGTACTGGCTGCCTGGGAGAAGAGACCAACCTCTGCCTGGCTACAACCTCCCTTCAGGTAGTTTACTCCCATCACTCCTAAAAACACTAAAGGAAACACTCCTCAAACCGAAGCATCTGTTAGTGACTGTTCTTGAAAGCTCTCAGTTCACCAAGAGCAGGACTGAACATAGGAAAGGACCAGAATAAAAGAGATTTTCAGGGTTTACAAAATAACTGCTCTATTGCTTCTCAGCTACAAGAGATCTTTCCCCACGTGCCAGGACTGCCAGAATACAATAGAATAAACCAGGTTGGAAGAGACCTTCAAGATCATCGCATCCAACGCATCAATCAATCCAACCCACCTAAACAACTAAACTATGGCACCAAGCACCCCATCAAGTCTCCTCCTGAACACCTCCAATGAAGGTGACTCCACCACCTCCATGGGCAGCCCATTCCAATGGGCAACCACTCTCTCTGTACAGAACTTCTTCCTAACATCCAGCCTAAACCTCCCCTGAGGTCAGTCCCTGGTATTCACAAGGCGCTTCCGTCATGCTTAAAATTCAGCTGCGCCACCAACAGTGGGAATCTACACTCACGTGGGAGGTCTCACCTCTTCTGTGCTATTAATAAAATGCCAGTATCTCTAACTAAATTAGGCAAGTAAATTAAGAGAATGCAACTAGTTTTTGAGCATCCTTAAGCTTACTTGACTTTCACCTCTGACATCAGTTTTGTCTTGATGAGACAGTGTAGAAACCAGCAAGTTTCCTCTGCCCAAGTAAATTACCCGTTTCATTCTGTTAAATGAAAATTCAGTCCTTACAAAAGCACTCTATAAAGGCACCTGGATACATCACTGTACTTTTATTAGTACCATGGCACATCCCCTATTACAGGGGATTTACAAGACTTCCTAGAGGCTCAGCAAACCTTCTAACTCTTACAAACTTCATAAGATAAATTAGTTAAGACTTTTCATCTGCACATTACAAAGATATTTAAGCACTTGAGTTTTAGAACAACAAAATCAGAATCTCATCAAATTGATAGCTGCACACTGTTTACCCAAATAGTTTATCCTTATCTACCTCAAATTATTTTCAATGAGGCTGTAAGGGTTCCCAGTATATTCAGCATTCACGGCCACAAAACAAATCATTTATGCAAATAGTTTTAGCTCAGTTTTCGTCAGCCAGCTCCTTACCATGTCCCCATCTCAAGCTCAGAAGACACACACAAAAAGACTAATTAATTATTACTCCTTTTTCACCTGCCATTCTGCATGAATGGTACCCTGTGAGTATTTGCAAATGTTCTGTGACCTCATTAATTATTTTGCTGTAGGATGTAGGAAAAAATAGCTTTTCAAAGTGACAGGGAATCATTTACAACCTGCATAGTCTGGCAAATGACTTAAGTGTTCTTCATGTGGTATTACTGAAAAATGTATGCTTGGTGTTAAAACAGTCTCCACTTTCAGAGAAGAAAAAGTACAGAGGGAAAAATAAATATAATTTCTAATCATGGCTACATTTGCTCTTGGAAAAAAAGGGGGAAAACCCATATTCTACAATTTATTCTTACTCCCCCATTTAATAAACATTTAACAACAAAGGCTACCAGATCTTGTCCACTTTGAAGATCGAAGAACTCAAATTTAACAGTAATTATCCTTACTGATGGATCACACAAAAAGAGTGTTTCTCCAGAAAAAGGGCTTAGAGCTGAGCTACAGAATATGAACAGCGTTTAGAATTTAGACTCTGCTCATCTGCCCAGCCTGTCAGGGTCCCTCTGCAGAACTCTCCTACCCTCGAACAGACCAACACCTGCCCCCAGCTTGGTGTCATCTGCAAACTTACTGATGATGGACTCAATACCCTCATCCAGATCATTGACAAAGATATTAAAGAGCATGGGGCCCAGCACTGATCCCTGGGGGACACCACTAGTGCCTGGCTACCAGCTGGATGTGGCACCATTCACCACCACTCTCTGGGCACAGCTCTCCAGCCAGTTCCTTTATTAACTTTAGAAAAGAGAGGGACTTTGGGGAAAACAGGAAGGGTAGATTTAATCCTTTTTTCACTCTTCATTTCCTAAAAGATTTCCAGTGGCACCATGAATGCACAGTTCAGCTGAATGCAAACTAGCTTGCTTTTTTTCCCAGTTTGTTTTTGCAAAGACCTCATAGATAATCCACTGTAAACTGCCAAACAGGTTGAAAGTTCCTGTGCAAAAAGGCTGGGAAGCAAAGCAGACATGCAAGCAACTCCCACAAGGGAGAGGTCAGATAATGTATGACTACCACAGACATTAGAAGAGAATCCAGAGCTTAGCAGATGGTGTCATTTGGGTTTTTTTTTACTTCTAGACTTTTTTTCACTCCCAACTCATGATTTCTGTTACATCCTTGTTGATCACCTGCTGTCATGTGAAACTGGAAAGAAAACAGCATTTATCTCAAAAAGCAGTATTAAAAAAAGTGATCATCAAGGCTCCTAGAAGCCTCAACCTTCAAAAATACCAACTTGGCTTCCTAGGGCGGCAAGACTGTGAAGTAAGGACAAAAGACATTACTAGAACAGCAACTTGACTGATAGCACCAAGTTTACAAAAGTAAGTTTTCAAGACTCATAAGCTACTTCAGTCAACTAAACCTGCCCCTTGGTTGAACTCATATAGAGGTATCAAACAAACATTACCAAAATAAAACCCTAAATCTGTGCCATCTGCACTTGTAACAAGAAATACAGAGAACTGAAGGAAATACTTGGATCAGGACAAGAGTAATAAAAGGTCTGGACCTGTGAAGTGATCAGATTTGCTCCAAGGTCAGCAAACACATCAAGGGTTCCTGCAAATAGAAATGAACTTGCTTGTTCTCAGCAATGACAGCCCACAGAACAAGAACTTACAGGCTCCAACTGCAGCAAGGAAGATCTAATTTAGGCATTAGGGAACAGTAAAGATAACCCTAGCCATGTTTGCTGAGGGAGCCTGTAGAATTTTCCAGCTTTTACAAACTGAACAGGCCAAAAATGGTGAAGATATTCTACTGGGTATAAGGAGGTGGACTCCTGAAATAATTCCCAGAGGTGTTCTTATGAGCATATGATAAGACTTCTGGACTGAGAGATAGTAAACTCCCAGTATCAAGAACACAGACTTGGAGTTCTTTGTGAGCAAGGACAGGAGGAAGGACAACGCTGCTGAAGGATGGAAGGACATCATTTGCTTTCAGAACTCTCAGTGGCTGGTATTGCTCAGGCTCAAGATGGTAAATTAGTGATTCCATTGTTATATAAATGGTTAACCACAATACATGCATTGCTTGCTTAGTGCTAAACATGGGCGTAATTAGAGGGGAAAGAACATGAGCAAGGTTTTGACAAATACCCAGCCAACATGGCAGATCCTTTGTCTTGGGATCTCCAAGCACCTTCACCAGGCTACCACTGCAGCTGCTGACATTTCCCACTTTACTCAAAGAGATAAAGCAGACAGAAAGCTTGGTTTTCTGCCTGCAACAAGGCTGTGGTGACAGGAGGTAGAAACACCCCAAACAGTGCTTTTCACACAATCTTCCCATCCTCCCAGCACTGTTTTAACTGCTGTGAGATTCCCAGTGGACATAAATCCACTGACTTCTTAATGACTGCTTGAGGTCACAGAGCATCTTCCCTAAACTGAGTAACAGCAGGGACTCTAGAGGATTGAGAAGTAACTCACTAGGGGAAAATCTGGGTCTGAAATCATCTGACAGAAGACCTGAGGTGGCTGCCAGGAGCTCAGCAGGCTCTGGAACTGCTTTAGCTTCCACATCCATATGTCTGTGCCTTGGCTTTTTCCACTAAAAGCAGGGATTTAGAAGACTAGACAGCTACCATTGATGAACACTGGAACCCAGGGTATGAGCAATGTTTCAGTCACCTCTGTCTGTCCTCTATTTTGTATTAGAGGACGTTTAGTTTTTAAAACTATGTGGGTATATACATAAACAATGTGCATATGTTCATAAACAAGTCAAGAAAGCTGGGGAGGGACATTCACGAAGGACTAGGCAGAATGGATTTAAGATGGAAGAGGGCAGATTCAGACTGGACATTAGGAAGAAATTCTTTACAGTGAGGGTGGTGAGAAAAGGTTGGTGAAGGAGGTTATGGATGCCCCCTCACTGCAGGTATTCAGGTTGAACAGGGCCTTGAGCAATCTGGTCTACTGGAAAGTGTTCATGCCTTTGGTGGGGGGATTGGAACTAGATGATCTTTAAGGTCCCTTGCAACCCAAATCATTCTATGATTTCCAGCCAAATCTAATTCTAAAATTACAAGTTCACTTCCAGCTCAAAGGAATGACAGTGCAGTTACCTTTGCAGTAACATCTGCTCCAAGCACTTGCTTGCATGTTTGCTGTCCCCAGCAAACAAGACAACACTGCTCTAGTGCAAATGGAGGCTTGGAAAAGGAGGTAAAGCCCCCATCCATTTCTCAGCCTCACCAAAGAGCTGGTAGAGATTTCATAAACTATTGAAACTGTCTGACAATGGCCAAAAGCAAAATTCACTCCCAAGTCTATGAAATATGTTAGATTAAAAATAAAATTTATTTGAAACCCCAAAACTCCTTGCACACTGCCAGCACTTTAGAAGAGGCACCGTGAAACCCAGGCATCGAAAGTAGCCAGGGTCACACGCTGCCAGATGTGGCTTCCTTCTTGTGAGGACTTACAAGATCACTCCAAGGCAAAAACTTTGTCCCCAGAAGCTTCATTTATACTGTGCTGAAGAAATGCTAAGCCAGTGTATTGGGGTTTTCAAAGACTTAGCAGCATGCAATGTACACCTTCACATAGAATCACCAAGGTTGGAAGAGACCTCAAATACCATAAAGTCCAACCCGTCACCACAGACCTCATGACTAAACCATAGCACCAAGTGTCACATCCAATCCCCTCTTGAACACCTCCAGGGATGGTGACTCCACCACCTCCCTGGGCAATGATGCTCAACTGCAGGCTTCTCCTGGAAGACATCACTTACACTGAATGCCACCTTCCTAGATGGTTTTGAGCCCAGGTTCTAGCAGGACCATCAGTTCTTCATGTCCTGCCATTCGCCAATGAACACCACATCCAGCTTCAGCAAAACAGTGTTGTTAATTATTTAAAGATAAGTAGTCCACTTAGACCCAGTTCTCAGCTGCCTCTGCTGAGGAACTTCCAGAGCCCTTCACTCTGCATACCTGAGATCTTAAAACTTTTCTAAAGGAAAATGAGTAACAACAAGCGCCCAAGTACCTGCCTGCCATCTGCAGCTCTAGACCACCTACAAAGATGTGACAATTTATGCCCTCTGGCCTAACACTTCTTCTCAGTTGCAAGTATATACACCGAGTCCAAGAAATTTAGGTACAAGTTTGTGTTTTCCATCATTCTTGCTCATCTTCTAAAGGCTGCTGCTGTTGTAGGTGCCAGCTTGGGACATTTACTCAGCTTTTTTTGAAACATACCAGCTGATAGCTAATTTAGGTTATGTTTTCAACATCCACTCTAATAGGTGGGATCAGGTCTCTAAGTCTGACTTTCATTACAGGATGTGGTGCTTCCTGAGCATCATTAATACTGAGCCTACAGCTACTTACTGAAAATGAAAGGGAATGCTACTGAAGAAAATATCTATGAACTGTAGCTTATGATACAATCACCATGGCATATTTCTACATGATAATTCAATTGTCACCACCCTAGAGATACACAAACTTTGTTCAGGTCAATCAGTCTGTTATCAAACATAAAACAGCTATTTAGAGCTGCAATTAGCAATGAAGATTAGGTGAACATCGGTTCAACTCTTCATGTATTTGCATATCATTAATTTTCATGCACAGTGTTACTGGATAAAACAAACAGTCTATATGAACACCTCTTTTTGATTGCCTTGCACTGCATCGTTTCACTCATCTAACACAGCTTTACCCAGTGCTCATGCAACCATTTACATACTCTCAGTGCTACAAAATCTAAGGTTATTTCAAACTACTTATGTTAAATGTCTGTTTGAAGATGTTTCCTACAAATCTTCTAGACCTGAAGTAGATCAGCTGAAGTGCAGGTTAAGAGTCAGATGGCATCAGTTCTTTAAGGACTGTGCTCAGTGATTTTCTTGGCTATCCTCTCAAAACTGCAAATACCACCCAACGTGGAGAATAAGAGTTCAGACTCTACCAAATCATAGCTATGCAACGGGGTTTATATTAAATAGCTGCAGGCCCATAAGCATGCCAAAAGTGGATCATTACTGTCACTTATTATATCAGTAGCACAGGCTGTTTGGAGACGGTCTGTGTTTTGAATTACACCTGCACTGTTCCTTATGGAACTGCAACACAGCTTCAGCAGGTTTCTCTCTAAAGCTGAGCACTAAATCACCACTACCTGCAGCAAGAGACTGCTAACACGACCCATGGCACATCTTATAGCTACTTCTCTGATCTGAAGACCACTACCTACCCTTAAAATCCTTAAGTGAAAAAACATATTGCCAGATATTTCAACAGTTGCTAACTTCTTAAAGAGCACACCTAACATCACTGTTCTCTAAAGCCTTTCCCTTCAGACATCATCTATTACACTCACTTAGGCACTGCCTCCAGAAACTAAACTACAAGCTTTTGCTTGCCAGGGGCAGATGATGAGTGGAAAGCCTGCTCTGATTTGAAATCCTGTATTTTCCTGGTTTAGCAAGGGAAAGTGGAGGAGAAACATATAGTTCTCTACTCAACTATCCCAGCATTATTGGCACATCCGTTTCCCATGTTCCTGTGTCCCACAGATGGGGCACCCCAGCTCCTGCCCACTGGCTGCCCAGCAAGGTTGTCACTATTCCCTGCACCATCTTGCAGAGCTGAACACTGTCATTCCTAAGCAGGTCTCACTTGTTTGGTTCCTTTTTTAGTCATAATTATTCTTGTGAGAAAATGTCTTTCCAAGCTCCTGCAGCCAGGGTAATGCCTTTGGGATCATTTCTTTGGTACCACAACAGCTGCCCTTTGTACCTCAACTCCACCACATGTGCCAGAAAAGCTGTCCCCACAGACTCTTTAATAAGAACAAGCCATGACTCATTGAATTTAAACACCCTTAGACCTAGCAGCTACAAATTTAGCACAGAACTGCAAAGTTTTCTGCCCTTGACTTCTACCCAGCCTTGCACAAAAGTATCCCAACCCGACAGAGGGAGTATGCTTCACCCTGTGTCACCTTTGTAGGAAAGCAGTGTAGAAGGTGATGGAGAAGGATCCATCCAACCCCCATAGATTGGTACCGAGGCTGGCCAGGCCCTCAGGGGAAAGGGGGGAAAGGGGGGGGGGGGGGGGGGGGAAGGAGGGGAGAGGGAGGGGAATGGGGGGAAGAAATCCCTCACCTTGTTCAACAGCTGGGTCCTCAGAGCTGCTTGCAGTCACAAAAAAAAAAAAAAAATGAGAAAATGCTGCCCCTGCAGCTTCAGGCTTGGAAGCAGCATAGGGACAACTGTATAAGCCCTTTGCCACCACCAATGAAGGACCTACGGATAGAGGCACTATACTCTGGCAGGGTGTCTTGTCCCTGTGCCCCTGGGTGAGAAGAGCACTCAGCTGCTCTTCTCCTCCAGGCAAATATTTCCATTTTCTCATCACACTTGAATCAACTCTGTAGTCACTTCCCCAGCAAACATGATTACAGCTACACATTTTCTCATATCCTTTAAATTAAGAGTGGATTTTTCACATACACAGTTGCTTTCCTACACATTTGTTTATCCGACTATTTACATTGGCATTTAGTCACTCTTGTAACCATTACGAACCAGCCACTGGCGAGACCAAGCCAGCATGCTGTCCTGCAAATGGCCATAGCCTGTTAATCCTGCTGCAATAACTGCTGCTTTCTTCACATACTCATTTAAGCTGACATTTCTCCAGAGCAGATTCATTATCACGGCTGTCAGCCAGCAAGTCCATCTTCCCTTGGGAAGCTTCTGCCTTCTTGATTGCCTCGTTCCTGTGACCTGTGGCAGGTCTGGTCCTGTTTGCATTCAGCCTCCCTGGGGTCATGTAAAACTAAGGGGGAAGCGGGAAGAATCCCATCAGAGGCTTTCTATGCTAGTATGTCCTACATTAATGTTTGATGCTGATGGGCAGTGAGGTGGGGGCAGGATTGCTGCAGGGCAGGTTTTGGGCAGGAGCAGGTGTGTGGGGCCAAGAGGCCTGTAGACACCTTCACTAATGGTCTTCAGAAAAGACATTCCAGCACCTCTGATGTGACCTATTAACAGGTTGCAGGATGCAGTAATGAATATAGAGGAAAAAAGCACGTCTGGCAAAGTAGGCTACTGAGCCTGCACTTTGAAGAGAAATTCATACATTAGACTTTTGCTGTGTTAGAACTATTGGCAAAGGTATATAAATACAGTTCTATACATTTACATTCCCCTCACTGCTACTGCCAACTGTGCCCATGCCTGAATTTCCTGGACTGCACGACAGAAACCACCATCAATACGGCTGGTGGTGGAAGCCAATGAGGAACTGAAAATGGTGGGTTTTACACAACATCCACTCAATGATATTTATTAAATTACCAGGGTGCTTTTCCAGAGACCAATTTTTCCTGTCTCACTCTCTGCTTCTGCAGTTCTCCAGATCAACCGAGAACCCCAGACAGACAAATGAGGGATCAAAGAATTACTTAGGCAAATGGAAAACTGGAAAAGAACCTGAAAATCAACCAGAAACGGGACCTGAAATTCTCCCTTTATCACTCTTTTGATACTGTGATGATAAGAAGCTTATTTGTACCTTGGAAGGCTGAATTTTTCTCATCCCTTTGGAGAAGCAAAGTGAAAACAGTGAAACAAGCAGTATCCAAACCAGGCATGAAATGTCACCACAAAAGGCACAGCTATGCACAGATAAGCAAAACGCATATAGCAGTAATAACAGGTGTGTTTGACAGGAAGGGGACTGTCTCTCCTCTGCAAAGAAGGGCAATTAGAACTATCTAACATTCCAACCACTTCTCATAGGGCTGTTTTGTTTGATTACCTTTTGGTTTTTTAAATGATGGCAGGGCTGAAACACATTTTGCCAACATTCAAAACAAGTTTTTGTGATGCTCATAACAGTGGAAATGAAGAGCAGGTTGCTCTCCATCATTATGTACCCAGCACTTACCAACCAAAGCGTGCAGCACTCATGAGGCATCCCTCTCTCACCCACAGAAGAGATATTTGTTTTTTTACCTAGGTAATCTGCAGCTTCTTAGGAAAGCCTATACACTTTTCACCACAAATTTCTAACACTCCTTAAATGATGGCTGAAGGTCAGCAGTTAATATTTCCCCTGAGAATGGATGCGTTCTGTTGCCCTTCAGAATAAATATTTGTGGTAATACTGCTAAGAGCAAGATGCACCCTGCTCTGGCTCCCTGAAGAGAAAGAGCAGGGCCCGCCCTCCACTCTCTTTTCAATCTTTAGCTTTGATGTTACTGCTTTAACTCAGCCCTCAGCGATTGCAGTCGTAAAGAAACTCCTTGACACAACACAGTGACCATAAGACTGGCTGGAGCACTGGGACTTTTCTTCAGAGGGGAAGAGGGACACCCCTTGACTATCAAAGAAAGGTTGGGGAACACCAACATTCAGCCTGAATTACCAGATGCAGTGAGTCATCTCCCCAGTTTCACATCTGCCATCGTAGCCTTGGCGTCAGCAATGCTGCGGATTTCACAAACAACAACGCAAACACCTCACGCTTGGACTTTCCTGGAGGACAAAGCCTGCTTCTGCTATATACTCTGTAAGGGGCCAGCAGCTATGGTACTCTGTGGCAGAGCAGCCTAGTCCTGGGCAGTTTTCACTCCTTGGAGATGTGGCTACAGAAGAAATGTCCAAACATTTCTACACAGATGTCTCTCCACCTCTTTTATCACTCCTCATGATGCCAAAACCGAAGACTTTTTCACTTGCATAGTTCTTAGGACCTTTCTCCTTATTTTGTGGAGAACGTGGAGATTTAGCATCCTTGCCCTAAGCATTCCTCTCACAGGAGTGACAGAAGAAATACCTGTATCTCCCAAGGGAAGGAATTAAGCTAGTATCTCAGTGCAAGCATCCTTCAAGGGGATGCTGACAGTAGTGTCTGCCGTTAATGCAGCTGCAATAGCTTGTATGTATCAGCATGGGTATCCAGCTGGAAACACTCAGAAGCATCGATCTCAAACTCCTCGACCCTGGCACCAAAATGTACAGTGGGACTACTTCCTGATCATCAGCGTGCACGTGCTGCCCACCTGAGATAGATTTGCCATCATCCTCCATCAACTATTCTTGCTCCTACAAAAGTAGTTCATTTAGAGTTAGTGGGATCTATGCAGCATATTTTCAGTATCTATTACATCCCGTTGATGATGTCTATAAATTACTTAGAGAAACCAGCTGTAAAATTACTAAATTGCTGATGACATAAAACTGAAGGGAGTAATAAATACAAAGCAACCACAAGAGAGATCCAGAGGGATTCAGATCACTTATGTAACTAGGCCAGTACATTGAAAATGAAATTTACTGCAGAGGAGACAAAATATTGCTCAGCTATCGTAAGAATGCATAAGCAAAAAACCTGCACTTCAGGAGTAAAGCACAAGAGAACAGAACTGTGAAACAGCAGCAGAATCTCTCTTGAAGAAAAAAAAACTAAGGCAGCAGAGTCACTGCTCTGATGGGACCTGTGGTAGCTGGGAACATGCACAGCCTGGGCAGGGCACTGAGCAATTTGGTGGTCATACTCCCTTCAGAGACTACAGGGCAGGTACAGGAGCAGGCTGCAAGTGGAGGTGGTGAACTGATAGCATCCTTCCTTAGCAGGCAGCATTGCTGCTTGATTGCGAGCCCTACCAAGGGCAAACCAAGCTGCTCGGGAATGGGACAAGATCATCCTTGGACCCTCGGGCCCTGACTCCAGGTACCTGAGCCAAATGAAAGCTCTGAACTGAGACATGCACTGAGGCATGGGAAGGCATGAAGGGGTTGTGGATATAAACAACAGCTTCCCATATTATCTAAGTAGGGACAAATTTGTCTCCAAAAGGCAAGCAAAGTCACCTGTGTGTTACTTCACACACTCATTAAACCTGTGACGGTCCAGAGGCTGGAGTTCAGGGAGAACTGGAGCACAACGCAGCAGCTTGATAATCCCATCAGGGACAGCTCCACCAGAGCTGTACTATAGCCCAGCCAATATTTCAACACTGACGCCAGGAGCTGAGGGATCATGGCAACGGCATTCACCTGTCCCAGGCACCAGGAGTCCAGCAGCAAGGGCTGCACTGACAGGTATGGTCATTGTGTAGCAGAGGGGAGGAAAGGAGGATTCTAAGGTGGGGAGAAGCCAGCTGCCAAGTCTGGGCATTTCTCAGCATGACATTTTTTTAAAGCTCTGAACTTCATCTGTTTTGCCCAGGTCCTCACAAAGATGGGAGGAGGCATGCCTGCCACCAGGCACCTCAAATCCCCACTCCCCAAGTATCTCACCGGTGCCAAGCAACATACTTCCCCCTGATCTCACTCTTGGTTGAAATTTGCTCCCATTACAAAATTTAAATGAAATGTGCCAAAGCAGCAGTTTTCCTGACCTTCATAGGAAATTTCAGCCAAGGTGTTTACAATCCAGAAACATGACAAACAGATGAAGTCCCAAAGTACAGGAAGTCAGTCAAAGGACTTGATTTGCAAGGTCTGCTACCTGCATTGCATACAATATTTAAAATTTACACAGAGAGGATCCCCACTATAAAACATGCAAGAACTGCCTCATGAATACAGAGAAGGATGTGCTGTAATAGAAGAGATCACTGGGTTGATGTTCCTGCCTTCAGCGAAAGGTGAAAGTCTTGAGGTGAAAGTCTTCATTCAGTGCTGCCAGGTCCTGAGCAATCCTGTAAGATACTAGTTGCCCCCACCTTCCCCTTCCCAAAAATGCTTAATGTTTTCTCAGCCACTTGCAGGACAAAGCCTTCCAGGTAACCATGCAATACAGCAAACATTCTCTCCTCACCTCTGCAGAAGCAGTTCTATCCAACCTGGTCTATTCTATTCTACTCTATATCCTCAAGCATGGTACTTTTTTAGCTGTATTTTCATATGCATAACAGAAGATCTGACACAGACTTATATAATCTCTGAAATAAATAAATAATTCTGATATTCAACTCGATGTATCCAACAAGCATGAGGGAAGTCAGGAAATTTAAAGCAAAATCTGCCCAGGGCAGTGGTGGAGTCACCATCCCTGGAGGCATTTAAATGGTGTGTGAACCTGGTACTTAAGGACATGGTTTAGCAGTGACCTTGCAGTGCTGGGAGACAAAGGTTGGACTAGATGATCTTGAGGGTCTCTTCCAACCAAAGACATTCTGTGATTCTGTAATTTAAGTGGAAAACGCAGAATAGCCTCAAAAAGTAAAACCACTGAGGCAAAGAACGCTCTTGAAAACGCAACTGAAAAATGTTATTAGATGAGTTTAGGAGAATAGAAAATGAAGAAAATAATCAGCATTGATAAGCCAAATAATCCCCCAGTCCTAGATGCTCTTTCACATGAGAGATTTTTGTCTCTAAATCTGCACCATGTTTTTCAATACAGAAAAGTTGAGGGTTTCTTCATTTCCCATTTTCTTTCGAGATGTAACACGGGCAGCTGCCTGCGTTAGCTTAATCATTGCCTCTCAGTCTAAATGGGAGTTTCCCACATGTCTTTCCCCTTCTTTATTTAGGCTGTGTCCCTCCACAGCACCATACTCTCCTGGGACAAAGAGGTTCATGCCTCCCAGGTCCCCTGGGGTCTCTTTTGAACTCACTGTCACCCTCAGCCCTGTCTGAGGGAGGGAATGAGCTTTCCAAAATGCTGAGTCTCTCCGAAATGAATGAAAATTGACAATGAGACACAGGGTCAGAAGGAGCCAGCAGGCATGCAGCCTCCTGCCTATCCATGGTGTGGAGGACAGAAGGGGGAGCCTGGAGACATTAAAAAAAAACAACAGGGGACATGGGGAACTTGGCAGGGAGGGATTTGGGATTTCCATGTTTGGGTCACACAGGCATACAGCTGCTTTTAGCAGTTAAACCCAAATTGTTCGCTTTCCATTTGAGGCTTCAGTTTTTTTCTTCCACCTAAAGAACTGCTCCCTAGCAACCAGCACCAGAACAAGGGGACACAGTCTCAAGCTGCAACACGGGAAGTTTAGGCTCGAGGTGAGGAGAAAGTTCTTCACCGAGAGAGTGATTCGCCATTGGAATGTGCTGCCCCGAGAGGTGGTGGAGTCACCGTCCCTGGAGGTGTTCAAGAGGGGACTGGACGTGGCACTTGGTCTAGTCGTGGGGTCTGTGGTGACAGGTTGGACTCAATGATCTTCGAGGTCTCTTCCAACCTTAGCGATACTGTGATACTGTGTGATTTCAGCTCTCATTTCCACCATGCACCAAGGCTTCTGATCTAGGACCCCCTAAATAACAGTGCTAAATTGGGAGGTCTCTCAAAATCTGTATTGCTTTGCAGTGTCTATTGCAGGATTTCCACTGGCAGCATCCAGTGGAAATAAATAACCCAGCAAACAAGTGAAGAAACTGATGGTTTGGGGTTTTTTTCCACTCCCTCCCAGTAAGATTTCAAACCAGACATCAGTTCATGAATAAAGAAAAGGTTGTTTTGGTTTTGTTCCTAAGATAATGACATTTTGTGTATTTTTAGTACCAAGGAAAATAGATATAGAAGAAAAAGAATGAAAGCAGCATGGATCCCAGAATCCAGTTTTCTGGATCTCCATCACCTCTAGTCTATAGCTCTGTATTCCCACTTTTTCACAAAAAGAAGACCTGAGCCTTCTTGGGTGTCAACACATGATTTGAAGCAATACTGAGGTCAGTAGGACAAACAATTCATGCTCCTCCACTGACTACCAGGTCACTCCAACTTGAGGTTATTTAAAGACATAGCTCCTGACCTGCAACTAATGTCTCGAGCTCCAGCTTCAGCTGCCAATGGAAACATCTCCTTCAGTACCCTGGTTCTCTTTACAGTTTAAAAACTCACTTTGAAACAATCTAAACTACAAACACTGGAGAGGTACACTTTCGGAGTAGTGTCACTAGGGCTGTGACTCAGGAAAAACTGTACTAAGCTCCTGCTGCGACCAGCAGGACTCCAGCACATACCTTAAACCCAACAGGTGCTCAACTGTTTCCTTGATACTGGGACCTGGGCTGGTAACAGTTTGTGGTCACTGAGCTACCCACGCTAGTGCCCACCAGCTGTGCCCAGCTGAGTACAATCACCCTGGAAAAGGTAGTCCCCATACTACAAGCCTCCAGCCTCTACAGAGAAAACACATGGCTTTTCCCAAAGCAATCTCCATCTTTTCCCCATTAATTCTACCTACTTTTTTCCCCTTCTGCTGCATTCATCACTTTTTACATCCCAACTGACTGCAAATAATTGATCCCTGCCCACTCTGAAACCGTTCTTTATGTATTTGTAGATACTGTGCTTCTCCTCAGTCATTTGTCTCTTTGCACAGAGCTCATTCTCAGCTTTTTCTATTACCAGTCTTCTGCTTCTAAACTTTTTCTTTTTCTTGTTATTTTTTTTGTTGATCCCCCATGACTATTTTCTAGGTTAACAATGGCACCCAAAACTAAGTAGAGCACAGGAAACTCTAATGGCTGCAGAGTAATAAATTACTTGCTTTGCATCCAGCATGCTGCTACTCACTAGGAGCCGGCAAGTTTGGATGCCAACACCAAGGGAACTGGGAGAGGCTTAGCTTTCAAAAAGCACAATGCATCACCTCTTGGAAGTACAATGGTGTTTTCCCCAAGCAGTGCCCAGGACCAAGACCCAGTTCTGAAACAGAACCAAGCAAACAAAAATCAAGTGGTTACTTTAAGTAGACTTCCCATAGCTGGAGCTGACAAGTTCAAACCACACTTCAGGAATACTCAGGCAAGCCATCCTGAGACTCTGACTCTTCTCTAGGCCTTTGATTGCTTCCATACTCTTCCATACTCTGAATATTTAAATATTCCTTCCTGACTGCTCACTCTGTTTCCATGAGGCAAAGAAATATGCCTCCTAAGAAGCATCACCGTATTTCCAAAGTCAAACTACGGATAATGTGTACATTCAAAATAAAACACATTGTGCCAAGGACCACATTCTCCTGAAGGAAATCAACAGATGCTGTACACATGTACCACACAGAGCTATTATTACAATGAGATGCTGGAGGGCTTCAGTATCACACAAAACTATGAACCACAAGCACCAAGGAGCCCTTTCATGTGCCAACAGAGTTAGCACCGCTTCTTCCATCCAAACAAGACCCAAGCAATGGATACTCCTCACAGTCTGTCAAAAAAGCTGCATTCACATGCCTCCCCCTAAACAATGCCACCATAGCCAACTTGAATCAAAAAAATCACAAAAAGCAGTGCTTCTGATGGCTAATCCCACTGGGCTCCAGCCAAGCTTGAAAGCCCAGGCAATTGGGGCTGCTGGCATTGTAAAGATGTTATGACATTATGTACAGACATAAGATGGAGAACAGCCTGACCCAGACATGGCAGGCAGGGCCAACACCACCTCAGAGTAACACTGTGACTTCAAAAACTCCAAATGCCCAAGTTTGCTCTGACTGTTCAAGATGCCTCAAGGAAAGGCTTGTTAGGGTACATTGACATATAATCACTTCAGCTGGAAAAGACCTTTAAGATCGAGTCTAACCATTACCTCTAGCAGGTCTGGTGCTAAACCATGTCCCTCAGCACCACAGCTATACACCTCCCTGAAGAAGATCCAGCCTTCATGGACCTCCTGGCCCTTCAAGACTGCCTCCCAAGGGACTCTGCCAGCCAGTCTCCAAAACAGGCCAAAGTCTGCCCACTGGAAGACTTCCCTCCTCCAACCGTCAAGAACTCCATTATTTTCATGATCACTGTGCCCATGACAGCCTCCATTACATCACTCGCATTTTCCATCAAGTCGCCCCCTTAAATGAGCACTGAAGACAAACTTCAGTTTTCCACAGAACCTTTATTGCCTGAAACACACATTTCCCACAACTTACTTTGTACATTTTTAGCAATTGTGACAGGCAGAAAATGCCACCTCCTTTGGCAGACTTGCCTCTGTCATTTTTAGCACTGACAGTCCTGTTTCTTTCAAATACGGACAAACCCCAGGTAAAAGCACTTAATTATAGTGCTGTATGGGTATCCTGGCATCTCCTAAGATTCCTGCATTTGCAGACTCAATACACTGGTTTGTATAGCAGGTTGTTAGTCTTCAGATAATAAATGAATAAATGGTCTCTGATTACCAGCTACTGCTGGTTCTTTCTTAATAAAGATTTGGGAGAAAAAAAGGAGTCCATGACAAATGCAGCCATATATACCAAGAACATCCAGCTGTGTTTTGATATTTCAAATAATAGTTTAAATGGTACATGAATTCTTCTGTCAGCTGTCTCCACAAGCATGAATTTATCCCTGGCATATCAGGGGATAATGGGGACTCGCATCTTCATGCGATGTGGTGAAAGCAAGCACAGGTCTGGTCCTGAGCCCACCCAAGTCAATCAGGTCTTGACTGCCTCTGCAGGCTGAGACCAACCTAAAATCCACTCTGGAATCACAGCACAAGCAGAAAAGCACTGCTATATCCCTTGATATATTTTTAACATGACCTGAAGGACCCAGCTGAATGAACTAGATGACACTCCAATATATCTTTGATCAGTTAATCTTTGGGCAAAGCTTATGTCTTAGAGGCAAGCGTGGCAACAGCATCAGAATGCTAAGGCTAATTATTGAAGTAAAAGATTGTTTGCACTGCATCTGCAGCAAAATGTGAAGTCCATATTGAATATTTCTTCAGCACCTTTTCCAATGTGCTGAACTTGCCTGGCCAAAACTCCTCTGACACGCAGAACCAATACCTAAGATCAGGGGCTCAGATCAGCCAACCACAAAGGTTTAAATTTCATCTGCCAGACACTCTCTTGCCCCCTAATGTGCAACTTTCTGAAAAATCCTAAAGTATACATTTTCAAACCATAACTCTTTCTTTTTGCTGTCAGGTTTCTGAGCCTCTGGAGCACACATGTTTCCTCTCTTTAAGTTCTTTCACACAGGCATGGCATGTAAAAACCGACACGTGTGATGGGGGTGTATTTGAGGGAAAGAGGAAAATTAAATGAATGCAGCAATTCTTTTGAAATCCCACTGTAGTAACCAGGGCTTTACAGGGAGTAAGGAAACACTGAAACACAGGCAATAAAATCACAGAACCTGGCAATAGCTTCACTATTCAAGAAGCACAAAAGCACCAGCATCCGGACCTCAGTAAACTGGAGGTCTAAAATCATCACCACCAAGTAGAGCACGGGGGGGGGAAATCTGTAGGTTATATGCCAACACAGCAGCATGCTTTCAATGCTGCTTCCTCTGCCAAAAAGGAAGGCAGGTTTAAAAACCACAGTCAGAGACAGACTTTGTGGTCCCATTTTCTGTCACACCAGCCTCATCCCCAACACCATCAACACTGATCTGAGCCAGAACAATATCACATTCTTTCATTTGTCTTGATGTTTCTTCTTACTCTGAATTTCCAAGCTGTCCCTCGAGAGGCCAGGAATAACTGCTTAATCAAAACCACCCTGTGGCTTGAGATCAAAAATGCAAACAGCATTTCTTATGAATCTAGCGTTCCTGCTCACAATCCACAAGAATGCCACTTTAGTTACACGACAACATCGCCCTGCTTCAGGTGGCTGAAGAACTTACATTTTCCTGTTTGTATTCAAAGTTATCACCAGTTTGTATTCTAGAAATGAAATTTTAAAAAGCCCCAAACTTAAAGCCCTTCCTACCCAATCCTTTTAAACTACCACTGTATTAAAAGTTACATCATTAAATAAACAATTTCCATGGCTCCAACTAACCAAAGCTTTCCACTGAAGACTTCTGCTTTTGTTTTGTTTTTGAAGGCAAGTATTTAACCATTAGATCCTTGGTTCATACTTGCTTTTGAGGAAAACTGTTGTGAGTAATCAGATCAATAATGTTGCAACTGGGTTGGAATGGGTTATCCAGGGAGGTGCTGGATGAGGCTCTGGCCAGCCTGATCTAGTGTAGGGTGTCCCTGCCCATGGCAGGGGGGTTGGAACTGGATGATCCTTGTGGTCCCTTCCAACCCTGACTGATACTATGATACCATGAACTCTAATTTTCATGGGAAAATTATTTACATACTTCCATTGTTGAAAAGTGATGGAAGATAGGAACCCACCTCTCTTTCAGAGCTGTTGAATATGCAGAACCTCAACAGAACTGGTCTGCTTATTATGTATCAATTTGAGTTTATGCAAAACATAGTATCAATGTATTGCCTTAAAGGCAATAATCCGTTCCCCACACACATACTTCATTCTGTTACTGAATGCCTCGCCTAAAGAATCATTGCAATAATTAATTGTTATTAAAATATTCCAGAAAGCTCTCTCAGGCCATTATTCTCCAGGAAAAAAAAATGCCATTGCATTTGTCACACACAAATGCTGCAAGGAGAAATACAGGATGTTAGGGTTTGGAAGGGCCCTCTGGAGATCTTCAAGATGACATTTAAGTGGCAGCCAGTGTCCCTCCACATGGATCCACCTAGGTTATTTTTCCCATAAATGAGCAAGATGACATTCAGTCCTGCACCATCATTCCCTCTTCCTTTTTGTCTTCCTCTGGCCTGCTTCCTCATCCCCCCTCTGTGCTCCAAACTTTGCCTTCCATCTCTCTTCACAGGACCTGTATAACTCCATTATCGTAACTTGGAAGTTGATAACCAAAGGAGACAAACTCAGGCTTACTTAACTCGGTTTCCTGCCTCTGAGGGCAAAGGGGAAATGAAGACAAGGCCAGTAGGCAGGCACACAGGATTAATTTCAAACGCTGTCCATCTACAAGTTTTCCCACACAATACCCAAGAGACTGCCTAGTGCCAGAGCTCTGCATCTGTACAGCACATCCTAACAACAGCTCCATCTTTCAAAAGGCTGCTTTACAGCTGATAGTAACACCTTCCATGATGAAAAGCACCCAGTGCTTGCTATAAGTCAGTGCCACCGTGCCCATAGTGAAACTAGCTGTTTGCATGACGTTCCTCCAAAGCACTGTCAACACAGTGACTTCTTGGGGTTTTGTAGGTTTGACGGTTGGCTTAAGCATCACAGATTATCACTACCATGTGAGCATTACCTTTCCCAGGCTCCACAAATGAGACAGAATATCTGTTTGGTGCATGTACCTCTGAATCCATACCTGGTGCCTGCAGCCCACCAGAAGGCCATCACAGGCAGAAGCAATTTGTGTCAGCAGAGCTGTGTTGGCACCAGCAAGACTGTGGCACATGATTATTTTGAGATGGCACAGACTACTCTGTACATGCTGCAAATACTGATGGGACTGCAGTTTTTGCCTGATGTGGCTAAAGCCATCCTCCCACTCTGCAGACACAGAGCAAATCCCAGCTGCCACCCTGCAAGAGCATCAACACTCACACATTCCTCTTTAAAGCACTTCCCAGTCACCCGCTAACCCTGACAGTACTTCTGAGAAGCAGACACATCTGTTACTCACAAATTACTAGCTGGGAAGCCAAGAGAGGGAGCTGGAGGCTTGAATATTCAAGGGAACTGCAAGGTGTTAAGGACAGCATTCAGCTACCCTGAATTCCTAGGTCCCTATACTTAGACATCAATGGCCTTGGAGATTTCTGGAGGGCAGTGAAGGCCAGGACATCTGCAGGCACTCCAGTGAAATCGAGCATCAATGTGGTCCTCAATGCCCAACTTCCACCTTGTTTTTGGACTTCCCTAAAGCTCCTTTGAAAACTCCAGTGCTGGAGATGTTCTCACAGGGAACACATGGACCAAACTGCTGATTGAGAAGCCTACAATCTCAGCCTTGTGCTCAGGACCACGCAGTTGTCCTCTCTCTGCACCATCATGCTGCAAAAAGTAACACAAACCCAGGCCTCCATGGGATAGAAACAATAATGCACAAAGATCAAACAACCATGTGAGCAGACACCTGTATGAACTCATACCAGTAAATACAGGTTGTACACCTTCAGGATTTTAACAAAAGCAAAAATATGAAAGCTCTTCCCATGGCTTGAACAATTTACCTACCAGACAAAACAGGTGAATTATGCATTTATTTGCAGAGCAGGAACACAGGTTCTTTTGTCTTGCTCTGTTTAACACTCATGACTGGACAGCCCTTGAGCAAAATGATCTATATTTGAAGTCAGTCCTGCCTCCAGCCAGGTGTTGGACTAGATGCTTTGCAGCAGTCTCTTCCAAACCCAGTTTTTCTCTCTCAGCTCTAGGGTGATTTGCAAAGCTCAGAGTGCAATGCTACAAAACGTGCACCCATCCACAGCCCACTCTTCCCTTTGTGCTCCTTTCTGGTCTTGAGCTGCTCGGCTTGTTAACCTGTTATAGGAAACTGCTTGCTCAGGTGACTGCAGGATGCACATCTGAAAGCAATCCCCCTTTCTCAGAATTGTCTTAAATCACCTTTAGGTGAAAAGCTTGTAAAATGGTGTGTTTTCAAGAAGAAATCACACAGGTCACGATCCCAGGGAGCTGGAGCAGCTTCAGACCAAATGGCTCACAAGTGGGCAGCAAGATGGAAGGTCATACAGCTAGGAGAAAGACAAAAGGAGAAGGAGAGGACAAGGAGACAAAACAAGATATGAAGGAAGGAAGCTGAAGAAAAGAGCAAAAGATTTTCCTTTGTCTCTAAACAGACTAAGCAAGATTGTCAGCTGGTTCAAACTGGTCAGGCATGTCTCTGCCTGCAGAGCTAGCTATGCTGGGGATGGATGAAGCACAGCCATCAGTGATGTGGCTCTAGGAAGGAAAACTCTTGCAGCCACTTGTGTTTTTGCCAGGACACACCTGACAATGTGACACCTGACACAGCTGACAATGCTGATGGTGGAATATCCAGTGCCATTTCCCCCCATTCTTATTTAAAGCATTTCTAGAAGTATTTAAGCTTCTACCCCCAGCATGCAGAAGTCTTAGTGAAGAGCACAATACAAAAGCTTTTACAGCAAAGAAAGGAAAATAAAACTGAGATTGGTTATCTTCCCTGGTCTAACCTTTAACTCAGGCAATACAGCAGACACAAATCCAGCACAGGTGAGGCTAGAAGATTACTGCAACAAGTTTTCTTGAGTCCTGCACTACCTTAATATTTCCAAGCACTCTCTGTGCCTGGTGACATGCAGAGGAGTTGGCTTCTCGGATTGCACATAACACGGCAGGCAGCCACTCCTCAACACAGTGTACTTAAATACAGCTGATGTAGAACAATTGCTATCCTGCAAAACGTTATAATGCAAGAACTACCAGGGCCTTTTAGTACAGTTCTAGAGATGATACAGCTCCTCTGCCTTCATACACTAATTGCACTGAAACTGCATCCAGTGAATGCATGCATATTTAATCAGGTCTGGAGCTGCTGAACACACTGCTATTGCACAGGGTGCTATCAGCCAGAACCATAAATTATTAACTTCTCCAAGTAAAACTTCTGCTGAATAATTTTAGGTTGGCAGTACAATTGTTTGACTGAGGCAAAGCTTGCTTTGTGTATCCCTTTATTATTAATATTCTTCCTGGGTTTCCTACGGCCCTGAAGTGCTGGGAAGGGTCACTGCTCAGTTCAAGACAAGGCCTCCAGGGAGGACGCAGTGCTTCAGACAGACTGTATTATATGCCATGGCTGAATATTTTCTTAAGCAAAGCACCTCCTCGTGGGTCATGTCTAATCTCACCACTAATTATACCTCTTTGTTAAGGCCAAAGAACATATCTGGTAGTCATCTTTATTAGGCAAAGATTAATAAGTAGACATGATCCTGCTTTACAGCCTTCCAAGTAACACACAAAGCACAGCTAAGTGCTGGGAAAAACATGGGGGAAAGATCCAATAAATGAATCTGTGCCTTCCTGAGGCTTCAGTCACTAAATGAAATGAGGCCATGACAGCTTTGCTTTCCTCCACTGAGCTCACACCCCACAGCCCATGGAAGGCATGAGGCTGGGCACACCAGATTTCTCTGCTGTGGCAGGCAGTGCCGGACTCAACTGCCACCTCTACTGCCAGCTTCCCGGGCCGCCCCCACCATCACACCCTTCTGCTTCTGCCCCTCCTCACTGCCGTCCCACCAAACAGCACCTTACTACTGCAGGCAGCCAGTGGGCGTTCACAGAATGCCAGCGCTGGCCGTTGGCAAGGGTACAAACCAGGATAGCTGCACGCTGCTTCTACAAAGCAGAGCTGCTGAGGGCTTGGATCACCTCAGGCTGCCTCCTGCTAGCTGTGCAGGGAGCATAATGCATCTCTACCGATGCTCACAAGAGCTGTTGTAAAACACACACGCATATAAACTAGACAACAAGCAGTCCTGTGTGGTTAAGAGGGGTGCTACCCAGAAGCTGCTGCACAAGTGATGAGGAGCAGAGTTGTTAGGGTTTTATTTCCAGCCTTTACACACTTTTCCTTAAGGAACAGCAAGGTTTGAAGTCATCAGCCCCAGGTGCATCAAGACTTATTCCAGCCTGCTAACCCACTACTCCATGCATTTTGAGAGTCTCAAAATAAATGCATTGTAGAGATACAAACTATCTCTATCCAACATTAATTATTATTAATGCTAATTATTCACCAACATGAAAAGACTCACCACAAAAGAAGCAAAACATATCTTTAGCTGTCACCCTGTGAAAAGGCTGGTGGAGTCGAGCTGGCAGGCATCTGTTTACCAGGGCTTTCTCCCAACAGAGAGGCAGCAATAATAGCAAGGATCCAACACCTAGCTTGAGTGCTGTATTCAATTCTGCCACAGTATAGGAAAGACATGGAGGTCCTGGAGGCCATACAGAGGAAATCAATGAGGCTGGTGAGGGGTTTGGAGGGCAGGTCATAAAAGAATCACCTAAGGAAACAGATTGTTTAGTCCAGAGAAGAGATGGCTGAGGGGAGATCTTACTGCTCTCTACAACTACCTGAAAGGAGGTTGTAATGAGGCCAACACTGGTCTCCTCCCAAGTAATCAGCAATAGAATGAGTGGAAATGGGCTGAAGTTGTGCCAGGGGAGGTGTAGATTGGATATTGCAAAAAAATTCATTACTGAAAGCGTGGTGAGGCATTGGAGCAGGCTGCTCAGGGAGGTGGTGGAGTCACCATCCCTGGAAGTGGTCAAGAAGTGTGTAGATGTGGCACTTCAGGCTACAGTTCAGTGGTCATGGCAGTTGGCTTAAATTGTCTTAAAGGTTTTTTCCAACCTTACTGATTCCATGATTATAAAACAGTAATCTTGAGGCAAAAAATGGAATGCATGCAAAAAAAAAAAAAAAAGGAATGTATGCTGTGCAGTACCTGCTATTTATCAAGCAAATATCAAGCAAAGCTATATGTATCGGTTCATGGTTGTCACACCTCCCTCTAAACAAGGCAATCAATGTTATCCACACTATTAAGTCCCACGCAAAAGCCATGCCCAACCTACCGCTTGGTCAACTGAATTTGGTGAAGTCCCATGAAAATTGACACTCTGGACCACAATCCCCCATATGCATCCCCATCATAAGTTTTACACAGTTCTGAGTCTGAATTCAAGGAAACCAGTAAAAGAAACCACTCTAGCTCAGCTGACAAAAATCTTCTGTCATGGGCAGCCCAGGAACATTTACACGCACATTTATCTGGTTTAATTTCATGTTTTGGCTAAGCAGGTGTAACTTGAGGTAGGACCTGCTCCAACTCGTGCATCCAAAGTGATCTCACTGACCTCAGTGGAAGTCTCATGCAATTAGGCCACCAGCCAAATTCTGACCCTGGGGAAATCCTACATATAGGTCTGGTTCCAGTCAAGCTACTGCTACATTAATCCACCTCACCTGTAGGTTGCAGTGGAGGCTGAGTATGCATCCACGTTTCTGGCACCTGGCAGCCACAGAAACGGATCCCACTGATTAGAGCCACCAAGCAAGCACCCAACACCATCTCTTTTTCTCTCAACAACAGCAAACACACTGAACATCAGCTCTCCCAGAAGTTGAAGAAGAAAACTCAATCTTACTCATCACCCGGAAGCTGTATGAAATCAAAGGGTCAAAGTATGCTGGTCAAGCTATTTGAGCACACAGAGACAGTGGTGCCTGCAGGGGCAGCAGGCTGAAAGCCAAGTGCTGCAAGCTAGGAGACAACTTGGGGACAGTGCCAGAAGCTGGGGCAAATAGGGCTTCTGGCTGTGTTCAGCAAGGAGGGGACTTTCTTGAAGGCTGGTGGTGGTCCACCATATGTTGAACACGGTGGCGACAGAAACCCAGGGCTGTCCAAGAGACAGGATAGAGGGAAGAAGAAAGGCTGAAGTGGGGCATGGGAAGGGTGAAGAGGGGCATGGGAAGGCTGCTCCTCCTGGCCCTCTCCACAGCCATTTGGAATGCAAACAAGGTCTGACAGGGCATGAGAAGAGCAAGTGCTGAAGAAGAGACACAAGGCAGCAAACTGCTGCAGTGTCTCACCAACCAACTCCACCACTTTGAAGCTTGCATAGAAGAAGACAACTGGTGCCAGCTTTCACATTTCTCCAGCTGTTCCTACATCTGGGTTGTTGTCCCTCTGACTTATTTGTGGCATGGCACCTGAGCAACCACTTGGGACCTCCCTACCACAGGATCCAGTGCTGTTGCTGGTAGCACTCCCCCATGTGTGGTTCCAAGAGCTACATACTCCTTAATAGTCATGAGCTGTGACACCAAAGCACACATGCTCAAGTACTGTTGCACCAGACACTGGCTTTTGCAAGGCCATCACCAAATGCATATTGGGCAATCTGCACCACCAGCTAGTGCTGTGCTTTGCACACAGATAAACTATGTTCACAAATTCCCAAACAAAACAACAATCAACACTTGGGAAAAGGAAAGTGAAGAAGATGAAGGCCAAAGGGCAGGTGGGAGCTGCTGGACAGGGTGAGCTATGAGGAGGTGTTTAACTGGAAGCAAAGGGAGCATATATGGAGGGCATAGCAAGGAAGCAAAGCAAGGCCACTACAGCAGAAAATGCTGCGCCAAGAGAAGACAGTAGCCAAAGAACCATGCAGCAGTTATGGCGCCTAATACTGAAATACAATGCACATCAAGTCACTCTCGGATGGAAGAAGGGGAGAGTTTTAAATGACCACAAGTAAAGAGAAGTGCACAAATAGAGCTGAAGTGACTGAAGCATAACTCATTTAATTTTCAAATACAACTATACAGTTGAAGCACCTCTCATCTGGGGCATGCGGTGAGAAGCCACCCCAAGCCCGCTCCTGTGGTTCATGTGGTCACCTGAAGTCCCAGCACAATTACATCCTTCTGTTTGAGCTACTTATTACCCTAACACACCACTTCTTCTTTTCTCCTAGCTCTGTAAGTACCAGTACTGTAAAAGGTCTACAACCATGCTGCTACTTTGACAGCTTTTGAGAACAAAAAACAAAGAGCAGAGGAGTACAATTGTTCATCTAACAAGCATGTCTCCAAAACACAGGTTTATGACACAGACACCAGTTTCTGTCCTGACATGCATCTGTACTCTTACATGGAATATCACAGCATAGAAGTGGTGATAATTTACCTCACAGAGTTACACTTCTGTAGAGAGGCTGGCCTCTTTCCATTTCTGCTACTCCAGTAGCTGAAGGCTAAGCCAGATAAATGCACTGTCTTAAGTCCTAAATTAAATTGGACAGATAGGACATTAGGTACCCAGGGGAGACACCGAGAAAAACCCTAACGGTCGCACATGAGAACAGCAGTCAGGATGCAACCAAAAGTCTTTTATATAGAGAAAGAAAGCACAGGTGGCAAGGATGAACACTTGGTTTATAGTATGACCACTGACTTAAAGGAAAGTGTTAAACTCACATATGTATCTGGGTGACTACAGGCCTGGAGCAGATCATTTTGAGTGCCATCACATGGCACATACAGAATAACCAGGTGATCAGCCTATTCAGTATGAGCTTATGAAAGGCAGGTCCTGCTTGACTAACCTGATCTCCTTCAATGACAAGGTGACCTGCTTAGTGAATGCAGGAAAGGCTGTGGATGTTGTTTGTCTGGACTTTACTAAAGCCTTTAACGTCATTTCCCACAGTGTCCCCCTGGAGAAACTGGCTGCTCATGGCTTGGAGAGGTGGGCATTTCCCTGGATAAAAAAATTGGCTGGATGGACAGGCCTGAAGAGTTGTGGTGAATGGAGTTAAATTCAGCTGGTGGCCAGTCAGAGGTGGTGCTCCCCAGGGTCCCATACTGGGACGAGTTCTGTTTATTACCTTTGTCAGTGATCTGGATGAGAGGATTGAGTGCACCCTCAGCTCGTTCACAGACAACACTAAGTTAGACAGGACTGTTAAGCTGCTTAAGGACAGGAAGGATCCACAGAGGGACCTGGACAGGCTGAACTGATGGACCAAGACCAGCAGCATGAGGTTCAACAAGGCCAGGTGCTGGGTCCTGCACATGGGTCACAACGACCCCATGCAATAACACAGGCTTGAAGCAGAGTGGCTGGAAAGCTGCCTAGCATAATAGGAACTAGGGTTATTCATCAACAGCTGGCTGAATATGAGCCAGCAGTGTGCTCAGGTGGCCAAGAAGGCCAACAGTGTCCTGGACTGTATCATGAACAGCATGACAAGTAGGAGCAGGGAGGCAATCATGCCTCTGTACCTGGCACTTGTGAGGGCACACCTAGAATACTGTGTTCAGTTTTGAGCTCCTTACTGCAAGAAGGGCATTGAGGTGCCAGAATGCATACCAAGAAGGGCAACAAAGCTGGTGAAGGGTCTGAAGAACAAGTCTTATGAGGAGCATCTGAGGGAACTGGGATTATTTAGTCTAGAAAAGAAGGCTGAGAAGAGACCTCATTGCTCTCTATAACTACCTGAAAGGAGGTTGTAGTGAGGTGGATGTTGGTCTCTTCTTCCAAATAACAAGAAACATGAAAATTTCTTCACTGAAAGGGTTGTTGAGCATTGGTACAGGATGCTGAGGAAGGTGGTGGAATTACCATCCCTGGAGGTATTTAAAAGGCTTGATGTGACAATTAGGGCCATGGTTTAGTGGTAAACTTATTAGTGCTAGGTTAACAGTTGGATGCAACGATTTTAAATGTCTTTTGCAAACTAAACAGTTCTATGATTTTATAATGTGCTCACCCTGCAAACACCTCACCCTGAGGCTTGTATTCAGGCAGATGCCTATTGATTTCATCTTCAGTGCACACTCCATGATCTGGACAAAAGATGAAGAGATTGCAAGGTTTGATTTGAGAGCTTATCAATGACAGCATGGGTTGAGCCTACTTAAATTAGGAGAACAAGATCAAGTCTACCCCCACAGGACTAAAAGGCTGAAATCCCAAATAATGTATAGGAAAACATGCTGCAACTGGCAGGAACAGGAGGAAAAAAAGTGAAGGGATAGCTTATGGTCACTAGGGATGCGTTTATCTCACTACTGCCACAAAGCTCTGAAACCACAGAAAGGAAAAGCCAGCTGGACAGGTGGGGCAAAAGCATGCTCAGAAAAACACATGAGTGTGTCATACAAGCTACAGAGAGAGTGACACCTCCTCAAGCTGCTGCTTCATTTTTCATCAGGTATTTACCTCTGCTAAGCACAATACAATATTTGGGGCTCCAAAAAGAGTAAGTGGGAGGATGAAGAAGTAGAGAAGTGGATTTCTTTATGATAACTGAGGAAGGGGACAGAGAGTAGCTAGACTGGCAGTGACAACATAAAATTCTGCACAAACATACACAAATAGGTCCTTTTTGTTAAATAAATAAATATTGTGTGTTTTGCTCATGGCCATGAAAAGCACTGCACTCAGCATACTTATGGTTTGTGTGTTAGCTTTCTACATTAAGATGACTGCCAGTGCCTTCCAGGGCTCTGGAAACTTAAACTCTCACTGGAACCCAGATTCTGCCGATTTATTTTTGTATCATCTAACCTCTGTGAACCCACAGTGGTAACAATGACTAAACTGCTCTGAAATAAGATTATATCACTTCTAGCACCAGCAACGTGTGTAAATATTTGACTCAAGTTTCCAAAGCAATCCATCCAGCAAAACTAATCCTGCATCCAAATGGTTGGAGCTGGAAATATGGAATTTTTTAAAAAATAATGTATAGAATTCACTGTCACAATTTGTTGCATTGACACAAATATATGTGTTCCTACACACATTGACATTGAGACTCTTGAATGTGTCCAGAGAAGGGCAACGAGGCTGGGGAGAGGCCTCGAGCACAAGCCCTATGAGGAGAAACTGAGGGAGCTGGGGTTGTTTAGCCTGGGGAAGAGGAGGCTCAGGGAAGACCTTATTGCTGGCTATAACTACCTGAAGGGTGGTTGTGGCCAGGAGGGGGTTGGTCTCTTCTCCCAGGCAATCAGCACCAGAACAAGAGGACACAGTCTCAAGCTGCAACAGGGGAAGTTTAGGCTCGAGGTGAGGAAAAAGTTCTTCCCAGAGAGAGTCGTTAGCCATTGGAATGTGCTGCCCAGGGAGGTGGTGGAGTCACCGTCCCTGGAGGTGTTCAAGAGGGCATTGTACGTGGCACTTGGAGCCATGGTCTAGTAGTCATGAGGTCTTGGGTGACAGCTTGGACTTAATGATCTTTGAGGTCTTTTCCAACCTTGTTATTCTATGATTCTATGTAAGTGTATTTTACTGTATCTTTACATAAGAAGATTAGGGATGCTTATGTCTATCCATACCTGCATTTTCAGAACATCTGCAATGCCCCCAGCATCTCATACAAAAGTCAACTTGCACCAAATAATACTTGCCAAAAAAAAAATTTAAATCATGTTTTAAAATATGACAATAAAAATCAAACCATAATGGCCTCATCTTTCAGTGCAAAAATTTGTTTGTAATCAGATTTTGAAGCATTTCAGCTGAGTGCAATCCTGCATATTATTTTTTTTAAAAATGTATTATCTAGTTCCTGCAGTAGATCCAGATATAAATGTTGTCCTTGGTTCTGCAAGAAAGAAGAGTTTGCCAATGGCCACAGTACACCCCTGGGAGAAGAGACCTCTGGAGTTCATCTGATTCATTGCCTGACTTCTGCCAAGCTGTGTCCTCTTTGTGTGCTCTTCAAATAAAGCACTTTGCTGGCCCTGAGCACTTGCCTGCAGAGCTGCACTGCAACACTCTCAACTTTTCACACCTGGGCTTTTCTCTCTTGACTGTTAATTGACTTTTCCAGTGGAGCATGGCTGTGCACGTCTGTGGAGCCATCACATTTCACATCGGGATGGAGAGAGCAGTTGGTTGCGCACCTTCTGCTCTTGCGCTATTTTGGCAACCTTGCTGGGACACTTATCTGTCTTGCACAGAGGGCACTATATATGGAAGCATCTACCAACGTATTCAAGTTTTCCAGCCCATAAGAAGCAATCTGATCCCCATCCCACAGCATCAGCAGCCAGTAAATGCAACTCCTGTCACAACAGCTGACAGACTGAAGCAGAAGTAACAGCAGACCAAGCAACAGGATCCTCGGCAGGTGCCTTCCTCCGCCAGTTGTTGCAGCAAGGGCAGGAATGTCTGCCCAGGCCACTGCCGGTGAGAAAATACTTCTCATTACCCTCAAGAATGAAGCATGCAGCACGGTTTTGGATGTCAAGCTAAAATAGTTCATTTCAGCATGGAGCATTAGGTGCTGTCCCTCTCCACATGCCAGCAACCCTGCAGCATCTCGAAACATGAGGCCCAAAGCCAGTTCCAAATTAAGTCAACATGGATTCTTCCAATGACATACCCAAGAGCTGGCTCACTCCACAAGTGACCACGAACACTGCCTTGACAGGCTGAAGGAGTAGGTGGACATTGGTGGTCAGTCATAACCATGCAGGACCAAGCACTGACTCCATACACAGAGACGTCCTTCTGTATGTATGCAAAATGTTTCACCTACTTTGACAACCTCAGCTAGGTTCCAGTTACTGATAGCAAGCCAGTAAATGTAATATAGCATATTAAGTAAAAATAAAACCATCTTTCCTTCACATTCCCTCTTGGCAATTATTTTCCTACAAAGTGGAAGGAGGCTCATTTTCGCTTCATGTGGGAATTATGAAGGCATGCAGATTAACACTTTTACTCTTATTTTCTTGCAAAAGCTGCCACTTCTCATAAGCTGTATTAAACCCCAGGCTCCAAGTTGGAGAAGATGGTGCTGCTCAGCGCTGGGAAAACAATAAGACTGTGCGTACAACTGTGCAGCAGCCCCTGCCCTGCTGGAGCTAAGTAAATTACAGCCTTCACTTCTTTCAGAGGAAGAGTCCCAGCTGCAGAGAAATGATTCTTTCAAATGGCAATATAAAAATGATACAGTAAAGCTGCCTGACTTCATTCCTGGAGAGATTTTCTCTCAGGATGCATTCTGGTTCGAGTGGAGGGAGTTATCTGAATACTGCATCAGAATACAGAGGATAGAGCTGTCACAGCAGCAGTTTCAACCTCATGAAGAAAGCAGTCCTCAATATATGTGGAAACACACACAAGTATGAAAAAGGACAAGAGTCACACTAAACATCTTCCTAAGTTACTGAAGGGCTCCCTGAATTAATATTCATTCATTACATTTCAGCTGTTGCCACTGCAGGAGGCTTCAAGGGCAAGATTCAAACTCAGGGCTTGGGGAAGAAGGAGGGAAGCACTCCACCACAAGGAAAACAAAATGTAATTTCCAGTGGATACTGTTTGGGTCTTGAGGAACTTAAGGTGGCTGCTCCATCACTTCAATGTCCTGCCAAGTGTGGTTTCCAAGCTGGGTTTCTATGGCTCAAGCTACCAAGCGTGCTCTGTAGCTAAGTCAAACCTTGGAATCATAGAAAATTCCTTATGTTCAGTCTAGCTGGAATGCCACATCATGAGCTCAGCTTGAAAAACAAAACCAAGTTGCTCAGAAAGCATAGATGGAAATATTCATTCCAATTGCAGAAAACATATGGGAAGCAATGTAATGTGGAGACTGTGGCTGAAGGAGCACAGACCTCAGCACCAGGCTAGCCTCAAAGAGTTTCAACATGCCTAGCAAGAAAGTCCATCCTGCAGTGCAAAAAACCCACACATGGTCTGAAAAAAGTTCTGCTACTGTTGCTGGGCCCTTTTTTGTTTATTTGTTTTGTTCTGGGCTAGGGGTTTTTTTGTGAGGGTGTTAAAAGAAACTATGCAAAAATACATTCTTCATGGTTGACTGCCAGAGAATTAAATAAAATCACATCTTGGGGTTTCTATGCCCACATGTTTTTACTCTTGGTGCAGGAAGATAATGTTCCATTTCTACAAACACATACCAAGACTACTCTCCCTCATACACAGGTCTTCCCTGACTCCTCTATGCCACCACAACTACTGTGCCCACTCATCTCCACCGGTGAGTAATCACCCATCCTGCAAGCAGAAGCCATGCTTCACCAGGCAGCAGAGCACAGAGGAGGTACTTGGCCATCTTGAGGACACAAAGACTGGGTATGCCTATTGCATAGGCTGCTCTGAGCACATCTCAGATGCAGTATTCAGTTTATGGGGCACAAGGAAAGGGAATCTGCACTAGCTGCCTCACAGCTGAAGGTGATGCTGCACCTAGCAGTACTACCAAAGAGGAATCAATGGTCCCTCGTACCACTACACACCAGCCCTGATGTCACAGCCAACACGCTGGCCAGTGTTAATGGTGGGCAATGCTGGTGACATGGTGGCTGATAACAGAAAATACAAGTCAAACAACTCATGACATCTCCCTCTCACTCATATATACACATTCATCAAACAACTTTTTGAGTCAAGGACCTCCTTCCAGCCAGTGACTTCACTGCTGGAAATACGTGACAGAAATTGCAAAATAACAAGTTTTTACAATTGTTACAATTATTTACTAACACCTTCACAGACAACATTTTGCAATATCATGGAGGAATGAGGAAAAGAGATCCCCACACAGACAGCCTGTATTTATGGGAGCCTCTTAGAGGTTTCTTGTTTCCAGTATAAGACATGAACCAGTACCCCCAGGGACTGGGCTGCTGTATACCGTGAATAAAACCAGAGTCTACCTACCTGTTCAGCATGTGTGAAAAGGTAGATGCTACCAGGTGTGTAGCCTACAACCTCTGTTAATCCATGTTTATCTTGAGCTACCCTGCTGGAAATTATTAACTGGGCTTGGGCAAACACTTTTCCAAGAAGAACTCACTCATCCCTTAACCTTCACCAGATGTGAGCTCCCAGAAACAAGGGACACGATCTTTACAGAATGCAAGCACATAGGAATGACTTAAGGGGCCATAGGACACACATCAGCAAATGTACCTGAAAAGTAAGGTAGTTTGAAAAGAGAATAGCAAGTCTTTGCTGGTACCCTGGCCATAACCCTTAGAAGCCCCATCTTCTGTGCTTATCACTTGTCTCCCAGTGCTATTGATAAGCAGATAGAGGACCTTCATGGTTTTCTGCCATATGACCATAACAGGGGGCAAAAATAAAAAGCAGCAAAGCTTTCCTTGTCAGCCTATTCATGCAATGCAGACAAGAAGAATTAACCTCTTTGCATTGCTGTCACGGGTTAAGAAGGCTCTGTTGGCTGGAAGCATATCCAAGCACTTAAGCAAGGGATTGGTGGGGTGTCCCCTCAGCCAAGAAACAAAACATCTAACGTCATTTCCTCCTCCGGTTTCCTAGAACCTTTGAAAAATGGAATAAAATTAAGGAAAAAAGCATTACCACAATGATTTCTTGTTTTAAGCTGCCTGCATGATGGAAGAAAGTACAATTAGTTTAAGTGTAACTTACAGTCAGAACTAGTTCCCACTGGCATAACCAACATCAAGAAAGAAATCCAGGTTCTTTCTCACGCTGCCTCAAGTACAAACCATCTTGTTTTTCCCCAGTGCAAAGGAATGCTAAGCAAGTCCACTTAAGAATGCATTATTTGCTCTTGGACATATTCTCTTGTAGTCCTAGAAGGCAAGCAACATTTCCTTTCTGCAACACATCAAACTGAATACTTGCATTTGATTAGCTAGTTATAGGAGGTACCCTCAGGCTTTTTCTGCTCCTCAACATTTTAATAATCTCTTTAATTTCTGGCTGATAGTATTTCCACACACCTATGCTAATTCCAACCCAGCAAGCAGCTGTCCATTCTTTACTCTCCTGCTCTTCCTACACTTTCCATCTCACAGCTGCTGCCACTATGTGAAAAGCACGCCCAATTTTCTTTCTTCACATAAGAGGGTATTATACACTTCATCCTGGCCACTTGCTAATGCATAGAAAACCTCAGAGACAGCATCAATATTCCTTCACAATATACAACCACATCTCAAGATTTTTCATAGCTTGAGCATAGATCTGCTCAAACCATGTAACCAATCCATTGGTGCCATATGAAAAATTATTTTCTTAATCTTATTTTTCTGCAAAATGAAAAATATAATAATGCTAAGCTTGAAACAAAATTATTTGTGCTTTCATTTTTTAACTATGTATTTTTTCAGGTTGTGCTTTAAGCTCCTGCTGATGCCTGCAATTCCTTGAAGCATTCTCACACTACACCACATGAAAATAAACTGCATTTATCCCCTGCAGAGTCAATCTGCCCACCAACAATAAACATCCTAAGCCTGCCTCTTAATATGCCAAACTCTGACCTTAGATGTATATACAAGGTTGTCACTGTCTTTAATGAAGACAAGAAAGTATATTTAAGGGCAAATTTTGGAATAGAGTCTGGTTTTCCTCAGTATTTCATAAAACCACGCCATCAGATTCCTAAGGGCCTTTTTACCCAGCCCCTGTAATGAGCTTTTGTGAGTTACACTTCCCAGTAAACCCCTTTCTCCCTTGACTCCAAATTTCAAAAGCCTTAATTTAACTCAGAATATAAACAGCAACTCCAGAGACCATTTCTAATCCCAAGTATTCTTGTGATGCAGCTTTGTGGCACTATGCTCTTTCATACCTTCTACTCATTCATTTGCTGCAAGCATGCTGAAAACAACCCCAGCCGGGCATGCTGCTCCCCCACGGTCAGGCACAGGGGGAAGCTTTAGGGTACATGCCAAAACCATAAGTAAAGCAGGGATTTCAGGCACCAGTACATGATAGTGCTCTTAGATGACTAAATACCTTAGCCCAGGTGATGTGCCTGTCCTGTAAGCCCAGCTCATTGGATGGGGCTCACCTAGATGACTAATGACATTCCACAACCTTGCTACCAGCCAGCAAACATTTGCCAGTACAGTTCCTGGAAATAACTTCACAGGTGCTGGATTCTGAGAAAGAATAAAGCAAACTAAAGCACTCACTGTGAGTAGTGAAGTTGCTTTCCAAAAGAAGCTCCTCAGCAAATGGCACTGCTAGTTTATATTCCTTCACAAACCAAATCCACATTAGGCCTCACCAAGTCCAATTCTAATGACCCTTCTGAAAAAATGAAGTTCAGCAACAAGGACACAATTTGGAGTCGCCTCTTGAAGGCATCAAGCCTGGGACTTATGAGTGGGACTGCCAGACAACTGCCAGCACCTGCAGTGGGCAAAGCTACAGTTACCTGGGGAACCTGCAGCACATCCCCATTACTCCTTGCTTCAGAAAGACCCAGTCTGTGGCACAAACCCTTGAAGTTCACCAGCTCCCTGCTTTCTCTCTCTCGTCCTGCTTGCTACAGCCACCAAGTGGACTGGTCACAACTCAGAACAATTCTCCCAGACAATAGCTTCAGTCCTTGTCCTTCCTTCAAGCTCCCAGGGAGCACAGTGTCCCAGAGCATTCATATATATCCTATTGCTCATCTGACCTCCCTAAGACATTCCCCCTCTTTCTGTAACACAGGAATAACAAAGCTTCACCAGTTCACAAAACAATGGCAAAGAGGCAAGATAGGGTCTCCACAGTAGCAGGGACCAGAGGAAACCTCTAGACATGTCTTAGGCATGGATGGTCACACACAAGTTCAGCTCCTCACTTCAGGAGGGATTTCAGGATCTGCAGTGGCCAGCTGCTGAGAAAGTATTTCTATTGTGCAGAGGGGTGGGATGGTGAGTAAGAGCCCTTCATCAACCAGCATGGCTTTACACTGCTTCCCTGTTATCTGTGTGGAAACCAGAAATAAATTGGGCAGCGTTACGTTTTAAGGTACAATAGTGAAACCGCAGAAAACAAGATGTTTTGTTTTCTCCAGCTCCCTGCTGTAGTTTCCATTACAAACAGAAAATCAGATAGCACAACCATTTTTAATTTAAATGCTCCTGCTTTTGTCCTTCACGAGGAAAACTTCCCAGGTAGAAGTTTTGCTATTGTCTGGGACTGATAATAACGGAGAAAACACCACACTACCCCACTTTCAGGTGTTTGGCCAGAGGGATACCTGAAAATAAAAAGCAAACAGCATTCAGAACTCCACCACCTTTTCCTAAATGCTTGCAACCTCTGCATCCAGTTTTGCTGTGCTCTTCGAGAAGAAGGTTATTTGAAAGACTTCCATTCAAGGAATGGTTGCAAAGTGTATAGGCTATCTACGATGCTGCTTGCACAGGTTAAAAATAGCAGCTGTTAACATGATACAACACTTCTGCCCAGTTCACAAAAACAAGAAGTGACAAGCAAGGTGAAAAAAAAGATTAAGAAAATGCAACTGTATTTCATATTTAATTTCATTACGAAGACCAAATCCAAACCTTACATTCAAACCCTAGGAAACATCCCAACCTGCCATCACAGCCTTAGGGCATTGCCCGCTTGAACCTGACATGGACATTGTCTCAAACTTGCATAAAGGAGCCTCCACAAAAGCCATGAGACTGAAAGTGTTACTAACCTGCCCTGTTAAGGCACTGACAGGGCTGGTAACTGGTAGGTGTTAAATGAGTTGAGCCCCTTGTTTATGCCTCTAAGAGCAAGCAGGTTGCTGCCACACTGTGAGCTGCTATGGGGTGAGCACTGTGCCCACAGTTTCCACTCATAGATTGGGACACAAACTCCTCCCACAGTAGGTGAAGCAAGCGAGACAACATTTAAAAAAAAAAATCACTTAAACTAGGTAAAAATTCTCTACTCAGCTACTCACACACTTTTTTTCAGCAGGCTGGAGCCTCTGACAACAGCCTCAGTGATTGCATTTCAGCATTTCAACTCTAAGAGCAGCCACATGCGGAAAAGGTGCTGGAGCTCCCTGCACTTGAAAGCAGGTGGTGTCCTTGGTGCAGCCATGACACAAACTCGCTTGGTTTCATTGTGAAAAAGTAGAAAATAAACCTTCCAGTGCCAAGCACCTCTTCTGGCTTCGGGGTAGTGACAAATGCAAGCCACACAAAGGGCAAGCCTTGAAAACAATCGTTTAACACTCTTTTAGACAAATGAGCGTACCAGGGACAATTCAAAATGAGACAAGAGGTGTAAGCCAGCTGGATTTCAATAAATAATCTCACCTAGCGTTCGGCAGCCTGCTGGACTGGACAGCAGATGTGCCATGATGGCTCTTGGTCCTCATATCTCATCCCACCCCCCAATTATGACCTCTTGTGCTGGCCTCTGGCATGTCATGCAGCCTGTCTTCCCGAGCTTTTCTATCTATAAAATGGGAATAATCACATTTAATTTCCTTGCAGAGCTGTTATTAGGGTTAATTAGCTAATGTTTGTACACCGCTTTGAAAAAACGTAGGAGTGCTCTCTCCTTCTCTTTCACTTTCTCTATATATAAATATATGATGTCCTATTATCATAACCATCTGTGCCAGTGGGAAATTTTAATTGCTGAGCTAGCTCTTGGGAAAGACCTGTGATGCTGTAATATATGGGTCAGAGGACTTCGTGAACTGTGAAGGTAATGATAACACATTTCAACTGGGAATGCAAAGAGACATGAGGTAATGCTCAGTTTGGTGCTAGGAGAGAGGTGCTTACTAAAAACATCGAAGAAAAGACTTGGTGGCCCTTCAGTGCAGGGAATCTTACAATCTAATCTCTCTTCAGGAAAACTAATTTATCTTCAACTGAAAATTGTGAAAATAGTGACCTGCATTTCAAAATGCAAAGGATGGGATATGCCAAGATCTTGGAAGAAATACATATGAAAGCAATTCCACTGCTAGAGAAACAAGTGGGTCAAAATAAACAGCTCTTCTGGCTCTTGTCATGAAGCAAGCTCATTTCTTAAATGAGAGAAGAAGAAAAAAAGTTATCAAGTCTGAATACACACTGGAGGTAAAATATTATAAGGCATAAAGTTAAGGGGACAAACAGTAGGGGTTTTGTTTTGCTTTTACCTTGAAAGACTAATGGGGAACAAGTGTATATATTTTTATAGATAAACCCAAGGAAAATATAGGGGAGAGAATGGGTCTATTGTTGAATAAGGCAGGGGATCACATAACAAGAATCCAGACAGGTAAAGTACTCAATAGTTATTTCCTTGTGTTCTGTGCAAAGGACACAGGAGTCTTAAGCAGGAGATAAAATTCCTGATCTAGATAAGCCTGTGGAGAAAATAAAATGAAACAAACGTGAAAGTATATCCATTTAATCAATGTGCCAAAATCTTTCTATAGCAAACATCTAATGAAGTCAATGGAGTTAAACAAGGGATAAGTTTAGCCTACCATTTCACAACTTAATAAGACCAAATGACGTGCACAGAAGGGATCTAAACAAACCAAATATACCCTGAGACCATAAAGCTGTTATTGAGCAGTTTTGAAGCTCATATGGAACTAGCACAATACGAGCAGTCTGAAGATAAAACCGTTTGCAGGAAAAAGGTATGGCGTGGGGATGGGGTAAGACACAGTTAGGAAATTGCAACCAACTGCATTATTAGAAGAAATAAAATACACAACATAAAACAGCATGATGAGTAAAAGAAAACTTTAATACAGAATGGTTCTGCCCAGAGAAGCATGAATGTCTTCCAAACATGCAAGTGTCTTGTGGAGAATGACTCCTAGGTTAGTCAGGCAGTCTTTACTACTGATTCCTATGGCATTACAAATGTACATGAAGAGTATGACTTCAACTGGAACTGGCTCCCCAGAGAGGCTGTGGAGTCTACTTCTCTGGAGACTTCCAAGACCTGTGGATGCATTCCTGTGTGACCTGCACTGGATTCTATGGTTAAATGGTCCTGCTCTGGCTTCAGGGTTGGACTCAATCTCTGGAGGCCCGTTCCAACCCTCAGCATCCTGTGATCCTGTAATTATCCTACAGAGGGAAAAGTCCTACACTCCTCTACACTGATTTAAAACCAGGTAACATTCACAAGCTATCATGGATTTAGCTCATCAGAGCTGGACAAATCACTGAGAATCATCAGACCAAGCTGCTGGATGGAGGAGCCAGTTACAAAGACTGATTCAGATGAACCTGGAATGAAATTCACATCACTGACTCTCCGCTGGAGACCGGTATTACCACTGGGACGTGGAGTCACCTACACAAATCACAGATCCACTTGTAAACTTAAATAACCCAGCTGTATCAGAAAAGAGGTTAAACTAAACAATTGGCAGTTCAGAATATTTATCTATTTTCACAATGATTTAATGCAAAATTTTGCCTGTTTACAACAGGAGCAGAGGAGGAAGTTCCTCTAGTAGCCACAACCTTCATGCAGAACTGCTAGCTCTCCAAGCATTATCACATGAAGAACACCAATGCAAGACATTTTTACAAAAACCCCCAAATTACTTGAAGACCAGAAATACCAAGCAAATTTCATGATCAAACCAAGACTTGATGACAGGAAAAGGGCTGATGTGCATCTGCCTCAGCCCTCTTCTTCCAGCCTGGTAAGAAAATCCACTTTACTGTGATGAAGGCTAACAAGGTCACCAGGTGATAGAGAGCTACTAACACAGGAGAAGACTCTCTGAAGCCATGCAACAAGCCACAGGTCAGACAGACATGCACACTTGGGAAGGATAAGCCTTCATTCAGCCAAAAGGCACAATTTTGTGCCCAAGGTTGCAGGTTTGTGGTGGGGAGAGAGATACAACCGGGGAGATACCACCAAGAGGATCGGCACATTTAGAAGGCATGTTTGAGGAAATCTATTTTATAGTTTAGGGAGAGAAGAGGAAGTGGAAACAATTTAGGCATAATTGAAAAACAGCAATATACAGAAGCAAGGGAGTGGGTAACATACAAGGGATGAAAAGTCCTAAGTGTCTCGAAAGAAAGATTTCTACAGCTTACAGTAAAACAGTATTAGACCAAGCTACCAGGATGCAGAGCTTCCTGACGCTTCCCCAAACAGCTCCTCTACTAACACCATACCTCATGCTTTTTATTTGACATTATCTGTTCTGCCTGCAGAGGTACTTTGTAAATAAAAAACATCCCTAATAACACACCAGCAAGCAACAGCTCCCAGCAACATTATGAGTTGCTCCCTTCAGGGAACTCCCCATCACACTCAGCATATCTCTCTGCCTCCAAGCCAGCATCTAACTCAGGAGGGGACTAGACTTCCACACCACTGTGCCTCTGGCTTTGAAGGGATGCAATGACTGGAAGCCCAATGCCTGACATGTGTCAAAGCTTCTGTGCAACCTGCTTCATAGCTCTGCCAAGCTGTAGGAGATTTCAAAGCCAGGTCAGAGCTGCCACGGCAGTGTCAACCAAAAGGCCCACAGCACAGTCCTCTGTTTCTTGGAGAAGCAGCTACAAGTGCCTGTTCTGCCCTTCATGTTCACATTTTTTCAAAGCAGCTTACCTTGTCAAGACAGGAACTTGAAAACAAGTTTACTAAGGTTCACTCATTCTTTATGGAGTTCATGGCCCTCATGAAATACCTTTCTCTCCTATTTCACTGCACACAGATGACAGGCATTTCCAGACTGAAGGCTGAAGGGCTGGACATCTACACTTACCATGACTTTTAAGGAAGTCCTGAGCTTTGCATAAAGGGTGTTTCCAACTGTTGTAACTGCAACTCAGGGGATAAATCTGGTGCTGAGTGGCTTAATCAGGGATTATCAAAAGACAGGCTGCTCCCCATGTCTTTTTCTAGCTGTCTTTCTCCATTCTCAGTGAAGTTCCTGAGACTACTTCTGCTTCTCCAAGAGAAAACCTCAAGTATTCTAGCCAGAAAGCTAAGTAATGCAGGCTTACAGAAAACACCAAGGGACCCTGACCACATGCTAAAGCAACTCTGCACAACAGTGCCAAAAGCTCAGTCTTTCAGTGGCAGTGACCCTTGGCACTGGCTGTCCTACCAGTAGCATCACCAGAAGAGCTGCAACCTTGACTTATTTCATCTTTGCAATTTTCCAGGGCTCTGGTCAATACCAGGGGCTCTTGCAGACCATGGGGCTGGGAAAGCTGAACACTAAGAGGCAGGGAAAATCTTTGGAAACACAGCTTTAATAACAATATGAGATGTATCTTCCAGTGACAGTACCTGGATTTATTCAAGATGGTCATTGTGGATCCCCCTTTTAAACAGCTGCACAGTGCAATGATGCTGTGAAGCAGCTTGGTGCATGATACATATTCAGCAACCATTTATGAAGCACAGAAGTGAAAAAAGAGACAAAAAACTTATCCTTGACCATTTGCACCTCATGTGCTGGTGCTGTAGTGGTGACTTGCCCATTAACCTTCCAGGCTAACTGGGTGGTATGCACATTAAAAGTTTACACCTACACCATACGACCATACTTAGTAGACTCAATTTACCAGAAGAGGTTTTGTGGTTCCTCCACTGTCCCTGCACAACACAAGTTTCAATCCAGTTGAAGGGTGAGATAGGAGAACCAGTAAGAAAACAGAGGTGACTCAGCCTTTGGAAACCCAACTACAAAAGCCAAAGGCTGCAAAATACTATGGATGCATTTCATCTCATTCCAAATCAGCAGAACCAAGAGCATCTAATAAAGAGCTCTCTTTCTATATATACTATCTCAAAAGGATATAAAATAGCATGATCATAGGCCATGCTAAGCTGCTCCCATAATATGCAATCACTACTGCACTACTTGTATGGGGGAGACCAATCACCCAGCAGGGCACCAAGGACATCAGAGCATTGTGGGGCACCACAGCACAGTGGAGACAGCCTGCTGCTGCAATCTTGAAGAACTTCAGATGTTTAAATAAATAAATCATGTAACCAAATGCTCCTTTCCTCGTTGTTTGCATGCTGTGAAAGGGACAATTCTATTTCTAAAGCATTTTACAGGTCACATTCAAGAATTCACGATGCATACTCACACTTGCTTTCTACTTTGTAACCACCCTCTCTTGATAGGATTGTACTGCACGGCCTGGTATTCCCAACTTTCCTCTGCATCACGCTGTGATTCACAACTAACGTGGACACCTGGAATTCTCCACAGTTATGCCTGCACATACCTCACATTTTTTAAGCCAGGGAAGTTTGAAACATTGGGGGAATAGTGGGATGGGGGGTGGGGGGAATGGCTGCTTAGCCCTAATTCAAAGCAAACACCACCCTCTGGCAGATGTCTAGCCTAAGGACAATACATGAGGAACACCAGAGACTACTGGTAGCATGATGACCCCTGATTAGTAACAAATGGAAACAAGCATGTATGAAATGATGTTGCCTGTACTCGTACTTGGTAATTAGTAGCACACTGCACCGCATGTGGTATCGTGACAGTGACTCCAGCAACCTCCCATTCCATCAAAGAGGAACAAGATTAGACCTTCCAACCCAATATGCTTGTTTAGTTTTAGCAATTAGTCAAAGGGTGCATCACGGTGACAGTCAAGGAACATCCAAGCTGGATACTACATCTCAGGTGAAAGCATCAAATCAGCCCCACTACTTCCCATAGCCTGGGGATTTTTAAATGAAACTTTACAATCCAAGCTTAAAGGTAAAGCAGAAACCTTGTGAAGCCATGCCCTGAGAGAGCATGGGAGTGCTGCCTCGGACATCCTTATGGAGGTTTCTAGCACCAAATGCCATGTTGCAGTGTGCCTTGATGGAATAACAGCAGAAGGGACACTGCTATGGGTGTGCTGGGGAGAGACAGCTACTGCTTCCACTGTCAGACAAACGTACTGCAGCTCCTGATACCATAAAGCAGCGGAGAGCACTTTTATAGGTCATCTTCATCCACTGTTAGCTTTGACACTGATTTTGCTTCTACTATTTACACACTGGGGGAGGGGAAACAGAGTGGGAGGTGGGAAGACAATTCACTCAGAAATGCCTGCTTTTAAGAACCCACCCTTCATATTTTTCTGCAGCATACACACATGTAAAAATAGGAAACTAGCCTTCATAGCTAGTGAAGCTCTCAAACAGTGAGCGGATTTACTGTAACCTTCCTGGGCACCACACCAAACCTTCCTTCCAGACACTGCTCAAAGGAGTAGGAGGAAAGTTGTGTAGTGGATACACCATGGTTTCTAAACACACTGCTTCAGAGATGTTGCATTAGACAGAGGTGGAGGTTTTCCTCCCTGCCCTGTTGTCTGTTTCAGTCTCAAAATCAAACTCACCATGAGTTTACTAATGAGTATGAGGGAGGAGTGAACATGGCAGAGGACAGCACCTGATAGGTTATCACCTGCTTTAATTGCAGCTGCAGAGACTTGTAGCTGGCCCAACACCATCCTAACAAGCAGCACAGGACTATCAGGCAAGATACAGATGCTACTTGAGGAGGAGTAAGATGGCAGAAAACTTTAATTCCCACTGAGCTTAATCGGTGCAGTCATAGGAAGACTGAAAAGAGCCTCCAGACCTCACTCAACACACAAATTCAGTGACTGCTTTGTCAAAGCAACATTACTCACTCCTTCCTGCTTCCCTTTTATTTTCTTACAGATCACAAACTCGAAAGACATCTACTATGATGAAAGAAGCAATTACAGGCATGTCACTGAAATACTGCAAGGACAGAATTACACAGCACACCCTCATCCCATGATGATGACAACTGTATTTACTATAGGCCTGACCCTATTCCCATTAAAGCCATACCAAAACACAACTCAAAATGTGTTGGAGCCTCAGGTACCATCAACACCTTGCACATCATGGAGGTGGATGATGAGCCAGTTTTGCAAATGTGGGCAGCACAGTATCATTAGCCAAACCCATGGCACAAATAACTGTGCTTTTCTTCCAGGCAGATCAACAGCTGGTCCAACGAATACATGATCTAAGACATTTGCTACTTGCATTTAAAGGGGGACCTGAGCTGAGTGGGTATGGAGCCTATTCACTGTGAGGTTTCTAAGCAATCAAAACTGAAATTCTATTCTGGGACCACAACAGTCCCAGATAGCTGCACTTTCTCTTCCACATGCATGTGCAATTCCAGCTGCTTGGCCTCACAGTTGACAGCAATCAATCAAATACAAATATGGACATTAGAATCTCAGGCAAATTCAGATCCATGAACATACAGACCCTCATACAGAGGTACACATGCTTTCCAGCAACTTAATGATTCATTGTAGGGAGGAGACTGTTTTGCTTCAGGAGCAGGTATTGATGCTGCCACCCAAATAGCAGCTTCTTGGGACAGCGAAGTCATTTCCTCTTGCCCATGTCTTTCTTTTTCTGAATAGAAGTCTTGGCCTGAAATGTTATACTGATTCTAAGTGACTTTAGAGGTTCAGTTCATGTGTGCCAGAACAGAAGGGGCAACATCCCATGTTTCCACAGCATGGTAATTACTACTCCTGCCACTTTTCTTAACCCTTACTTTCTCTTAAGTCACATGCAGAACAACAGACAATGAACAAATCTCCCCTCAGTTTCCACCAAGCTTAGACATTCACTTCACACAAGTCAGAAAATATGTTTGGCTTTTTATTATTTTTTATTTAAAGGCCTACAGAACAACATAAATCCCTCCTTCCTTTGCTGGAGGAACCAAGAGGACTCGTTAAGCCTTCTGGTTCCTGCTGCTGCCATTAAAAGGTGCAGAGCTTCTGAATGTGATCAGCTGCTGTGCAACAGCCCAGCTGCAGTCTCAGAAAGAAAATTCAGAGTCCATGTACCTCCCAGCAGAGCCTCCCACGGGACTGCACCAGCCTCCCAGCACTGCCAAGCGGAGTTGGGAGCCAGCACTGGCACTGAAGGTCACCTCTAAGCAGAAAGCCTCCAGAGACCCTCCTCTTTGGCTCTGGGTCCTTGGAAACAGCTGGACTTCAGAAGTGACTGTCTACACAATGCATGGGGCTGAAAGGAGCAGGCTGTCTCTGAGAGGAAGATCAAAAAGTCAAAGCACTTCATACTTTGCTTTCTACTAGGCTTCCAAGATACTCCCCCTTGAAGATATTAAAGGCAGGCACCCCGCTAATAGAGACAGAAAGCTACACACTAAACCTAGAGCATCTCCTTACAGGCACCTCGACATCTCCAGACAGACTCATAACTAAGAAAAAGGGGTGCAAGAGGGACTCAAACTACCCAGGAGTTTCTACCTGGCAGAGCCCAGGGCTGGAGTAAGGCACTGAGCCAGGCTGGGCATGCCAGGAGATGTGCCATTTCCTTATGTGAAGGCAGTACCCACCCCTGCTTTACATCCCTTACAGCTTCCCAAGGCTCAGGAAAAGGAGCTCCCACAGCCAAGCAGCCGATGCTACACCAAAATGGGAGCCATCACATTGACTATTGCCTTAAGGAGCTACAGCTGCACCTACCCTCTGGTGCTCTCCTGTGCAAACAGCAACTTGATGGCAAACCTCGTCTCCAGACTAAAATATGTACACAAGGTTGGCTTGTGCATGCTGCAGGGACCTGGTGCTTCTCAACACTACATTTACACATGTAAAACAGAGGCAGATTGTCTAGTAGCTGACAGCTTATCCAGCACCTAGAGGCAGAAAAGCCTTTCTAGAACACCTCCCTGTCAGAGAAACACTCATGCTCACCAGGAGAAGGCATTGGGCAACCTGATGGCAACAGGAAGGCTGCATTGGGCAACCTGATAGCAATGGGATGTGGCATATTTGCTAGATCCGGATAGCATCCCTTAAGGTGCCCCCACAAATGGGTGGCACACCAAGGACATGACACACCATGTGCTCATGTCCCCGTCACTCATTCCTTTTGAGATGTTTCAAGTGTATGTGTTGTAAGGACACCTTCCACCAAGAGCTGGGCTTCAAACACAAAGGCTGATATCACTAAGAACTGGCCAAGGAGGGAAGCTGAAAGTTCAAATTCAAGAGGTATTTTTCTCTGACAAGCACACTCCAGGAATAGAAATGCCAGTAAAACGTGGTGATTAACAGAAGGATGTACCTATCTTTTCTAGGTCAACTCTCAATAACTTTAGAAGATACCAGGTCACAGACTCATTTAGTGGGTTGGGGCTTTTATTAAAAACAAACAAACCAAACACCACCACAGTTACACTGACTTCAGTGGAACTTTTCCATTCTTCAACAGCTAGATCTGCCTGACAATATAATGTTTGACCCAAATGGAAATGAAGTCCCTTCCTCTCACAATAATGGCAAGCATAAGGAGGTCACTGTAGCATGTTCTCACCAGACATTAGGAAGCAGAAACTTAGGAAATGTTTACAGCAAGACTTCAGGCCTTGAAACTGCTGCTGCTAGGTTTTAGGCTTGGACCTGCAACTCAGAGTCCCTTGACTGTGTAAGGGGGGGGGGGGGGGGTGGGGGTGGTGGAAATCAGCCAGTGTTTCCATATTTCTCTGTAATTTGAAACCACAGAGACATATCTCAGGGTATAAATCACCCAGCTCTAAAAATAAAATAAATTAGGATTTTGTACTCTTTGGAAGAAAACTGACACCAAATTCATGTAGTGAATGTAAGAAAAAATAAGCCTGGCCTGTGGCCCAAGCACATAAGAAGCTCCCCCTTGTTCTCAGGGAGGAAGGTCCACCACCATCATCGGTTGGCTATGTGGGCTTATGGCTACAGATAGTCTACAATACACTAAACATCTGTTTGTATATATATGAAGTGTCTTCAGGTAATGGCATAAATGTTTATTAACAGAAAGTGCCACCAGCAAAATTCCAGCAAGCTCCTCTTCTCAGGTAATTTAAATGGTGGAATCTTCCCAGTAAGTCCCAGTCCCAAGTTCATATCACACAGATATACGTATAACTGGTTCTCTATGCAACATAATGTGTCCCACTTTTTAAACACACACTGTCACTTCTGTGAACTGAAATATGACCTCTCCCCAGCACAGTCTTTTTAAAACAAAGCTGCTACATACACATGAAAAAGGAAGGAACTCGCTACCAGAAAATACTTCGTTTTGAATAAACCAATTATCCTCTGCAGCAAAAAGATCAGATAAATACAGTTTTACAAGTCTGGGGTTCTTTTATATCAAACTAATAGATAAAATGGAAGAATTCTTTCATTTCACAACCGGAAAGTCATCTTCTAACAAGACAACTGTCACTTAAAGTACCTTCATAAATATCCTGTTCAGTTTCAAAGCATGGGACAAAGGTGCATTACAAAGTACTTTAAGAAATGTATAGCTTCCTATTCTGGATCTCCTGCCTCTCAGTAATACATAGCAAAGAAAGCAGGACACATCTTATGATACAGTGATAGAAAACCATTGAGAGCTTTGCCTGCCAAAGACATCGGGATCCATGGAGGTGCCTACAAATGACTGTTTATGGAGTCCAAGCTGCAGTTCCAGTAAGTCTCCATCCTCTGTATGTGACGTGAGCATGACTGTTAAGTGAGTTTACAAGAAACATGGAAGAGTACATGCAGACCCATTTCTCAAAACCCTTGCACAATGGGAAGTTGTATTTTTTTACCTAGTTTCTAAGAAAATGGGATTTACATGATTGCATGTGCCTGCCAGTCCTTCGACCACCTCCCAGTAACCCCTCTTTCAGCTCATTCATAGATTTCAACCAACTCTGGCAGAGGACTTGGCTTCTGATAGCTGCATTCCTGCAAGTGTTATGGAGACAAGAGATTCAGGAGACAATATAGCGTTGTCCACCATGGAGGAGAAGGCTAGTGGCAAGAGGAACCCTTGTTGGGTATTAGAGAAGTGACACAGGAGGGTGGTGAATAACACAAAGATAAAAAGCTTTCATCAAGCCAACTTGAGCACAAAGTCCTCCTCAAGCCTCAACTCCCAAGTTTTAGCCAAAATAACAAATAACTCAATTACTGATTAAAACATGGAGTCTGTTTATGGTCTTGGGAGCCCATCCTGCCTCATGGCTTGCTCAGCCTTCCCCATGGCTTCCTCCTCATGCTACGCTTGAGTACCACACAGGGGGCCACCATGAGCCACCTGCCTTTATCAGTAAGACCAAACTCTCCACAGAGGGTACAGCATTCAGGCAAGCACCACCATCCTCTCATACAAATTCAGTGCTGCTAGAGAGACCTCCAACAAGACCTTGATCCTGTTACAGTCCTACATGAGGGCAGAGATTTTTAACATTCAAAGCCCCTCCACAGCTCTTCTCCCACCAGTCAGTCCCCATAGTTACTGGAAAGGCACAAACACAGGCCTGAGAAAGCAGAGCACCAGCCTCTCACAGATGACCAGATGATGAACAGAGAAACCCACTCCCATTATTTTCCATTCTTCTTCTGTGGATCATCCCAAGAGAACAGGGTACAGCTATCAGCCATTTTGCTGGAAGGAGGTTAAGCTCAAATACCCTGCATTCACTTTACAACAGAAATTGTTCACAGCATTTAATTCCATGAAAGCCACAATTAATTGTGCTATGGTATCAGCAAACATATTGGCTACACCATCAGAGCTCATTATTTTCTCCTCCAAGACATTATATTACTCCATTATTGATGCAACAGCCCAGTGTAATGAAATGGTGCTTTGCATCCCTCTTTCTCCTAAACACCAAGTTCATGGTGACCTAGCACTCCTGCCAGATTTACTGTGGGTTTGTTTCCAGTAGGACAAAAACTGCAGTTAACAACCTAAAAAAGTGCTGTGCAAAGTTAAACACCTGCCCTTAATCAAATGCAAATGCTTGGGTTTCTACTTGATACAACTCAAAATTACAGCACCTTCTAAATACCCTGCTTCAACAGTGAGTATTTTTACCTCATCTGGACAGACTATATCCAGAAAGGCATTTGAGAGATTAAGCCAGAATGCAGTAAATTAGTGAGCTGCTTACATAAATACTGGACTTCTTTGAAGTTAAGGGGGGGGAAAAAAGCAGTTACATCCAGAGGGTCACCACTCCTGATGCAGAAAGTACATATTAAATCCAGGGAAAGAAGATTTGCTCATGTCAAAATTGCACAAGAGAACCTAAAGAAGTTATCATGAAAAGTGCTCAGAGTAGTAGATCATTCAGTCCTATGGCTCTTAACCATTCACAGGACTACTGAAAGGAGTAAAGTTTATTGCTGTGAACAAAACTATGGGAAGAGCATCCAGTCAGTAGTGAATGGTTCTGCAGCACAAAGGAAGGTCAGGAACACCCACTGTGTCTAGTGCCATGCCTGGGAAGGCTGTCCAAGCAGAGCTTGGACTAAAACATGAAACAGTATTTCCTCTGCAGTTATTAACATAAAACAGAGAGAGTATTAATAGAATCTTTAGAAAATGTCTCTTTCATGTGCATAACCTCAGCACACTGTTTCCCAGTCACTCCCTGAAGTGTTCAGGTTCACAAATCCCCAGCATATTGTGAAAAGGAGAGGGCTCTTTAGAATAACATTAAGTTTACTCTGAGTTTCATTTCATCTTCTTGCACTCTGGCTCTCTGCAAAATTACGCAGCTGATCAGTTCCTGCTTTGCCACTCACTCTCTTGCACAGTGCAATCACAGCTTCCCCTGGGTGCCTTCTTTCTGGACCAAATAACACCACTCTGGTTGACTATCACCGTACCAAAATATTCCCATTGGGCCCCTCAACTTTCATTATCTGTTCTGCTGTTTGTTCTATTCTTTCTCTTTCTGGAAATGAGGCTACTAAAACTGAACTAATTACTGCAGGCTCAGAGGATGTTTTATGGGGGTGCTGAATTGTTCTCATTTTTTCTTATGTCACAACCACCACTCGTGTTTCAATATTGGCAACTGTTTCAGTGTATCAGTGCAACACCAGCAGCACCCTGAACCTTCATTGGGAGCAAGATCAGAATCCATCCCCCTGAAGCTCTTCAAGTCACAGTCAAGGGGAGAATTAAACTCAGAAGTCCTCATCTTCTTAACTGCTCTTCCCTTAAATGCTGCCTTTTCCCCTCAAATTGGATCTCTTCCCAGATGCTCATCTGATTCAGACCCTACCAGGCTACAAGCGCTGTGAATCCCAACCCTGAAGACTCCAGTATGCCCTCATCACCTTCCCACTCCAGCCAAGGATGTCCTAGCAGCACTGTCAGGAGTATGCATCATGGATTGCACAACCTGCCTGTGGGCCTTGAAGCTCCTTTTGACAAGTACAGGTCTAGCTCTGCTCAGCAGCTAGCTTTGTAGCCAGTTTTGCAGTTTGGGTGTGTTTGCGCTGTTTGCATGGGAAACAGCTATTAAGCAGGCAGCAGAGTTTCAGGTAAGCTCCCAGAGGGTCCCAAAGCACAGCCCTAGGTTGGGCAAATCAGCACCATCCAGTCTCAAGGTGGCAAAGGTGGGGGTAAGGATGGCAGGGTGCCTTCCAAAGATAAAACCTTGCCATGGCTGTGCCTCTTTGCTCGGAATGAAAAAGACGTTAACTGCAATAACAGCTGACATCTGAGCATTCAGGGCCAGCCCAAAACCTTAGAAAACACTTTGTGACTCACCAGTTTGTACCTCACATAGACACGGTCTGTCATTAAAGATGTCTGGCTAGAACCTCACCAGCTCTGATAAGGCAGCGTTTTCCCACCCACCTTATAACTGCTGAATTTCTTCAACATCTCAAGCTCCATCTCAGGCCCCAAGATATCCCTGGATCAGGAAAGGAGGCAAAGCCAGTAGACATCAGCATCCTCATCTACTCTGGCAGTTTGATGGCTCTCATCACCACAGGCCTCCTTATAAAACCTGCCAATTATCCCAGGCAAATGCAGTTTCTATGTGCTGAAGAGAAGTGACAGCCCATATCCTTCCTGAAAAATCAATTAGACTATCTGTATGCTTAAAAGGGAATAAACTTTGGCTAGGGTATTTTCACTCATGTTGTATTTAATCTTGGTTTAGAAGTGTTCAGCCACCACAGTTTAACTGTCAGACAGACAGTGTCATCAGCTTACCCACCTTGGCTGCCAGCACTCAGCTTCATTGCCGTACAAGCTCAGTATCCTTTGGATAGATATACGAAATACTTTTCAATTTAGAAAAGAGTTGAAATTACCCTGTGGCTCACCAAACACTCTTTAGGATGGAAGGCAAAACATCACACACATTCACACAAGCAGGATTTTTACATCAAAGGAAGACTGCACGTTGCTGGTGTCTGCCCCTGCATTCATTTGCTCAGCTTGCAGAACTGCATTCGCTATGCAAAACCATTTGATGCATAAGGCAATTTTTTTGTGCTCACTAAGAAGGACATCGAGACACTTGAACATGTCCAGAGAAGGGCAACGAGGCTGGTGAGAGGGCCTTGAGCACAAGCCCTATGAGGAGAGGCTGAGGGAGCTGGAGTTGTTTAGCCTGGAGAAGAGGAGTCTCAGGGGTGACCTCATTGCTCTCTACAACTACCTGAAGGGTGGTTGTAGCCAGGAAGGGGTTGGCCTCTTCTCTAGCAACCAGCACCAGAACAAGGGGACACAGTCTCAAGCTGCACCAGGGGAAGTTTAGGCTCAAGGTGAGGAGAAAGTTCTTCACTGAGAGAGTTGTTAGCCATTGGAATGGGCTGGCCAGGGAGGTGGTGGAGTCACCATCCCTGGAGGTGTTCAAGAGGGGATTGGACATGGCACTTGGTGCCATGGTCTAGTCATGGGGTCTGTGGTGACAGGTTGGACTCGATGATCTTCGAGGTCTCTTCCAACCTTAGCGATACTGTGATACAGTGGTAAAACGAAGAACTGGTTAATAGGTAAAGCACAACATCAAAGCAACAGCAGGTCCTAAGTAACTGAGGGGTGGCCTGTTTGGGTTGTTTGTTTTTTTTTTCCCCCTGCATGTTATAGGAGCTAACATATTTTGAAACTCCTTCTCCCTTACTGAGAACATGGCAGATAATTGAACTGAAGCCCTTAATTTGAAAAATCTAATTTACTCTTGAAAACATACACTGCTGGACTATTTCGGGGATGTTTTTTTTCCTTATGTGGGCCAGCAGAAATAGGCTAGCCAGTTAGCATGAGGGCTTACAGGCTGCACTTAGCAGTCTTTAGGATGAACACCGTCAGTAAAACAACGGCAAAAAAAGAAAAATCAAACATTCTTTCAAACTGGGAATATCTGCAGTGAGGTACTGATACTGATCTTCAGTTCTGAAAGTTCATTTTTTAGCAGAACTAAATCTGGGCCTACAACTTTGACTCAGAAGTGTCTGCTCCTAAATGTGAGAGCCGGTCCTGGCACTTGACAGGCTGCCCTCATCGCTGCAATCAGTGGGAATGCTGCCCAAGCAAGAACTACAGGATTTGGTTTAGCAATACCTTCAGAATGCCTTGTACCATACATCATTCCACAGAAAATGAACACCAGTAGCACCAGGATAATTTTTCTCGCGTATTGAGTTTTGTGACCCTTATTTTATAAGCATCAAGGGAAGTAACAGCATCAGAGGTACCTGCATCTAGCCTCTAGCAAAACTACCTGCCCACACTCACGGGGAATGATTCAGTGAAATTCGTTTCTGAGACACTGACATGCAAAGAAAAATGCCCATGTCACAAAAAAATCTTAGCATCCTCCACAAAAAGCATCTCAGTGGATACCCAAAAAGACTTCAACCTCTGAAATCTCTCTCCTTTCTGTCAGTAGTAGCATTTCCCACCACAGGAAGCATCAGTCCCCAGGCACCTGACCTGCCTTGCAGGTGACAACTTGCCTTGCTACCAGCCAAGCCCTCTGCTTTCAAAGGAGCAGTGTTGCTTCACCTGGGGCAAAGGGCCTGCAGCTTTCAGTCCCACAACCTCTATTTTTCCAAATCCCTGCCAGATAACATTCTCAAGAGAAGCTTGCAAGGTTTGCTCAGCCCTCTGAAAGGAAAAGTCAGCCTTCCCCAACTAGCTCATCATTCATAGCCAAACGCTATGTATTAGGCCAAAGACACTACAGCCCAGCTATCCAAGACTACCATGGGGCCAGAGAAACTGTGAAACACTGCAGGATGCAAAGTTTCCTCCAATTATTTGAATGCCTTGAAAATGCAAATGTGTTCACCATATTTCTGCTGCAACTCCAGCCCTGTTCTCTTCCCCCACCTGGGAGCAGTATTTCATAGCAGTGCAATTTAAAACCAGGGTGTTTTTAATTTTAAAGCCTCAGACTCCCACAGGTCCAGGTGCTACTCCACAGCACTTGAGGACAGAAACATGGTCCTTGACAATACCTCTTCTCTAATCTTCCTGGGGGTTCCTTTCCACCTGCACACTCATGAGCCTGTCCCAAGACCTTTATGACTGTCTGAAGTCCCTGTGCTGTTCACATGAGCAAGATCTATCCATGTAAGGGCTCTGGGAGAAGGCTGTGAATTTGCTGAGCCAAAGGTATTACCTGTCCCTCCTGGCTCAGCTGCAATGCCTCCATGCATTCCTATCTCTTGGCAAGCATCCCACCTCCCACACACCCTGCAGCACTGATCCCTCCCTGCACTTTCGCTTTCATCAGCCTTACAACACCAGAGGAGAAAGAGGTTATGCCTGCCTCCTGAATTTGCATCTACCTTTTGAAAGATCCTAGCACTATCATCTGCTACTGCCTTATGATAATGGTGGGAAGAGCCCAGTCCCCAAGTGTCATGCCAGCAAAGTTCCCACCAAGCAGATCTGTTATGCTGACCAACAACAGTTCATCCAACCACCACCACACATGTAGATTTACACCAGATTTGTGTGACAGCCACCCAGACCAGAATCTGGCCATTTAACACAGTGCTTGTAAAAGGACTGGAACTGACTGGGGTGTACAAGCCCTTCCTCCATTACCCAACTCAATTCATCAGGGGCACAATTACCTGTCCTGAAGCCTGTTGATACAAGTGTTCTAGTTTTCTTCCTAATTCTTACTACCAATCCAGCACCATTTAACTCTAAGTAAAATCCAAGTCCTTTTATTTTCCTTATCAATGACAAGCCAAGAGAATCCTAGTGGGGAAACTGCAAGTATCCCAAGCACCTCTCTTCTCAGCCCCTAAGATGGTCCATGTATTTCCCACAGGATGCCAACAACCCTCTTACAGTACCATATTATAAAACCTCCTGGGCTGCTTCCAGGAACAATTACACCAAATACTGGTATTGCTTACTATGAATTGAGTGTACAAATCAAGGAAGACAATAAATTACTGTCAAGATGACAGGCACTGCTTGAACAGAGCCTGAGAAAATGGTCATACTCAATGAGCTGCTGTGCAACTTCCTCCTCACCCACAAACTGCCAAGGTAAGGGAGAGTGATGATGCTGAAGCATCCATTCAGGTTAAATTAATTAAAATAACTGAGACAAGCCTCTACAGCATCAGCAAGGTATCAGCATAAGCACCTGTGCCACATCCATGCTGCTGAACTGATCCTCACCAACGATGGTTCCTTGTTTTTCAGCTGCTACCAGAAACATACCCCTCACTCCCACTATTAAAACAAGCCACAGCTGCCTTCTCACTGACTCATTTCACCTGATTTGTGGCCTCCTCTCTTCTGTTTTACCACAAGATAGAGGTACTTTATGCAAAGAAAAAGAAGTCACTGACCAACAGATTATATCCATCTCCTCACAGCCTGCAACAGCAGGACTGCTGTATTGCCTTCTGGGAAAATGGGAAGCCATGTGCAGACAGATGTGGTCACAGTGAGCCCCTGAAAGCAAGGACAGATTGAGAGACGCATGTAAGGGCTTCAGCTGGTATAGCTCTCCATATTGTCCGTGGTTCTTTTCAGGCTGCCCAAATGAACACCTCTGGCAAAGTAACCAGAAGTTAGCCTTGCTCTAGGGTAATTTTGACCCCATCTGCAGGTGTCTTTAAATCTTTTAAACACTTACCAGGTGCATAACAATTATAATTACACATTTATTGGAGATGGAGCAGTCAAGATGCTTTTGCTCTGGAAGAAAACAAAGACAAGAGCAAAGGAAGAACAAAGTCCCTACTTTTTCCTAACACTAAAGCCTCCTACACTTGGGGCAGGCAAAAACACCCTGCAGCAATGCATGGGTGTGCTGACACAAAGGGACTGTCAGGACAGCACCGCTGTCAGGGCTGGACACAGTGTGGCAACTGGGAGGAGACTGGGAAAGCAAGCAGGCACTGATGCACCCCATGAAGATCATACAGATCTGAAAGACAAGAGCACCGGAAAAAATCAGCCCACAGCAGGGAGCAGCTGCTTGTTTCTCTGCCCAGCAGCTAATACTTGATGTCAAAGCAGGTGAGAGGAGCAGTCCACTGTCTACTAGGCTCCAAGTATCCACAGAGACACCTGTGAGCATGCAGAAAGCAAATCTATCCAGGGACACAAACGGTGGTAGTGCTGCTGCTTATCATCCCTACAGCAAGAGAGCACATCCTGCTAATGAGCTCCCTCATCCATCCTCTCTTGGCTTTTTCTGTACAGCCTCTACTGGGTCAGCAACAGAACTCTTTTGGGTGGAAGCTGCTTGTTTCAGCAAGACTTTGAAAGGAGCTGCCACTCTTTTTGCACCACACATTGGTCAGAGGAAATTACTCCAGAAAAAGGATTTAATTCTCAGCACCCATGCACTCCAGGAAACAGCTCTCTTCTCTGGTGTAATCTAAATGAGAGTGGCATTCTCCTTTCACACCTTCATAGGAGGAAAGGCAAAGGGAAGGCCACAAAGCTTTCCTCTGGCTTCTGAGAGATGAGAACCAGACCCTTCTCCAAAACATCGAAGGAAAGACTCTGGCTGTAGATGTCCCCAGTTAGTGCACCGCTGGCTATTTGCTCCAGATCATGCTGAAGATTTCTGACTGATAACCAACATCTTGATTCAATAAAGGCTGCACAAACACCAGCACACTAACCAGGGTGTCTTTTTCACTTTAAGCAGCTATGGTTGTGGCAGAATTTGCAGTAGGATTAAGGAAAAATGCAAAGTTGTCCCTAACACTCCTCACTTGGACTTTGTGTCACCAGCTCAAGAAAAGGGCTGAAAGGCTACATAAAGCTTGTTACAGTTCAAACCCAAACAAACAGAGAAACCCCAAACAAACAGAGAAACCCCAAACAAACAGAGAAACCCCAAACAAACAGAGAAACCCCAAACAAACAGGCTGCCCAGGGGCGTTGTGAAGTCTCTCTCTCTGGAGATATTCAAGACCTGCCTGGATGAGCTCCTGTGTGACCTGGTATCCTGCTCTGGCAGGGGGTTGGACTGGATGGTCTCTCAAGGTCCCTTCCAGCCCCTGACATTCTGTGAAAAACAAACCAACCAACCACAACCAGGAACCCCATACACTACTAAAATTAAACTGTTATTCCCCTAACATGCTCCTCATATATACAGTCATATTTCCCAATCACACGTCCAAAGCCTCACTTACATCAGAAACTAATTGGTATAGCTGCAACCCTAAAAGTCCCTAGTGAGGCCACAACTATAAGTGCTATTAAGGTACTTTCCAGCATGATGAAGGGAATACTTATATTAGCATACATCATCTTGATTATTCTAGGTGTTTCTGGTATAACCATTTCTGGGATTTTTGGGGTTTTTTTTCTTTACATTATACTCATAACTGAAATAAATTATATAAATAAAAATGTCCAGAGGGAAACAAACTTTCATCAGCCAGTCAGTCAAACCACAACCTCCCACTGTGTCTCTGCTCTCATGAATGGTTCAATTACAATAAAAAGCAGAGAAGTAACACAGGTAACAATATGCTTGCAAGAAAGGGAAGTGAATGGTCTCTATACACACACATATACACATATGTATACGTGCATCCCAGAACTCAAAAGCATTAATTGATTTGGTTAAAATCTGTGTATTGGTATTGTTTATTTTCTTGGAGTCCCTTGATTTCACCTGGATTAGGGGATGAGGCTGAGGTTAAACTGAGGTTAGCTGACATGCCAACCAAGTCAGACCTAATCCTGGACTTCTTAGTTGTTGTGTCTTCCCCTCTACATAATATTAAGAATGGGAAGAAACCACAGTGACGCGGTTGGGTTCCGAAGACCTTTTAGTAGCTGTACACAAACAGGAGGCAGGGCTGTAAGCACAATGCCTGGCTCCCTGGCTGTCTGTCTTGCAGTTTCTGCCCTTCTCACCATGTGTTCTGCCATGTAAGGGGACCCCCAAGACTGAAACAGGAACAGACCATTTTCTAAACTCTGTATTAAACTAAGTATTGCCTAATACCATTGCCCCATCTGGTAAAAGAGGGACTTCTATAATACAGCGGTGGTGACTTTGAGCTACTCGGACCTAGCATCCAAACATCCTCTGTGAAAATTAAATACATGGACTTACTTCTACAATTTTTCACTGGATCCAATACCTGGGGAAAGTTCCTAGTCATCTCAAATCTGGCCTGAAAGTAGGGGGTTGATGAGCAATAAAGAAACTACAATAACGTAGCTTAAACCACAGAGGTGCCAGCTTTTACTGCCTTTCATTGAGTACACATTATTTTGCTCCCACTACTTCCAGGGAAACAGCGCTCTGCACGACTGTTTTAGGATGTAAAATGTGTACTATGCTGTTCAGATGGAGCTCGTAATTGAAACATTCAAGCACCACTGAAATCCCAAACGTAAAGTTTTTAATTTTCATTCAACCATGACATTAAAATTCTGGTTGTGCAGAGAGAGGGGGAAAAAAATTACTACCTCAGAGTGCTTTTAAGGTCTGTTCTTTCAGATGCAGTAACTGAGACAAGCTCAGCCAAGACATCAGCAGCTGCTGGCATACTCCAGCAACTTGTTCCCAGTGCCACTGCCTGCTTCACCTTTGTCATCCCCACCCCATCCTACGCAAGGGGTTATCAAAAGGCTTATCAAGGAGCTGTGGCTTACTGCCGGCGATGGTGCCATCACCTTCATCCACATGCTTTCAACTCCGCACAAGGAAGGAACAGGTACCTGTTGGAGAGTGGGACTCTGGTGGAGGCAGCTGTCCAAGCTCAGGCCAGGAGTACCCAGGACAAGCCCAAGAGGCTGAAGCACCCACCAAAAGAATCAGTTCAGACATGTTCTTTGTCTGAAAGCATGTGACCATCATTTATAGGAAGAAGGAGGTTATCTTGCAATCTTATTCAGCAGCTTCCAAGATGACTGGATATGATGCCAGCCTAAAAAACCTCAGAACCTCAGCTAAAACCACTGACTGCTTCACATATCTGACAGGGAAACCCTGAAAGCATGGTTTGTGTCCTGCAGATCCTCGGACTGTCTTCCCCCACACTGATGTTCACAAACTATACTAGAGCAATCTCGGACTACATCATGCACACTCACATTTCCTGCATGCTTGAATCCCATGATCTTCATGGGTTGTCTGTTTCACTGTCATGATGGAATTTAAGACACTGAATTTAGCCTGGAAGATCTTTTCAAGGTTTGACATTTACCTGCCAGGAAGGTACCATCTGTGTCCCCAAAAAAGCTGCCTGCAGATAAGGTACTGCTATGAGGTCTGCTTTTGTACTGCTCTGTTTTCTCCCACTTTGCTCAAATCATATTGGCCATGGTGCCACCACTTCTCATCCACATCTGATGGACCAAATCCACTTATTTCAGTGCCTGTGTGTCCACATGCAACCCAGCTAGGGAATTAGACCTTGATTTATTGAACCCCCAGAGTATGAGACTTCTCTCTCTTCTTGGAGTAGTGCAAAGATGCAAGGAGATGTCTGCCACCTATTAAATAGCTTTATCATGGTGTTTCAAGTACTGAGTACAGAGGAAGGATGAACCTGTGGTTCTACCACTACACAGATGTAGCTTCCAGCAGCCCTAGCCTCCTACCATAACTTCACCAAATAGTTTCGAGCAGGTCAAATAATCTCTTGCATCAGATTTCCCCACCTTTTAAGTGTCTGGGAAGGAAACATTTGCATGGAGCACTCAGACATCAAAATAGTGAGGCCTATATAAACAGATATATATCTCACTGGTGAAGAGACAGGCTGATGTGTTTAATGGTTTATAATGGCTGTTTTAGTTACCATGAAAGTACTTAAGAGCATCCAACCCATTCTTGGATTAAATCTAAATAAATGTGAACAGCAAGAAAAAAAACAGCTTTTATTACTAGAAGGCCTGACTTTTGTTTGCACCTGTAACTCTAAGCATATATAACAGGATGCCAAGCTACTTATTAAAAGGCACTAAAAAGGCAAACAGTGTTCCAGTCACTTGCATAGGAAGCATAATGACAGGGAGAGATGAAAACAAAATGGACAACTTCCTAAGGTCTCTTTCGAATATCTTAGAAAAATGCCATTTGCTTGACTGAGGGCTGAGCTACCAAGACCTGTGCCAGGTAAAGCTACAACAAAATGGAGGCAAAAAACTCCAATTTGTGTCCCTGGAAGAGAGATAAATGGGAATCAGAATGAAGTTAAAACCACCGAGCTGATGCAGAAGGACTTGAGAGAGCCGCAAAACAAAATGAAAGGCTGAGTAGCAGCCTGCACAGCCAGTGCTGCAATGACAGAAACGCAACACAGTGCCATCTGAAACCTACAGGCACAGCACTAGCACTTCAAGGTAAAAAACAGCAGTGCCACTCCTGGGGAAGACGTGCCCGTCTGCAACAGTGCTAGAATAAAGCACAAGGGTCCTACAACACGTCCCTCACAGCAGATGCATTTTGAAGGAAGGTTCAGCAGAGCCTCTGGGGACGACATCCACATCTGGAGTAAAAGCGCCAGAGGAATATAACGGAGCTGCATCTCTATACACCGGGGAGGAGGGTTTGCCCCTTCTTTCACTCCTGCCTGGCATTCTCCTTTAGGTCTTATGGGAGAGAAGGTGTCTTAGCACAACAGATAATTAGCTGTAACGCTGTAACAACTTAACAGGGCTTATCTGTAGATGTGATCTAGGCTTCCAGTTATCCTTGTTCTCCCAGTTCCCTTTTCCTCCCCAATATTTGCATCTCAGCTTGACAGGCATTTTGTATTAAAACTTAACAAAAGTGTTTGCATGTGCCTGTGCACGCTTAGGACTGTAAGAAGAAAACCATCCGATTTTAACTCCGACTCCCTGAGATGCCGCTTGTTCCATTTTCCCTATCCTGCCAAACAGAGGGAGCCGAAATCAGAAACGTCAACTTTGGGATCCTGCTCTACCGAAGGAGAGAGCTCATTAAAAATATTGGACCCTTCATTTTAAAGAAAGAAAAAAATCCCCAGGAAGTTGATGCATCACCGTCTTGCATCTGTGTCAAGCTCTGGGTAAACAAGCAGCAACATGAATGAAATCTGTCCAGAAAGACTGCATTTCAGCGCCAACCACGCAGTCTCGGGCCAAACCACCGCATATGTAACAAAGTTTGATCTCGCTTCCGAGCACTCAGCTGCACTTCTGCCATTTCCTGTGGAAAACTGAGGCTCTGAACGCTATCTCCTCGCCAACGGTCCTGCCAGCTGCCCCTGCACACACACACAACCTTCCGCAGGCAGGCAGCCCCGTCAGAGCCAGGAGGCGATGCTCGGCAGCCGCCGCCCCGCGCTCCGGGCCGGGCACCGCCAGGCTGGGGCAACCCCTCCGCGTTGCCTGCTCCTCCCTCCCCGCACATCCCGGCGGCGCGGCCCCGCCGCAGTCCCGTACAATACCCGGCGGCAGGTGCCGCGGCCCGTCCTGCGCCCGGGGGGGACAGACAGGCGCCCACGCGCCGCCGTGGGGGATCTCGCCCCGACGCAACAGGTGGTCGGCGGCGCCAAGTCCCGCCCCGCGGCAGCACTCACCGCTGGCGTTCTTGCCGCATATGAGGTGCTGGTAGGGCTGCAGCAAACCCCAAAGCTCGGGGTCGTTGTTGACAGTCTGCTCCAGTGCCTCCAGGGTGAACCGGGGAGCCTCGCCACCCTCCTTCTCCTTCTCCGCCGGGCCGGCAGTGGCTGCAGCCGGGGGCGGCCGGGCGGCGGGAGTGGAGCGGCGGGGCCGGCCAGCACCCGGGCGTGGATGTCGCGGAAGAGGCTTTCGGTGCCGGCGGTGAGGTAGATGGCGGCGTGCTCGTGGATGCGCAGGGCCACGCGGCTGTCCACCATCCAGCGGTAGAACTTGCCCACGGAGAAGGTCAGCCCGCAGCGCGCCGACTTGCCTCGGCTGAAGCGGTCGCCGCCGCTGCTGCTCATGTTGTAGAGGGAGAGGGCACCGAGGGCGGCCGCCGTGCAGCGGGCAGCTAGCGTCCAGCCCAGGACGATCTCCATGGCGCTCCGCACCTCGTGCTTCGTGCACTTTGCAAAGCGGAGGCTGAGGCGCTGAGCCTCCCGGGCGATGCGCACCAGCGCCCGGCTCACCAGCGTCGAGAGCCGCGCCGCCGCATCCCGGCTCCCGGGGCTGGCGGCGGTGCCCGGCGCCCGCGGCTCCCGGCGCGGCGGCGGCAGCAGCAGCGCCTCCACCTCCTCCAGGCTCCAGGGGACCTCCTCAAGGTCGGGCAGGAGCCGAGCGCACTGCTGCCCCGCGCAGTCCAGCACCTCGGAGTCTTCCGCTAGGACGGTGTTGACAGTGTCGAAGCTGTTGTGCCGACTGTGCATGGAGTCAGTTAGGTGCGGCCAGCAGCTTCCTCCATAGGGGTACGCGGGGTGCGAATCCGAGCAGCACAGCGACAAGTTGGAGGAGCGCACCGAGTCCGCCGCGCCACCATACCCTGAGTCCAGCGTCAGGTCTTCCAGCGTCCTCACCGCCGTCTTACCTCTCCGGGCCATCGCTGCACTTCATGCTGCACCCGCGGGACCCGGGCGGGGAGCGGCTTACAGGAAAGCGGGGGTGGACAGAACGGCGAGGGGGCGCGGCGAGACCCGCCGGCCGCTCCGCTTCGCCCCGTCGGCCGCAACGTGCTGCCGCCCTGCTCCGCCAGACGCCCACGAAGCGGTAGTGCTGCTCCTGCCCTGCTGCCGGCCACGGCCCGACTCCCGCGCCTGCACTGCGCCTCACCGCCGGCCCGACACCGCACCGCAGCACAGCAGCGCCGGCCAGCCGGCGAGGAGGGGAGGTGCCATGCAAAGTGCTCCGGCTCGCGGCCAATGGTGCTGCGAAGGGGGTGGGGATATGCAAATAGATGTTCCCGGCGGCCAATGGGGCGGTGCCCTGCCCCTGGCGGCACCTCCCGTCGCGTCCGCGAGGCGCGGAGCAGTGGCGGAGAGCGGCGTGCGGCGCGGGAGGGGGGCGCGATAGCTCCGCGGCTATCCCTGTCCCCGGCGCGTCCCGGTCCCGCCTGTGCCCCGCGGAGGTGCAGCACCCTGCCGCTAGCGACAGGACCCCGCCAGGCTGCATCCGCGCAGGCAGGACCTCGCCGTCCAGTCCCGAAGGCGGGGGTTTTGCGCGCTGCGAAATAAAGACACGTTAATCCGGCGTCTGCCCGGCGGCATCGATGGCAGCCGAGTGCGGTGTGAGGTTCGGATTGGAGCGCAGCCCACCTCTTCTGTCCCTCAGTGCTGGGAACATCAAGGTCTGGGGCCCGTTTCTGTTACATCCTCCACCACCGTTCCTGTGTCACATAAACTGGATTCCCATTCCAATCCTCACTGGTTTTTCAAACCAGCACTTTCCTGATGTTGCTGTAAACAAATGGAAGGCACCACGGGCACACAGACAAATAGTGTGAGACAGTCAAGATGTTTTGAAACCAAGCAGAAACTGACACGTAACAATACCAGGCATCACTGGAGTCAGGAAGAGCAATTTCCAAATAATTAAATCTAATAAAGCCTCAGACATCCATGAAATTAACCCCCTCAGTGTCACAAAAGATTTGACAAGAAAGATTTAGGGTACATTTCCCATGCACCTTAAAATTCATTGTTCAATATTGGGACAATTTATCCCCAGTTTGGGTATTTTAATCTTACATTGCTAGGCTTTGGTGTTATTAGGAGTTGCCTGGCTAATATCCCAGGCAACAGACTGAGAATGTATGTGCTGGTGTATTCTGGTTTTGAAGAAATACTACATCCTTTTAAGTCTAAAATACCAGCGAAATTCTATCCCTTTAAGAATAAAAACCTAGCAAACGTATTTCTCTATCATGCCAAAGAGGCAGCCAAAGTTCTTGAGCAAACAAGGAGAGTCATGTCAGAGATTCCCCTGTCCAAGTGAGCAAAGCCTGGCATTCCTTCAACATAAACTTCCTATAGGAAAGGCACAAATGCAACTACAGGTAGGCTCATTTGTCAAACAGGTTGGAGAAAGCTATGACACCGCCAAAACCAGGGGATTATCTCCCAGATTAAGTCAAGTGCTGTCAGAAACTGGTTTCTCAAGTTTAGCCTTTCTCCTTCCACAAAAGTTCTACGCACAGTAGGCTTCCACTGAAATCCTAAGTGCCATCATATAGTGATAGAAAATAGCAAAACCGAGGGCAGGAGCAACCTGAGCTAGAGCCACAGTCATGCTGTAAGTAAGAAGCTGAGGCCTACACTGGCGGCAGCAGATAATCTTTGGAGGGAGCATAAAGGCACAGTGTGCCAGAGAGAAAAAATCTCTGCCCGACTAGTTGACAATCAGTCTGTACATCTCACAGTAGAGCCCTCTGGTGTCTTCAGCACTTCAGTGCAGTGGCTGTTCAAAATTTACATTCCTATGTAGGAGAAGAAAGGCTCCACCACGACCAAACCTACCAAGGTAATTCTTTTTCTAACAAATTCCATTCACCTGACTATCCCTTCTCTTTCACAAAGTGCCACAACTGCTCACACTGAGCATATGTGACAGCAGGTCAGAATCAGGGAAAGTCCAAGCTCAAGAGGTTGTCTAGTTAATGCTTTATTACACTTCACAGAGACACAAGATGAATGTCCAAGGAGGATGGAGCCAGTGAGCTGGGTGGTTTGTTCACCAGTCTTTGTAAAAAAATGGTGCTTCAGAGGTTGACACTAACCATGCATTGAAATGAGCAAGAGAAATGAGAAGTGGATGGTTGTCTCAGGCTGTGTGCAGACCCAGGCATTGATATGGCTGACTCAGAGCCAGTTTTTATTTCAAGAGAGATTTGGGGTTGGTTGCTTTTGTTTGTTTGTTTTTAATTGGAAAGGCAAAATATTGGGCCTTAGTAGAGGTCTTGTAGTTGCAATGAGATATGCATCACCTTGCACTTGGCAGTTTGATTCTTGGTCACGCTGCCAGTTTAGAACATGTTGTGACACTTGAACACACCAAAGGCATGTCAGCAGCACCGGGATGGTTTAAACCTTCAAAAGTGGCAGCAAGAGCTGACTCATTTCTTCAGAAGACTAATTACCCTGGAAGTGGCCTTCTGGATATCTTGACGATCTTTCAGTACCTGAAGGATCTTGCCTGCCCAGGTGTGGTTAATCAGGCTACTGCATACGGGAGTGAGCTTCAGCATCATTTGGAAGGGCATCTGAAAATGCTTCTGTGACAGGATGACTTCGTTGTTGAAATTGCCCTGCCAAAAGACATGATCAAACATTTTCGAGGAAAACAAACCCCTGCAACATGTCCAGTGCCCACACAGGCTGAGCTCTGGAGACAGCCCTCAGTTTTAATCCAGAAAAAGGCACCACACCTCTCCTGATCTAGGCTGAAAAGCAGGTGTCTGGAGCTGTACCCTACTATGAGTCTTACAACCATGGTCATTTTTCTATCAGACAAAAAATGTCCACTCAGGAAAACAAAGTCCCTTTATATGTCAAGGGCTGGTGGGAAACAATTTTCAGCTTGTTGGAGACGTGAACATCAATTATCCTCACAGAATTCAGACAGGGACTGATTAAGATCCATTCCAGAATGATAAGTGCCAGTAAAAATTCTGAAAGAGGGAAATCGAACCACATTTTAGAAAGGTACTCAGGGCAAATTTAAGTGAATGAGAAGTTGACATTTGTATGGGCAGAGCAGTAAGTGCCTCGATTCTTTCCTTCCCCACCCAGTCAACTGCCCACAAGTGGCATCTTCCTGAGAGCTATAGGGAATAACATGACAGCCACCAGACAGAATAGGAATGTTTCTAGAATCAGGCCACTTCATGTAATTTCTGTATTCAGAATTCAATGCACTGTGCTGCAATAACAGCTCAGATCACAAGCAGCATTCACGGGATCTCCCAGTGCTATCTCCAGCTGCTAGGAACAAGCAGCAAAGCGTTATGAGGACCTCGCTTATATTGCTGGGGAAGCTGGAATGCTAATGTTTCTAATCACAGGGGGTTAATTTACAAAGCAAGTCTGTAATCCTGTACCTGTAAAGCAGGCGTGAAATGCACATCCCTGGCAGAGGAGCCTTTGGGGCTGCAGCATGTGTACAGCCTGCTAGGAAGAAGATGCCCATCAAAAAAGGAACTGTTACCATCAGGTACATCGTCCCTGCAGGGACATTGGGTGACTGCTGCCAACTGTTTAGATGAGCAGGCTCAGGGAGATGACTCTGGTGTTGCTCTTCAAACACATACACCACCAAAAAAAGTGGGGATGTAATGTGCAAGCAAGTGATGCAATGAGGCCACCTGCTCACTACCTGGAAGGAAAGCACCGATGGTGCCTTCATCGTAAGTGGGAAGGAAGGACACATGGTGGTCGAGTGCCACACCACCTGGTTTTTCTGCCATAAATTTCATCCTGCTGATTTGAGCAACTAGCTGCATCAGGACTTCCAGCAAGGACTCAGCAAGAGATATTACCTCATGGAGTGGCAAGGTTCAGTAGCTCAGGCACTCCTTTTGCAGACATTAAGGGAAATGGCTGTCCCTGAATTCCAGCTGGCTATTGCTTAGCCAGAACTAGCCACCCGGCTGTACTCCTCTGCTGTGCAAAAGCAGCAGCTCCTACTTCCCACTGTGCTCAAAACCTTTCCAAACTTCCTCTCTGCAGTCCCCATGCCTCCCTATGCTGAGAGTGGATGTTCATTAGAGATGTGCAGACTCATGCCTGGCATGGAGGAAAACAATTACTTGGGATTTCTCAGAAGCTACTAACCAGGGATACTCAGAGAAACTGCCAGCCAAAACCAAATTTCACCACACATAAAGAAGCTGTAAGCTCGTGGCCATAGTGCATTTTGGAAGCCAAGTTCAGAAAGGATTTCAGAAAGAGATGTGACAAATTCATAGAGGCCACTGGTAACTAACAACAAAATGATACACATGCAATCTTCATCACAGACATTTTCTCAGAAGCTGTTTACCAGAAATGGGTAAATTATGCCAGAGGAAGGAGCACTTTGTGATCCCTAGGCTCCTCATGTATCTGCCATTGGTGGCTGTGGGAGACAAGATGCTGCACTGCAGACAAGACCAGAACCCTTGAGGCAGTTGTTTGGTTTAAGTCCTGACTCCCTCACCAGCCAAGTGCATTACCACCAGTTAGAAGTTCAACTTGGTTCAGAGGTCAGCACAGCAAACACAGCAGTACTTACAATCTTTGCAAGATGTTGCATTGTGCTCTTCATTCCAAGGAATGATCAGCTGCAACTTCTGCATGAATCCTGATAGGTTTTAATCGCTTCTTTTCCTAAAACCATCCACGATGAAGTCTCTACATTTTCCCTGGATGATCTGTGTCAGTCCAAATAATTTCACTGCTTGAAACAGTCTTCCTAACATCTGACATAACCTCTTCTTTGCTACAAATACAAATAATAAAAAGATGCTTCCAAACTTTTTTAGAGGACTGGCACCTTTTGTCTCAGGCAGGACGAAAACCGTATATAGATCCAAACAGAATGCATATACAGTTGGTTCCCAGCCAGCAGATTAGGTGCTTCTCACAGTTCACTGTACCACTCCAAAAAGCATAACAGTGTTTGCATGCTCTGTGTGCACCAAGATTGTACATTCATAGCACGTTTTGATCAGAAGTAAAAGAAACAGGAACAGCAGGCTTCCTGGAGGATGGAGACAAGGAAAGACTCTGTTCAGCCAGCAGTAATCTCCATTTCCATCCAAGACACAACGAGCCTGCATAAAGCATATAAATGCATGTGTCTATGGCAAAACAATTTACAGGTGAAATCTTAAACAACAAATATGCTTGAGATCAGCAACGTCTGTTGCATTAGCCAGCCCTTTACTCTTTGCTTGGGAGAATGAAAATGGTTTAAGTAATTGCTTCTCATTGTCACTACTGAAATCTTCTTTATACTTGGTAGTCTAAGAATGACAGTTTTGTCTCCTCAAGGAGCAGAGTGCTCAAAGATTTGTTGGGTGCTTGTAGGGGCACAGCCCCACAATCAGGCAACCAGGCTTGCTGCATCCTGATGCTGCAAGGAGGTGACAAAGCTGGGTCTGGCACTCCCTCAGACCCCTGTGTGTCATACAGTATATCAGCTCTCTCCTGGGCGGTCATATTCATTAATCCTTGTTTACAATTTAAGAGTCAGTCCTGATTTTAAAGGAAAATAAGTATTTGAGGGACTTTAAATATGATTCTTCATGGTACTGTAGTCCACACGCAATTTTATGCGTGATTTTTAGGAGGTACATGTTCTACAACAGTATGACCTTTCCCTCTGGCAAGTGTGTTAAAGGAAGAGTGGGGAGACCTGAGCCATGCTCTCCACTTTTCCCACTCACAGGGATTTCTTTTAAAACAGACAGGAAAAAAAACAGGACTACAGAAGGTTACCTTGAAATCCATTTACACCTCTGCCTCTTGCCAGTACTTAGGGCTTACTTGCACTTCTGCTATTAAAAAAAAAGCACAATGTCACTTAAGCTTATTCCCAGACAGTTGCTGTCTGCTGAAGTCCCAGTTAAGACTTTCTCAATGTCCCCATGTAATGTTTTAGTGTTTTGTTAAGGGGCATTTGCACAGACATAGGGCCTCGCTATCTACTTAGGAGATATATTCTGTACCACAAGTTCCCATCTCCATCATGCACGAGAATCATAGGATCAATAAGGTTGGAAGAGACCTCAAAGATCATCAAATCCAATCTGTCACCCAACACCTCATGACTACTAAACCATGGCACCAAGTGCCACGTCCAATCCCCTCTTGAACACCTCCAGGGATGGTGACTCCACCACCTCCCTGGGCAGCCCATTCCAATGGCTAACAACTCTCTCTGTGAAGAACTCTCTCCTCACCTCAAGTCTAAACTTCCCCTGTTGCAGCTTGAGACTGTGTCCTCTTGGACCAACCCCCTCCTGGCTACAACCACCTTTCAGGTAGTTGTAGACAGCAATAAGTTCTTCCCTGAGCCTCCTCTTCTCCAGGTTAAACAATCCCAGCTCCCTCAGCCTCTCCTTGTAGGGCTTGTTCTCGAGGCCTCTTCCCAGCCTCGTTGCCCTTCTCTGGACATGTTCAAGAGTCTCAATGTCCTTCTTAAATTGAGGGGCCCAGAACTGGACACAGTACTCAAGGTGTAGCCTAACCAGTGCTGAGTACAGGGGCACAAAGACTTCCCTGCTCCTGACCATGGCTGAAGTCCTTCTCAAAATCCTGCCCCTGTGGCCTCCTTTGCTCTACACAACTCACTCAGTGTCACTTCAACTCCTTGGTGAGTGGGTGGCAAAACAATGAGCCCCAGGCTGCAGGTCAGCCGGCATTATCTCAGCAGTGAGCAGCTGTTGCATCACCATCTTCCAGCCCAGTTCCAGGAGAAGGGACTTTGTTCACAGGTTCCCTTCTTCATGCCTTTCTTATTTAAGCAGACAATAACTGGGGAGTGCATTAATGAGCCACCAGCCTGCATGATTACAAAGCAAAATAAAGATAAGAATAATGCAATTCCCTAACATTAAGTAAGTACTTTTATTTGCAGGCAAAGCACTAGAAAAGCACATAAAAGAAGTAATTTTAACATTAAGAGGGTATTTTCTTCTAATAATTCATCCCTTTAAAAAAAGAAAACAAAACCTAGATGTTTTTTTGGTATGAGGCAATATTTAAGGAACTGAGCAGTATTGTGCTGTTCCCTTTCCTTTGTCCTAGCACTTGCAACTTCTTTTGCATATTTTTCCTCATAGCTCCCTTCAAAAACTGATCAAAGCTCTGGGTGTTGGGGTTTTTTTTTAAGCATTACAGCATTTTGTTCATTCCCTGACTGACCAAAAGTATTCCTGAAATGCTCATAAATAAATTAGCAGAACAAAAAAACCAAACAGAACAAAACAAAAAACCCCACAAAACCCAACAGCCCCAGCTTGCATCAAACCTAGTAAGAACTAACTCCAGAAAAACTTATATTGGTGTCAGTGCTTTTCCTTGAAGAGAGATACTACATCACTGCAGCCTACCAAGTTCAGCAACAAACTATATCATGATACACAGGAGAGACAAGGACTCCTTCTTTCTGAAAGTTCGCCTTAAAAAGTAAAAGTAAATAAACAGATTGTAAATATGGCAACATGTAATATAAACATTTTTTTTTTCTTTGAAAATAAATATTATATTTTAAGATTAACAGTAGAAAGCACTGGGTGATGAGAACTGACATTTCCCAACTCTGTCATAAGGTGTGTTTCACTACCGGTTTCATCAGCCCCTGAGGCCCAATGCAGCACAGCATGGCCCAGCAGAGGTACTCCAGTGACCTGGAAATGGAGGGTACAGCAGGATGGGAAGGGAAAGGCCAGCTATCTGCTTCGGGGAATGCAGTTGCATGAGGCTACAGATGGTTTAATGGAATCAAGAACTTGCTCCATGAGGGTGGTGGGCTCCATGTAGCAGACAGAGAATCATAGAATCATAGAATCATAGAATCAGTCTGGGTTGGAAGGGACCACAAGGATCATCTAGTTCCAACCCCCTCGCCATGGGCAGGGACACCCCACACTAGATCAGACTGGCCAGAGCCTCGTCCAGCCTGGGCTTAAACACCTCCAGAGACGGGGCCTCAACCACCTCCCCGGATAACCCATTCCATGGCTTCACCACTCTCATGGTGAAGAACTTCCTCCTCACATCCAGCCTGAATCTCCCCATTTCCAGCTTCATTCCGTTCCCCCTAGTCCTATCACTACCTGAGATCCTGAGAAGTCCCTCCCCAGCCTTCCTGTAGGCCCCCTTCAGATACTGGAAGGCCACAATGAGGTCACCTCGGAGCCTTCTCTTCTCCAGACTGAACAGCCCCAACTCCCTCAGTCTGTCCTGGTAGGAGAGGTGCTCCAGCCCTCTGATCATCCTCGTGGCCCTTCTCTGGACACGCTCCAGCACGTCCACATCCCTCCTGTAATAGGGGCTCCAGAACTGGACGCAGTACTCCAGGTGGGGTCTCACCAGAGCTGAGTAGAGGGGAAGAATCACCTCCCTTGACCTGCTGGTCACACTTCTCCTGATGCAACCCAGGATCTGATTTGCTTTCCGGGCTGCAAGTGCACATTGAGAGCTCATGTTGAGCTTCTCGTCCACCAGCACATCTCCTGCAAACGTGCAGTGGCTGCTGAATTGAGTAACTATGTTTTCAGGAATTGGGAAGTTATTACAGATCCCTGATATCACAACATGTTGAAAGTGTGAGCAAATCATCAAGTATTTGTGGGAAATCTCTCCCCCATAATCCCTTTCCTTCCCTCCCATTACTGGGACTAGACAAACTATGATCTGCAGAGGGATTATGTTTTATCCCCTTTATCCAGCCAGCAATCTACTGGAGTCTCATGTACTTTAAGAAATATGACCTACTAAACTGCTTCTTCCAGATTTTGTAATTGGAAGTATTTCTTGCATTTGCAGATGCCCAAATGCTCAGGAAGCAAGCACTACAGAAGCAGGAGGAAGGGCTAGGAGCCATTTCTGCTTTGTGTCACAAGCTCTCAAATGACCTGCATCTCATTTTGGAACCTGCCAAAGCACCTTTCCAAACAAGCAACTTTTTCTCCCTTTGGAGTCCCCTGTTGGATATCTTGATTTACTTTGATGCCAGGCATACACTGATGTCAGCTACAAAAAGCAAATAAATTTTCCAGCACCCGAAGCAGCTGCTGGGAAGGGCTCCCACTTGGCAACTGTTGGACGCTGAAGGAGACTGTAAACACAGGATGGGGTCCACCCCCAGGCCTGGGAGGAGGTGTAGGTTAAGCACACACAGTTTTACCTTGTAGTTACAAGGACTGTGTAAGGGAAAAGCTAATGACACACTTAGCTGGTGATTCTGAGCGAGGCTTGCGTTCAGGAAAGTGCGCATAAGTAGCTGTTAAGCATATGCTGCAAATATGGTACAAGTTGGGTGGGGCCCAGTTTGTAAGCACAGATGGTTTAGACCCTATTAAAGACTAATGTGTGTGATTTGTTTTGTGTTTTGGAGTTTTGGCATTTTGGTGGCGTTTTCTGGGTTGTTGCTGATTGTATGTTTTTCAACTGAGTTTAAGGCAGTAAAATAAGCTGTCCGCGGACTCCCATTGTACAGTCTGTTTACCCCCAAGTACGAAACTCTGTGGTGTTGGTGACAGCCCATTGTCTTCCTTTGGGTTCAGGTCTTAATTCCAGTTTAGGTTAGGAAGTTCCTGTATTCTTGGACCTCCTCATGCTGCTGTGTGAGGCTGGGAAGGACAGAGTTGACAAACATGGCCATGGTGGGCTCCCAAACATCCTTGGACTTGATGGGAGAGGAGGTGTGTGGAAGGACAGGACCTCCCCTTTCCTTGGGCCACTGGAGGACGCAGCTGCAGAAGAGGTTAAGATGCAGTGAATCAGTGGAGAAAGGAGCTGCCAGGGCAGATATCCCAGATACCAGTAAGGCTTCAGTCAAATCCCAGTGACAGAATGTCCCATAAGAGAAAAGACAACTGGAGAAAAGAAGACACAGATACTTCCCTTTTGCATCCACTTCCACATAACGGTTTGGGATTTTTTGAAGGCCACATGGTCTGTATCCACGTGTTCTTGCTGAGAATCCTCTTCCCAGGGCATGGGTGCCCAGGGTAAGCATTAATTCCAGATCCAAAAGGTGCCAACCCTGCACAGTTCTGTCCAAGTGGAAAAGAGAGAACTCCCAACATGGCCAGGATGCTCCAGCCAGAGCTATGCTCTGGGCCTCCAGGGACTAGGGAGAGAAACCAGGTCCCATCACTGGTGCGATGCTCGTGGACAAATCACTTCATGTCTCTGTGCCTTTATTTTCCAGCTGTAAAATGGAGATAATTACATTGACCTTCTTCATAAAATGCCTTGCAAATGCTAGACAACAGCTAAGTACTATCATGATTATTATATAAAATAATCCATTATAGCCTCTGGATGCTGGAGAAGAAATGAATGCTGGAGTCCACACAAACACTGCGTTAGATCAATGCAGGCACTACTACAATGTTGATCTGGTCTCCTAGTGCGTGTTCCCACAAATCCACATGGGGATGAAAAATCCAAACATATCTCTTGGCTGACAACTCACTGGAGCTATGCTATAGGGAGGGAGAAAACTAATCCCATTGCACAAACCAAACTGCATAGTTCCTGCTTTGATCACAGAAGAAAGCTTTTTTGGCTGAGTTTTCTGCATATGAAGAGAATTGTTTTCAGTTTGTTATGGGGACTATTTTTGCAGATGAGCCATCTGAATTTGATATGAAGAAGGCACCCTACCAGTGCACTTAAATGTTTAACACTATGTCAAAGCAAGGCACTCATCAGCTTTAAAAATGAAAAACTGTCTGGGAACAAAAGCACTGTCCCACTTGCTAACAATCGGAAAGAAAATTCCCAAACTAACCTCCATGCAAGCTCAAATGAACATCTCCTGTACTCCATCTATCAAAGAGGCAAACTGAAGATTGATTTCAAGGTTTTTCTAGGAAAGCTTCAGAGGAAACCAGCTTAATTCTATGCTTCACTAAAAGCCATCCCAAAGCCATTTGTTATTTTGTGGTTGAGAAACTGTCTGCTTCCGGCTCTCCCTCTACATCCTAGTCATCACCAGTCACTGCCAATCAAAGTGTTAGAAGAGCTACCCACAAAAGCAAAAGGCACCATACTCAAACAGAAATGCATTGATTTCTTCCTTACAATGCCACAACCCATGCATTTTTCACTACGGGGTGCAATAGTGACGCTTTACCCACTGGTGAGCAGAGAGCAATTGCATGCCCCAGGTGGTGCATACCAGCATTTGCAGCGGCCCCGCACCACACAGCTTCCATCCCAATAAACATGGAGCTGCAGGAATGGTAGACACTGCTCTGCATTTCCAAAGTCCTACAGCAAGGAAGTAGAATACTATCCAGACACTTTCTTCTAACAAGAGACCAACAAAGCAGCTGGCTCCATAGTCTCTGCAGTCACAGGATGCTGTTCTCACTACCCAGAACCACTGGCTCAGGCATCCAGATCAGCATGTAGGAGATGGAGTCCCTGGGGTCACCATCTGCACAGTACCTCTTTGGTAAACTCACCAAGCACAGCAAAGTTGGCATGGTAGCTGTCTTGAAGGATGAGCTCATCACACTCCATATTTTAATTCAGGGAATACACACAGCTTGCCACAGGCTGGTCCCTAAGAACCGAGTTGGCTATTATAGCCCTTCCCAGGGCAATTCAGCAGCTGCCCACGTCTTTTCCAGAGCTGCAGAGAGCAGCACTTAACTGATCTCCTAATTACAAAGAAAAGGCTTAATTTTAACGTGATTTCCTTCATTGTACACTATGCTTTAAGCCTCATGATCCATTTCTTGAGGAATCCTGTTGTTCCTGGTACATTCTCATCCTGTGATGGAAAAATATCCCAGTGACCTACCAGCAGACAGGAGAACTGTGTCCCAGTGAGGCTTCTGACCACAGTAACACACTGCTTTATACCACATGGTGTGGAGCCAAATCATCACCTTGAGCAACAGCTAGTGTCGAGGGGTAAAAGTCCAGGATTCACATTTTCAGTCATGTGGCCCAAAATCAGAGGTTCAGGCAGAGATTTTGCAGAGGTTTTGTAAAGATTTATTTTCCCCCTCAGGCCTCACATATTCCCCTTGTTTTCAGCTGCTGCTTAAAAAAGCCAATTCATCCACTAGGAGAAAAAACATGCACAATATTGAACAGTTAAAATCTGCCACATTAAAAGCATTGGGGTGCTTTGCACGTAGCCAAGCATCTCTGCCTAGGTAAAGGCACTGAGTTCCTGTTCAGGATGCACAGAACTCATTTAAAGAGTGAAATACTTTTCCAGCCATAGCCCAAGTTTCTCATTTGAAAAAAGGATGACATTTATTCAGCTGGTAAAATAATCCAGCAGCACATATTGTGCCCCTCTCACAGCTTCTGGAAGAAAGCCCAATATACACATTTTTACTGATATAGAAGCTTTTCTGCAGTAACTGGCAAAAGTATTTGGAAAGAGTTTCAAAATACCCATATCAGCAAGATGCATATGGCTGATTTCTGTTTCCACGGTTCAAACTGCAGGAAGGAGCCTTCACCTAGAGGAGAGTTAAAAAGGCCTCTAGTTACAGGTTAGAAAACCAAGTGACTGCAACAAGATTTTAAAGTGGCTTTGCTAATTGGAACCAGGTGGCTAATGTCAGTCCTTTCAGTTGTTTGACAATATAACAAAAATAACTTGTGCTTCACACATCCACACACTGACACAGAAAATCTTCTGTTTCCTTGGGTGAGTCAATGCCCCAGCCCAGTAAATCCCCAGCCATGCTAGGGCACTGACTGTGCCATAAATGGCATGAAAGGAGCATAGCTGGTGGGAAAAATAACACGGAGAAAGCAAAAAGGGAAGGAGCACAGCACTTCTCAGTTCAGTCCTGGGACGTCCCTACAGACAGACACAGCCAACTTAGGAGAAGGGTGGAGAAGCCGTGAAGGCGCAAACCTGTGCTGTTGTTTTCAAAAAGCAATAATCACAACCACATCCCCCAGCACAGCCACTTTTTGGAATGCCACAGCTGGAGCACAACTGCTTCTTCCAAAGCCATCATCTCAGTACAGCCACTTTTTGTCTCTCCTGTGATTTTCCAGGATCAGGTTAGATGATGGTTGGAGGCTGGAAGAGAAGAGAACTCGAGGGAAACATCACACATGCACTGGGCTTCGCAGCTGTCCTCTTCAGACCCTCTTGTTACATAGACACAAGTGACCATGCTGCTGATGCAAAAATTCTCTCTGTAATGATTTAATCCTGGCTGTTCCCACAGCAGCAATTTTTTCATGAAGAGGTACCCTTGCCATACTGGCTTGAAGCATGAGACTGTTTAATTGAATATCAGATTTCTGGCAGTGGGTGATCTTGGCTTCTTCTGAAGAAATCTTAAATATGCTCTGTGACACATGCTACTGGGCAGCAATATGTTGTGGAGGAAGATTTTATTTCAAAGATGACTAGGGATCAACATGGCTTTGAGCAGATAGGATAAACAGTGTAATTGTGCTTTTGCTTTTTCTATGCAAGTGCTTCAACCTGACATTTACAAAATTTACATAGTCTAAGCACTGACCTCGGGGCAGCTAGGAAGAGTTAGATCTTTACAATTTTCTCAGTATTACACATCTTTTGGCTGGCACCTCTGAAAACAAATGTGTACAGAAACCCAGAGGCAAATAATTTAATGGATTTGAAAAATGGCTGAGTAACCTCCCCTCCCCCTGGTGATGCCACCTCACATTTCTCTGAGGTGAACTTGGAATGTTTTCAAATCTCATCCTTCATTGAGACTTTGACTCTCCTTGATTTTGTACTAAGGCAGAGAGTACTCTATAGTGTTCTGTAGGAGAAAGTAAATCTTCCCTCATTGTCCACTGTTTGATATCTTCCTGACCTAATTCAAATTGCGCTGACTGATTTTCATCTTCTACCAAATTCTACAACACAATTTGTGATATACAAACACACACACACACACACGTATAGCTGTCTCACTTTTTCCATTACCTTTCTCATGAGGAAACCATATTCAAAGCAGGGCTCATTTTCCAAGTAGTATTAGGTTCCCCCTCCCTACTGTGACTGAGGGATTTGTTTGCTTTTTGCTTTAACACAGCCACCCGCTGGGTTTCCACCACTGACATACCTGCATTCTTCCCAGGAGGCTGCCACTTATTCCATCACAGCCAGATGAGAGAGCAGTGAATATTGTTCCTGACAGGGTTATTACTTTGCACTTAGGATGCTGAAACATTTGGAAAAATTATTCCAGCTTCACTGTTTATTCATATGGTACAATATTACTGGTCACCTTTACTGACTTTGCTTCCACGAGTGACACCACTCTCTGCTATTAATCTTGTGTGACAGGGCTGCTCTGCTGCCCATGTTGATAGCATCTGTATAAAAGGAGGAACAGATGATGAAACAACAGTAAAACGACTCTGGTGCTGAAATTAAGAATAGTCCTTCGAATGAAATGCTAAAGGTTTGGAGAGAGTTGATTTTTCTTTAATGTACTGGTGGTAAGACAAAAATCCTGCAAAAGCTTCTCAGTTCAAGAGTATATGGAGGAATAGAAGAGAATAGGAATAGAATAGAAATAGAATAGAATAGGAATAGGAATAGACCAGGTTGGAAAAGAATGCTAGCAGTCCTAATACAATCCTCTTTTAGAGCATCCATAAAAGATCCAGCTGCTGAGAGCTGAAGTTCTGATGAAGAGCTCTTTCTGCTTAAAAAATTTGCAAGTCAGTAAGCACAAGCCCTATGAGGAGAGGCTGAGGGAGCTGGGGTTGTTTAGCCTGGAGAAGAGGAGGCTCAGGGAGACCTCATTGCTCTCTACAACTACCTGAAGGGTGGTTGTAGCCAGGAAGGGGTTGGCCTCTTCTCTCTAGCAACCAGCACCAGAACAAGGAGACACAGTCTCAAGCTGCAACAGGGGAAGTTTAGGCTGGAGGGGAGGAGAAAGTTCTTCACTGAGAGAGTGATTCGCCATTGGAATGTGCTGCCCGGGGAGGTGGTGGAGTCACCATCCCTGGAGGTGTTCAAGAGGGGACTGGATGTGGCACTTGATGCCATGGTCTAGTCGTGGGGTCTGTGGTAACAGGTTGGACTCGATGATCTTCGAGGTCTCTTCCAACCTTAGTGATACTGTGAAGTTTTGTCTCCAACTTACCTAGATATTGCAGGGAAGCAGAGCAGGAGAATAACAGATATTCAGTTTGATGTCAGTTCTAAACAAGCAAAAAAAAAAAAAATATATATATATAAAAACCCCAAATAGATTCTGGGTAAAGCAAATTTTTTTGTACAGGGTGAACATTTTGGCTTTGAGCCTTTAAAACTTCCAAACCCAACCTGAAGGATTTTGAAATAAAGTTGTGGCAAATCAGATATGTTAAAAGGAATGGTTGCTTTGAAGTTTGGACACTTGTTTCTCCCCCATTTTGTGCATATGAACAATTTGACTAAACTGACATTTCAACCTCCAAAGTGATGTTTTCTTTCCAAGAAAACTTTTGGCCAAGAAAATCTCACCCCTCTCTGCAGAAAGCACATACAAAGATAAACCTCTCCAGTTTGTAGCCTTTTGAGAGGCCCCAAAACATCCTCAAAAGTTAAAATGAGATGTGAAATCCCAAACCTATCAGTTCAGACAAAGTGAAGTATTATAGCCAAAGTAAAGTAATGAAGACAGCTTTATGCTTACAGGAACTTCTGACTACTGGTATCTCTCAAGCTGCACTAGGGGAGGTTTAGGCTGGATGTTAGGAAGAAGTTCTTCATAGAAAGAGTGATTTGCCATTGGAATGGGCTGCCCAGGGAGGTGGTGGAGTTGCCATCACTGGAGGTGTTTAGGAAGAGAGTGGATGGGGTGCTCGGTGCCATGGTTTAGTTGATTAGATGGTGTTGAGTGATAGGTATGACTCGATGATCTCAAACGTCTCTTCCAACCTGGTTAATTCTATTCTATTCATTAAGATGAGGTAGAAGACCACTGTATTCCAGAAGGTAACTTCAAAATCTTTAACTATTAATTCAAATAGAACATCCCTACTAGGGAAGACACTTTCTATGAAGTCCTCAATGAAGAGGATTTATGCCTAACTAGACAGAACAACTGTGGGGACATCATCCCCACCCTGTCCTATTCTCTTCCTTGCACAGCACCCTGAACCCCAGGAGAGCTGGGGGTGTAGAGACAGGCTACTGCAGCCATCCCCCTTGATGAGGAGTGAGAAAATCGGGGAAGTCCCAACCTGAAGAGCTGCCTGAGATCCGTGCAACTGCAAGGGACCATGTCCCTCCTGGCCAGATGTGGGCAGAAGTGAGATGCAGCACTAAGTGGGCATACTGCTGCTCAGTGCACCCCAAATAACTCTTCCACCACTGCTGCACTTCACTGGTGACAACCACTGCAGCACCCATCTGAAATGTAGCAGGTCTGAAAGCAGCCAAGTGGCTCTATTTAAGACTAAAGAGGAAAGTGCAAAGCTTTGAAGTCAGAAGGCATGTAATGAATTCAGCAAAACTTTGTATTTCAAAGCCAGTTCTATTTGCAGAAGCCATCTGCCCAGAGAAAAGCTCAAACATGCACCTCTGACAGGAGTCAAAAGAGTTGCAGGAAACAGATCTTGCTGCGGATGTTTCACATCATCCGTTCCCGCAGTATCTGAGATGTCACTTTGTAGTGGCGCAGCTTCCATCCTTGTATCAATTACAGCATTTACATCCAGATCCCCCAGGGCTGCTGGCATTTGAAGCAACTGTCCAGTTCAGTAGCTCCCAGCAATTTCTAATGAGATATGCCAATAAGAAATCACTGCTTGTCCCTCCTAATGATAACTATGATCTCTCTGGAGCTTTCCCTTAAGCCACTGTCTTACTTAGCCCCTTATTGAGGTTTATTGATCTTCCTCACTCCCCTTCCCAGTACTCAGTTTTTAAACCACAAATCCAGAGATGCCTCCATCCAGGAGGACAAGGGACAACTGGATGTGCAGCCTTTTCACAGGAAAGAAGCACAGCCTGTGAGCCAGGTTATCGCCACATGCAGCAAGCACAAACCCACCTCTTGGGCAGAACAAGCAACTGAGGCTGTTTCTCTCAGCACTGTCTTCCCAGAGCATCCATCAGCCAAACAGGTTTACAGCATACAACTAAGGCTTACAGTTCCACAGCAAGGCAAAAAAAAAAAAAAAAAAAAAAAAAAAAAAAAAAAAAAAAAAGTTGTAAAGCTCAGAAAAAGTCTGTTTAAGAATTCCTTCTGATAGTGCTAGTCTTTCATACAGCCCATAAGAACCATTAAAATTCTGTCTGATAACTGGGTTCTTGAGAGCATGAAAGCCAGGTGAGACCACGCCAGTCACAGACTCTACCAATACTTCTCCTGCCTTAAAAGAGACCCTAAAAAAAAAAAAAAAGCCTAGAATCATCTGTGAAACCAGCCTGTGCCACAGACTTTGATTAGTCTCTGCATCACAAAGAAGCAAAGAAAAGCACAGGTCATTGCCCTGGGAAAAGGGTGAAAACCATCACTGGAAGCTTATATCAGACAACATCCAGGGCAGCTGGAGGGAGGTTTGCTATGGCCACTGGGCCTAGCAGAGCCCTGAAGCTGTGTGAATAATGACTGTCCATGAGCAGCATTACCCTAGATTTCTCCCAGAAGCACTGCTGGTGTTTACAAACCTGGTGGCATCATTGCTGTCTTTGATAGTGGACAGTGACTCTAACAGAGGCACAAGAGAGAAGAAAGAGGGTATAAGCAAGCAGAGAGAAACAGACAACAAGCCTAGGTTTATGAGAAATCAGCTTTAAAACAGTTTCCTCTTATTTCTGAAATCTTGGCTTTCTTTTAATGGTCACTGGATACAGCCCATTGCAAATGTATACAGTTCCCACTGCTATAATATTTCACCTCATCAGAATCTTCAGTGAATTTTGCTTTAAGACAGTCTTGCTAAATAGTTATGCCTTCATCTGTGCTGGTTTGGTTAAGACCTATTCACCCTTCACTCTCCTGTGCTCACATTTATGCCTGTGGCATCGGGTAGGAAACAGCACCCTGCTGCAGCCTGTCACAGAGCTTTTCTAGGAAAGGCTCTGTAGCATGTGGAGAAAGGCAAGAGCAATATTTTCCCTTGGTGGCCTTGAAACAGAAGCTTTTAGGTTCTGCAGTTTTCTCATTCCAAGAGATTGATTGTTTTTCTGTGCCTATAACTGTGGATCAGAGCATGCACAGAAATCCTCCACGCTGTGACAACAATTCTTCAGAGCCCCTGGGCCACACAGATGCATGCAAAGGTCCAAGATGCATTTATAAGCCTGCAAATGAAATTATGTTGCAAGCACTGGCACACAGTCTCACCTCTGATCCGACTGTGACTCCAGGAGAGGAAGAAACTCCATGCTTACACACAGCCATTCTGACTTCAGCTGGGCTCTGTCTGCACAAAGCTTTTCTTGGATAAGGTCCTCATAAGCGCCTGCAAACCTGGAGGAGTGCATGTTCCAGGTCATCTCTCCGGTAATCTTTGAACAGATGCTGTAAAAGAAAGAGCAGACTCTCTCAGTGACAATTCTAATAGTAATTTAAAACTAAGAAGCCCACTCGTATTCACAGAAAGAAATTCTAACTGAATCCTTCCAGTAGCACTGCCTGAATTAGCACAGCATCCCAACGGGATCGCAGACACCATCTGAACTATGTGGCACTTTTTCCAGCTGGTGTTTGCCAGGACAAACCCCCACAAGTACAATCCCCTCCAAAATGTTGAGGCTCAGGTGCTTCTCACTGTCTTGCAACCTCCATGTCCGTTTCACTGAAGCATCTCCCAGGAGCTGGTAGAAGACTTGCTTTGCTGCTGTTGGCATATAAGTGCTAATTACAAACAGAAAAGGCTGTTTAACATGATGCAGTCCTGTCCCCTTTAACTTCATGGTTGGACAGCACATTTTCTTTCATGTCGTTTTTAATATTCTTCAGACCAATTTATTATCTGGAGACTTTCATACAGCAGGTTATCTCCTTCCCACTTTCAGCCCAGCTGCTGTCTTCAGAGGCACTGGGCAGCCAGATGGACTGATGGATGCACATGTCTATGCATCAGCATTACTATTTATGAAGGGTAAGAGAAGGATATGGCCAATCCCAGTGGCTGTTTTTTTCCCCACATTTTCTTTTTTAAAATGCCAATCTTGCACAGGGCACAGGGTTATTCCAAACAGAGCATTTTTTGCCTTTTCCTTGTACACTAAGTGAATTGGCTGGGCCAGCAAGCCACTGTAAGTTTTAATGCATAGAGGTAGCACTGGACACTACCTAGTAACAGATGCTTTTTGGCCTCCAAAGCTTATATGGAAAAATGGGAGAGAGAATAGAGCACTAAAAGGTGAAACCATTTCTGAAGGTGGACAGCAGTGGCAATGCCTGATTCAGTACTCTGACCCCAGAACCCAGCTATAGGTATAGGGGCCATCTTTTCCTAGGGGGAAGCTGCCTCATCACAGGGCCCAAAGTGTTAGATATGGAATGCAGGGAACTTGCTCCCAAAATTCTTTAAGCATATATGCCAAGGAGTCAAGCAAGTAAAACAGCTGCTAAATTATTTGCCACCCAGTAACACACAACTCAAGTGCTAATACCTCCCAGCTGTACTTGTGTGCCAGCTTTTTGAAACCAAGATAATTTGTTTGTTGTACGAAGAGGAGGAAAGAGAGGTCAGCAAAGACATGGTTAGTCCAGGAGGAAGTTTTGTCTGATGTGAGATGGTGGAGGCCCCATCCCTGGAGACATTTAAGGTCAAGCTTCATGGGAGTCTGAGCAACCTGATCTTGTTGGGGGTGTCCCTGCTTACTGCAGGGGGTTTGGACTAGATGACCTTTAAAGGCCCCTTCCAAACCAGTGCATTCTGTGATTCTATAAGAGGGCTAGTGCGTGCTCTTAGTTCCTCCCTACTTCAGGATGCCTGAGAAAACAGGAGCCACACTGTGCTTCAGCACAACCTGGCATTAAAATGGCATTCTTTGAAAACTGTCTATGATAAAATGGCATCTTCTTACTCTGAAGATGGACTCCCAGCAAGAGTCAGGGTCATATCTGCTGGTTTTAATGACAGAAAATGAGCTTGTGACATATTACTTGTGCTGTCATTGCAGAGTTTACTTGGCCAAGAGATAATTAATGGAAGATGTGTGGTTGAGTCCCCTGTGCTGCTCAAAAGTCTCAGGCTGTAATTGGTACCACTGGCTCTTGTAAAATAGACTGTACTCCTGATGCAACTCAGAAATCAAAACAAGGCACTCCAAAAGAAACCTTTTACTTTTGAAAGTGGCCTTCTGATAAAGTGAATTTAAAATTCAGAATGTTTTAAACAAATTTCTGGCTTCCAGTGCTGTTACTCTCCTCAATGTTGTGCTATATACTCTCTGATTTCCCTGCCACAGCTCTGTGCTTTATGTAGCTGGTGGCTCTTGATGACGCATTTTGATGCATTCATCACAACCACACACTAGCATGAACCAGAGATCACCATATTTCTGGCTGTGGAGCTAGAGTAAACATGGACCTGTGCCCAGACAGTGCTGGCGGTGGCTGGAAAACCAAGACTGAAAGCCTAACGAGAACTGGAAAAAAATCTGCTCCACTGAAAACATGGTGCTGGAGCACATCTGCCATCAGTCAGAATACTGAGAGGTTTGGGGTAGCCTGGTTTTAGTGCTGGGAGCAGGCACCGTTCTTCCTGTTTCCCTGGCTCCTTCCCACTCGCCACATCCACTCAGGAGCCATCTCTCCATATCCTACTTCTGCACACTGATCAGCCAGAGCTGATAAGGAAGGAGAAGAGGGTTTGATAGCAGAGTAGCTCTGCCACTGTCTCCCTGTGCGGCCTCATCATGCCATGGCTCAGTTTGTCACTATACAATGACTAATAACACTTCCTTGCATCCCAAGGGGTCTGGGAGGACAAAACCAGCAACAGCCACGAAGTGCAAGGTGATCACACCCATTGGTCCAGAGGGACTGTCAGCTTTAGCATGTAGGCTGCTGTCAGACATGGTGCCGAGAGCATTCCCAGTGGCTGCCCTGTCAGACAGAGCACGCAGCCTGCTCCTCTGGGCTAAGAGGTTTGAACCTCATACAATTTTCTGCCTTGGAGAAAGAAAGTAAACCTCTTCCACCAGGTTTCTCCTTTTCTTCTGGGAGAAGGCAGCAAGGACATCTCTGCCACCTTGGGCATGCTGAAGGAAAAGGAGGAGAAGCTCCTGTCCTGCTCTGCAGCAGCCCCCTTGATGGGAAGAAGTTGGAAAGCCACACTGGGATCCATACTGGGAGCCTCTGCTTCTCCCTCCTCCACAAAAGCAACAACTAGGTGTAGAAAGATGCTGTCAAACACTACACCACATCAGTTCTTGCCACAAGTGCTCCCTTGCCTCTAACCACCCTGAAAGGAAGCACAGTGTAAACAGTCTTGTAAGATCTATTCCAGACGCCTGCTGTGGTGCATCAAGAGATTAACATATTAACTCTGAAAAGCCCACTAATTTCAGGGAGAGCTCTGTACTTAGACTGAAAGAAGTTTTGCAGACATCAGCAGTTCGTCTGATGTTATGGAACCAGGGAAACCTGTTAACAGCAGACTATGTGCGTAACCGAGAAAATTATTCACCGCTGCTTTTACAGGACCTTGGATTACAATATTGCATGGGGTGGCAATGCTTTGCTCCTAATCTTTTCAAACATGCATTTGCAGTGTTTTGTTACTAACTTCTGCTTTGCAATCAAAGCTGGGCTCTGCTCCTACTGGAGCTCCAGCAAAGCAGGGTAAGCCAAGTCAGATGTTACAAGAAAGATTGTGGACAGATACGTCTGTCTGATGTAGGAGATTTGTTTTTGTTGAGGGTTTTTTGTTGGTCTGATGTTGTTGTTTTTTTCCCCTTGGCATAAGGAAAAAAATACAGTGCCATGCAGTCAAGCACTGATGTATTACTTGATAAAAAACAAAAGCAGAAACTAACAGCTCAAAATTATACAAGCTAAACGGCAAGACCTAAGAGAGATCACATGAGGGATCTCAGCAAGGTGAGGGGAGGGATAAACCTGCCAAAAGAAACAAGACTGGCATCATGCCCAACATATGCATCCCAGAGCCTGGTAGACCTCCCTCAAGAACCAGTTCTGCAAGCAAAGCTCCATCAGTCAGACCAACCCGTTGCCAATCTATGAAAGCAGCCCTCCTGCGTCTGGCTGTGTCTTCTAGGCAGTGGGAATGAAGAGGTGTGCACTACACCTCCTACACCACAATGTTTAGGTGTCTCCAGCCCTGCTGTGTGCATACACTTACTGAGCTCTACAGAAATCCGCAGCGACAATAAATACGCATTTACAGCCAGATGCTCCCACGCCTCCTTCACCTGGCCACAGGAACAGACAATGCTCGCTTCTTTCTTACTATCAAGGAGCAGTTACAAACAAATGCCATGAAAATCTGGCCCTGAAACAGTACACAGAGCAAAACTTAGCCCTGGAGCAATTGGGTGTTTGGGTGTCTTTCCCACTGTTTCATCCAGACATACTAAGCAGCTGGTGAAACTGGAGAGCTGGGAACTGCCCTGGTAGAGCAGAGACCTGGCAGACAGGGGTCTGGAGCAGCTTCTTCATGCTCCAAGGCAGGTAGAGTGGCTGGAGAAAAAGAAAAGAGACATACCTAGGGCATGCTAGGCTGCCAGGGAGCTGCAGCAAGGACAGTGCAATGTGGCTTGCAGAAACCAAAGTTGTCACCCACCCCAGAAATCATGACCCCGACCCTGGTGTGCATCTGCCCTCTCCTCATTTCTGAGCACCATCAAATGAAATGCTCACCTGGGACAACCATCTTAATTAAAACCAAAACAAAATGAAACAAAACAAACCACAACAAGCACAAACCCCAACAAACCAACCAACAATTCAGGAGCTCAGAGCTCCTGCCTTTCCTCAGGCTGTATTTCTTCTGAAGTCAGCTATTTTTATTTCCCCCTCATCTTGTCAGTAATGGTCCAGGTGCAAGCTGTTTGATTAAGGTGGACTGTTCTTACCTTTCACCTTTACTTCACATGAAGAAGATGCATATTCCATTTCACATAAACCCAAGCACATATGACTGATTACATGTGACCAACTGCATATAATTATCTTAGATGTGGGCCTATAAAGTGATTCATTAAGATCTGTATCAGCTGGTTATTTAATGTGTCCTTGCTAATTAAAACTTTGTGATAAAGACAGCTAGAGCTTTCTGTAATTATGCCTCTGGACAGTACGATGCACTTCCAACTAGTATTTGCAATCCCGGGTGTAAGCTGACACTTAAAGTAGGGCATAAAAATATAGGTTAACTGCTGCTCTTAATTGCTCTTCGTTATGAAGATTATGGCAGAATTTCCTTGTACAACACCCTTCTGCACAGTGCACATTACAGACACCGTTAGGTGATGATGCTATACACTCTATTACCCTTTTGTCTATCTGAGAAGCTTATGGAAAACAACCAAGGAAGGCTCTTTCTCCTACAAGGAACATGTCTGGCTTGGCTCATCCTGAGAAGGGGGGAAAAGGGGATCAAACACATATCTGAGGAAATGCAGCTTATTTTACCCCATAGGATCAAATTAGGCATTTCTTGTTCAAGCCAGAGATCCTGTTGGGCTCCCTGTAAGCTACTCCTGAGTAAGGTCCACAGATTTACAATACAATACAATAAACCAGGTTGGAAGAGACCTTCAAGATCATCGCATCCAACCCATCAAACAACTAGATCATGTCACCAAGCACCCCATCAAGTCTCCTCCTGAACACCTCCAATGACGGTGACTCCACCACCTCCCCAGGCAGCCCATTCCAATGGGGAATCACTCTCTCTGTATAGAACTTCCTCCTAACGTCCAGTCTAAACCTGCCTTGGTGCAGCTTGAGACTGTGTCCTCTTGTTCTGGTGCTGGCTGCCTGGGAGAAGAGACCAACCTCTGCCTGGCTACAACCTCCCTTCAGGTAGTTGTAGAGTTGCAGTCACTATATGCTGGATCCATCTTCCATCAGTGCCAGTAGGAAGAAACATCAACTGAGAAAGCACATTAGGTCCTGACTCATTGGTCAGAAAGGGAGCCACGCTAAGTTTATGTCACTGTAACTAAGTAGGTCTATCTCAATCTGTCTCCAATCTTGTTCTCTCGACATACATTAGGCATCAAAGGGAATATGCCTATGCAGGAAACAGGTAGGGACCTTAAAACATCTTCTTGGGATAGCTATCATTGTAATAAAGCATCAGTAACAAGTCATAAATGCTAAGCGAAAGAAGCTTTTCCTAAACAGCTTATGCTAAGAATATAAATCTTGTCCCACTACCAAATGACTACATTAAGTGTTTTCCTTCTAATCCTGTTGGCAGCCTAATAACACAACGAGAATAAATGCAAGATCAATAGCCTTGGTGGCTCTTCCACAGCAAGCAATGCACAGTTAACCACGATGGAAGACACTGCCCTTGTGTTGATGCTGGGCGTCTTCTGGGAGGACGCTCAGCCTGCTCCTGTCATCATCAGAGCAGGGCATGTTCCACCCAGGGGAATGACTCAGTTATAACTTGCTAGCTCTTGTTAGCCATAGAGCATTGCCTAAACTCTGAAGTCTGCATCCCATGGGAGTAATGCACTAATCTAATCTGTGGTTAGTTTCTGCAAATGCTAATCTGTGTTTGTAGACAAAATGAAACCTATAGAAGATGGAAGATATGTCTGTCAAATGCATTTGAGTCTCCAGAGGCGAGTTAGCATTGGCTGCATCACTGTGGACCAGCACCTGCCACTGACCAGAGCTGGAGATCCATGAAGTAAATGCTGTGTTGACCCAAAATGCTTTCTTCTCCACACTGCCTCTGGAATGATAACCAACCTCATTCTCATGCTCATTCAAGAGCTACTGCAGGACAGAGATATAATGGAATAGGTAAAGAAAGTCTTTAAATATAACTTTGCTTTGGTTAACAAAGTTTTCACTGGCTGACCTTGTGCCTATAATAGCATAACAGTAATGTCTAAAAACCTTGGCCATATCAAAGAGGCTGCCCTTCATACAAGAGAATCAAGGAAGCTCAGTTTCCTATAGACCTGTGTTTCATATCATCTCATGGTGGCTCCTCTCTTTACATTTCAGGTACTCTCATGATATAGTGGACGTGATTAGTCCTTAGTCACTCATCACAGATGTTTCTTGGCATGTGTTAAGATCTTAGTTTCAAGTCAAGCTCTTCAGTGCCTTGTGATAGCAGCCTCTAGTGATTATTCAGGGGAGCAGTCACTGCATAGCTTTCTCCTTTATGGGAACATTTCACAGGGTTTCTCTGTCACTTTAATTAAACTGATAGGAACTTAACTATGTTTGAGACTCCTGCTGATAGTTTATCAAAAGTGATTCAGACTGGTCAGTCTCAAATAAGGAGGCACAGACCAAAGGAGTGTTTAAATCTCAAATCTCCCATGAGACAAGGAAGTTCATAAAACAGGGTAACCTTTGTGTGTGCTAGCTCCAGCCTGTGATGGCTATGACAATGCCAACACACAGTTGTTATCTCATAGAGAAGAGATTTGGTTTTAGAAAGAGGGAGACAAAGTTGAAGCTGTTCAGTTCCTCAGCAATCATCATCTTTACTCCTGTCCTTGAGGGATGTGAGATGCATCATTGGAATAACAAGAGTTTTAAATTGAATTTAATCTCTGCTCCATTTGCCTTCAGCACAAAGATACCCCAATGTATTTATGGCCATGATGAACATGGGCCTTCCTATGCATGTCACCCTTATGTCTCAGACATCTCTGTTCTGCTTCAGGAGCATCTTGCAGAGTGGGCCAACCAGCAGCATTTTTCCCAACAAGGGAAATGGGGCAGCAGGCAACCCACAAAGGACTCGGCTTAACCCCATTTCTCCCAGATATTGGTATGGTCTCCTCAGTAAAGGGCCCAAGACACAGAAGAAGAGGTGCCCTTTCTATGGGGAAATGAAATCCAGTCAGCCTCCTCCTGACCTGAAACTATAGGAAGACAGCTTACAGCTTACCCCTGACAAGAAATATGGTAGGGCATCAGCTGTCAGTTAGTGAATGGCAGGTGTAGACAGACAAGGCTCAGGGTTAACTGTAGATATGGATACACAGGTATGTGATAACTGTAGATATGGCACCACAGAGATGGAGTTGCAAACAGGGTGTGATTGTAGCCGGGTCCAGCAAGCTTCCTTTTGGCATGAAAAAGGACTAACAGTGGCAGGAATGCCTAGAGCCTGAAAGGGCAGGGTGGAGGAGAATCTGCCTGCTACCCCACAAGGGCTCTGCCTTCAGAGGAGAGCTATGCGCGGTGCAAAGCACAGAAAAGGAAGACTCTAAAGCCACTTACTGTGCCCCTGGCTCAGTGAGTGACTCCATGATTGCAAACTGCATTTGTGCAACTCAAGACTTGCTGCACCCAAAGAATATGCAAGGTGAAAAATGCAGCAGCACCGCTGGAAAGGGCACAAATTCCCATTGCAAAACCTACCTCAACAAATAGCAGTAGAGGCACTCAAACAGGGGAAATGCAATTTCCCACTTGTGCTGCAGTATTTCCCTGTGGCTTTTGGGTGACATCATCCTGGCATTCTCCTCCAAAAGCAGGTAATTCCAGGCATTGACTGATGGTAGGAAATGAATTATCATCTTCTCTGAAAAGATATGGAAACAGAACAGGATTAGATGTCTTACCCAAGGGTCATGAGAAGAAATGGGGTCAAATTCAGAATTAGAGCAAAGGTGCTCTAGCAATAGGCTACAAGGTATAGATTTGCCTGCTGTCTAGCACAATGTGGCTGTAATCCTGCTGAGGCCTCCCTCCAGGCAGCACTGCAATATGCATCATCATAATTATGAGTCTCTAATCCAAATCAAATGCCCAACCCAGTAGGCACTGCCTGACTCACAGAAAGGATTAGCTGACAGATCGTAAACAATAGTTGCAGGAGTCACTGGGCCCATTGTGCAATCCTTTTATGCTGAATATACAGAAATAGCTGAGAAAATTAGGAGCTTTTCCTGAGAACATAAGTAACTGAGATTTTCAAATAGAAGTAATGGGCATTCTCATTCTTCAGCCTTAGGGATAACCCATCCATTCCTAACTCTTGAATCAACCAGATTAACAAGGACAGGGACTTATGTTTGTGCCATGAGACAATACAGACAAGCTACTTACAAGATGATCCTCTGAAGCATTCAGCCCGTGCCTGCTTCTTCTCATAAATAGGTCCTACCTTCTTTTATCACAAAAGTGCATCTGTCATAAGCCAGAATGTGTGGGAGAAGCAGAGGATGCATGGGAATAATCAACAGTAATTAGATAAATCATTTCTTTATGAGGATGAAAAAAACCTGAGACCAAACATATTCTTTGTTTTGGTTTTGTTTCTTAAAATACATGCTGCTAGCCTAGAATTTAATTCCAGGAGAGTGGCATCTAGGAGATAGAATTGCTTGAGTTACAGTAGCTCAGGAAGAACTTGTCTGAGGATAGACAGCTTGGCTCTGACACCAAGAGCCACATTACAGACCACACTCAATCTATTCTCTGTGCAGTTTCACCGAGCATGGACTTCGTCCTTCACCTCAAAACCGAGCTGCTTAAACCATCTTCCAACTCAAGTCAGAGGAGGAATGCATTAATTAGGAGTCAGTTAGGGACAGCCTTCAGGTTACACTTCAAATTATTGATGGAGGAAAAAAAAAAAAAGAGAGATTCTTAATTTTCTTACTTATTTCTTAAACTCTTTTTCTGCAGCCTTTATAAGCTATGATGTTTCCATGTATTTGTCTTTTCTAATTTCACCACCTTTTCCATAAGCAAAACAAGACATATAATAATAAAGCAGACCTAACACTTGCCAGTTGAGATTCTTTGGTAGAGAAGACAAAACAGGCTCTCAAAAGCAAAAAGGGACGTTGCTAACCTTGTCAGCAGGCATAAAGAAAAATCAAGGGGAGTTATGTGCGCTAATTTTGTTACGTTTCTGAGGCTTGTGATCTCAAAAATCCTCAGGGACTTCTGAGATGTTCCCTCTGTCAGTTCCAGACAGGAAACATGCTCCATGTGCAATCCTCAGATGAACAGCAATTAACAGCAAAACAACAGCTATGATAAATGATGAACAGCAATAAAATAACAATGAAAGGAGTAGTAGCTCCTTTCTCTCCACTTGCCTTCTGTGCGCCGTCACAGCAGACTCGGCAGCAATGAGCGCTTTCTTGGCTGCACAGTTGGGAAAGAGGTGTATACCAAGCCAGGCACTCTATTTAAAATAAGTTCACCTTTTGCAGGGCAGAGCAAACAGCTAGAGAAACATCAGATAAAGTGGTTGCTGTGGATCTAGTTGTTGCTTCTACTCAACCCAAGCCAAGGCTTTCTCTCTCTGAATCCATTGCAAAGTCTCCCGTTGGCTTCAAGCAAGGCTGAAGTACACACAGGTTACCAAGAACACCAAAAGAGAGCGCTGGGGCTGTTCATACAGATCTTGAAGCAAAGTACCTGAAATAACAAGAGCAATCAAGTGTGCTGTAAGCACCTGTCACACTAACAGACCATTTTCATAAAGATAACAGTGAAAGAATAATAGAGGAACTCTGTCATCAACTGTGAGGTTTAGCAATTCATTTCATACTAGGCCTGATGATGATCTAGTCACGCAAAAAACAGAGAACCTGGTTCCTTACATGTAGGGCTGCACTGACACTCCAAGTGTTTTGACTGTACTTCTGAATGCTGGAGCATCCTGCAATCCATTTGTTTTCTAGAGAGCAGAGTCAAAGGCTCTGACTGAGCAGTTTATTCTTCTTTTTGCCCTCTTCATTTCCCTGTATCTTGTTTACAGGTGGGCAATAACCTGGATTATGTTTACAATTTCTGAGTATCTTTGTAATGCAGAAAAATCAGACCCATCCCTACTTGTTTGATAAAGCAGAGGAAATCTTTAGAAACAAAACAAGGCCCAGTGATGGCAAAAGGCAAATGTTCAGCTCTGCTCACAAGGCTCCAGAAAGTCAAAGATTGTGAAATAAGACTCAGAAAGAAATGGTCCTTGAGCAATGCACAAGAACAAGACAAACCCCAAGTTTTTGCCAATTCACCACATGAGGAAATTCCTTCCTACCCCAAACACAGCCAGAGATTCAGCAGCATGTCTGGAAGCAAATATCATCAGGGCTGACCCAGCTTGTTTTTACCCAGGCACGACACTGCCACTCAAAAGATGATGTTGTGTTTTGATCTTGCTCTTCAACAATTGCACAAGGGATCTCCCATGGCAGAGAATTCCAAATAATGATTAACCTTTTAGGGCAAAAGGCAGACTTCCCTGGTGTTTGATGTAAATTCAGCTCTTTTTTAATTTCCATATAAGGCTTCCCCCCTCCCACTGTTGCTGATTAGTTCACATAGATTCCTGTGCAGGTCCTGAAGATTTCCTGACGACATGTCAAATCCTACATAGAGATCTGGGGTCCAGCAGGGGCTAATGCATTTAAGCTGTGAAAACATGTTTCTCTAAGTGGCAGCACAGCTATGTTGAAATTTTGAATATGAAGTAATTTCACAAAGAAGGAATGTCTTGTGGTTCTCAGTGGTGTCAGGTTCCTTTTTTAATTTCCATCCTTGGGGTGGTACTGGCTGCTCACTGGGAGGGAAGGCAGTGTGGGGCCATTACCAGATGAACCTTCTCAGAAGGCTGGATTTCAAGGAGTTGAGGACATTCAGCACTACAAAGGATCTGTCATTTCAAATGCTTTTCACTGTGGCAGGCCAAAATAATTAAAAATCAGAGGATGACTTGTTTGTGTACTCATGTCTCCCATGTCCAGGCTTTATGATAAATACTTACCATGGTCATATAAACTGCTCCTAATCTGATTTGGCAAGCTGGCCCAATGACTCCTGCTTCTGATTAAAAATGTTCCCTCAGTAAAGGCTTAGCTCTAGTTAAGCCATAACACTGAAGAAATGAACTGCAGACCTGGTGGATCATTTACTGATATCAAACTGGGCAGTCAAGTGGTATGGGGCACAAAGCAACTTCACTGGCATACAGCATCTGCTGCTTATCTCTCCGGGTCCAGTATTGAAGACAGAGACTTTCTGGAAGCACCTGGTGTCCCAGGAGTGTGGGACCCACTGAGCTGGATCAGAAATTCAGCATCCATAATCATGAGGTGAAAAGCTGGGTTCAGTACTACTGAATAAAGCAACAAAGCTGCAAACCAAGCTTCCATAGTGTAGCCTGTGTAATGTAGCTTTCCCCCAACCACAGCTCTGCTAACACAGAGTTGAAGGGATAACAACAAAACCAGCATTTTGGGCTAAAACACTACAGACATTGCAATAATCCAAAACCTAAGCATTAGATGTTCAGCATGAAAGATGCACTGAGACACAGTGCCAGCCTGGCTGAGCATGGAAGTAAATAATTACTGCAGCCAAATTCTCTTGCCTCTTTCTTAAGGTGATTCAATATCATGGCTGTAAAGCTAAACTAAAACTGCAGGCATGCAAGTGTGAACAGACTGTTCTAGTCTCTTATCCTACACAAAATAAGGGTTTAAGATGTAAAAATGATAGAGTCCAAACATTACAGTGTAGGCTAAAACAACATTACCCTACCAAATATTTGTAATATGTTTTGACAAGCATCTTCCCCCTTCCCTTCTTCTATTGCCTGAGCTAGTGTACAAATATTGTTCTAATTAAAGAATAAGATATCCTGGTGCAAGGTGGAGGCAGACTGGATTCTGAGCAAGTCATTAGGAGATCAAAGAAGGGGATGGGTGAAATAGCAAGTCTGCTTCCCCATACATTTTACTCCATTCCTGATCACAAATTTCAGATCAGAAATGTCTAAGTATTCGATCCCCCATCATATGAGCTATCTAAACAACACAATGGGTGGGAAACCGAGTGCAAAACCAAGCCTCTACATCTTATTTCAGGATCATCTCACCTCTGTGGCAGTCTGGAAGCTGGTAGTAAAGAAGTGTCCATGGGAATACACATCCCCTGGTGACAGCATTATTGTCACGGCCAACAGCTGAGTGAGGAGAGGAAGCAGAGAGAAACATCAGTACTTGAATTGCAAAAGCACATGTAATGCTGCTGCTTCTCAAGTCCTCAGTGCATCCTGCAGCAGTAGCTCCTTAAAACCAGACATGCTGAAAGAGTCACAGCTTGCTGGCTTTGCAGTGCTTTCTAGCCAAACTCCTACATGCACTGACCCTCTGCACACACTGAGCTTCTGTCCTTCCTGATGCAGTTTCTCATCATCAAACCTGCCAGAGATGGGAGCAAGAAGGAACTTGATGGCAAAAAATCCTGATGTCACAGCTGTAACAACAATGGTGACAGCAACAATGCTGAATTTTCTTCCTGTGCACCCATGTAGCCTCCTATGGGACCTTAGTACCACATTTAGGACACTGTCCAACTTCAGCTTGTTTTCTTTGTTTCATCGTGCAGAGCAGAGGATTTTGAGATCTGGGAGTACTGCAAACCTAGTACCCTGCAAACAGCATCCAGCCTGTGGAGTTTAGACACAGGACAAATACTTCCCTCCTCAGACAGAGAAACACACTGAGCTGAGTGTTTCATAATATGCCAAGACAAAGCACAACAGATTATATTTACTCAGTCTGTACTCAAAGATTCATGTGTTCCTCTTTAGTCCCATGGTGTCCTTAAGAGTCAGCCTGCCTTGTTCCTTCCAAAAATAGAAGCACCTGTTCAGATCCTATCCTCTCATACCTGCTTCCTACCTGGCATCATCTGATGCAGGACCTTTAGCCTCCCCAAGCTGCAAAGTCCTTAGATGTTTGAATTCAATTTAAATAACCCGGGCTGGGGGAAGCCATGGAAAAGCAGGCACCTGAGCACATCCCTCCTCCCACGTACTTGTGCTACCAACAGGTCCCTGGTATTTGCAGGACACTCAGGGACTCCAGGTCTCCTAGGTCTCCTACTTCTGCCTCTTGCTCCAGAGAGCATCTATGTCATAGCAAAGGACATTTCCAGCACCGGGACAAGAGGACACAGTCTCAAGCTGCACCAGGGAAGTTTAGGCTCAAGGTGAGGAGAAAGTTCTTCACTGAGAGAGTTGTTCATCATTGGCATGGACTGCCCAGGGAGGTGGTGGAATCACCGTCCCTGGAGGTGTTCAAGAGGGGATTGGATGTGGCACTTGGTGCTATGGTCTAGTCACGAGGTCTGTGGTGACAGGTTGGACTCGATGATCTTTGAGGTCTCTTCCAACTTTGGTGATACCGTGATACCGTAATTTCTCTTTAAAACAGTCAGCCCCTGGCACTTCTGCCCATTCTACTCCTGTATTGCACCAGGAGAGGTTTAGATTGGATATTAGGAAAAGTTTCTTTACTGAAAGGGTGGTCAGTCATTTGAACAGACTGCCCAGGGAAGTGGTGAAGTCACTGTCCCTGAAGGTGTCCAAAACACACATAGACGTGGCACTTCAGGACATGGTTTAATGGCCATGGTGCTGTTAAATCAATGGTTGGACTTCACGATCTCAGAGGTCTTTTCCAACTGAAACAATTCTATGATTCTGTGATTAGGATTTTCCATGTGCTAGTCCTCAAGTGGAAATGCTGACAGAGCTATTTTGAGTCGATGACTACTAGTTGCTGCCAGCACTGTGCCAGGGTGGCGTTTCCAAAGGTTGATGTGCCTTACTTCAGTGTCTAAGCCTGAGATGGTTTCCTGCTGCCAAAAAAATCTCATAATATTCACCAGAACAAAAACAAATTCACAGGCTGCCACTGATGCTCTCAAAACCTTCACTGTCTTTCCAACTTAGGAAATGGAAAATAGAGGAGTTTTCAGAAGGAGTTCTCAGAAGGAGTTCTCTTCCCTATGCAGGGTAGGCAGTGCACAAATTGTACTTTACTGGCCTGGGCTTTAAAAACTTTATTCTTCTAAACTGAAACCACAGCGAAGTTTTCCACATGGACCACGCGAGAGCAGTTCTTGCTCAAAGATTCATACCCACTAGACTCTCCCAGTACTTGCAGTGGGTACCCAGAGTGGCATCCATCCCCAGAGCGTGCACACTACAAGTACAAAACAGTGGAAAAAGCCCTGGGAAGGAAAAGTTAGTCTCCTGTTTATATTTAGAGCTAGTATTTTATGTAAGCTATGATGTTACAAAGTCAGGCGTGGATAGTGTTATAAAGACATTTCTCCTTGCCCCTTTGTACATAGCTTGACAGCAGCAAGTGAAAGTCTCTGACAGATGCTGATGAAATGAGCTATCTGGTTACAGAGCTGAAATATTTGGAAAGGACAAGCGAGATCAGAATTTATTGCCTTTGTGAGAAGGAGATTTAATTTCTAAACTATCCACACGTGGCAATGAACAACCTTGTCTCTGCCCTCTGGTGACAGCCTGCAGGCACCATGCAATTATGATTAAAGCCTTTTATTGTTTTTGTCCCAGATTAGATTAACTTGGTATTTAAAGATACAATTTTCTCATTGCCTTGTCACTCCAGGACAGAGACATGATTGTCTGAGCGCTTCTACTGGGAAGCAAAAACAAGAAATCTGAATGTTTTGAGGTAAGCATGGCTGGCAAGGCTCCTAACTTCCAGGAAGAGAAGGAGAAGTAATTACAATGCTTCTAGATTATTATTATTCTTATTGATAGTGATTCTTAGCTTTCAGTTTAGTTGGGAAAACAGTTCGAATGATTTCACATAGGCACCAAGAGAAGACCTCTGTGCTGTCTTCCGACTGCTGCCTACACCGGAGGTCCTCTCTCTCTCTCTCTCTCTGGCCACATCAAGGTCAGCATCCCTGCTCCCAAAGTCAAGGCTACTTCTGCACACAGCCATGCCAGGCACCTCCTCAAGCTGGAGGATTGGGACATTTCTCAAGAATAAATCCTAGCAGGCAGCACCTAAAACTCTGAGACTGATAGATCAATGTACACAGCAAGATCTGTAGTTGGATCAGATGATGCCCTGTACATGGAGTTATGTACCCTTCATCACATAAACCAATGCCTCACCTATTGTTGGTAATGTTCTTATGATTTTAAACAAATGGCAGCTCACCTGATGGCTACAATGACAACAGGCACAGGCACAAAATGCAAACCAGAGTGGCACAGTGACACAGCAAGTGACCCATTGATACAGAAAGATTATGGCCTTGCTGACCAGCTGCATCTCCACAGGACAATGCGATCCCTGGCCTAGGCATTGCATGGGCTCTCTGAATTGTTTCTCATTTATCTTGGGATGCTTTTATCTAATCAACATCAGCCTCTGCCAAGCCATGTCTTTTTGCTGCTGATTTCAACCCATCATTTTAAAGGTCAACATTCATTTGTCTTACAAACTAATTTTACTAATCTTTTTACTTCTCACACCAGTCACCTTAACGCAAAGGTTTGCACATTCGTCTCTGGCACCCCTCAGGCATCAAGGGAAGGCTGTGTGGACTTCAATGCAAAACCAGCAGTGCCAGTCCCTTTCTACCTCACACTGCTGTCCTTCAGAGGACACCCTTGCTGGGTAGGGGTGGTCCTGATGCTGTTTTCAGTCTCTGAGAGAGAGCTGAGCATACAGCTTCCCCGTAGCCTGAGCTCCCCCATCGCTTCCTGATTCTGCATCCATCAGCATGGAAAACCTTCACATTCCTCAGGCTAGTAAGAGTGCAGAAATAGGGGTCCAGCCCTTGTTTCTGTGAATACTCAATATGCAATACCTAACCATCTGCAGGAACAGGGACTGAAACCAACAACCCCACTCCTCTTTGCCTTGGATGGAAGAGAATCTTAATCCTCGGACTAGAAACTTGTTTTTTTCCCTGTGGGTCACAGGGAATATGGCAGTAGTTGTGTAAAGCATGATAAGTTTGGATGGAATAACAACCTTCAGCAGGAAAAGGAAGATTCCCATCTGGGAAGTGGGAGATGGAAGAGGAACCAGAGCTCAAGTCTTGCAGAGTCCAGGAAAGCACCTTCAGGGATTGCTATCAAGAAAAGGCTAATGCAGTGCCAGCCACGAGCTACTAACATGAAGCGGAAGTGGCTCTGGCAGCAGAGTTCGGTCCTCAACTGCCTCCTCATGCTCCTGTCTGTGCACAATGTGACAGCTGTCCTCCAAGCTCTCCATTCAGGGCTTTGAGGCACCCCTCTGTCTAACGCTTTGCTCAGCCCCTGCCGTAGTATCCTGGCCATGAGGCACCAATGCATGTGCAGGGCATGGGGCAAGCCCCCACGCCTATGCCAGCATGCTGTCATCAATCTTCCCAGAGCAACGGGGCTGCCTCACAGAATCTGCCACGCAGCCCTGGGTGGTCCATCTATTTTCCTCATTACAGGTGTTTCAATCATGTCACACTAATTATCTGTACAGGTGGGACAGTGGAAGGTGACTTTAGTTTTGACAACTCAAATGGCATCACCTAAGACTTACCTAAGGTGCCGACCTGACTGTATTTAACGTGCTATAATTACAGTAATTAAATTCAATTGTTAGTAATTAGGATATTTACAACCTAGTATTTTTCAGTGTTGCCAGGGACCAAGATTTAATCTTTATTGTGTGGAGAATATGAGGGATGTGTGCTACTTGGACATCAAGAGTATTCATAGCAAAAGATTTGACCCAAGTGGTAACTTTCTTAAAGAGACAAACCTATAACCAATTTAAACTCCAAGTTAATGAAAGGATATACTTTCAAGTTCTCCAAAAAAAGGTCATGTTCCTACTCAGTGAGTAAATGTTGTAAAGATTGTCCAAGACAAACTGCATTTTTCATACAAAACCCAAAACAAAACAAAAGACAACCCCCCCCCCCAAAGCCAACTTTAGGAACTCCTGTCTTATGTGCAAACTGGAACCCAATTACAGCCATAGGATTGTAAGTTATTAGCTCCAAAATTATAGTAGGAGTGGTAAAGATAAATAGATAACAATGGCTTAGAATAGTCTGGATTAAAAATCACACTGCTTATTAGCTGTATTCCAGTATGGCAAAGCAGATGGGTCCAAGTGTGAGACAGACCTAAGAAATGCCATGAGAATGAGGAAAAGCTGGGAGGAAGCAATGCATGAGTGTACCTAGCACTCCCCAGTTCAAGAAAAGGACCAAAGGTGACAACAAATAGCTGACAAATAGCTCAAACAATTTCAGAGATACTGGTATGAAGGAAAGAAGAAACAAATAGTGAAAGAAGTTGAGACGGCTCCATCCAGTCCACAGCTTAGAACTGAAACTGCAAAGGAGACATTTTCATGATCTCTTTTAAAATCCCTTTCATATTCCAGGAGAGAGCAGATGGCTCAGAGGGGTCTCCCCAGCCCACCACTTGCCAAGCCTGGGGGACTCTGGCTGTATAATGCCTTGCAGCAGTTTTACCATAAGAGTTTTTGTACTTTGTACAGGAAGAAGACTCCCTATTTGTGTCAGGAGCTGTGGACAGTCAGATCCCAGATTTTTCTTTTCTTCCTGTGTGGCTACAGAAAGATGCCTAAGAATTGAAAACAATATCACTTTTTTACCATGAAAGCTCATGGAATAACAGCAAACAGGTTTCAGTACATCATTTATCAAAGTCAACAGAAGCTCTGCCAGCAGTCACAATGGTGCCACATAATGATAACAGCAAGTGCTCATCCAGCAAACAAGAGACAAGAGGGGCCACAGGCTTGTTTCATATGGCACCAGAATCACTGAAGGGTCTTGCATCTATACAGCTTTTCCCAACCTGACAGTTTTGCTCTGCCTTGCATGAGCTGTTTCTTTCAACCCTTTGGCTTTGACCCTGATGCTTCCCACACACATTACATTCAACCAGCAAAATGCCCACCAAGCCTCACATCAGGCATTATGGCAAGATATCAAATCCAGCGCAGCATGAGCAGCACCTACAAAACTGATTGCATTCACTACCTGCTCACCCAGCCTGTGCAGCCCTACAGCAGTTCATACCTGGATGACACTATGGTCAAGGGTTAACTTCAGCTTTACTGGCAGCATAGCAGTGCCCCAAATGTAGAGCTGGCCTGGATATCAGTGTCTTCTGCAGCATGCAGTGCTGCAGGCAGCAAAACCCCTCTAGGGCCTGATTACTTCTAATTATAGCTCCTGGCAGATGTGCAGTGTTTCAGCAGAGTTTGGTGTGGTGTTTTACTTTGCTCTGGATTCACTGAGAAGCAAGTGCCATCAGCTGAGCAGCCCCTGAGGTGCTTTCAGCTATGTTCTCCAATTAGCAAGCCAGTCCCTTCTGCCCTGCACCAATGCCCTGCAGAAAGAACTTTCCACTAGTAAGGGGCTGAGCAAAAGCTCCTTCATCTGTCACTATGAGCTGAACCACAGCAAGAAGAGCTCTGTGGGAGGGCAACACTAGCAGAGACACCAACTACATGATGGACCCTTCCTTCTTCCCCTCATCCTTTGCCTTATATATTTATGGAAGAAGTTTCTCCAGCCATAGAGTGCCTTCAATTTGAAGCTGTGCTGGACTGCACATGAGGGAGCCCAATTTCAAATGGAGCCCCCCGGTGCTGCTACACAAATGATTATGAATGATCTCAACTCAAAGTGATGTGGGAAAAGACCTTCATCCTGGTAGGAAAGTACAGCTCAGATCTCTCCTCTGTTTTAAAGCCAGTGTGTGTCTGATAGTCTACATTGCAGCTCACAGCTGTGAATGAGCTAGCTAGAGTGCCAATAACAGCCTTCCCACCAAAGCACAAAGCCCAGCTGCCACACATTCATCCTTCTGGGACCACTGCTCTACTCTCTTGTGACCAGGCAACTCAATACCTATCACAAAGAGCCAAATGTCTTCCCTATCCTGTTCTGAAGCCTACAGTCTAGGCATAGCTGAATGGCCTGCATTTGCAGAAGCAGGACACGTGTAATTGTTAAAACAAACCAAAACATTGTATTGACCTCTTCAATGGCATATCTCAAACCATGATTCAGGGAGTGGGTTTGTGCCATTTTAAAAGGGAAAATCCACCAACTGCTCACGAGATGCTGAGAGTTGTATAACATATGCAGAAAATCTATCAGGTCCCCATAGAAAAGATGGCTAAGAGTTGCTCCAGGTTTGGTTTTGGGTTCCCTCCCCCCAAATACACTTGAGAACAAGACTTCATAACAAGCATTGCTGAGAACCTGCAACTGGGAGAGTGGAAATCTAAGTACAATCTTATAGGTGCCTGGCAGACATGCTTAAGAAATAAATTCAGAAGAGCCCCCTGAAAAATCCAGCTGGAGAGATGCATTTCATACACAGGCAAAACATCTTCTCTCCTTTCCTGGGCTCTGGGTTCTTTCTTTTTCATATGTTCCTTCTGTTCCTATAGTTTTTATCTGATGAGCTCACATAAAGTCCTATTCACATGGTTGGCCACATGAAGCTCTAGCTGGGCCCTTCTAATTATTTTTTAACAATCCAGCAAGAGACTTCATAGTAAAAAAAAATAAAATAAATTACTTCTGAATAAGAACATCCAGAGACTTAGCACACTTAAGCACATTAATTTCATAGCTCTAGTGAATTTGTCTTAATAATGACAAGCATCCTAGTAATAACTGCTCTTGCTCCTTCTCCCACATCCTCATTTATAAAGCAGTGAGATTAATGGAGCCTGTGACTCTACAGATCTGCATCTTCTGTTCCTCAACAATCCTCACATCCCAGCAATAACCACCTCTCACCCAATGCTTCTGGTGATATATGCATGGGCAAGATGCAGGGCCAGCACCTGCTGGACTGAGCTACAATCATGGTCCCTTTCATGGACCCCTGCCTGATCCCACCCGCTTGACTTAATCAAACTCTTCTCATAAATCTGCTGAGAATACATAATTAACTTCAAAGCTCCTGACTTTCTCTCAAAAGTTGCTGGATTTGGCCAGGGGGATCAAAATTTAATGGTGGTGACAAGCAGCCAAACCTCACTGCCCTGACACAGGGGGCTTTAAAAGGTGTGCACTCTTGAGCAGGCATAAGCTCCTCCATGGTGTCTACCACCCTTTGCCTCCTTCCACTACAGTGGTTAAGCCACCACTGCAATGACTTTTGTGAGGTAAGGAAGACTCTGGGCAAGGCTGAGAGTTAAGTTCCCATTCCCCACAGTGCCTTGAAGGGGACAGCTGCCTGCAAGCCGGGAGGCAGTGTGGATCTTATTCCCAGCCAGTGCACCCTACACACTCACTCTTTCCATGAGCCTCTCAGCACATTTTTCAGTCTTCTGACTTAACTGGGTGTGCTCCAGATGGCAGCCACCTGCAGACAACCCCACTAATTATGCTGCACAAATAAATACTTCATCCAGAGAAAACAAAGGAGGAAGAAATTAACTCGTCACCCTCCCCAGCTCTATTACCAGGGTGTTCTACTAACACAGCATCACTGGCAATGCCCCTAAGCTTTGGGAAAGACACCCAATAAAATCAACTGTGTATGACCTGGAGGCTACATAGCTGCTGTCAGGAGGCCCCAAGCAGCTCCTTGGGATGCTCCGAGCTTCCTAAGTGGAAAACTGTCCTCAGCTTCAGCTAGAGGAGGTTTCTCCATGGGAAGAGAATCTTCCGGTTATCCGGGATGAGGAGGGCCCATGAACAATCAGAGCTGGCCTTCCATCATGACCTCCACATTCCCTAGGTTGTATGATAGATACCCCCACACCTCAGTATTTAAGAGACACCTCTCAAGGTTGCTATTATCTTGCTTTGTTCTTAAAAAGGGGAACCCAGCTGCTCCTATCAGAGCCAGCCCACAAAGCTGCGAGCATTTGAAAAGCATTTCAGCAGACAGTCCATCCTGCAAGATTGGGTAACCTCAGTGCCAGTCTGCTTTGTGTCTGTCCTGGGGGAATGTGGCCTCCTTCTTTGCCATTTTCTTTAGCCACTGAGCTTCCAAAACCAGCACAAACAGTGATATTAATACAAAGAATGCTACAAAGAGGCTTTTGGAGGTGGAAAAATAGTGCAGGGGAAGCGTGACACAATGAATCAAGTTTTGCAATAAAATAATTCTCACTTTGGTTTTCCAACTTCTCTCTTTCTTTCAGAAACAAAGAAATAAAACTTTGCTTTCTGATGGGGGAAAAGAAATGTGTGGTTTTACACATAGCCCATGCCTACCCAGGGTGAAGTCAGGCCCATCCAAAGTTCTAGAGGCATTCGGGAGAGTGAGCAGAAGCCATACCTGGGCACGTGGCTTGGAGGGCAAAATCCTGTCCTGCACAATACAGGTCAAGGCTGAGCACTCTTGCCACCAGTGACTCTGAAACAAATGGCTGCTGAAACAGGGAAATGCCTGCAGAGTTTCAGCAAATCAGCATTTTACAGCAATGTAGGTTACAGAAGGGAGATGAACTCCAGGCTGCCGGAGATCATTAGTGGTCATGGCCTTCAGTTGCTGTCCTCACCCCACACCTCACAGTCCTCAAAAGGCTCCCAGGAGTCCCATTCTAATCTCAAAATAGAGTCCAAGAACTGCTGCACGAGCTGCTGCATCTGCAAGCTGCCTCTGCCAGCTGTGCTCAATAAGCATGTGCAGGGACCTTGAGCTCCTCAAACCTGCAAAAGGGTGGGCTCAGCCCAAGACTGCACCCCATTAACAAGAGCTTCAGTCCTGCAGGGATGCTCAGGTGTCCAAGAGGCACCTGAACACGTGCTGCTTGTTCCTGCGTAAATCTGCTTGAAGGCACAAACCTGGTTGTTTTCTCCCAAAAACAAGCAAAGGGAATTCAAAGCTGCCCCATCATCTACAGGGAAGAATGGAAACAAAATCCCAAAAAGCTGCTGGCCAAAAGCCCTGAGATAGTCACCTGCCTGAGTATGGCATGTGCTGCACCTGTTGGAAACCTGGTTTTGCCGGAGAACCAGGGCAGTGATTCTGGCATAAGCTCAGGCATTTCTCCTTTCCAAGGGCACCTGCTTGGGAAGCAGTGTCTGGCTGGTAACATTAGGGAGATAAAATAGCAGCACAAGTGAGAAAACAAAACAAAACAAACAAAAACACCACCCTCGCAGGTGTAGAGACAAAGCACAGCTATGCACACACACTCTAATCATTTCATACTCTGAAAATGGGAAAATGCTTCACTCAAAAGGATAACTTCCTTTTTAAAATGGAAGCATTATTTATTGTGGGTTTTCCCCCCTATATTTCAAAGAAGCTCTTTAAAGGTTCCAGTATTGTAAGATTCTTTGACTTTTCTGTCTCTCTCTGTCTTTGCTTTCCACAGCTGGGAGAAAAATCTAAGGGCCTTAAATAAGTTGAAATATGAAAGAAAAAAAATAAAAAGGCTTTGAAAAAAGGCTGTAAAAGAACACTCTGTATTTGAACTCCACAGAGAAAATTAAAATCAAGGGAAAGCATAGAGCCAGAACTGTAATACATCAAATTTTTATATGTATTTATATATATGTTTCAATCAGAGAACTCAATGTCTTACTGCTTTCAATGGGACTTTTGTTTGTGTAAAGATGGAAGAACAGAGCTCTGCTTTACCCTGGCTCTGTGATTTGTCTGTTAATTCCAGTCCCCAAAGTTCTGCTCCTAACCCATATCCAAGAGCAACCAAGCTTGTGTAGGACAGGGGCATGCTCCTTTGTCCAGTTCCACCCACACTGAAATCCCAGCTCTGCTGAAATTGATGGCAAAACTGCTCAGTTCCAACAGACCTGGCTTTCCACAGCTGGTCTTGCTGCCTCCCACAGCAACTTGCCACCCCACAGGGCCCCAAGCATGTAAAATCAGTCATGCTTGTGCCTTGGTGGATTTTGCCTTGGTGCCTAAGGACAAGACCACTCTTACCACAGCCTGAGCTGCCATCAGGCTGGTCCCCATCACCTGTGACATCCAGACTGGAGGCAGGGCCAAAGGCTGTGTGAAAGCCAACTTGTGCTGGGCACCATCCCACCATCCTCAAATGACAGCTTTTTCTTCTTCGTGGCTTGCCTGCTGACTATTACATGAAGGTCTCTGTGACAGGTTCATCATCACTTCATGGCCAGCCACACTATATGTTGCCTGGCAAAATCTGATGACTGACCCCTCTTCAGCACAAAGTGCAACATCCCACAGCAGAGAAGCACTCACTCATGACAGCTAGGAACAGCAAACATATAGCCTGCTCCTTCTATCCACTGCATCTTGAAATGTGGCCCACCGCAATTCTATTTGAGCATGAGACTATTCATGGTGCACTCTGCAGCCCCAGCGAAGTGTCCCATTTTGGTGTTGAGGGATATAATTTATAGGTAACAAATGACTGGATGGTAATTAAAGGCAATGGGCAAAGCTTGCTGGTAAGTCAAAGGCAGAGGAAGGCAATTCTCAATGCTTTTATTATTGTAGTTTGTAGGAGCAACGAGGAGAATGACTGTGAAGAGTATATTTTAACAACAGCTCTCACCAGCCAGAGAGAGGGGGAAATTGTGGGGGCTCTGATCATAAAAATCATAGAATAGTCTGTATTGGAAGGGACCTCTGAAAGTCATCCAGTCCAACACCACCCTGCAGTAAGCAGAGACATCAGTGTCTTACAGCTTCCCTGTTCCTACACACATGGCTTCAGGGGGCAGAAGTGCAAGCACGGCATCACAAACTGTTGTTTCTCTCCCCATTTCTACTCCAAAATCTCTCTAGCCTTGAAGAAACCTCTCACCTCTGTGCCACAGCTTTGCCTCCAGGAACAAACACAGTACCCACCTGCATGAACCACGACAGATTTCTCAGCTCACCAGCACTGCATGGATGCTAAGTGCTTAATTGCAGGGCTTTTTCCCTTCCCTGTAAAAACAATTCTTGTTCTACCTGGGTTAACTTTCAAAGGGAGTGAGCAACCTGCTTTCTGTCCTCATGTGTGTCTCTTCCAGTCACAGAGAAACCATGGCATTGCTTTTTTTTTTTTTTTTTTTTTTTTTTTTTTGCTTTTGATTAGAAGAACTTTTGGTGTCAGTTACAGTGCACTGACTCAGCTTTTATCTTCTGGCCCCACTGGTACAGCTCTCTTTTGAGAGGTAGGAGCCCTCTGTGGAGCAATCACAGAGAATAATTCTCTGGAATAAAAACTAAATGACAGAGGGAGACAGAGTGGGTGACTGTGTACACAAACATTAGTCTTTGTTTGATAATGCAAACAGCTCTCAGGGTGAGAAGGGAATAGCAGAAACGTTTAGTGGAACGTTAAGCTCCCTGGGTTTACACACAGTGACATACACGGAGGTGGTGTTTGCATGGCCGACACTATTGGCACTGTGACATTCTTTAGGGTGCTTTCCCAGAGCCTTTTTCTTGCCAGAAGAATTCTAAGTGAAATTGTGCAAGTGTAACAGATCTATCATTCACATAGACAGATGTGCAATTCTTTCTTGCTTCCAAAGGACAGCTTGTTCCTCTTATTACGAGGTATTCATATAGGAGCACCTATCCTTAACACTTAGAGCTTCCCAGGCTTCCCACACAGGTTCAGATGTAGCATATTAACACAAAGGTAAAAGCAAGCCTGTGGTGGGTTTTCAGTGTTGATTTTTCTGATGGGAAAATGTAAATGCAGGAATCTTTCCCTGCTCTTGGGTTAAAAATGCACAGTCAGAAAGACAGCATCTCATATTTCAATATTTGTGGCTACCAGGGGGTTTATCAGGAATGCTAGAAGAGACTGCTTTAGCTCCTGAAGGCTAGGAGGTTCATTGCCTGAGACTAGGCACTAGTGTAAACCAAACACATAAAATTGGAGGGAAGTCAGCAGGTTAATATCCTTTTCTTTAAGCAGTAACAATGTTGCTTCTATGTAAATATTCCCCTACAAAAGAAACCCCCAAAGCCAAGGTCTCCCTCAGAGCTGTTTCTGCTGCTGTTATAGCACTGTGCTGGAGGAGGCAGATGGGAGCCTTAAATTAACCAGAAGATCTTGAGAAGAGAAACTTGAATTTTACTTTTCTCAACCCAACTGAAATGTAAATTAGGTAAATAATGCAATTGCCAAAAAGCAAAGCAGTATCCCCAAACCTGCCTCAGCTTTGCTAACTTAGGTCTTGCTTACATTAAGATGTCCTGGGAGACACAAAGTTTTGCCCCAGATTATCAGGCTAGGGTACTCCAAGGAACTTAGGTCAGCCATGTGCTTGTGGATGACACATTTCAGGTGTGCATTTAAATTCTGATCACCTGTGTAAGCCACCTGCACAACTGACCTTATAGGTCTGAAAGAGGGTCTGATCCTGCTGCGGTATAACCAAGTGTGACCGGTTTAGGCTGTGCCTTTAAGAAATGGACACTTTCTGAACTCTGGCTGAATGTATTGAAAAACAAAGATATGCTAAACTGATTTCATTGGTAGAATGCAACTGTAAGTTTTAGCTTAGTCTGTTCGGTCTGTTCTTCTTCTCCCTGTCCTGTGAGCTGGCCTGTTTCCCTCTCTGAAGCAACAGCTTGCTGGGTAGGAATGACCTTGGATTAACAGAGCTAACCAGATAAGAAAACTAACTCTTGCATTCGCTTTTGAGCTTAACAGAATTTATTTTTTCTTCTTAATTACCTTTCTCTCTCTCTCTAACCCTTTTGGGAAAAAGGGGAGGTAGGGAGGGAGAAGGGGGGGGACAGGCTGAACCCCCTGGCCGCAGGGGGGCTGGGAAAAGGTCTCCTGTATTACATACATTGCTGTATATTTCTGTATATATTGTAAATATTGTATGTTTTTGTACATATTCATTGCATTCCATTTCTGCTTGTAAATATAGCTTTCATCTGCTTCTCCGGCTGAGTTAGCTGTGGATTCTTTTCTGTGTGTGGGGGGAACCTTCCCACCCTACCGTACCAAGCCTCGGGTGTCTCAAAATCAGAAGCGAAGGACTCGCAGTACTCGTGAGGTGGCTTTACTATGCCATTCTCATTCACACTTAGAAACTTTCATCTTTTCTTTTTTTTTTTTTTTTTTTCCCCCTTTCCTGAAAAGAACAAGTGAAATGAGACAGAAATCTCAGAGCTCCAGGAGCTGCAGCCATGTAAGGGAAAGCACAGACGTGTGAGTGCACACACTGAATCTCTGAGGCTCTTGTGAGAAATGCCATTTTTTTTTCCTGCTCCAACTGCAGTTAATTGGAGCGTTGCTACTGTTTCCAGGGCCAGCAGGACTGCTGCTTCCTGCCTACTGAGCTCTGTGGCAGGTGAATGTCAAAAGGATGAATTCCAATTTAATTAAGAGAAAACAATTTTCTTTCTTTAAGAAAAAAACAGAAGAGTCCAGCCAACAAACTGCTCTTACATTTCTCTCAACATGAACACGTATGTCATACAGAACCCAAAAAGCCAACACAAAGAGACTTGCCTGCCTTCCACTCCTAGCAGAAGCTGGAAACCCATTTGATGCTATGCTTTAAAATGCAGTTTTTACCAGCACTGGATACCATAGTCAGAGGATCCCATGATGATGGATTTTTTCCCCCTCTGTAAAAAGCTTCCATTTCCTCTCTTAGGCCACAAATGTAAATATAGAAATAGATCATTCTGAATTGGTCTGTTTACAATGATTTATTTAACGGCTAACCACAGTGTCTCGGGCTACTGATCCATAATTTAAATGTGTCACACAAATACAGCACTTTGTTTTCAATTTATCCTCTCTTCATATTCAATACATTGAGCATTTCAAGGTAATAAAGTGAGACCTCGGTTATCAATTCTGCCAGGGTTCACGGTCCTTCTAAATGTATCTTTTAAGCCATTTTAGCTTGCATTTGAACATAATGCTCATGACAGGCATGGCTTAAGATGAGCCAGCAGAGCTTTAAAATAAGTACTGGGAGCTGCTTGCTGAAAGTGGATGTGGGGTCTAAGTCCCAATCCAGCAAACTCCCTGTTTCTCTCAGCCGTCTCAGTAGTGGCCTGGCCCTGGCAGGCTGAGGATTCCCAGAATTTCTCTGCTAGCCAGGGTGAAGGTCACCAGACACTACTGCAGGGCAGAAATCCCCAGCCTTGAAATACAGTTTTTCACAGAATCAATCAATCAATAAGGTTGGAAGAGACCTCAAAGATCATCAAGTCCAACCTGTCACCTCATGTCTACTAAACCATGGCACCAAGGGCCACATCCAATCCCCTCTTGAACACCTAAGTATTCAGGTCCACCACAGTGGGACTCATCATTAGCACTCTGATAATTAATCATTAACCACTGGAAAACTTGGCAGAATAACTCCATCTTTGCAGCACGATTTTGCTGACTGTCTCTTGAGCCAGATGTGCCTCAAGCCCATCTTGCTTTGGCTCCTCTTCTCCAAACAATTCTAGGAGCAGATCTCAGAGATCTATCAGGGGTTGGCTATAGAACATTAGAATCATAGAATCAATACAACAATAATAGCTACTTACAATACAATAAACCAGGTTGGAAGAGACCTTCAAGATCGTCGCATCCAACCCATCAACCAATCCAACCCACCTAAACAACTAAACCATAGCACCAAGCACCCCATCAAGTCTCCTCCTGAACGCCTCCAATGAAGGTGACTCCACCACCTCCACGGGCAGCCCATTCCAATGGGCAATCACTCTCTCTGTATAGAACTTCTTCCTAACATCCAGCCTAAGCCATCAATAAGGTTGGAAGAGACCTCAAAGACCATCAAGTCCACCCTTTCACCTAAGATCTCATGACTACTAAACCATGGCACCAAGGGCCACGTCCAATCCCCTCTTGAACACCTAAGTATTCAGGATCCTCTACTACATCTTCCACAGATTACCTGGATTTTGGGCATACCTCACCTTTGCACAGGTGTGAATGTTCCCACTATGTCCCCCAGGGGTGTAGAGCAACATTTAAGGATGGGACAATGACCTTGGGTGGATGGCTCACTGTTGAGGTCCTGCAGGACCATTTCTGTAGCATGCTGTTCTACCCACTTTTGGTACCCACATTAAAGCTCTTTGCCATTGCAACCTATATTTCATGCTTGTATTCATTTAGCCTTTATTATTGGAGCCATTTCACACTGCAGTGAAAAGCTACTCTAGCGTGCAGCATTTTAAGAGAGACTGCTTTAACCTTTAACATTTAAGGATACAGTACCTTGCTGCAGGAAGTCAGACCTTCAATGAAATCTAGTCTGCTTTGATTAATAATGGATGACCATTTTTTTTGCATTGGAAAGTATTAAAAAGAGACACACTATTGATCCAAGAGACTCAGGTAAATGAAAGATGAACATTTTTCCTTGCCTTTGTTAATTATTGATACAGTGGCAATATTACACAGAATCACAGAACCATTCAGGTTGGAAAAGACCCTCAGGATCACCAAGTCCAACTGATAACCCTACTCTACAAAGTTCACCCATAAACCATAGCCCCAAGCACCACATCCAAACGACCTTTAAACACATCCAGGGTTGGTGACTCAACCATGTCCCTGGGCAGCACATTCCAATGCCTGACCACTGTTGCTGGTAATTTTTTTCCCTAATGTCCAGTCTAAACCTACCCAGTTGTAGCTTGATGCCATCCCCTCTTGTTCTGTCAGTGATTACCTGTGAGAATAGACCAGCACCAGCCTCTCCACAATGTCATTTCAGGTAGATGTAGACAGCAATGAGGTCTCCCCTCAGCCTCCTCTTTTCCAAACTAACCATCCCCAGCTCTTTCAGTTGCTCTTCATCAGATTTATTCTCCAGGCCCTTTGCCAGCTTCATTGCCCTACTCTGCACTGGCTCCAGCACCTCCACAGCCCAAACCAGTACTCAAGGTGTGGCCTCACCAAAGCTGAGTACAGGGAAACAATCGCCCCTCCACTCCTGCTATATTGAGCAGAGACTACTTCACAACATGCACAAATTTCAGGCTGCATTCAGGAAACAGCAAGTGTCTTAACCTGCCTCATGTACAATTTCTTTGAAAACTTAGTCTGAACAGCCAGAGAACCTGTGTGTACTGACAGTTCAAGGCTGTGGTATCTTCCCTGACTATTGCAACGCTATTAACATACAAGAAGTAGCGGAGATTGTGCAGGCACTCAAATGGTTTAAAGAGTTTTAGAGACTTAGAGGCAGATCTTGAACTGAAAAAATCATTTAGAAAGTACAGTTTGTTAGTCTGACCTCTATCGTGTGCAACAAAAGGGAAAAAAGGAACACCCCAGAAACTACAGGCTGGGCAGTCTCACTTCTGTGCCTGGCAAGATCACAGAGCAGATCCTCCTGGCACCTCGGGGCACAATGTCACTCTCCACAAACTCGGGGAGCTGGTGGAAGGTTTGCCTGGGCAAGGAGCAGTAGTTTGCTGCATTCGATCTGCAGGAGAGATTTCAGAATCAAGGTGACGGGAGATTACAATTAACCAGCACTGGGAGGGCCTTTCCCAGCAATAAATGTTTAATTAGAAGAGCTGAGAGGCAGAGGCAGTCCATAAAATCAGACACATGAGTCACTGACTCTCAGTCTGTGCCTTTCTGGTACATCAATATTGCCATCGCAAGTTCACAAAATTAAAAATATTACTGGGTTAGAGTTGGCCGAAGGAGGGAAGGAAAGAGGGAAGGAGGGAAGGAAAGAGGGAAGGAAAGGAAAGAGGGAAGGAAAGGAAAGGGAAGGAGGGAAGGAAAGAGGGAAGGAGGGAAGGAAAGAGGGAAGGAGGGAAGGAAAGGAGGGGAAGGAGGGAAGGAAAGGAAAGAAACAGTGGGACTGCTTCTATAAGGTCATTGTCTCTTCCCAGCTACATTTAGCTAATGGCAAGTACTGCTGTTCTCCAATGATTTTGGTCCTGTTTACTCTTCTAAGCTCAAACTCCCCTTCAGACCAAATGGTCTGCATTTGAGAGCAGCTGGTTTAGTGTACATGAGCATTTACAGACATGTCCTCCTAAAAAAAAGCCATTGCACACAACTCTCCCTAAGACGAATACAAAAAGGAACAAGTCTCATGCAGTAGCAGAAGAAAGGCACATCAATACCATCAAGATGAAGAACAACAGCAGCAGCTCAAACTAGCCAGAAGCACCAGCCCTTTGGAGGCTTTTGTTTCTTGTATTTCCATGCCATGCTCATAGCTACTGCAACACACTAATGCTAGAAAGCAGGTTTGAATATATAAAATGAGGTTTGCATATGAAGAGCAGTTAAAGTTGACATTTCTTAATTGAGAAGTGAATAATTCAGATAACTTAAATTCACCTTTGATTACAGCACTGCATGGGCCAGAGCTGGGGGAAAGTAATCATTTCCTTTCCCTTCAGAGATCAGTGGAAAGGGCAAGTATCTACCTCAATAAAAGATAAATTAGATGTCCAAAGACAGTCATGTTTTGACACACAATATTTGTCTTCTATGTTGGATGGTTTTAGCCTGCAGTTTTACACCCAAGAAATTATTCTGGGTGGAGATGCCTGGGTGTGCCTAGGTCACTTCTAGAAAGACCAATATCATGAGAGCTGCCAGGCTGTGGTTTGGTTTCATGGAGTTGGCAAGTCAACATCTAGTGATTTCCTATGTGATTATGGCTAAGGATGTCAAACTAGATTCCATGTCTATGCCAGGGCAGGTATAAGCTAGGTCCTTACCTCCCTGCAAATGCAGTTACAACTAAAAGGTTAATTCGGTGTCACCAAAATGCACAAGTGTTGTGCACTGACTGTTGTACAGACAGAATCAGACTCTACATCTGCCTACGATCTACCTTACTGCCTATAATCTACCTTACAAGGTAAAGAGCTAAAAAAAAAGTAAATATCAATGCTGAAACCCCTGTTGACTCCAGAGGCACAGGAGCAAGGATGTGGTGTGAAAAGCCAGCAGGATGCTTTCTGGCTAGGAGGGGCTAAGCAGAATTGCTTTTCACTCAGTAAGCAGCAGAAAATCAGGACCACTGGTGATTACTAGATGACCTCTCACAAGCTGCATGTACAATTGAATCAATATTTACAGATTTAATCTCTTGTACAGGCAATGGGGGGAAAAGTCTGTAGCCTGATCATAGTATCTGACAGCTCAACAGCAATGACCACTGAAAGAAGAGTTACAAATGGGGCATTTAAAAATTCATTGACTGACAGTGGGTACCTTGTCTTTAGGCAGGAAATGCTTCTACTGAAGTGACCTGGCAAAATTAATTAGACCATCATAAAGGTTTGCATTCACTGAGGTAGCAATTTGCATACAGCAGCCTCTAGCAAAATTTTATAAAGAAAAATCATTTGCTGGGTGTATCCCTGCAGATTAAACAGCCTTGGTAGGAGGAGAAGCATTCCTAGAATTTTAATCAGTCTTCTTGTAAAAAGTGAATGAGGAAAAGTCCTCCCTACCCATACTCCCAAGAGTAAATGTGCAGAAGCTCTGTTGAGGTTGCCGAGAAGCAAGTCTGACCCAAGTCCTGCCCATTGAGCAGTTCAAGGCTTTCAGAGAATTCAGCTTCTAGTGACAATGGGGTTTGCCTTCTGCAGGCAGGGGACATGGGTATCCACACCACTCCTGGGTCGATGTGAAGGACAGGAGGCCGTGTCAGACCTGGGCTGTTGAAGGCCGCAGCGCTGGACTCAGGTTACAGCCAGCCCAGTACAAAAATGGGGAAGTTCCATCTTGCTGATCCTATGCTCTGTGCAGCTAAGCCTGTTGCCTCCCTGGCTGCATGTCTGTTGGTGACTGAGAGGTCACAGAGGGGACCCGGCAGTGCACTGCAGCACATGGATTTCTCTCTAGAAAATCTGACCCTCAAGCGTGCTGCTGAATCTTGCACTCTGGATTGCATTTCTCCACAAGCCCCTCTGACAGGTGAATGAACTCCTCTTAGTTAGGAGCACTGGATTCAGAAGCAAAGGTTTGGACTGGACTGCATCTCCTGTGGGCTTTCAAAAGAAGGATCAGGAGGTGTTAGAGGAGCTGGGAGTGTAGCAGAAAGTAAATGCTGTACAAAGGAGCAAAATGGATGGTGCAGCTTCTTCAAGGGTTGTGATAAAGAGGACTCTTTGGGTCCCATGGCCTTACAAGGAACAAATATGCTTACCTTTCCTTATTTTCTAAGGCATATCTCATTTTGAAGACTGCAGTGAAAGGCCTCTACAACAGCTGTGCAGTTTTGAGGATGCAGTCTGAGGCTTCCTTTGCAATTTTTGATTGTTTTTAAATTATTTTTTTTTTGACTGAGCTGCAGTGGAGTATATGAATGTGAGAAACTGGACACAACACCCCTGAGATGCTGATTAGATGCTGATGGGGATCCTGCCCCACGCTCAGAAAGGTGCTGCCACTCCAAAGGGGAATTTTAGCCGTTTGAAAGTTGCCTGGTTTGGCTGCAATGAGCAAAATGTGCAGTTCTTTAATGCCTGAAACTGTTTGCAGAATAGCCACCAGACTCTAGCTTTTCACAGTGGCCCAGAGCTCATGACAAGGGCAAGCAGTGACTTCAGGCATAGCAATGCTTGAGTTATTTCCAAGAAAGAAAAAAGAAAACCCAAACCAACCAGTGACTGAAAGCAGATTTCTGTTCCCAACATGAACTCATTCTAAAAATCAGTAAAAAGACAAACGTTATAGATAGAAAATTCTGACAATACTGTTACAGAACAAAGCAAGAGCATATGAGCAATTAATTGGCCATTACTTCAGCTACTGGCTTTCTCTCCCGATAAGCATGGAAAGCGGCAGTAGAACATCTGCCTCGTGCAGTGCCACGCTCCAGCAGAAGCATGCAGTGATCTGTACTGAGTGGCTACCCATGCACTGCAGCAAAAGAAATACTGAGTAGCAGAAGGGGAAAGCTGATGATTTTCTTTTTATGTATTACCCCCTGCTCTGTACACGTTCTTCCCTTTTGAATGTGCTCATCCTTGTCAGGGCTGGCTCAGAGAGCCTACGTTGCAGGAAGTACATTTCCTTAGTCGAAACCATGGGCGAGACACCACGTGGCATTGCAGCACCTACTTCAGGTTCACTTATGTCCTCTCTTGAACCTACTTGCCACACATGCAGCTGTGAGCAAGATGTGCTCTCTATGCTACCAGCACAGAACTCTCTCATTGTAGTTCTGGCAGGAAGGAAGGCAACCCTTTGCACCCTATGCCCCTCTCATACAACTGTCTGGGGAAATCTGTGCAGTCACCATGCAAGTCAGCCTTATGGCTGCTCCCTAGAGAACAGCTCTGACACACCTGTGAGTCTCAAGAAGAACTTCTCTGCAAGCTCCTCCAAGATAAGATATCAGCACTCATGCTGCTCATTGTCTATATTTAACCCATATCTGGGGCTAAACTGCAACAGTTGTACTATCACCCAGTGATCCCCTTCCCAGCAGAGAAGGGGAACTGGGGGAAAGAAGAGCTTCATGTTGAAATGAAACTAGATTTAATGAAATAACAAAACCGATACCAATACTAATAGTAAATACATAAAGTTATGTTCAGCTCACCAAAGGTGCAGCAGTCACATGAAACAGGAACACAGCCCAGAGGGTCAGGAAACAAAGATCACAAGGAGTGCAAGCAGGAGGCTCCCCTCTCCTCAGCAAACTTGTTTCTACTGATTGCTATGCTCATGGTATGGGATACACCTGTGAGCCAGCTCAGGTCACCTGTCCTGGCTGACTCAAAACTGCTAACAGCCTGCAGTCTATGGCTGGCCCAAATTGTCCCAGCAAAACCAGGACAGCCACAGCAGGCAGAAAGTAGTTGTAAGAGAAACATGTCCTCTGAAGAGCTGCTCCGTGTTCAGGAGACACACAGCACTCTGGATCCTCCAAAGTTCACACTGATATTAAGAAGAGCTGCAATCTACTGAGTAATTCTGAGTATTGACTTTACTTCCAACCCCACAGGTTCCCTGAAACCCTCCTACCATGCAACCGCTGTCCAGATGGTGTCCCCTGGCTTTGCCCAAAAGAGGCAAAGCTCCTTTGGCAAGTTGGCACACAGTCAGAAATACACTGATTTGTGCTTCAGTGCTGAAATTCACCACATGTGAGCTGCCACCGCTTCTTCCATCATTCCCCTGTGGCAGAGCCCACGGACATTTAACATCAGTGGTGATGACTTAACCCTTAGCTAAAGAGAGTGTGTAGCAGCTGCTCCTGGTAATAGTCACTATACCCTTAGAGATCAGGGCCTGTCCATACCCCGTGCTTTGGTCATTTGCATTACAGCAGTGCACACAAGCTGTCCCAGAAGGCTGGGGATCCTAGGCAGCCTGGAGCAAGCACTTTCCCCTAGCTGCTCTTAGGGCTGGAGCATGCAATTTTCAGTTTACCTGGTGCTGACTTAGATTTCTTGGGAAGTTTTCTTCAGTGTGCCACAAAGCTTCGAATTGCAGCAGAAAGGAAAAATGGAAACAAAATGAAAAAGTCCCAGAGCTTTACAGCTGCCGCAGGGAGCAGGCTGCTTTTTTCCCTCTGATGTTCCCCCACTCTGGTGTGCTGACTCAACAAAATGGAAGAAGAAAAGGCAGGACAGCAGATGGGATGCAGTTACACAGAGTGGATACAGCTAATGAAGGGAAACCAAGTCTCTAAATGAGAAACACTGAGACAATCAAGGGACTCAGGGTGTGCACAAAGAGGGCAGTGGAATGGAAAAAGAGAAAGAGGTAGTAACCATGACACAAAATGCTGTGGGATTGGACAAGACTTTTCATTACAGGAGCAGGGAGAAAAGGAGACACATCAGTGCTAGAAAAAAACATAAGCTCTGGGGACAGAAATTTCCATGGGACTGGCTGGCAGTCCTGTTGGACTGGTGGTGCCACACAGCTAGATGCTCCACAAAGTCATCATAAGGCGAAGTCTGCTTCAAAGACCACCAGCTGGTCCAAGGAGTAGAGCAAGGTTTCTTTGGTTAGCCCTCAATACCACTTGCTCCACAGCTTGACATCTCTCCCTGCCCTGCAGCAGAGAAGAGGTGCTCAACTCCCATCTCAAATTCTTAGAGAAGAACCAACATTTGCCTCCATGGCAAAGAGAAATGGGCACTGTGTTAGTAGATACTGGTGATGTGATCCACACAACGACAAAAATCTCTCAGTGCAGTGCTGTAGGGTTGCTGGAAGAAGTTTGAGCTAAGAAATGAGAACGGTTTTGGTGTGGGGCCCTGGGCAACAGCTCACTTTGGAGACTCAGCTGCAGCCTGCAGCAATGAGGTGACAATCAGTGTTCCTCTTTCCAGATGCTGGTGGGAGAAAAAAAAAGCCTTTGAGTGAAGAGTTAATTGCAGGGATTGTATTCCATTTCCTACATTTTCTACAATTAAGGGAGCCCATCTGTAGAGATTTTAATTGAGATCTTAGGAGGAGTCTCAGTTTGGCTGGAAGGTCTTACTGGATGTACTCTGTCTCCTCAGTATTTTCTGCAGTTGTACAGTCATTAACATTTACCATTAAAGACAGTGTTAGATGGCAATAGATAAGGAATGGACAAATAGACAATACAAAGATTTTCATACATAGCAGATGTAAGTGTTTGCCTCTTGCCCTGACTTCATAGAATCAATAAGATTGGAAAAGACTTTAAAGATCATCAAGTCCAACCTGTCACCCAAGACCTCATGACTATTAAACCATGGCACCAAGTGCCACCTCCAGTCCCCTCTTGAACACCTCCAGGGACGGTGACCCCACCACCTCCCTGGGCAGCACATTTCAACAGCTAACAACTCTCTCAGTGAAGAACTTTCTCCTCCCCTCCAGCCTAAACTTCCCCTGGTGCAGCTTGAGACTGTGTCCTCTTGTTCTGGTGCTGGTTGCTTGGGAAAAGAGACCAACCCCCTCCTGGCTACAACCTCCCTTCAGGTAGTTGTAGACAGCAATAAAGTCTCCCCTGAGCCTCCTCTTCTCCAGGCTAAACAACCCCAGCTCCCTCAGCCTCTCCTCATAGGGCTTGTGCTTGAGGCCTCTCACCAGGCTTTCACCAGCTTTCCCAAATTAATACAACTTCTAGCTACAAAGTGGGTGGGTTTTGTTGGTTTTGGTTTTGTTTGTTTGGGTTTTTTCTAAAGCCTGGTTCTAAAGCCTCTAATTCATGTCATGAAGCCATTTGAAAAAACATTGTGAGGACATTTCACCCTGTGTAACATACCAAATATAAACAGCCATAGAGTGGATATTAATAAGAATTACCCAAATAAACATTCTATTTAAAGCATTTTAATGCCATTGTTTTCCTACATGGTACAATTAAAAGTGATCAGCATTTCTGTTGATCTGTCTGGTTTTCCCCATCTTTCTTCATCTTCACTATCCCCTCTTCTGGGATAGTGGGATAGGCTATTTTTTTCTTCTTCTCAGTTTAACCTACTAAGTTTCTCCTAAAAGCACCTCAAAAATAACAGTCCCAGGTGTTTTGAAATTTCCTGCTGCCTGGATTTCACTTCAGTTCCTTCTCTTACTCTTTTTTTCTCCATTTTCAGAGACCATTTTTCATTTACTGTCTTTAATGAGACATTCAGTTCCACAGCAATACCCAGCTCATCAGTCTTTTCCCTTCAAGAGCACTACTGCTTTTATTGATCCTTTATTCCCTTTTCTTATACCAAGGCTATACACACATACACTCATATCTACGTGTATGTGTACAGCAGATTCTTGTCCTTTTGTCCTTTGCTGTGTTGAAGATTTTTGTAACATTCCTTTAATTACACGGCTGTTGATTACCTTGTTGATTTATTGGGTCCTGAATGATTTCTCCTGTTGCAGCTGCTTGAATTGTCCTGGTTTTACTCCTAACAACCTCTCTTCTCACAGACCTTTCTCGGGAAGAGCATTAACCATCTTCCTTGTCGTTCCCTTTCTCATGTTGTTCCTGCTTGATAGCTGTCTGGTGGAATCTACCCACCCATGCATAGTTTTTTGGTGAAATGTGCTCTGCAGCAGTGAAGTATATCCATCCTGACCTTCAGAGAGTCATTGGAGTCAAAGCTGAATTCTTACTAACCTCAGATTACTGCTCAAGAGGCTTTATAACATCTACCCTCCCAAAGTGGTCTGCCATGTTGCTCAGTGCCCTGCAGACTGCTCTGCTTCCTCTCCTCTCCAGGCTCATCCAGGTCCCAGTGCAATCATTCCCAAATTTTCAAAGCCAAAAAGCTTTACATATTGTCTGCTCTGGATGCCTGGAACAAGCCACAGTCGCCTTTACTGCTCAGTCAAGTGTTACTGAAAATGTGGTAGATAGACAATATGCTATGCAAACCAGCAGGCCTCTGGGGGTTTGAGGCATGGAGTAATGCAACTTCTCCTGTGGGAGCGGTGCAGAAAAACAAACCAGCTGTCTGGATTGAAATCATGAGCAATTAACAGCAGTTTCAATTACCCAGAACAGAACTTTGTAAATATTTGCAAATTACACCCTACCTATTTTCACATAAAGAGTGGCAACCCATGAGAGAGCTCTCCCTAGATCAGAGGGATGCCGTCTGAGGGAACCCTGGAGGTCAGGAGTTCAAAAGATATTTCAAAATTATCTTCCTAATTAGAAGCAGCACAGCCACTCTGCTGTGTGCAGACAAGCACAAGAACTACAGAGAGAAAGCAGAGAGGGAGACTGGGAGGAAACACTGCCACAAGGTCCTCCTTACAAGGCACAGTGTGGCAGTGATTCCCTCAAGAAGAGATCCCATCCCTGCCTGCCTCCAGCATCCAGTAGAGATGTCACAGTTGTCAGACTGCAGGTATCATTGAAGGAAAAAGAATCCATCCATATGTAGTTGTCCTGGGAGGAAAAAATGGTTTGAAACTGACTGTCTACCTTTGGGTGGGAGTGGGATCTGGTTTTCCTTTTTGGGGCACTGGAAGCTGAAAGAAATTTATGGATCACAGTCATTGGCAAGTTACAATGCATCATGTCATGATAGCTGTAGAGACAGAAACCCACTCCAGACTGTCTGATAAAAATAGCCAAGATACATGGGGAATGGAATCCACCACCACCTCAGTGAAGCCACAGGAATCTCTTCCCATTGTAAATATGCTCCATATGACAATGTCAGCTCTTGCAGGAGTGATAGCAAAACATAAATCATGCTAACTAGTAACAGGACCCAGAAAATAATGCAAAATGCCTAGAAACTGAGGCTCGGCTCCACATGCAGAGAATTTTATCTATACTTGGAGCATTTGCTATGGCAGCTTGAGGCGAGATTCAAGGCTCTGCTCAGATCACAGGGAAGAAGACTTATATGAAGAAGGTTATGTGCCTATCAGCATGAAATAATTTGATCAAAACTGACTACATTTTGCTGCCATTGATTATTTAGAAACCATCTAAATCTGGATTTGGGTCTTAATGCTGTGCATGCAAATTTAAAAGTCTTGGCATACAAAACATCTCCCATGGCTTCATATTTGTCATGAATTTCCACATACATTAATGAGAGCAGAAAGAGAGAGCAACTTCTCTCAACAGTGCATACTCTACCTAGCCAGTGATTCCCAAGGGATGTTCACATATAGCCCAGGATTTTCTGTTGGCAGCAGCAAACTGCAAATTAAATGAGGGTTCGTCGAGCAGTGCTGCTGTGGTTTCAAAATTGCATTATTCTTTATCTATATGCTTATCCACAAATACACATTTGATTAGGGCTGTAAGCACATGATAAAATGCCTTGCAGGGCAAACGCTACGCAGTCATAAAGATAACATTTCGATAATTTTTCTTCTCTCTACAGCTTTCATTACTTTGGGTGATGTTTTATGGTGCAGAGCATAAAGCTGCAATGAATCGTGCAGATACCACCTTCAAACACGCACTAAGGCAGTTTTTCCTTTAATGGTTGTGAAGTTGATTTTGATTTTGATTTTTAACACATCTACACTTTTGCCCTTAAACTGGAGGATTAAATGAGTGCTTGCCAAAGCATTACAGACTCTCAGTCTTGTCTGGAGCCCAAAAAGAGCCCTGTTAATAGCAGCTCTCCCCTAGTGAGCCAGCTCTTAGCTCAAGTGGAGGCAGCTACAAGGATCTAAGGAACGGACCTGAATTCTCCCTCCAGTGACTCGGACCACAGTGAAGCAGGCCAGGCAACTTGGCCTGACTGCAAGGAGTACACTGCCCTGCAAACGGCTTGTTACACAGCCCCTCAGCTCAACGTACCCTGTGTTACCCACAAGCCAAGCCATCAAACTTTTCCAAACACTCAGTAAGCACCCACCGCCACTCTCAGCAGGCACCTAAAATCACATCTTGTTTAGCCTCCACACACGTGGCAAAAAGAAAAAGCCTCTTGTGACCCCCAGCTTCTGAGGCAGAAGTCTAGGAACAGGAGCCGTGGCAGAAGGAGGTGTCCCCTCATCAGCAAGTGCTGCAATTAGCTGCATTTGTTGCTACAAATAAAATCAAAACCTGACTGCTCTAATTACAAAAAATGAAGCTATGCAAATAATTCGCAGGAGGTGAGCCACTTTCTTAAGCGCCCAGCCACGCTTTGCTGAGCTGGCTGAATACACAAAGGGGACACTAAAGCACCTGGCGTGGCAGCAGCTCTGCTGCCCTGCAGAAAGGAAAGAAGCCAGGTGCACTACTCCATGATGCTTTTTCTTGGAGGAGCTGATAGCACCACTGGAAGAGAAATCATCACAATTCTCAAACATGTGGAAACCAAAGCCATGTACGCTGTATTTCAGAGAATTGTAGTGTTGTGTAATACCTAAAACACCTGCAAATGGTCACTTGTTCCTCTTCTTGCCCCCTCAAGAAAGCCTTATAGTATTAAACAACTACTTATCCAATTCATGATGACACAATGGACACTAAATTTATCCATACACTTTCCTCTCTCAACGTACTTACACTTTTTGTCCGATATTTTGCTGGTTTCCTTCAGCTGGCTACTTATTTTATGCTGTCACTTTCATCTTCCTTCTTCCCTCTCTAAGGTTTCTGTAAAATCCTTCCCTACCATCTTCAGATTTCTTCCATCCATTCACCAAGCTTCTCTGAAATCCCCTGCTTCTCTGTGTGTGTCTAGCAGTCACCTGAGGTCTGACCGTAAAATTAAAGATGCTTGCTGGGGCAAGATGTTCCTCACAGTAGTGCTTTGCTTCTATCTACCACCAGGTAAAGATGACTTCGCTTAAAAATATTCCTAGTTTGGAGGGGGTAAAATGCACTTGAGAAACTTGCATAACGCAGGTAATTAAAGACCTTGCAACGAGCACATGGTCTGAAGCTCTAGAAAGCCAACCAGACCTGAAGAAAATCCTCCCTCTCCAATTGCCGCCTATAAATTGCTCTTTTATTATTTATCTGTTTACTGGCTGCTCCCAGCCAGAAGAATCACAGGTAACAAGATTATCTTCTTGTGCTTGGTGTAATTAGCAGATAAGAAAAATCAGAGAAGATGATCATTTTCCTGGCATTAGGCAGGTGCACAAGCTTCCACTAACCGCGGGTCGTCGGATGCGATCTGGCACACCGGCTGCACGTCATCATTTTGCAGCTCTTTTGTAAGAGTTCTGGATTGTGAAATTTGCACTAAGACCTCGTGCAAGCAAGCAGAGCAACAGCACCCTGAAGCCAGAAGCTCCTTTTGGGTTTCTTTTCCATTCTGTTTTCTTCATCTTCCCATTTTTCTGTTCTGCAGGAGATTTTGCAGAAACGATTGACATTTTCTCCATTTGCATTTTGAAAACCTAACACTACTAGAAATCTAATACTAATGAATTAATTTTGTGGGGCACACAATTCAAAATCAGGAATTATTTATTCCTTGAAACCAACAGTAAAATTGTCTACATCTGCTGAAGATTTTCCTGTGATTTTTTGATTTCCCCTTTACCCAGAAATTTTCATCAGCTTTGAAATTCTCAGTTTCTGAGGGGACAAAAAAATGGCAACACGCAATCAAGTTGAAAGCAGAAGTAATGGCTGAGAGTGAGAATTTGGTTTTTCTTAGTCCTTCAAGGGAGTGAATTCTTGCCCAAATGATACTCTTCTATTGGAAATAAGGAGCACAAACAAGAGGTTCTGTTTCTATTCTGCTTCTTCTAATCCAATCCAATCCAATCCAATCCAATCCAATCCAATGCAGAATAACACAAAAACCAGCAAAAGCTTGTGCATGGAGGCCTCGGGAATGGACAGAGACTTACTTGAGGCTGCTTAGCACGTCCATGACAGAGCACAGACAAGAACTCAAAGCTCAGGAGTCTTGGCTCCATGCTCTTGGTCTCAGGTGACAGAACCCAGTGAAAACTTTGGGTAGGTAAATGCTTGACTAACTTTCCAAAAGCTAGTTTTAAAGCCATCTCTAGGCAAAACGTATTTAAAAAGACAACACATCTTCCTGCAGGTGAGCACAAAGGGCAGCCTCCCTGAAAAGCAATAAATCAGATTTGGTTTCCAGTTTGGAAACACAGGGTAAGAATTATTGCAGCAATCCTGTCATCTCTACGTACTCCCCTTTCCCCAGCTGCGGACAGAATATTTTGGACAACTAAGAGCTGGGTTTTCCATCTCAAACCCAAAGCTTTCGCCCAAGGACGGGCGCAAATCCCCGTGATATGACGACTTCGCACTCTCTTTCTCTGCAGGGGACAACCCGCCCTCCCTCTCCCTCCCGGCGCGCTGGGGGAGGGTTGTGCCACGGGAGAGTTGTGCCAGGGGTGGGGTGGGCTGTCCCGGGGGAAGGCTGTGCCACGGGAGAGTTGTGCCAGGGGTGGGGTGGGCTGTCCCGGGGGAAGGCTGTGCCACGGGAAAGTTCTGCCAGGGGTGGGCCGTCCCGGAGGAGGGCATGGCGATGCCGGGGGCGGGCTGCGCCCTCCTTCCTGCTGGTTGGGCCTCGTTGCCTGCCCAGCTCTCACAGCACCATCTACAGACCGCGAGCGAAAGAGCAGCCAGCAGAAAAGGCAGTGCTGGAAGTGGGGAAACGTACCTCCCCTAGTCATATCGCGCTCCTCCTTCACTTCCGAGCATCATTTTCAGAATTCCAAACGACCTATAAATAGAGGGATACAAGTCCCCAGGCGTTTGCATACAGCTGCCACAAGCTCTGCTCTGATGGAAGCCAGGTTTCGACACCCCACACAGGGGAGCAGCACAGGGGCTCCTGGCTTCATCACAGAACTGCCTTTTTTGACAGGAGGCTCACTGTTGCTCTGTGCTCCAGCCAGCTACAGCTGGGTTTTCTATGTTACAGGAAGATTTGTGTAAATGTCACTTCCCTTCAACAGAAACCAGTCAACTGGTTGCTAAGCCTAGCATGAAATTAATTTCTAATTGACAGGTACTTCTCACTTCAAATTAGCCCAGGATTCCCCCTGCAGGGCCCTGACAGGTTTGTTCTCAATTTAACTCCTTTAATTCATCTCCCACCTCTGTAAGCAGGTAGGACCAGTGCAAGAGCTCCTGCACAAGTTCCTCTGGAAACACTCAGTGGTTCCTGATGGCTTAAAGACACTTGAAGCTTTACATGGTAAGTATCAGCTACAGCTGTCCCTGCACACGTCCAGAATGCATCCTCCTGGGGTTTGGTTTTTAAAAGGCCTCAGTCTGCAATGCTCCTCTCCATGTTCCCTACCAGCTCAGGGAAGGGTCAGCAAAATCCCTTAGGAACAGAGCTTTCTTTAGGAACAGTTTAATACTCCATTTCTGGAGGAGAGGTCTAAAACAATATCCTGGCCCTTACCAACACTGGGTTTACAACACACATCCACATCCTTGAAAATCACAAGGGAGTAGGTGGGGGTGGAGGGAAAAAACCCCAACCCTCTGCATGTTACAATAATTCTGACCAACTTTTCTGTGCAGCCAAAACCTCAGCCTTCTTTCACTTACTTTTGTGGTAACAGTGAGTACCCATAGGAAGAAAGAATATGAAGCAAAGGGCTCCTGCTACTCAGAAGGCAACTTCTCTCCTCTCTTACACTAACCTGCTTACAAGCTGCTTCTTCCACTGCAGGCCAGAGAGCAGAACTCATGCAAGTCAGCATGCAAGTGAAACAGTGTCTTCATCACAGAATTTCTTTGGCTAATCTAAGGACTTGCCTACACCAAGAAGTCCTCCTTCAGTATTTAAGTGAAATGGAATTAACTTACAGAAATTAAATTCTTGGGAAATGTCGTCTTTCACTTACTGAACTTCAGACTGGTTTCATAGCCTATTTACTCATCCAGATGGAATGTTTTAGGCTTTTTCTTATATATGAAATTGTCAGAAAAAAATCCAGTATGATCTTGTCTTGACAGAATAAAGCACTTCCGGAAACAGCATAGGCCTGGAGTTGTGTGGGAGGGTTTTGACTACTCACATAATCAGTAAATAAACAGTTCTTCTACTTTTGTCCTTGGGAAACGTCTCCATTCTACTTGAACTGACCTGTAGAGAACATTTAGCATCTGCTTCTCCACTCACACTGCTAAGATTTTTACTTAGTCAAAGATCAAAGATTCTCTGCCCCAAGATGGTAAGCAAGCCTCTATTTTCTTAGCAGTGCTTTTGGTTTTGCAATTGTATCCATACCAGTATGCAAAGATATTTACATTAACTGTTACCTCAAAATCTAGGAACAGGCAAAGCCATGGCAGTTTATTCTGCAGCAAGTGCCCTGCTGCTGCAAATGTTGCCAGCCCATAAATTTAGTCTGAATTTTAAACTGACACATGGAAGTACCACATGGTGCCATGGTTTAGTAGCCACGAAGTGCTGGGTGACAGGTTGGACTTGATGATCTTTGAGGTCTCTTCCAACCTTGGTGATACTGTAATACACACATGCAATTTCAGCAAAAAGGTCTTACTAGTTTGGACAGTGTTTTGCTTCAGTATTACGACACTTGAAGTGAAAAGCACTGCAGTTCACAGCTCATGGTATCCAGATTAAGCCTAAAAATTACATTTCTCCTCTTTTTTTTTTTTTTCCTCCCTGAAAGAGTTGTGTTTGGCAATACATACTGGGGCAACAGCATTCACACGAGACAGACGTAGGTATCTATGTATACAATTTCCTTTTATTAACAAGGTATGTCATTACTGAACAAGGCAACTGGGAAGTACAAGGACTAGACATATACATGAAAATTGTACAACTTGACAACAAGTTGGCATATGGCTTATATACAGATGTGATTAATAAAGGTTACAACTCTACTGTATTTGATTAAACACAGTCCTAAGCGCTTGCGTTCTGAAAGTATGACGTCGCTCATACCGAGGTCATGAGGCGGAATCTAAAAATAATGGCAATTTATAAACTTTAAAACCTTCTGTGTCCCTCCATTTTACAGGACATCACTACAGCTTCTCCTGCTACCATGTACATGAAAGATTATCAAAAATATATTGATGGGTTCTATCGCTAATCGTGAATGCTTTTATTTACATTAAGTTAGCAAATACCTCACCAAATACTTTATATACAAAACTCAGTTTGCCCTTTGTGAAAGTCATTAAAAAGTTAAAAACCATAGAAATGCCAGTTAGAAAGAATGCATTCCAAAAATTGGACTTGTTTACAACGACTGAGAACAAGTGAAAATAATTTATGAAGAACTATGCCATTTTAGCACGTGTACTCTCACGACACTTTAACTCCAATGTAGAGTAGCTGGAATTTTGTCCTGTGTGTTCTTTGAGTGGCATCTTCTCTTCCAAGAATGCTGCAAGAAAAACGGGGGGGGGGAGGGGAAATAAATAAATAATTCCTGAGCAATTTGTTGTGATTCTTCGAAGAAGGCAGAAATAAGTCAAGGAACCAATATTCTTTCCCCCTTCTCAGTGCAGGAAGCCCTGCCCCCATTTGTATTGGCCCAAATACTCCGAATTCTCACTTCTTCCTTCTTAGAGGCTAAAAGGGGAAGGAAAAGGGAAAAAAAGAGGAAGAAAAAAAAAGGAAGAAAAAAGAAAAAAAAGAGAAAGAGAAACCCAACAGCCTCTGTACTTCAGTGTTATTCAGAAGGTGCTCATCCTTTTGCCAGCAGTCTTTTTGAGTACGATCTTGTTTGATTTTTGTGTTTGACTACAATGCTTTTCCACCATGCTTTGAACACCCCTAACAAAATCCATCTTCTCTGCCAAACTCTTTCACCCCTCCAACCTGTCTCAATTGAAAAAGAGCTTAGACAGGAACCAGACGTTCGCTCTGCAGGCACTTCTTCTACACAGACACGAGCACCTAAGGAATTCTGCAATACAAAACACGGATGCTGAATGAATCTACACGTACTAAGGATTAGACAGCTACTGAAACATGGACTCTCTTGGAGGAATTATCTTCCAATCAGGCCCATCCAAGTACCAGAAATCAGTATGAGAGCAGAGAAGCACAGTTTACAGTGCTTCCAGTATGTGAGAAAACACCAGATGGATCAGTCCCTAAGGTCTCAGCTCGCTTCTTCAAGTGACAGGTATTATGGAAACAACGCTGTAGTTCTTCGCTGGATCAAGTCAGTACAACCCAATTGTTCATAAAGCACTGCAGTAACTTTTTCAAAGAACTGACACCACATAAACAAAATTAGATCTTCTTGTCAAATCCAAATGAGGTGGATTGAATTTCCCTTTTTATCTCTAAAGATGCTGAATGCAACCTCTTCTATATGTACTGTATAGAATCCCCGTCTTGCAATTCCACCAAAAACCTTTCTATGTGCTATGAACTCACCTAATGTGCTATTCTTTCTTATTCCTCAAAATCCACAGTGACCAACAGTTTTTTCCCCTTGGTAAAAGATGAGGATGGAATGGCATCTCAGTCACCTTTAATCTATGCAGCAGCAATCCTAGCCCCAAAACCTTGTCTTCTGCAGTTTCAGGCAGCCCTCCATTCTTTAGCTTTCCTCCTAAGTAATTACTCTCTCAGGTGGTCTTTCTCACTCTTAGATTGAGCTCACTGGGGGAAGGAGTGGGATATCTTTGGCCTTCCCTTTTCTCTGTCCTATTCCTAAGTAACTTTATCCAAACACAAAATCCAGCTATCTTCTCTGTGTCGATTTCACACAGAGACTTTCTCCAACTTACTGGATCTTTCTAGGCATTTTCACACCCATTTGTAAAGATCTATCTAGCAATGCCTCCTTCTCCAAATTCAAGCATTCTTCACTACAGCTTGTCTTGACAATGGCAGTCTGAGCATCCTGCTTAACTTAGAGACCAACAGCAAACACTCAAGTGATCAAATCTTTCTTGTCCCTACATCTTTAGGTACAATAATTACATCAGCATTTTGCCCGTTTTCTGCAGTCTCTCTCTAAAACATGTTCTGCTTAGTCCACTTGTACACCTAAAACTCTAATCCAGGCCCTGAGCCTTTCAAGATGTGTTAGTCTTCTGATTCACATCACCATACATTCACACAAGTGGTGCTGCTGGCATGACTTAAGGTAAGATGTAGGAGCAGAGTAACCGAAGCTACACAAGCAGCTCTGCTAACGTCTGTGAAACCACAGTTTATCCGTGTCCCGTTCATTAAGGCCTCAAATCTGCATCTGATCATCCTGGGTCTGGTTCTATTTTTATAACTACTTCCCATCTCATGCTTTGTAAACTCTTCAGAGCTAGGATTTTGTCTTGTCTGTTTGTACAGTACCTGGAATGGAAATATTTGCAGCAACAAGTTAGGCTCCTTCGCACTGCAGTGATACAAATGTTAACACAGACACAAAATCTGTACAGGAATTTACTCATTAACAGGGTAACATTAAGACGTCTCAGACCTTACCAGTTTAATTTGTGCTCTGTCGCTGGACTTTTGGTCCAACGCTCTGAGTTTCTTCTTCTGGATTTGGGCGTTTCCCTGCACTAATGCCAGTACCAAGGGCCGTTCTTCCTGATGATTTAAAACCAGTATTTACATTAAGACTTTGTTCCATCTTTATATATCCAGGAAAAGCATTTCAGGTTTGGTGGGGTTTTTTTGTTGTTCTTTAAATTACCTGCTTGCAATAAGTGTGGTTGCTGATTGTCTCCATGAGCATAGTGTAAGATACTACTTGCTTGACAGTAACCTGTTCAGACACAGCAGATATTTATTATAATAAATACATTTTAGAACTGCAAGTGTACGGTTACATTGTTTACAACAACAAAAGGGAGCTAATTAATTTCTTTTCCCACCATCAAGAAAAACCCTACCAGAAACCATCCTGAATGCAGAAGACATCTTATGCAAAACCCCAAAAGCCTCCTGGCAGTCTACAGCAGTTAAATATATAGGCACTTATATGCCGAGTGACCAATAGTAAGTGCATACGTACATACTTACACACTGTACTTGCAACAAGCAGAACGTTTATATAGCCAGAGACTTTAGTTCTAAGCTGTTAGAAACCTTAATATTTGTTCTGACAAGTTTCCTTATCCTTTTTATTATTCTGTTATAGCAATACTAGGGAATCCTTAGCCTACCTAAGTAGAGCAAATCAGTAAGTGAATGCAAATAAAGACGAAAGCTGTTGTCTGGTTCACATAAACTACTCAGCGGCAACCTCAGCACTGAGCACTCTGTATAAACAGTGCAAATTAGCAAAAGCAATTGCAAGGTTTCTTATTCTGAACAGTTGTAGCAGTCCAGTTATGTTCTGGACACTTAAAGCAAAACACAAATTACAGTCCTTCATGATCAGCAAACACACAACTTCTCCTAAAGCTGCAAAGAAAGAAACAGTCGTGCTAAATTTGTCATAACTTTGATGTAATTACAAAGCACACCTGAAGTTCCTGTATGCTTAAAGTAGCAAAAATTTACCTCCATGGTATGAGAATGTCCACACAGAACTGTGGAAACTGGTTATACATGGAAAGACCGGTAATGAAATGAGGGAAAAGATAACATGCAAATTTTGCTATCAAATACACAAAGCGAACTTCTTCCCTTCAGTACCTTTAAAGTAACCTAGATAGTGTTTATTAATTTTTGTGTAGCCACACTTATGATCCCTCCCACTCAAAAGACACAAATGTTGTTCTAGGTGAGCATCTTAGAGAGTAAAACAACAAGACAAGAAAATTCACTCTAAGAAATAATTTTTATGTTTTGAGAACAGAAACAAAGCCAGTTCAGGTTGTCAGCAGCAGCTGTCACCAACAACCTATCCATGTTATTTTGATGCTTTGTCTGTTTCTCCATTAGTTGCAAGAATTTGGAGATCCTCTATAGACAGGTACTGCCATAATACCTTGCTGTTGAATTCCACTTGCTCCTGTATGAGAGTCTCCCAGGGGACATGACTGAACACCTGTATGACCATCACCAGTTCCCAGCTGAGCTCCTGGAGAGGCACAAAAAGGGCTTAAACATAACAGAAGATACAATTCCAGTTCTGGAATTTAAAATGTTGAGGATTTTCCCCTTCCTCTTCAAGAAGCAGACTTTGACTCTTTCTCTGGAGACATCCAAAACCTGCCTGGATGAGTTCCTGCGTGCCCCACTCTAGGTGATCCTGCTCTGGCAGGGTGGTTGGATTAGATGATCTTTCAAGGTCCCTTCCAACCCCTAACATTTTGTGATTTGATTTTTTAAATTATTATATTTTTTTAATCCAAACCACCTGAGAACAGGTCCAAAGCTCTATAAAGCTTTTGTGATTCCAGATTCATACTTGCAAATTCAAAAGAATACACAGTAACCTCCTAAAAACAGATACCTTTCTGATGTGAAAAGTATAAATATGTATAAGTATACATAAAATCACTGAATCAATAAGGTTGGAAAAGTCCTCAAAGATCATCAAGTCCAACCTGTCACCCAAGACCTCATGACTACTAAACCATGGCACCAAGTGCCACGTCCAATCCCCTCTTAAACACCTCCAGGGATGGTGACTCCACCACCTCCCTGGGCAGCCCATTCCAATGGCTAACAACTCTCTGCACAGAACTTTCTCCTCACCTTGAGCCTAAACCTCCCCTGGCACAGCTTGAGGGGGAATGTATATGTATACATTTGAAGGATAAATGAATGCACATAATGCTAATTTTTAATTCTTTTTTTAAATAAGCCCTTCCTTTCTTCTACATCTCTGAACTTTAAGGAAATAAAAGCTCAGGCACCCAGCTTCAAGAACTCCAGATATCAGATCTTCAGGAGGAACTGTAATGGCTGAGGACAGGGAGGTCCATCTTTCCTTTGCAATCTGCTCCTAATCTTGACTAAAGTCTAAGGAGAATACAAACTCTGTGAATTTCCAGTTCTGCTGTACCCTTCTGCAATGAGGAGTCCAAGGTGAAGCATCATGAATGTATACAATCTTAATACTGATCTTTATATTTCTTATTCTTTTCTTAGTAACTAGTTAATCCTAAGATTTGTATGCTACAGTGAGAATGCTAAAAAATCTAAAGCAATCTTCATCAAAGTGTATAAATTCTGTATTAAGGTCTTTCAGATGCTGCCCTCCATATTGTTGTTGACTTCATGGTAGAATTAAATTCCAGTCAGCAATCTAATGCTAGCATCAGAAAACTTCACAAATTAACAGTTCTGACTTGAAAATTCACAGAGCATTCCTCCTTACAAGTATCAGGATGCTTGTAGGAGAAAATCCTCAAATACTTTTGAAATCAAACTGGTTTACACATGTGGGGGTTTGGGGGGGGGGGGGAACAGGTTAAAAAAATGTTTGAGACAAACCTGAAGATGTCTATATACAAATACACAAATTTCAAATGTTTGTGACTTGCACTGAAAACTGTATTGTGAAGAGAGTTCTCACTTACACTACATAACATCAAGAGCATTATAGAAGAAGTTTGTGCAGTTTGGTTCCAATAGTTCTATGTATTAAAAGAATTAGACTGACCTCCTGTACTGCCACAACCAGAAATGCTTTCTCCTGGTGAATAGCTCATTAGGCCACCATTTCCATTTCCATTTGGATTTGAAGGCACTGTTGCAAGAAGACCTAACAAACAAAATAAAATATATAGCCATAAAGACAGACAGGATTAAAAAACCAACAAAATCAAACAACCTGTAAAATGCTTTCCCTCACAATGGTCAATTCTCCACCCTCACCAAGCGGTTTACCTTTGTAACAGAAAAGTATCTGTCTTGCCTACTTCTTGGATCTTGCCAAGCAGTTTTAGTTCACAATTACTAGAAGGCATTTTCAGTATTCTGTACAACTTCTCCAATAACCATTAGCTACATGTATTCACTACATTGTGTTGAAGTTCAGTGTACCCTGATTCAGTACCCAGTATCTGAACACAGACTGTGGTTTACCTCCAAGCAAAAGGGGATGGTCTTTCCTAACTAAGAAGAAAGCTGACAGAGGCTGCATTGGTCCCTATTTGAACAACAGAATTTGGAAATGCAAATACAGTATGGTTGAAGTTATGAACCACATACATTTTAATATTAGTGATTAAAAAATTAATCTGTACAAAACACACAGAAGACTCAGTTTAACAACAAAAAATAACAATTATAAACTCACAGGAAAAAAATTCAAACATTCTGGGTAAGATATGGAAAGAGGTACTCCATGAAAACTCTTCCTTCTCTTTCTTGGTTACATCTAATTCTTTCATTTATTTGGATATACAACCTTGGTCATTACACTGAGCTCCCACTGGATTACCACTGCTATGAGACAAAATTACTAAGTGCTAGAAGGTGAGGGAAGTTTTCCAATAAATAAAGCAAACAGCCTACAACCATACCCAGTCCTCTGTATCGTGACAGCTGCTGGTAGATTTGTTTCATCCTCTCAATATTCAGACGGCTTGCCTCTGCATGATTTACCATTGGTTTAGGATAATTAACTCCTATAATACATTTTGCAGCCTTCTGGACACTCTCTGGGGCATTCCAAGGATCATAGATGTATTTTGCAGGGAAACCTCGAAGTACTGGCAGATATCGCCTTGAAAAAATAACATTTGAAAGGTCATTTTAAACGTAAAGCCCACTTGACTGTTCAAGCAACATTCATGAGCTGCTGCAGTTTTTGGATTGGGACTTACCTGATATAATCCCCATTTGGGTCAGTTCTTCTGCCAAAACCCACTGGGCAGTAGCAGTGAAAAAACTGCTGAAAGAAGGAACTGCAGGACAGCCACATCCAGCTTCCAGCATTCACACTCCAATCCGCATCGAGTAAGAGTTCTTCAAAGACCTTTAAAGAATTAGAGCAACAAGTTAGCTGGCACACCTTCCAGACACCTCGGGTTTCAGAAATTGTTTTGAGTTTCGGATTTCAGCAGAGGAAACCCAGCTCTTCAACACAGCAACATTGTTTCTTGGCTGGGAACATTCACAGAACGCTCAGTACACAAATTCAGGTAATTAAATGCAAAACTCAAGAACAAAAGTGTGATAGCCTGTTTGGCTTTTACCCTGCAAAAAGCCTTGGAGACATCTCAGAAAGCTACAATCAGAAAGTCACACGTTCTTGCATAAACACATACTTAAAATAAATACATCCCAAAGGACGGCTGGAGCCTAACTGCTTACAAGGGACACTTGTAGTTTGAAGAAGTAACCTCTGAAAGCAACAACTGAGCGAGCTTTGTAAACTTCCCGGGAACCAGAAACATACAAAGCACGTTGCAAAGTCAGCTTGCGCAGCACCCTTCACTATGAGGAGTCCCAAGAGTAGAATCCAAGAGTTTCAGGGTAGCACAAACGTTCTTGAATGCAAACAGTTCATCCATTAAATGACATTTTTAAGGATGTGCACTTGAATTTCTGGAAGTATATGAAACACCAAGCATGCTGAAGAAGGGTGGGGCAGATAATGACTTCCGATCCAAAGACAAAAACAGTCTTGTCTGGGTTAACTACCATGCCTCATTTGTTAAAAATAACCCATGAAGAAGTTGAAGATTCATGTGGTTTACATTAAATCTGGAGCTCTACAGGTGTGAAACATCCAAGTTTCCATCACTGTTTTTTAATTATTAACACAGACAATACCAACCTGTATAAAAAGTTTCTCTGCTCAGATTGCTAACAAAAAAAGCCATTAAAGAGGGAGGTCTCTATCTATATTCCACGAGGCATTCATTCTGTGGAATACACTGAATGAGCATTAAAAAGACCCTTTGTCTAAATATCTGCAGCTATTTGGGAAAAGAAAGTTTGGCTTGAAAAAAACATGACTTACCTTAAAACAATTTAAAAAGTATTTTAGATAATGACTATTAACAAGACCTTTAGATGAATGTTGTTAGCACACAACTGCTACACTAGATGCTGCCATCTAGTAAGGCTTTGGAAATAGCATCACCACGGAAGGCCAGGTTAAGTTTCGCTAGCTACAGACACACGACTTCAGCATCCTTGCACTGCACAAGTGCATACATCTGTATTATTTCAAATATAAGAACAAGCCAGTGTTTCCCTGTAGCATTCAGCTTTGTTGTCTGGCTGACTTACCTGTGCACATGCATCAATGTCTTTATGAACTGCAAAAGGAAAGTTCCTAAAGTAGCTTATGTGGTTGTGCAACCAACACAATTTTGGGGTTTTTTTAAATGAAAGATGTTTGCTTACAACTGGTATGTTAAGAAAGGTGGCATTTTGTAAGATTATATACATGTATGAATGAGGTCAGAATCCTGATGCCAAGTAGAACTGATTATCATTGCTCAGTAAAAGATATGCTACCCTTCTGAAAGTGTAAAACTGATACAAAGGCTGAGAGGAAATTATTCCATTCTTTTCTTCAAGAGGCTGACATTTGTAATTTGAACTTTGGTATCTCTTTGGTACTTGCATAGAAATTAATTGCACTGGAACTTCAGCCAAATGATTCTGCCCACACTCACATATCTAACTTTGAGTAAAGGGACAGAAATTGCTGAAAGAACATTCTCAGCTTTCAGCTTTTCTCCCTTTAGATCATGTAGTGCTTTCCGCTTGCAGGGAAGGAGATGCGAGACGTGAACAGAAACTGTTCACACAGTGTGACTGGAAAGACATTTCAATTACAAAAGTAATCCATTTTTATTTGCCAAGATTTTGGAAGAAATCTCAACTTTAGCGCTGCAGACCTATTCTGACTGCAAGAAACACTTCAAGATCCCAATAAAAAGAGGCATTCAAGAGGCAAAACTTCAGCACCACTGATTTACCAGAAGCTATTTAATTTTGGTCATAGTTCAAGGTTTAAAATTCAACTTAAGAACACACAGTAAGGACAATTCTAGAATGACTACCTGAAACTTCAGCTAGCACTTAAGAAATTCAAGAAAAAGAAACAATACCTTCATTCCTTCTTCCCAGCTAATCCAGAGGTCACCTCGAGTCAAGAAGCAGGCTACAGCATGCCGAGCTAAATGGTGAATCCAACCTTCTTGACGAAGCTGTGTCATAATTGCATCAATCCAAGGAAAACCTGTCCTGCCTTCTGCCCATTTGGCCAAAGCCTCAGGATTCTTATCCCATGGAATTTGAACACAGATAGGATTCCCCTCCATTTTATCAAACCGTGGATTGTTAGTCGCCGCTGTGTAGAAAAATTCACGCCATAACAGCTGGCCATAGAGGGAGAGGGGAGGGGAGCTGTTCTTTTTTACCTGAAGATCATCATTAAAAGGAAAACATTTTATTAGTAGAAGCAGTAAGGAAAAATCACAGCATCTACAGGTAGATGGCTATGTAGGAATCATACCTTTTTGTACAGATCCGTTAACTTGAAATAAAAGAGACGACAGGACAAACAGCCAAAGCGGAGGTAGGGGCTCAGCCCCGTAGGGCTTGCCAGAAGGGAATTTGCATTCATTCGTGGTCTCTCAAAGTTTGCCACCCAAGCCTTAAAAAACAACAACACCACAAGACCAACAAAAACAAACAAAAACAAACCACAAGGCAATATCAGACCATAAACTAGGTGGTAACTTGCAAACAAAGGAAGAAATCCAGACACTGGACATAGGATCATGTTACCTACGATACCTAGGGCTTCCTTTTGAATCAGCAGAATCCCTAGAATGTAATTAATCTCAATGCAGAAGGTGGGAGCTGTCTGCCAGAGCTACCTACCCCTTTCTCCTAAATACAGAGGAAACCTAGACAATGAGCAATACATTAGCTTTTAGAGGGATTTCCCTGTAAAGGTATAAAAAGGGTGTTTCCTGTGAATTTACTTCCAAAGGAAAAAACAGTTTGAGTAGAAAACAGTATAACAAACTTTCTCCAAGATTCAAATTAAAGACAACCTACTATCATCTTTTAAAGCTAAAAACCAGCAACTTGATTTGTATCATTATATCAAGGCCTTGAGGTCAAGTTTGTGCTTTTGACTTTTTCTCTTTTTTTTAAATGATTTGCTCAATTTCTTTTACATTTCAAAGAGCAGCTGTGTTTCACAGATGTGTTGTACTTGCAATGACTTGAAACACACCTTCCGTTCTAAATGCCTTTCCAATCGTGTGAGAGCTTCTGTTTCTCCCCTGGCCACACTGCAGAAGGCAGACCATCTGTGTCAAAACCTGAAAAACAAATTGAAACAAGGAAATTCCTTGTTTGCTTATACTGTAGGGCAGCAAAGTTTTGGCATATTGATACCTACCTACATGTTATTGTACTTTGAGCATAACACTAAGCTGGGCACACTGTGAAGTACAAGATTCAAACCAGGTCTTACCAAAGTACATCCAATACCTCTACCCTGCAGCAAAACTCAGTTTTTACATTTAAATTCATTTGCATTGCAAATTTTGTGTGCTGAATGGCTTTACTTCAATTCTACTTCTATTTTTTGCAGAAAGTGACCTTTCTATGACTTTCCAATTATTTTCAGGTTCTCAGCTCTGCAATTTGTGGGCTGTCCCCAAAATCACCTCCCCCCACCCTGCACCCCGAATTTCTACTAAAAAGCAAGGATTGCTATTGTAATTTACAGAATGTCTCAAAGCTTCTCCCATCAAGTTAAAAGCATGAGTGCTCTCTTCAGAACATCCCTGGGTTTCATTGACCCTGATGTAAATAATGGAAGGGTTACTGTCAATTGACGACAAGCACATACTTGAGCTGTGAAAGAAAGATGAAAAGAGGTAACAGTATTTTTCCCATCCCCTTGCATCTCTCCCAAGATTGCTCACTAGGGGCATGAGATAACATGTCAGTCTGTAGTTTAACCACTGTATAGTATGGTCTCCTCTTCTTAAAAAGGCTTTAAAAGCAAGGTCTGTTGTATGAGATTGCAAAAGGACTGTACAGAGCAACCAGAGCTTAGCTAAAATCTCTCCAGACCCTTTTGCTAGCAATCCAGAGGTCATACCACATTTGTTTTCATCTGAGGGCAGGAAAGGAACAGGAAAGAGGGGGAAGGATTCACAGCGCAATTGCTTGACACTATTTCTCAGAATTACATTTACAGTAATGAAAGACTACTTCTTCCAAGAAGCTTCTCCAAGAATTATTTGCCTTATAATATTTTTTTTTGGTATTGCAAGACCAGTGGGGTTTTTTAAATTAATTTGTAAAACGACAGATTAATGACCTGAAGCATGAAGATACCAAGTGCATGTAATAGTAAATGAAGTAGCAACGACTATTAGTAGCTTGATGATAATTTGGTACCATGGGAAAACGGCTATGTTGTATTACAAGATGACAAACAGTAGTTAACGTAGTTTGATGTATCTGACCTCCCATTCAAAATAAGACAATCAAAATACAGAGTTCCTTATCCTTTTTTGTTTTGTACATCATGAATGACCTCAGTTTAACAATTAATCATAAGGAGAACCTCTCTCACGCTTATTTTAAGTATTGTGCTTTTAGCGGTGTATTACATCTCGCTTGTTTCACAACGTCAAAGTGATCTCAGAACATACCTAGCTCTTCAAGTGATGGCACACCGTATTTCTCATCATGGTCATCAGAAACAGGAGTAGTACACTTGGCCATTACTTCTGGGGTTATCGTCTCCACAGGCATCTCCAGTGGTTCCATTCTACTAATTAAGGTCTGGAATCGCTTGTAAGTGAGAGGAGGCTGGCCTCCGTTTAATTCTATTATTCTGGATTTTACAAAAGGGAAAAAAACAAGAGAAAAGAGAAGAGGTATGTCAAGCAATAGTATCATTTTGAGGTTTATAATAAGATACACACACACCAAGAAATACCTTCTGACCCACGTCGAGTATGTTAATAGAGTCACGGATACACAATGTAATCCAGACAGTTTGAACTTTAATCTTACCAGCCTTTTCTCCCCATTAAAGGAGACATACAAATTAACAGGTTACAACTAAGTCAAGTATTTTCTTCCCTGGGTGGGGAAGAATGAGTAAGTAGTTCATATGGACAGCTCGAGGAAAAAGAAAAATACAGATCAGCAAAGCAGGTAAGAGATCATAGCTACATAAAAATACATCCAAATCAGCTACTACACTATTAGAAAAACCTAACCTGTTTTTCTGTTCTGGTACCATTCAGATACAGTTATGTATCATTCTTTGGAATGGCAAAGTTCTACTCAGTGTGTAACAAAATTTGAATGGCTGGATAAAAGAAACAAAACAGACTCGTAGTCTTCCTAACTATAAAGTGTTCTGCACAGAAAGCAGCACGTGATAGTTAACCAAATGGTACATAAAAGTCCTACTTAAAATCAGAAGTAATGGCAACTTACTTGTCTAGGTCATATAAGGTATGGGAAATTCGAACAATGACCTCCACTCCAGCTTCACTAGCTAGTTTCTTAATTGCTGCATCTCTTTCCTTCCCAAATGGTTCAGAATCATATTCGATGGAAAGTTTTGCAATACTCCATTCCTGCAACACAAACCAAAAAACACGGGGTCTTGGCATCTTGGCTGTTTGACAAAAGGTGAGGGAAAGAACAGGAGGGACAGGGACAAGATGGAACACCAGCTATTATCTGTAGCTAGTTGTCGGAGATACACAAATGCCCAAAACACCTTTAGACACCTAGACTCACAGAAACAAAGTCCAATGTTTTGGCATTTGAGCAGGAATAAAACCTCTACCTGTCCCATTATTGTGAGTGTACACAGCAATGGGACAACTTCTGTGCAGACTTTGAAAACTAGCTTTAGGATCCATATACCTTAAGAGACACAGAGAAGGGAACAATGACAGAGGCTGTCTTCTGAACATTGATCAGCAGCAGCATCTTGCTCTGCAGAAAAACTTTTCATATATGCCTGTCAACTTTAACAGCAGAACTGAAGTTTTGGAGTAGTAACACCCTCCTCCCTCAAACAAACACCACACACTTTCCTTCCCTTTTCCAAATCCTTACCGCTCACCCACCATAATGGACAACCTTCAAATTCTTAATGGAAAAAAAATATCAAATTAAAAAAAAAAAAAGAATTATCTAGTATCTTTTATGGCACAGATGCTGTTACCAAGGCCAGCAGTAACAGGAGGGGAAAAAGAACTGCAGAAATGGATCAATTAATAGCCAAGTCTTCTGCAAGACAGGGGAACTGGAAATCTGAAGTATGCACAGAATGATCCTAGAAAGCCATCCTGCCAATCAGACTTAATCAGTTGACTTAGACATACCAGCCAGACTACTTGAGAGAACTAGATTTACACCAAAGAAAAAAGGGGCACTCTACACTGTTCACTCAAGGTGTTGTTTAACTTCTGAATTTTAGCTCTCTCCCAGATAAAAGTCCAGCAACAACTCTGAGGATAGACTAAGGGAGTGCTTGTTTATCAAGTGAAGACTTGTCTCCCTCCATCATTGTGTGTCAACACTGACCCAGCAAGCCCTGAATCCTCAAGCAGCCACTTATGCCCTCACACAATATTTATTTCCCATTTCTCACTGTAAACCCACTAAGAGCAACTCAGTTTAGCTGGTGATATGCACATTAGAGGGGAAAAATTCAAATCTAACAAAAACAACTTTGAAGAAAAACTGTAAGGGTGGTTAAGTATTTGCACTGACACATACAGTACAACAAATATTCCTCACTGAAATTAGCTTGTCAGTCAAATGTATGGGTAGAAGCAACTGCAGAGTGGCATTTACCTTAAAAAGTCTGGGGAAAACATCTGCTGGCTGTCCACGAATAACAAACAAACGTGAATTCAGTTTCCGTAGATTGGCATCAAGATCCTCAAGACACTGAAGCAGGAATCTGCGAGGAATTGGACAGAAACCTTTATTTTCTGAGGCAAACCAGACAATCTTATAATAGAAAAAGAGTACCAAGAGGACCAATCCAACAAATATTATCAGACCTTCAGTATTTGGTGCATATTTTGGTGATACACACATGTTCACACCCTAACTACACTTAGCTTACAGTAGTTCAATGCCATATAATACACTCAAATCAGAAAAATCCCACTGCACCGTCACTGAAGCTCTTATCTCAATGGTATTCAGCTCTGGAAGGGACTAAAACATACTCAAGTCTTAAATAAAAATATCTTGTCACTCTGGAAAAAAACCCACAACATCACAGGAAAACAAAAAATCCACAAAGAAACAGACAATCAGCTGTTGGCATACGGATACTAAACTTAATCCAAGTCCTTACACAACATCAGCCTGAACTGTTTCTAAACCCAGCATACCAGAGGACCACATGGTCATAACTATGCCTTTGGCCTTCATTTTCAAAAGTAGCCCTCTATATGACAAACTCTTTCCTGCACCTTGGCTGTAACCTCACCTGAATTAAATAACTGAGCAAATCAGCAAATAAGGAAAAACCAAAAAGGAGGGGCGGAAATGAGTTGCTACAAATCTGCAGAACAGGTAGCTGCACAAAGGATGTTGAGACAGGTTCACACATGCAAAGATTTATTGCTGGATACAGTAACTAAAAACAACTCCAATGCTTAAAGTTGTTTGGAGGAAGAAATAAAAACAAAAGGAAGGATTGGAAAGAAAAGCTCTCCCTTGCAGCCAGAAAGATGATACTGGGAGTCTCCAGATGAGTGCCCTTCCCCTGGACTTGTCTCCAGTATAACAAGGGCTTCTCCACAATGTTTTTCCTTGTAGTAATGAGAGTCTTCACCAGAGGCTGCTCAAACCTTGTCTGTTGCTTCTCTGTACAATGCCGCTGGCACTCAAGGTACATGAGGATCAAGGCAGTCGCTGAGTCAGAGCTTGCCAGTCATTAACTTCTGTGCACAGACTGTTGGATCTCTTGCCACAACACAAAATCTACACCCAAGAGCAGGGGAAAGGAGATTCCCATACTGCAGGCCATTATTCCTGAGAGAGCCTGCTGTAATAACACCACACACAGATGCAAAGCCATGAAGGTAATACCACAGGAGCAATCACCCAAGATCAACTCAGGGAAAGTAGCACCAGAGGCCAGGAGACACTGCACTCACAGCCTGGATGAAAGGCCTGGAGATACCAGGAAAGAAAGGTAGGCTACACCACTGTGAGTGCCCACAGCATTACAAAGACAAAAGGCACCAAGAAACCATATTTACTAAAATCAAGAGTTCTTAAAGCACCTGTGCTTTTAATAATGCATCCTGAAGAAAAGAACCAGTTACAATGAATATGCTGTACTTTCTAGGAGGGATGTAGCACACATGACTGTTGTAAACCTACCAAGAATCCGAATATTTTCCAGAGATTTAGTAATACATAATTGATGCCTACCTAACACACATTGCCTCCACATTTATACGGGAAAATAATATCAGAACCAATAGATAGAAGGCTGGCAGGAAAACTTTAGAGCTGCTATTAAATGCAAAAAACGCATGGCCCCATTGGCCTAAAAGGGTAACAGAAAGCAGGTCTGTGAGGCAGCCAGTGCAGAAGAATACAACTGCTTCCTGGCTGGCAACTATGCTTGTCTGTTTAATGGCTGAACAAGCTGAAAATGTCTAATTATCTCACTTTCTGAAAAAAAAACTGAAGAGTAGCAAGATCATGAAGGATATGCTGCATCTAAGAAGAAACTTCCATGTACTCATTTGGTTAGAAACCACACAGGAGTAATGCTAAGAATCAGATGAGAATCACATAGGCTTCTGTCAGAGAGAACTTGGGCCTCTCGTTCCCAGTCCACTATCAGATGAACTCTGAAAAGTACAGCTTCATTTTATCTTTTTTCAAAACCTGGACTGACTGACCTTAGCACTCATCTCATCCATCTGAATATTGCTTTCACTTACACTTTGCAAACTGCTACCAAGGCAAACTGTAAGAGTGTCCTGGATGCTTTTGTAACAGTCCAGGAAAGGCTGTGGGGTTCTTCTGTACGCTGGGGGTTGTGTTGTTGTGATGTGTTTGGTGTGGTTTACTTTTGGTTGGTTGGTGTTGGGTTTCTTTGCTTTGTTTTTGTGGTGGATTGTTGTTGTTATTGGTTGGTTTTAAGGGTGCTGTTTTATTTGTTTGGGTTTTTTTTTCTGGTTTTGTGTTTTGTTTATTTTTAAACTTCATATCACAGAAAGGATATGATTCTAGAACAGAATTAGTGACAAAAGAGATTCTAAGAGAAATTAGTGACAAAAAATGATCATAACTATTCAAAGAATCTGTCCTTTGGGAATTCCCCTCCTTCCCCCTCCCTTCTCTCTTCCCTCTTTCTCAATCTCTTTTCTTCCTACCTGACTAACCACAGCATACAACTTCTAGTCTGGACTTTGCACAAAATCCTATTCAAGAAGATTACATGCACTGACCCAGCCTCCAATTCACATCCAAGATCCCTAAACTTGCCCTTAATACTGTTTAATCTACATTTCGTTGGTTCCCCAAATCCCTTCTATTATCTCTCTTATCGCTTACCACACTCCTACATTTCCATCTCCATAAAACTATTTCATATATTTAAAAAATATAATGGTGTATTCTCAAATTGTTAAATATATGTAGGAAGGGAGCAGTAGAGTGGCCAGGGGAGATGCACTTTCCCCCTGTCTGAACATAGCAAGAACAAATTAAAAAGAGCCAAATCAGCCTTAGTAACAAGAATGTCACTAAAAGCAATAATAGAGCAAATTAAACTCTAGTGACCCTATAACTATAGTAACAGCAACAGAAAAGAAGACAGCATTTGACTTCCAGAACACAGATTCATCTTTAAATAAGCATGCAGTTCATCATGCAGGCTGGTGTTTCATCTGTGATATAGATGGAGGAATAACAAGTCCACAACATGCATGCCCCTGCACATATTAAGTGCACTAATAGACAATAAAATAATAATCCTGAGCATTCGAAGCACTGTCAGAGTGAATTGTCATGGGATCTAGAAGAGATGAGTTTTTAGTTTTCCAAGGCATCATGTTGACTGGTAACATCTCTTTGCAAGTGAAAATACTTCTGAACAACTCTAATGCCATGCATGGGCACTTACTGCACCACAGGAAGGAGCAGGTGTTTTGCTCAGTACAGACACTTGAAAATAAATAAGAACAGCACTCCAGCACAGACAAGACAAAATTACTGAAGCTTTCCCTTTGAAGAGAGACACCAAAATGCTCACAAATACGTTCCTTTCACAGTATAACATAAATGAAAATGAATGGTATATTAGACTGTGAACTGAAACCAAACACGTAACCTAAACCTCATTAAAAGTAACACCTTTTTATGCATATGAGCCCTTGAAGCAAAGTTTTTTCACAGCAGCTATGAAGACCTACTATGCTTGAAGTCTACTGCATTTTGCAACAAATTGTGGCAATTAGGAGCTATTTCAATCTCTCCTTACAGTGAAAGTTTCTGGGGTTTGAGTCTGCAATTTAAACCAACTTTTCCTCTCAACAGCCAGTGGGAAAGCACTTTCTTTTTCACTTTGAATGACTATAAAAACCACATGACAGGACTTGATTAAAAGGACACAAAAAGGATGCAGAGATTTTTAAAATATCAGATTAGACCATCAGCCCAGGTTTCTGCATCTGGCCTTCAACTTCCCTTGAAGAAACTAGAGGAAGGGAAAAAGTTTAAAAGTTTAAAAAGTAATTTCACAGCAGTGAACTGTGTGAGGTACGTGCATGACTGAGGTGATGCAAGGAGACAAAAAAGACTTAGAGGCTAGGAGGGAGTTATTCACTGTGGGGGTGGTGAGGCACTGCAACAGGTTGCCTGGAGAGGCTATGGATGTCCCCTCCCTGGAAGTGTTCCAGGCCAGGCTGGATGGGACTTTGAGCAATCTGATCTAGTGGAAGGTGCCCCTGTTGGTGGCATGGGGCCTAGAATTAGATCATCTTTAAGGTCACTTCAAAGCCAAACCACTGTATGATTAGATGACTAACTTATTGCAACACAGGGAAAATGTTCATGCATCTATTACAATATTCAGAATTTTCATGAGAGCTTCTGAAGACCTCATTCTTTGAAAGGTAAGCACAAAAAAAATCCCAGGCGTTTTCTCCAAGAAACTCCACAAACTCCACTGTTGCAAATCATGCAAAGTCTGCTTGGGGTCTGAAATCTAAACCAAATGTACAGCCTCCCCAAATCTTGGAGTGACTGCCAGAAAGTGTTTCACATAGCAGATCATGATTTACCTATCACGAGTTGAAATAAACCAGTACCACCATCAAGGCAGAACTTCAAAAAGTTAAATAACTAATTGTTAACAGAGTTAATGATTAACAAAAAAAAGTAACACATAGAATGGCTTGGGTTGGACAGGACCTTTAAAGGTCATCTGGTCCAACCCCTCCAACAATGAGCAAGGCGATCTTCAACTAGATCAGGTTCTCAGAGCCAGTCCACCCCAACCTTGAATGCTTCCAGGGATGGGGCATCTACTACCTCTCTGTATTACACAGCCTTCCTGGCTCTGCACTATTAATATGATTCAAGACTTTATCCAAAGAAGTAGTCAGGAGCAGTCTATTAAAAAGGTATCATTTTTATTTAGGAGGAGACTTGTAAGAAGGATGCTTATAAACACACAGTTGTCACTGATTACAACCTCTCCAGTGAAAGACAAGCACTGTCAAATAAGAGACTCATGTCATTATGGATATCTGATGGCCACCCAGGCTTTGTGCATCTTAGCAGCCTAATATCTGCTACTTTTATTTTTCCCCATTTGATTTTTTATTTGCAATGCTGCTTTCAGATCATAACATCTTTCTGAGTTTAGCAGAGCTGGATTCAATAAAGTGCATTACATATTGTGTAACAACCACGGATCTTTATTTGAGTGAGTGCAGTTTACAGCATTAAACCAGGCTTGTATTAATAATTTATGCCATGTTTATTTCTCTTCATGGGGAAAGAGAGCTTTTCTTTCATATCTATCTGGCTGTATGCTCATTCAGGTCATTATGAAAGTCCAGTATCGTTTAGGTAAACATATTCCTCATACTAGCTTCTATGGTAATCATGCAGCACATTTCATCTAATACCAAAATAGAGTATTAGATGAGATACTAAGATTTTATACAGCTATACAGAAATGTGTACTATTTTACCAGTGTATTCTGCTGCTTGATTGCTACCAACCAATGTGTCTTGGTGCAAGCAGAATATTTTTATGAAACTAAGAAGATTAAGCTCAGACAGGATTTAAGTGTTATGTACACTCCACCGCATCCCTTGGCAGCCAGCCATTGTAATATTTTCCTATTACCAAATCAAGGTCACAGAGGCATGCCTTATTATATTACATTGTTTCAGCAAATATTACATGCAACTTCCACATCCTAAAACGGTATACAGTAACACATTTCACAGAGGTATTATCTTTCAAGTTTATAGACAAGAGCAGGGGAAACTCCAGACACTGATGTGAAACGGCTGTGGTAGCTAACTAATCTCCTGCAGGGTTCCCCTACAGTCAGGGAAGAAAAACACAGCTCCTTTAGAGTGCAATTCAGGACTTCAGCATCTTTCATAACTTAGTAGGAGCTGAGCCAAACACAGACAATGAAGTGTGTCACTTGGCTTTTTGCCTCTAATATTTACTACTGTTATAATCTTAAAGCCAAACCAGAGCTGTGATGGAAAAAGAATGCAAGATGTACCCAAGCCTATGTATGGCTGAAATAATTGTAATTGCCATAAAAGAGGTTCTCAAAAAACAACTTCTATGCTTTGAAAAATGATGAAAGAAAGGGCTTCAAACAATAACTGAGAGAAACTAATGTTTAAAATTTAATCTCTCCAAGCTGAGTTCTTTTGGGTGCATCTTCTTTGAAGCTAAGTAGTGAAGTATGGAGTAGGACTAGAATACCAACTACAGCAAGCAATACTTCTCTACCAAGAACATGAAAATCACCTGAATTTAATCTAGCTTACATTGGACACAAACCTAGCATTTCATCATATATCATTCCTCAATTTGCTTCCAACTGAACCCCACCTTTTTAAGGTCATCATTCCCCAAAGGAAGGAAACACAATAGTTTTGTCCAAATCACAAGACATTCACAATCTTCCAAACCACAATCTGTACTTGGTTCCTATTTTGTAAGCCCTATGTCACAGCAAATAACGTATTTAACTTCTGGAAAGATCTGGATCTTCACTCCATATGCAAAGGTCACCTATCATTCATCTAAACTATTTCCATATCCTATCTGCAAACATCTCAAATTACTTGCTTGTTACAAAGGTCAGCCTTCCAATGACATTGAACTGACAGGCTCACAGCTTCCTAAATCTCTCTACCAGTGTCTTCCCTTCTTTAATGCATATATTCTCCATTTATTTTTCTCTAGTCCTCTAATTCCAATCTGATAAATCAAATTTCTCATTTGATTTTAAAGCCCTACTCCTGCTCTCTCCAGAGAGAAACTAGTCGGATCCACAAAAGAAAATTCAAGTCCAAACAGACTTATTTACAGTGGCAACAGCTGGGGAAATAGGATCTAGAAGCAAATGACAAAATTAAGTTACTTTAGAGTACAGACATGCTCATGCTTAAGTAAATTTAAACTCCTTATTCTCATGTATCCAAGTTCTCTTGTTTAAATGAGCAGCTCATACGGCTTGTGATTGAACTAGAGCCAGCCTGCTTTATAAAAGAGTTGAGCCATGTTACTTTCAGCAATCTAAGCTGTCCATGAGAAGGTATCAGCTATGGCTCTTTTCAATAGAGCAAGGAAGACAAGAGCACAACAAAAAAGATAATATTGCAATCTGATTGTGAAGGATGAATTTTATATTGCCCCTTATTTATACTAATAAAACATTTTTACTTTCCTTAAGGTGACCTTTTTAAGGTGATAAGTACTGCTAATTAGATTTTGTGAAATTTTAAGTCTCCCATAATTAAAATACCCCGCAAAATAAATATATTTCTCAACTACACTGTATAAATGCCAAGTCCTTAAAGTATAATTCCATTGTCTCTAGCTTATCATATCTGAAAAAAAATAACAAGAAAAGAATTAAGGGTAGAGTTGAAACCTATTAGAAAACACAGAAATAAGTAGAAAATTTGGAAAACAACAAAACTCTGATGTTACTCCTAAAAATCTCCATTAATTCTGACTGACTTTCATTTCTGTAGTGGTCATATGGTGATCAGACATTCAGCACTAACATAACTTACCACCGCTATTCCTATGAGTCAAGAAGGCCAATCTGAGCCGGTCCTTCAAAACTGAAGTTAGCCATTTACATCTCAACACAAGGGCAGCATAAGCAGTAATCATCATGTAGAAAGAATCAACATTTTAAAAAAAGCCACCAAATAACTGAAATACATCTTAGTTTATTAAGCTGCATAAATCTACTTTGTCCCACACTTCCTTACTGCATGAGTAGACTAATGGAGGAAATGGTTCACTTCATGCTGCAGAAATCAAGAGCTGACAAAAAAAAAAAAAAAGAAAACAAACATAAAAAATGCAGAGAGCTCAGTACCATCAGCTCTGGTAAATAAAATTAAATATAGCTCCAGACATAATAAATTAAAAAATCCAAGTAACCTTGAGATAAACATGCTATCTTCATCTGCCACAACTGCAGCCCTTCACTGCAATACCAAAGGTCAGGACCAACACAAAGTACCTCACTTGAACAAACTAAACTAATCTTGAAAAGTTGCATTGTACAATTAAACATCCTGCTAACTAAAACTTGACATTGAATCATCTCAGCAAAAGTACCAGTAACTTAGAGGAAGAATTACTTTACTGAAGAATGAAGCCTTCATTTGAACAACCATATTTTTATGTTTTCCCCATCTGTCCATTCCTTTCGGAAGGCAGGAAGGAGTTACCAAAATTCACCCTCTGAACATCAGTCACAGATTGGTTTTTTTATTACTTTGTTGAAAGAATACAAGGTAGAGACCTGGAAAACATTATCCTACACAGGATGACTTTATTTCTTCCAGTTTGCTTGTGCCAGGATTGGAATTAACAGCAACAAAGAAGATGCAGAGAGGAACGCTGACAATTTAAAGAAGGTAAAAAAAAAAAAGGGGGGAGGGGGGAGGAAAGAGGTGGGGCAGGCGCCAAGCTGCTCTTCCTGAAGGTGGGTAAACTTTGTTGGAAACAAAGCAGGCAACGTAAGAGCAGCTGAATATCAACATAAACTGTTAGCACTCCGGAAAGAGAGAGACTTCTGAGAAATAAGATTTTTTAAAACAAAAGACTCCAAGAACCCCAGAGTTATTTCTATAGACAAAAATGACAGGGGAGCATTAGTAGGCTCCCAACTCTTGAAACTTAATTGTCATTGGTAAGCATTATTGCTACACAATACCTTCAAACAAGAAGAGATGTTCCCTACTACAGGTCAAACAGGAGAGGAAAAAAACACACCACCTTTTTTTACTTTAATCCCCATGTGTCCAAACATCAAGGGGCAAGACCAAAATGGGGGGGGGGGGGGGGAGAAGGGAGGGGCAGGGGGAGGCAGGGCATACAAAATCTACAGCTTTCATTGTCGTGTCTCATAACCTGATCATTTCCTTATACCATTTGCAAGAAGAACATTTCAATATGAATCAACAAAAATAGTTTCCTAAAGTAGGTCGTTGCTGCAGCAACCAGGCAGCTGTTTGGACTACTCCCTGCCACAATGACCTACTTTTCCAGTTATACGTAACCACTGTCGCAGGAGCCGAAATTCTCCTTCCCTTCTGAGCTGCTCCGAGAGGATTCTCATACCACGGCTGAATTCTATTCCTACCTGGGACAGAGAAAAGCTTTGAGCAGATACAAGCAGTGAGTTAGTTTATCTCCCTCTGTGTCTATTTAGAAGTGTAGGCTGCTAAAGGTTAAGTGAAACCTAGTATGTGCTCAGAGCTCAAAAAGTACTAAGCCAATGTTCAGAACTGGAAGAGCTGATAAAAAATAGAATGGGAAGGTGTCAAAATGAACAGCAGTTTGCTAACAATGTGTCCTCTGCCAGAGTCAACAGCTGGCAGCAAGCTGCAGCCCAAACACCCTGCTTCAGCTCTACCATCCAAGCACAAGCTAACAGGTACCGTCCTTTGTTACAGGTCTAATTAATATTATCTTGCACTACAGAAAAACCCTCGTGGTAAAGCTAACGTGGTTTTAAGCCTTATTGAACACTGCATGGACCATGGAGCTAGGACATATGAAGGTACTGTGCAAATCCAGGAAGTAACAGACAATTACTTAATTTCCTGTTTACTGCTGCTGTTAATGACCATTAACCTTATGACAACGGAAAAAAAAAAAAGATTACCAGTACAACTTCCCAATGAACTATGTCTTAGCTTCATGAAGAAAATAAAGATTTTCTTTGTAGAAGTAAGCCTACAAGCCTTCAAACATCAATCACACTGACTTATGCATAGGTATTTTTTGATCAATTTATGCAAATCCCAAGTTCAAAAGCTTTCTTCCAAGCTAAAATTTCATAGGCAAGCACAAGAGACTAACACTTCCAAGCAAAACACAATTCCTTCCAACAAAAGGCAAGCTATGCATTACCATAGAATACATCCTAAATAGAACTTCAGTTGCTGGAAAGTTTCTGACCAACACACCTGATAACCTGAAAGCAGAAAAACAAAGCACATGCAGAAAAGCTCTCCAAAGCTTGTTTTACCTTAAGTTGTCTTAAAACTTGTAAGTTCAGCAGGAAGAATACTGGAATTGAAAAATACATGGAACTGCAAATGGAACTGTTTTTTTTTTTTTAAAATCTCCCACATGCTTTCACTTGGGAATAAATCACATATAATGAGATCATTACCCCTGCAAACCTGATACTCTTCCAACAGAAAAGAAAAAAGTCCTAAAAATTATTTGTACTTTACCATTGCCCTTGACAAGCCACAAAGCAGCAACTCCAAAGGCATGATTCCATAAGAAAGGTGGACTTGTAGAAGAAGAAAGTAAAGGATCACAGAATTCTGAAAAAAGTCACAGAATTCTGGGGGGTCGGGGGGGAGGTAATCAGATGAGCTGCTGCTGCTGCAAGAGCAACATCTGATCACTAGTAACACTTTTCAGTTTGAAAGCATGACCTCCAGTGCCAGAAGTGCCATTGTGCTGTCTCATGGAAGTAGTATAAGAACCAGAGTAGAATTTTCAGTAGACGCAGCACCAAAGAAGTTTTCCTTGGCATAATAATACATTTCTGAGTTCCTCTGAAAACAGGAGGTTGGTGGAGTTATATTTGAAAGGATGCAGAAAGCCAAAATCCAAAATGCAAGCCAGAAAGACCCACATTATCCCCCAAACCCCATGATTTTCTTCATCGCGTAGAAGTAAAACATACCGCCGCTGAAGCAGAGCACTTCTCACCAGTAAACTTATTGGCAGCTAGCTTACAGAAAGGAAATTCGAGTCAAATGAAAAAGCCCTGCTCACTGACAACACCGTGACTATATGATCAAAACTAAGCTTTAAAAAGATCCCCTGAGACTATGACAGGCTTAAAAGGGGAAAATATACCACAATTAAAGCTGAACTATCAACATCACAGTTTACAGCGTTTTCTTCTGAGTTGAAGAAACCACGTATCAGTAGATGTTTCCATGTCATGCCAATTAAAGAGTACGCCAGGGAAAAGAAAATGCAAGTTATAACCACTCATTTAAAGAAGCATTCACAGGATTTGGGACATACTGCATAACAGCAGTAAACAGCACACAGCTGTGCTGTCTGAAAAGAAACACAAATAAAGCTCAGTAAACTAGATGTAACTAAACCTGTCATCTAAAAATAATGATGGAAAGTCACAGGAATTATCCCTAGGCAACCCAAATGATACAAGCAATTCAGATGACGCCCTTCGCTTGCCCGCCCTCACGATGATTTGGGCAGTATCAGCTTCTTGAGTTCACTAATAAGACTCATAAAAAAACAAAGAAAAAAAATCCAAAATGCTACCTCCTCCCCAATCAAAGACTCTTCTGAAACTCTGGAGGAAAACTAGGAAAAGAAAAGAATAATCACTTGAAAATTATTAATTCTTCTCTCAGTTTCATAGATGTGAAGTCATGCCTCTCCCATGAGAAAGGACTAAGTGAAACAATAGCAGGCAATCACTGCCAAAAGCTGTATTGTTCTTTCTCTGCTTCAAGACTCCCAGGGAGGGAAAATTAAAAAAAAAAAAAAAAAAAAAAAAAAAGAAAAAAAAGAAGAAAAAAAAAAGAAAAAAAAAAAGAAAAAAAAAGAAAAAAAAAAAGAAAAAAAAAGAAAAAGAAAAAAGGAAAAAAAAAAAAAAAAAAAAAAAAAAAAGAAAAAAAAAAAGAAAAAAGAAAAAAAAAAAGAAAAAAAAAAAAAAAAAAAAAAAAAAAAAAAAGAAAAAAAAAGAAAAAGAAAAAAAAAAAAAGAAAAAAAAAAAAAAAAAAAAAAGAAAAAAAAAAAAAAAAAAAAGAAAAAAAAAAAAAAAGAAAAAGAAAAAAAAAAAGAAAAAAAAAAGAAAAAAAAAAAAAAGAAAAAGAAAAAAAAAAAAAAAAAGAAAAAAAAAAAAAAGAAAAGAAAAAAAGAAAAGGCAGAACATTTGTGTATTCTAAGGATTGTGAAATATATATAACAGGAGAAAATAAAACTAAGTATCACTTGATACCACAGAATTTACACACCAAAAATTTCAACTCAGAGGAAACTCACAAGAGAACAAAAAAATTTTATTCCATGCTTCATCTAATGAAATGCCTTGGAAGTCAAATTATTAACTATTTTTAATACCAGTTGCTCTATAAAAGGGAGTTTCATAATTCTCTGCACACTTCTCCCGTGCTTCAGAACTCCATGGATTGCGAAACTGAGATAAAGCTTGCCATGGCATTCTGTACCTTTAGCACACAGCAAATTAGTAAAACATGATCATGCTCTGCATGGTTACAAACTATGCAAGGCATGAAGTTACAAGCAACCTACGTGAAGGAGTTACCTGTTTGTTTATTCATCTGCATGATGAATATTACCCTTGTATTTCTGTTCTTTTAATCATTGCTTTACCACTCTCTCTCAGTTGCAGCAGCTTACACTTCACCTACAAGGTAAATAAGTATTGCTATGAAGAAAAAAAAAAAAAAAATCTGCAAGGACTGAACTCCACAAGTTCCTTACTGTAAAAAGGAAACCATTTCCCTAGGTCATGAATTCCACACTTTGGATAGATAACAGAAAAATCAAAGTTCTCCTTACAGGAGTTGTTCCTAAGTAGCCTGTACTGTAGGTATTTCATCTCCATTACTGAAGAATCAATAACAACATGTATTCATACTTCACAACCTCCCCATCTATGTGTAAATAGATTTCTGGCTCAGCACTTCTGGTTTTCGTTTTGGAATCAAACTTAGAGTGCAAGAATTGTGCAGGTTTTACTTTCCATGGCTGTGCAAGAGTCACAAAAATACTGACACACATTAAAATGTGTGCATGTGACTTGAACAGGAAAGGAAATGCTTTCCTATAAATCAAAAATCACTGAGATAAAGGGTGTTTCAAAAACAGGGCATAGAAAATTTCTTCAGTTTAGCTGCAAGATAAAACAACTCACAATGCAAAAGCTCAGGTGTACATGATCTGACATTACATGCAGGACACATCCTGACCATTGTTCAACTGGAAGAAATGTCTTCCATCTCTGATAATCTGAACAGGTTCCACCCTCTTGCAAGGAACTTGTTGCATTAGCACATTTCAAAGAGATTATGAGTAACAGTTTAATACCTAAAATTTACTTCTGAAACCCTGAGTATTAGTAAATTCTTATTCTCTAGCCAAGTTTACCAATATAGACTTTCAGACCTTTCAAATACTAATGCACTTACAAGTCATAGAGGTTAAGAAAAAAATGCTTGGTTTAGGAAGCTTTGTTCACTGCAGCTCAGCTACTGTCCAAACCACTGCTAACAGAAGACGCTAATTTCTATTCTCTCTCTATTAGTAACTGACTTGCTCTCAGACTCCTGTTTCAAAATTACAGATATACATGTGGACTTTTGCAACAGCTGTCTCCATTTGCACACTGGAAACAACATTGCAATATTGACCCGGTTTCCCCCACTCCTTCCCAATCCTGCCCTTTACCTCCACTAAAGCTTTATTCTTGAATAAAGAAACACACACAAAAAACTCCAAAGCAGTGAAAGCAAATGCTTAATAGTGACCTGAATAATATATGGAGGCTTCTGGGTTAGAGTAACATTGCAATTATGGTTCACCTGTTGACCTAGATTGTGAAGACCTTGAAAGCCTCAAGTATACAGAAACAAATACACTAACGTTGCTCCACACCGGAATTAAAGTTCTGAAAAAATTAATAAAACATATTACAGGAACACACCATGAAGTTCTTTCTTACCCCAGCAATCAGATGCAGTCCTTTCCTAGAGGTAACCAAAGACACTGCTATTAAACCTGCTAAAATGTGATATGGAAATTACTAAGCCTGTAAGACACAAAGCCACATAGTCACACATAACCCATTCATGCTCAAGCTGACTATAGCTTTTTTAGGTCACTATGGAAAAATCACAAGATTTCCTAAAGCAAAGAGTTTCTTTCAATACACAAATTAATACATAACAGACTTCAGTGTGCCTCCTACAATGAAAAAATGGCTGACTTGGCTGGCAGCTTGACCTTCCTCCTATCATGGGTTATGTAACTAACCTGAAAACCTGCCAGGCATTGAGGGAGTGTGGAAAATAAGTACTTTCCTTGAAAATAAAGGTTTCCATGCTGCAGATAAACTGTCAAACCCCAAAATGTTCAGGTGACACAATGACAAACACCTTGTTCTGCAATATTTTCACAATGAAATACCAATGAAAGAGCATCTTCCATTTGTAGGAATGAAAGCATTTTCATGAACTGTAGGAAAAGATATCTAATTGCAAGACAACGGCTAAAAGAGGATGATAACACATGAAATAATTTGCTTTGAAAAACTGATGCAGAATTCATTGGCACTGCCACATATTGATCAGTTGGGGGGAATAAAAAAAAAAAAAAAGGGAAAAATAATATCTGTATTCTTGACTGCTTAAAGAGCTGCTCACACAGATGGTGTTTGTTGGGGTTTATGACCCTTTCCTTTTATGACCAGATGAGGTAATACCACAAATAGCAGGCAGACTAGCTTCCCCTGCTCAAATAATGTGATCTATTGATACTCAGGTAAAATAAAGTAGATCTATGGTCCCAAGAGAGCTAAGATTGAAATAATCCTACTCTTTTTTTCCCAGACTGTATTTGTCCCCACAATATCGACTCACTACTCTTACACATTAAGAACATTCTACCCATATCTTCTCTTGATGCCCTCAAACTTGGAGTTTAAGTGATCTAAGACCTGGTCTCTGAAACCTCAAAACTTCTTAACCTCAGCAATTAGATTTCTTCAAGATGAATCCTGCAATTAAAAACCAAATTGTATTAAAAGCTTGCCAGAATTTTTCTGGTCTATAATAACTGCTACTTGGAAAAAAGCAATTTATTGAACAATTCATACAAAAATGGATTTGCAGTACCGCCTGCTCTCTCCAGACCAACCAGTGTTGATTTCTTGTATAATTTAACAGCAGGTATATTACAGAAACTGGTGATACGAAGATCACTCACCGAAACAACCAAATAAGCATAGTGTAACTTCTCAGTTGGGAGGGTTATTTCTCACATTCTTACAGCTTGACAAAAAAATAAATTGGGCTTTTCCCACAAGGCAGCAAAAAGACCAATACTTATTTTTGACAATATAACTTCAAAGGGTGTCAGCAAATTGCAAGCCACAGAAGAAACCAATAATCATCTTCCAAAAAACACCCAATGGTTACTCCACACATGAGCAATGCAGGCCAGTTATATGGCCATTTTAGCCTGGCTCAAATTTGCACTGCCACTGAAAGAAATAGTACCTGCCCCTCCCACTCTGACCTCTTCACTACTACTACTAGTGCGACCTTTTTGCTGACACAATCTACCACAGAGCCAATTCCACCCAAACTGGTAACTAATCGGTTTCAGGCAGACAGATGAGCTAACCTGGTTCACCGCAGGACTGTGTGCTATCATGAAAGGGTGGAGCCACCCCATTCATCAACACAGCAGGATTAAACCCATGAGGACATACGTCAGTCTTGTTCAGTGACGTACATTCTAAATTATAGGACTAGATCATATAACACGGTGAATTATAGAGGGGAACACTGAACAGGGAGCACTTTTGGGGTAGACAGGGCTTTCTGTGGAAGAGAATAGGTAGGCATCTTAGGTGGAGGGTTTCTCCAATCAAACCACCAGAACTCCCATCTGAATGCGCGGCATCTGAAAACAAGTGAACGCTCTTCAAGAGCACATTTTGACATTTACAGATTAATTACCCTCAATTTAATGGGCCGATTGGACAAAAGTGCTCCAAGTTGCACACTGCACTAGAGTTGAAGGCACTCATTAAAAGGCGTGACAGGTGTATGTAGAACACAGCCCAGGAACATTTGAGTTCCCTTGTGGACCTGTTATACCACGGCTATAGCAGTGGAGCTCAGCACAGGCTACACATCCTGTAAAATAAACCACAAAGTATCTAGAGAATACAAACAAGTACTCATGAACTTGATCTATGTCTAAGAGAAACCAAGAGTGTTGTCTCTGTATTTTAGATGGTTGGCTTGACATTAAATAGTTCATAAATGAAAGAGATTTTCATTCTAAGTGGTACACTATGAATGAAAATAAATTTACAGGGATGTTTTCAGCAGGGACATCGTATTTTGGAGCACTCCTTATATACTGAGCATGTCACCAAAACTAACAAAGTATAATACACATTTTGCCTGTCTGAATTACAGGTGTGATATCACTGAAAACTGAAATCACTCATAGAATAGTTTTACTGACAAACTTTCTTCACCAATCCCACAGCCCATAAACACGTCTGTACTGGACAAAGTATTACTTACGTAACCAGAAACTGTATTTCCAAAACCAGATGCACAGAATCAAAATTTAACAGATGCTACAGAAGGATTTCTAGAAATCTTTTAAAACAAGCTCCCATTTCCATTAATGGCAGTGATTGCCCAGGAAATTAAACTTTTTTTTTCTCCCCAGAGATTTTTAATATGCTTAGAGGCAGAAGTGTTAAATATATATATATATATAAAAAACATTAATTTTTAATCAATCACATATTTTCTTTCCTGTAAATCTGCCATAACAGCAGCAGCTAACTTTGCAGGATGCTCAACATCAATAGTCTCACAAAATCTACTATATATACAAATTAAATGCTATTACTCATTTTAAATGTGAAAACTGTTTCTCTTCAGGAATGATTAATAAAATAAATAGAAGGACTGGCAAGACTAGACCATCCATCTTTTTTCAAGTCAATTGCTGCATGCCAGTCTTTTAACTGAGCATATCAAAACCATACATATAGACACAAAAAGACAAACTAAAAAAAAGTAAATTATTAGCCAAAGCAAATTCTTACGCAGCAACTAACAAAATGTTTGCATTTCTTTTTATCAATTGCCACTCTGTACTAAAACCAGAGCTAAATGAAACCCTCCCCCAAGTGATATTGCTAAACATGAGATCCCATTCTCCTTAATATGGAAAAGTCTGTGAGCACATACAAACACATATTTTCATAAGTAGGTAATGGTTACTTGCTGGAGTACGTAAGTTACATTCTTTGTCTACTCTGTTAATACAATTAGATGCAGGCTAATTCTGTTGCCAAAAATTTAAAAGCAATTGACAAAACTTCGAGAGAGTGTTAGAGCAATCTTCCATTTAGCATCTCCCTTCATCATTTCTCCATCATTTTTTACTACACTGAATAATCTTTCTCTCACAAGCCTTGGTATCTGTGAGCAACACCAGAAAACTAATTGTATAGAAAAAGTATGACTCCGTCAAAACACATCTTGATTTTTGACAGCTTGAAAGGAAGAATAGAAGAAACAGAATAGAACCAGGAAAACTTAATGGGAGTTGAGGAAGGCTGTGGTATTTGTTACATTGCATTCATGATTTTAGAACAGGTAGGCTGAATGCCAGGAGAAAGGAGGTCAGTAAGACCATGTGATTGCTTAGTAATTAGACTTGCTCAACAGCGCAATTACACAAAAATATTAGTTCATGAGTGTTACATGACTGCTTGAAAAGTTAATCAGGAAGAACATATGTATCAAAGGCTGCTATCTGCAGATTTAACACAGATCCTTTTTTTTTTTTTTAAGCTGAACTTTGATGACTCTGCAGAGGGATATTACATCTAAGAAACTAAGCCTCCTGATTTCTTGTATTCTTGCACCACTTTTCCTCATATCCATTGTACTAGTCATACTTTGAACTCTGACAGACAAGCATTTTGTCCAGAGCATTAGGATCATAAACTCACCAGTACACAAAGTCTCCATGTCAATCAACTCAAACTAAGAACAGATCACTGTAAATTCACACCAGGAGATTAGGTTTGACTGATGTTCCATACGCTGAAGGGCTCCTGATCTCAGAGTAATTTTGATTAATTCAAGACTCTACTCCACAGGCATGTAAGGAAGAATCTTGCTTACAGTCATCATGTAACCAAGAAATAAAATGCTTGGTTATTAATTACAAGTGCCAAGTGAGACTAGTGAGCCAAAAATCTATATCATAAGCCTTGTGTATGCATACTGTGAACATATGTGTTGCCAATGGTTAAAAATAGCCTATTAAAACCACTGGAACCTAAAATGGGTTCACTCCAAATTAGAAACTGTTCATTTAAATAAATTATTAAGATCACTCTAATAAACATACAGCTCTAGCAGTCAGTTATTCTATAAAGCTACTGTACTTTTAAACCTGAAAAAAAAAACAACCCTGAATATCTCACAAAACCAGGCTATGCAGGCAACAATTTCCTATAAAATCCATGTATGGCATGTGCCTTGAGAGTATTTGAGCCCCAGGAGTTTTAAGTACTTTGGATAGAGGTGCAGTAATTTACCCTTCTTCTGAGAGATCTCCATTGGAGGGATTTGGAGAAGGACCCAAGTAAAAAGGACTAAAAGAAATTAATTTTCTTCATAAAATAAACCCACAGCACAAAAAACCCTCTGTCTCTCTAACCAGCAACTGAAAAAAAGATAGTTTTCTTCAAATGCAAAATGCGGTGCAGGTACTAGTTGTCTTTTAGAACACTGAGAACGCTGTTAAGTAAACCAGCTGGCAAATATATCACACATAAATGTACTCAAGGACTGAATTAGGTAATGATCCTATTAAACAGTCATTGAAGAACCAGGGCAGTAGTACTGAAGACAAGAACTTCCTTTTGCTAGAATCAAAGGTCACACTTGTCCATCATTCACTGGCTCAAAGAATACAACCAAAATGAGGTTAGCGCTTCAACTGTCAAACATATCAGAAGCCTAAGAAGTATTCTTAAGACCTGATTTCCTTAGCACTCAGACTTGCACCAACTGCCCGTGTTCTTTTAGAATACAAGTATTTGTTCATGCTTCATCCATGAAACTAAGACCTCTGAGTTTTCTTTATAAAGTCAGGATTTGCTATTAAAAAAAAAAAATTCCCTTCAAATAAAAACATAAAAGCCTCTATAAAACAAGTGTACATCAAGAACCTCAAATAAGGGAATCATCTAACAATTATTGAGTGGTATGAACACTATTCTTCCCAGCAGAAATGGAGTAACTACACATTCACAGAAAGCATTTTTAGTATTTCTATCTTCTGAACACCAGAAATAAGAACATAGGGAAAGCTTCTCACAATCTGAAAAAACCACAGAGCAAAAAACTCCAAAGGTAGGTTTACTTTGCTGCTTAAGTATGTAGTGACTTGGCATAGAAATTATTAAACCCAAAAGAATCCTTGAAGAGACGTAAACTGAACTGAAATCCAAAGCATCTTGATTTTGACATTCTTCTACAGTGTGGTGTCAAGCAAAGTTTCATCATTCTCGTTCCAAAATTAGGCAACTCTTTCCAGCATCATAGTCTCAGGCTAAGCTCATGAGAGTCTCAAGTTCCTGACACTGGATGGACACAAGACACGAGAATTCTACAGCAACGCCAGTCCTTTTAAATGGCTAGTAACTTCCAGATCCCTAGGGATGTTTTAACTTATCTCACAGACAAATAGGCATAGATATCCCATCAACCTCTGCCTTACGATGGCACGCATTTAGCATGGAAGCATCAGTCACAACTCCACCGTGAAGTTCATTTTTGTATTGGGCAGGACCACACTTGGTTTGCAGGTGCGGCTATAGATATGCATGCTTGGGAAACGGACACTGCACACACTTTCCTGCAGGCAAGCTACTCCGAGAATTTACTTGTGAACCAAACAAGCAGCTCTACAGCTTTTTCCAGAATGGTGTTATGCTATGCTGGTGGGGTTCTTGGCTGCCTAGAGGTGCTGATATGAAGCAACACCTCCAGGCTACTCGTCCCGGGGATCGCAGCCCAGCCATTCTGATCTCCAGCGGGCACTTCGGACACCCACGGGAGAGTGCACAAGATCCCCCGCCTTCCTGCGGGCCGGTCCCTGCCCCGGCCCGGGCCCGCACTCTGCCGGAGGTTTCTCTCCCTTCCCTCCGCAGCCTGGCCCGGCGCAGGGGCTGGATATGTAACACCGCCACCAGAGCCGCGTGGAGGGCGGGCAAGGAAGCCGGCGCTGGCGGCGGCCCAATCGGGCGGCGCGGGGAGGGGATGGTGGGGAGGCAGCGTGACCGCATACATAACGCCGGGATTAGGGCCCCCGCCGGCCGGGCGTCCGCCCCCGCCGCCCCGCACTCACCGCCACCTGTTGATGCCCACGTTGGAGGAGCCGGCGAACCAGGGGTCCAGGATGTAGACGCAGCGGACCGTGTCGGCGCCCTGAATGCATTCCCTCAGCGCCGGGTTATCGTGGAGCCGCAGTCCCTTGCGGAACCAGTGCACGGCGTTCACCCCCATGCCGCCGAGCCGGGCTGGGGGCACGGGCGCTCAGCGGAAACCGCCGCCGCCCGCGAAGATGCTCATGGCCCGGGCCGCCGCTCGGCGCCCGGGCGAGCAACGGGAGCGGGGAGGGCCCGCGGGGCCTCGCTTCAGGCGGCTCTAGGACCCGGCGGAGACGACGGGGGCGGCCGCCTGGCGGGGACGCATCACCCCGCGGAGCCCCCACGGCGGGGAGAGCGGAGATAGAGAAAAGAAGGCAGAGCAGGATCCAGCAGTCGCTCCGGGCCCCCTGCCCGCGGGAAAGCGGCCGTCAATACCGGCCGCGCGCGTCTCGTGCCCGCCAGCGGCCACCGCCTCGCCGCTCGCCCTGTGACTCTGCGCTGGGCGCCCAGGCTCCGCCGGCAGCCCCGCCCCGCCCCCCACAGCCGATTGGTTGGTCCCTGTCCCACGTGACCGCAGGCCCTCACGTTTCTGAAGTGTGTTTACTACCGAAGGAAGGGGGAGATGGCGTGGGGAGAGGAGATGAGGGGCTTAAGCGGCCCCGTTTCCGCCGCGGGGGGCAAGGGCCGAGCAAGCCCGCGATCTCGGTAGGAATCCCATCCACCGGGACACCGCGAAGCGCCAGGCCGTGGCAGGGAGGAGCGGCGAGGGCGGAGACCGCGGCCCCCGCCCGGCTCGAAGCGACGGGACCCGGATGAGCACGGGGCTCCGAGGAGGCTTGGAGAGGCTCCGAATCCTAACAGAAGGCGCCTGCGCGCACGGGCGGGAGCCGCCGCGGGCCGGGGGCAGCGTGCAGCTGCCAATGCGCGCGCCCGCTGACCTGTTATGTATATCGCTCTGCGCGCGCCCGCGGCCAGGGTTGCGCATGCGTGGTGACGCTGCAATGACCCCCTGGCAGCGCCGACGGCTAGGTGTGCGGCAGCGTGTGGCGTGGATGTGGCGGACTCGCCGGTGCCTGTGACGTGGGTGTTGCCCACCCTGCCCGGTTTCACTGGGCTCGGCTCCGCTCGGCTGATCCCACCGCACCCCATCTCGCAGGGTAGAGGCGGGGCGCTTATGTAAGCCAGCGCGTAGGGAGCCCAGCCCCAGTCGCATGCCGGTGTGTGCGCGGTCCTTGACGAGCCATGCCTGTACCGGGCGGGCAGGAGAACGGTGGTTGCCATTCCGCCATTCCGGGTTTGGCATGGCTCTCTCTGCCCACCTGGCTTAGTGCGGCCCGCTTCCCTTCCGTGTGAAAGATGCGTTCTATTGGTTAGTAAACGGCCTGTGGGTGTGTGGCTGCCCGTTGCAGTCCTGAAGTGGTGTCAAAAAGAGCTGGACGAGCTCCTGAGAGACAGAAGCTCGGCCCCACAGTGCTGTGGGAAGGAAATGTGCTTTCCAGCAAGTTCTGAGCAGCAGAATGGGTTAAAGCGGTCTCTCTAGCCCGTAGTAATTATTAGCAAATGGTGTATATCTAACATCTTCTAATTGAAGAGCTCAAACCAAAGTGTGGGCTGCTGCTACAGCAGGTTTTCCTGTACCTTCTCTCTAGTCAGCCATAAGCCATGACTAACTACGGAATGAGGCATCAGACTGAAAGGACTCAGTAGAGCAATTTCAAATCCTAACAGGGCAGCTTTAGATGGAGATCTGAAAATAAACCTCCACCTGTGGACTGCTGCTCAAATCTAGAACTTAGTGTTCATGGACCAGCGAGTAGCGACAGCAAGAGGCCTCTCATTACAAATGGCAGTTCTCAGCTGAAAGGCAGAGGACTCATATCTGCAGTACTGACTTTTCTTGACTGAGAATTACAGACCAGAGCAGTACTTTAAGAATTGTTCAAGAAAAGTTGCTCTTTCTACTATTTTTTCCCCTGCTAAGATACACAGAAAGTAAAAGTTGACAGAAAAGCAATGTCCATTCTGTGTTTCCCTTCATGCTTTTATTTTCTCACTTTGGCTTAATATCAATAATGATAAAGGCACGCTAGCAGCAAAGGCCCCAGCCATGATTAAAATCCCTATTTGGTTTTATACAAAATTTCTTTCTAAAAAAGTGTGGATACCAAACTGCTTTTAAACACTGACTTTAACAATAGCATAAATTATTACAAATTTTGCAATTATTACTTTGTCATATGTGGAACAACATATTCCTGGTCTGAGAAGGACATACGGGATCCTGTCATGTCCTTGCTGCAACCTGAACTTGGAGTGGTTGGGTCATTGTAAAGTTAAGCATGGTTTTCTCAATCAATACCAAGTACATTCTTCCTTGCAGTTTTGTTTTTGTTATTCAGAAATGCCAAATACTTAGTGAACAGTTTTCAAAGAAATAAGGTAGAAAAGGAAATCTCAGTAATTAATGACCGCTTTTCATCAAACTCCTTTTAATTCTGTAATTTTTTAGTGCATCAAAAAAGAGAGATTCCTTCTTTTCAAGGAAAGTTTTTTCTCAGTATAGTTATGTCAACCTTTAAAACTACTTTTTCATGCTCCTTAGGCTACTGCCTTACAAGTCTGTGACACTGAAGATGACCCTGAATAAAATCCGGCATCAACTAATCTACTGAGGTGGAAGCAACCCTCCCCATTAGACCTTACAATTTTGTAACTAAATCATAACCATGGAAACCATCATTCTGTAAGTCATTTGTCACTACAGATTAAATAATAACTCTAGTATATCATTATGTCAAAACACCATTCAGCTCTAGCCATACCTTCCCTGTGAGACAGTTTGTTCTAGGAAGGAAGATGAAGAATATATTAATTAAAATGTTGAATCTCAAGGGAAGAGTCTCTCCAAGTTAGTAGAAAAATAAAATAGAATCACAGTTAATCAAGGAACTCATACAAGTAAACCTCACTACTGCATTCTCTTGTGGATAACTTTTTAAAAGAATGTTATTGCTAATTTAGCCCAGACTGAGACTGCAAAAGGAGGAGTTAGAAGGGAAGAACAGCAGCATCAAGGTATGATAAAAACAAAGAAACAAGACTACATTGTGCATTTTTTAGCTACAAGTTTCTAACATCATAGTATATCACTTATATTCACATTGTTAGCTGTTCTTGAACAGCAGTCATGTAGAACAAACCTAAACTCTGTTCATACAGCACTGTTTCCTTCTATTGCAGTTCTCTTAATCATTAGATCCTTTTCATAGATCTAATACAGACTATTGAAAATGTAGCTGACAAAATAAGTGTTCCCAGAGCATAGAGTATGGATTTTCACTCTGAAGGATGTGCTTTTGCAGACCCAGACTTAAAGAATCCTAACATGCCTAGAAAAACCTTTAAAGTCTGGATATCATTTATGTGTGTCTGTGGATTTGTTACTCTAAGTTTAGAAGAGAAACAGATCCCACTTAAAAAAAAAAAAAAAGATTAAGAGACCAGCACCATGTAAAGCCAATGACCACACACCGGTAATAAGAGTACTGATCACATGGAAGAAAATATGCTGATGCAAGACAAGCCTCCCATCGTCACATGAGTGTTGCCTCACATCCAAATTCAATCCTGAAAGGATTTTTCAGGGTACTGCTTTCAAAAAGAATAGAATAGAATAGAATAGAATAGAATAGAATAGAATAGACCAGACCAGGTTGGAAGAGACCTTCAAGATCATCGCGTCCAAGCTATCATCCAACTCACCTAATCAACTAAACCATGCAACCAAGCACCCTATCAAGTCTCCTCCTGAACACCTCTAATGATGGTGACTCCATCACCTCCCTGGGCAGCCCATTCCAATGGGCAATCACTCTCTCTGTGTAGAACCTCTTCCTAACTTCCATCCTAGAAACATCTTTGCAGAGGTTAACATGTTTGGTATCAGGAGCAGTATGGCTTTGATTCCTGGGTAGTGTGTATGGTAACTGTTGTGCTGTACGCAATGCATGGCCTCACTAGCAGCATTAATTCAACTTCAGGTCTGGATAAATACAAGATACAGATCATTTAGTCTACTGAACCAATTGGATCATTTGCTTCCCATCATAACTCAGGCACTCAAGTAGCCTAATTTTAAACTGTTAATTTCTTTGCTGTCATAATCTTAAGGCTCCTAGAATCGTGGAACCATTTAGGTTAAAAAAGAGCTTTAAGATGATTGAATACAACCATTAATCGAGCACTGCTAGGTATACCATCAAACCGCAGCCCTCATCTAAGTGCCATATCTATGTGTCTTTAAATACCTCCAGGGATGGTGACTCAATAACTTCCCTGGGCATCCTGTTCCAATGCTCAACAGCCCTTTCAGTGAAGAAATGTTTCCTAATATCCAGTCTAAACCTCCCATGGCACAATCTGAGGCCATTTCTCTGGTCCTATCACTTAGGAGAAGAGAACACCCACCTTGCTACAACCTCCTTTCAGGTAGTTGTAGAGACCAAAAAAGTCTCCCCTGGGTCTCCTTTTCTCCAGGCTAAAAACTTCCAGTTTCCTCAGTTGCTCCTGGTCTTATAGACCCTTCACCAGCTTCATTGCCTTTCTTTGAATGTTCATCAGCACCCCAGGGTACTTACAGCAGTGAGGGGCTCAAAAATGAACACAATATTCTAGTTCTGGTGCACCAGTGCTGAGTACAGGTACATGAACACTTTCCTGATCCTGCTAACCACACTATTCTTGACACTGTTGGCCTTCTTGACCACACTGCTGGCTCACACTGAGCTGGCTGTCAACTAGCAGCCCCAAGTCCTTTTCTGCCAGGCAGCTTTCCAGTCACTCTGTCCCAACCCTGTAGCATTGCATGGGGTTGTTGTGATCCAAACGCGAGACTCACTTTTAGCCTTAGTTGAATCTCATACAGTTGGCCTCAGCTCTTCAATGTGATTTTGATACATCAAAGTGATTGATTTTAAAATTATTTTGTTTTTCTTTACTGTACTATTTCCCTCTTGAAAGCTGTTTAAATCCAGCCACTTGTAGCTCTTTCTAATCATAGCAAAGTCTATTTTAACAGGTGGAAGAACTTCTGATGTTTTCACAGCACAGAGACCTTGCAAGCCCACTTTCCACAGTGATTAATCAGAGAGTGCATCAAGAAATGAATCACTGCACGCTCGATTCACATCTGCAGGGCAAAAAAGTGCTTATCTGCTGCACACTCAGACTTCATAACCGCACAGCTGGGCTCGATGATCTTAAAGGTCTTTTCCAACCTAAACGACTCTATGCCCTTCGCTGCCACTCGCAGTTCCCCGCCGCGGCCGCCACATGGTACATCCTTCCTCACCCCCGCCACCCCCGCGTGGCACCAGTGGTAGGGACCAGCGCGGCGGCGCAGCGCTCCACGGCCGAGAGCCAGGTCAGGCGCAGCAGCTGGGTGGGTCGGCCCCGGCTGCTTCACACCAGCCGCCGGGCCAGGGGTGCGGGGCAACAGGCACCTCGTCGGCAGCCCGGCTCGGCCGAGCACCGGCGGGTGAGGGAAGCCTTGGAGCGGCCTTCAGCCGCCACGCCGCCGTTAGCGGCCTGGATGACGTTACATTTGGCCTCCCATGCTTTGACGACAGACGCGGCCGTGTCAGAACAGTGACGGCCTAGAGATAAACGGGGCGTGGCACATAAAGAGAAGCTGCTTGCTTTTCAAACGATGCGTGGTTGGGAAGGGAACCCTTGGGTGCGAGTGACGTTCCTGCGGGTGACGTTGGCAGTAGCGGCACAAACCGGGTAGCGAGGCTCCGGGCTCTGTGCGGGAGCCCTGCCCGCCCTCAGCTCCGTTGCTGGCTGCCAGTAAACCTTCCCTTGCACCCCCAAGTGGAGTCCCGAGGGAGAGGAAGGGGCTGTGGGGGGGCTAGGCTTCGGTGACCAGGCTGTGATTGAGAACTTAGTGATTTCTCTCTACTGAAAAAGCCTTACTTGGTGACCTCATCTTAGCATTAGTGCTGTGCTTCCATGGCAGTTTTCAAGACCTGACGGGGAAGAGCAGCCTGATCTTAGCTCACTGCAGACCCTGCTTTGAGCTCTTAGATACCAACCTGGATTATGCTAGGATAGTCTTTTCCACTCCCCCCACCCCTCAGAAAGCTTTATGTTTGTCTGGTTTATTTTTCTAATCCTTCTTTACCTCATTTCCATGACTGATGGAAAGCAGGGATTCATTTTTCAGAAGTGCAGCAGTGCGAATGCTTACTCTACTATGCGTTAACCAACAAAGCTGCTCCGGAATTCTTCACAGCCTATTTCATTCCTGTCACTACTGTGCTCTTCTAGACAGATAGCTACTCTTCATTGTTCATCCCATATAGGTACTTGATAGTTTAATTCTCTACAGCCTACCAAGATGTGGCAGAGGTTTGCTGCAATGAGAATGGCAGTGATGAGCATGCAGGAGTAGCCATACTGTTGCTCTCTTTAGTGAAAGATTTTCTGAAAAATACATGAGCAAGAGGTTGATTTGCCAATTTTTTTAAAAAATTGAGATTTGAGTCTCAAAATACACACTGAGAAATTATGCATTTCTGAATGAAATGAGGGATGAATCAGACAGTTGATCCTAGCATCCATTTCCTATAGAGGATACATAGGGATCTCAGTAAAAAATGAAACTTATAACACCTTTGCTCTGTAGATACAGATCACTGAGTGTGCTAGCAAGCAGGATCCCAGATAACTTCTAGGTAGGGCATTAGTTCACTTTTTTACTGCTGTTATGACACCTGGTGACAAGAGGATGCTGCTAGCAATGAGAGCAAAAGTCTAAGTTGGCTGGTTTTTTTTCCTTAATTGATTTATAATCCCCACAGCAATATACATATGTAACAAATTCTGCTTGGATCCTGCGTGTTAGCACAGTAGTCCAGCATAAGCTTTAAGAGAAGTCTGAACTTCTTGAATGGGTTACATACCCTGGAAATGCAGTACTGTCATCTATGGACTCTTAATCTCAGTTTCTACAGAACACCCTAATATTAAAACATATTGATCTTACTTTACATATTTTGCTTAGTGCTTTACAAGAGCTCCTTAGTACCCCAGTCAAATGGGGTTTAGCTAATGAAGTATTCCTTTCATAGTATTATGTATTCCTGCATAGATGATCCTCACTAAGGAAAAAATAGTGATGTGTCAAATATTTTCAGACAATACAAAGCTTCTTTTAAGTGAACATACCAATTGTTTTCATGTCAGATCTTGGAAGAGCACAACTTACAATATCAGAATTTTTTTAAAGCTCTGTAATAGATAAAGTGACTGTATTTTAAGTGAATGCATTACTCACAAGGCAATTTTGTTTAGCAGCAGGATTACACATTGAAGTAAAAGTCATGGTTACTTATTTTTTCAGTTTGTACTTTGGAAGCATCATCTGACATCCCAAACAATTTTAACAGTGCTTTATCTTGCTGGCAGTTTCCAGCAGAGAGGAAGCATTAATGAAGAAAGGTCTGATCCTTCAGAGACTTACTAACTCTGACTGGACTCACCAAATTCAATAGAATTACTCAGAGTACTTAGACACAGGCAGTTGTGTCACTCCTTGTGGAGGAGCAGCTTTAGTTTGCAGTCCTTGTGAGGCAGACAATTTTCCAGAACATAGAAAGGTCAGCACATGAAAAGTCTGTGACTTAACCTACACTTACAGTGCTTGGGAAAAGTTGCTGTTCTGTGGTGGAGCTTGCTGGACAGCACTTATCAAATCAGTTTATGAAGATAAAATCTTTAGTCTTAGGGTTCTGACACAAGCAGCTTCAGCAGGCAATATGAAACCTCTAACACAGAACCCCCAAGTTACTGATAAACAGCTTCTGTTAGTGACATTAGTTTGCATATAGGAAATGATGTCTTATTCTGTTAGTTTATGATACAGTAGCATACAGAGAGTCCAGCTTTTAGAAGCTGAAAAACACCAGCTTAAAAGCAAAGGTACCACTTTCTTGAAAACAAAGTATTTTACCTTCAGAAAATAGTTGACCTTACCTATCAACTAGCTGGAGGCTCTGTCACTTCAGCACTCTGAACAAACCATCTTCCTGAAAAGATGGGCTAGAAGGAAGATTCTAGAGGTCTTGTAAAACTGTTCCTGCAATAGACTTCTTGGTCTGATGTGCAGGAGATTAGACCGCACGATTTTAACAGCCTTTTCTCTCCTAAAAATAAAACAAAACCAATTCAGCTGGGTGCTCATGTAGGTACTTTCTGAAGCATTCTTTACTCTGGGGGAGATGAAAGCAACTGTGGAAACAGAATTTTCAAATGCTAAAATGGTGGGTTTCTTTTCAATTTCAGCAATTTAAAGCATGCTAGTGGCAGCAGTTTGTGCAAGTGTTTCACAGACCAGTGGTTTGCCCTGTCACGCTCTGTGCTTCCAAAAGGTTGTCACAAAAACCCAGCTTAGGAAGTTAAAGATACACTGGTGAAAGGTACTTTGGTCACTGCAGAGCAGGTGGCAGCACATGTCCTGTATGTCATATACGTGTGTCAGCGATACCTGACACAGGTACTTTTGAGAAAAGATGGGGATAGGGTTGGCCAAACTACCCTGTGGTTGCTGTGCAACCCCAGCACAGCCAAGCACCTATTCCCCAGGAACTCTGCCTGCTGGGGAGTTATTTGCAATGACAGGAGTGACATGGAGACAGAAAAAAGGTGTTGGGGCAAAGGGCAGCTGTAACAAAGTACATACTGGAAGAGGCAAATGAAAGCCTGAAGATACTACACCTTACTTACTTCCTCCCCCAGAACACCAGTGTGCTTACTCAGAACCCAATTAACTGACTCAGCTAGTGAAAAACACACAAAGTTTCAATGATTTTTCTTAATTGTAACGAGAGTTATTTCAAAACATAGGAAGGCTATGAGGTGCTGCTGAAGGGAGCACTGGGGAGGGTCTCTGACACATGAATGAAAATCATGCTCCATACTTGGGAAGTTAAGCAAATACATTGAGAAAGACAATTAAGCTGCTTTTGAAAAATTCCTTCAGTAGCATAAGGTCCAATTTAATTGCATGAAACATCTCTCTAGTATAGTGCGAGCAAGCTTTAATGTAGTAACAATTTTAGCAGCAGGAAGCAGCTGAGTTTGACTTTTCTATGACTGCATTTATAGGGACAGAGTGCTGCCCCCACATCAATACTCTTACCTCCACGTGCTACTGTTGCAGTGAAGTCTCCATGAGAGCATTAACCTTTCAAAAGGGTTGTTTGTGGGTTTTTTGCCTCACTCTCGCATGAGAGCCGATAATAATGAAAACCACTGTTGAGAGTAATTTCTTATACCAGCTCAGTCTAAATATGAACATCTCTTGAGTATTAATTTGTGCCTTAAATGTGTTTTCTTACAGTTGTTCTTTCTCCACAGGGCTGTCCATGATGTTGAGAGGAGTCGCTCACAGCGCAAGAGACACATTTATTCTTCTGCTGGCAAGATCTCAGTGCTGTAACCCGGGACTGAATTTGTCATTGGTGTGGCATGAAGCAGCAAACAGAAGCTTCCTAATGCATTCCACTTACACAACTGATACAAAATCAAGAGAGGAAAATAAACAAACTGTTGAGAGTCTCTACAAATTGTCAGTTGACATTAAGAAAATACGCAGACTGAAGGAGTGGGTCCTTCTCCAGGATGTGGCCTACGTGAAAGAAATTGCTGGCATCTTACAAGAAATGGGAGCGGATGAGGCGGCTGTAGCCAACATCTTAGAACGCTGCCCAGAGGCGGTTCTGCACACCCCTGCAGAGGTAAACTCTCAAAGAGCTCTGTGGCAATTAGTATGCCAGAATGAAAAACAGCTGATTACATTAATAGAACAATTTCCAGAGTCCTTTTTTACTACTAAATATCATGAGAACCAGAAGGCAAACATACTGTTTTTTCAAGAGCTGGGACTTAAGAATAATATAATCACCAGATTCTTGACAAGCGCACCCAATATTTTCCACAATCCTGTCGAGAAAAACAAAAACGTGATAGAGACATTACAAAAACATTATTTGAATTTAGGGGGTTCTGATGCAAATATGAAGATCTGGATCCTGAAGCTGTTGAGCCAAAACCCGTTTATCTTATTACACACCTCCACCACAATCCAGGAGAACTTGGAATTTCTCCGAAAGAATAGTTTCACTGACAAAGAAGTTCTGCAGCTGCTATCCAAACTTAAAGGTTTTATCTTTCAACTTAGTCCGACTACTATGGAGAAGAGTATGCTTTTTTCCAGAAATGTCTTTAAGTGCAGCGATCGAGAATTCAAAGAGCTGGTGCTGAAATGCCCAGCCCTTCTCTACTATTCTGTTCCAGTTTTGGAAGAAAGATTTGAAGGCCTACTGAAGGAAGGAATTTCTGTGGAACAGATTAGAGAGACACCGATGGTGCTAGAGTTGACAACACAAATTGTGCAGTACCGAATTAAAAAGCTCTCTGCTTTGGGATATGATGTAAAGAGTGGAAATCTAGAGAGCTTGAATGGTACTAAGAAAGAGTTTGAAGTCAACTATGGTAAGATACAATCAAAGGAGGAGAGACCAATTTTTAATCCTGTGGCTCCTATACACACTGAAGATTAATTTGAATGTTGTACTTTGTTATGCGAAAGAAAAATAAGCAAGAGAAAAGGTGATGTTGGCTCTCTGAGAACTGTACTTTATCCTGGGGTGGGTCTTAGGCATAATGTCATTATGCAATTGTAGCTTTCTAATGCTTTCAAGTAATACCATGGAACCTGCTTGTGACTAAGGTCACCTTTTTTCCCAGGGAGTACCTCACTTCTCTTTTTTTAACTTCTATTACATTTCCTTATCTAACAGGGCATTAACTGCTGTGGTAGTTAGCACATTCATTCTCTTGAGAAAAGGGGAGTGATTTTTCCAGCAGTGTTCATCAACACACTGGTTCACTGACTTCTAGAGACTCCTGGAGTTCCATCCATTATTGCTGCCGTGAGCAGCTCCAAAAGCTCCTGTATCCCCACCTGCAGACTTGACTTCTCAGATAGGAAAACCTAGCTAGAGTGCAGAGCAAAATATTTTTTATTTAGTGACTGCTACAGTGAGACCCTAGTATGTTTGTGTACAACCATAATGCAAAGAAGCTACAAGACAACCTCCTTTACATTTATGAGGCTTCAAAATTCACTGCTTTTGCAAGAGGTTTGAAACGGGAGGAAATACTTCTAGTGCTATTGTTTAGTTCTGAATTTCTTCTTTGCTGTTGAGGCTCAGGGAGAGATCCAAGTGAGCTCGAGATGACTGTATGAGAAAGGAAAAAGTCATGCTTTTGTATTAGATGTAACAAAACTCTAGTCTGTAAACCACTGGTGATTAAAAGTGACTACCAGATTTGCAAACAGCTGCCAGAGTTTCTAAATATATGGGCGATATTGCTTCTCAGATAACACTGTATGGTAATTGTTGACAAGTGCTGGCTTTCAAAATAGTAACTGTCTGTGTTTAAGTTCTCAGGGGATTTTATTCATTTTCATTTATGGGCTGGGAAATGATAACATAAGACAGTAGCATCTTTGACAATCATCTCAATAGCATTAGGATCATCATCATTTTTACTCCTCAGAAAGGCTTTCCTAAGCAAGTGTTCAAGACACATTCCATCTTGACAGCAAGAGGAAGAAACAGTTGCACAACCCTCTCACTTCAGGCCATTATTCAAGGTAATTTTTAAACCCCATTTTGGCAGCAAGCATAGAGTTCCTTTTCTTCAGGGAAAGTTTTAAATTGCCTAGGAAAGCTGGTATTGAATTACTGGTTTAGAGGGTGGACTGCAAGATGATGATTTTAGATAGCCTGCCACATTATCTACTGCAAGCTTGGAATGGGCTAGAAACATCTGGTTAGAGCAGTGCCAAGTTCTCAACAGCTGAAGGTCTTAAACTCACCGCCATGTGGTCAAATGTGGACGTGACAGCAGCCTGCAGGGATAAACACCACCCTTGTAAGAGCACACACGACTGGCAAGAATTCAAAGGGCACGTACCACCAGCACAATAAAAGTCAGCTGTGTTACTAAGTCATGTCTTTGCCTACTCTTTGAAACACATTATCATGTTCTAAGAGGAAACTGGGAAGATAGAATTCACAGGAATTTGCCCTTGTCACTTTTTGACTGTCTTGCAATGGTCAGCTATTAAGCAGACCATGGTATTATTTGAATTCAAAAGCATCCTTCCCCTCAGACACACAGGGATTTCAGCTCCCTGAAGCTATTCATAACAGTCTGTAATGCTGGACCACAGAATGCATCAGTGGTTTAGGATGAAAAGGAAACCAAGACATGTTTTCCTTCAAAATTTAGTTTTGGCTTTTCTACAGGTATGTTTTTTTTAAGTTCCTGAAACAGCTTTTCTCCATAACTTGATAGAGTATCTCCAGGGGGAACAGGCAAAACAGGAAAGTGACATATTTCCTTAATTGAGTCCCAGCCAGAGTTACTACCCATTGTCCATTCTGAATGTTTCAATTTCTCCTCCTCCCCTTTCAAATGGAAAGCATAAGCAAAGACTCCTTCTGTACCAGCAGGCCAAAATTCATTCAATCCTTAACTCATAACTCCATACTTGGAATCTATTTCCCTTCTCATGGGATTCACTTATAATTAAAACTGCAGGGAGGCTCCCAGTTACCAAGATGTATTCCTGAAATCTGCTTCCTTGTCTGTTCCTGTTCACTCATGGTGAACATGAGCCAGTTTATACTGCAAATCTGGCAGATACAAGCCTGTAGATCAGTCTTTCTTTACACAGCAGTCAGGTAAGTAGCTTTCATATTCCCCTTTTGAAATGGGGGCTGGGAAAAGGAGACTAAAATGAAACCACCACAAAAACAATCCTTAGACATGAGAATAATACCTCTCCCCCTGAAAATTCCAGTTTCATATTCCACTGAGCCCACTACAATCTCAGAAGTGGGTATCCCCAAGCCTCAGCTCCCAGGGAAAATAAAATACATACAAGGGACTTGATGCACAGCCTACCCAGTGGAGTTACAGGCTTTGCTAGGAGCTGGTTGGCACTATTTAGATGCAGATAAAGGACAGTCTGGGGCATGATACTGTGGGAAGATTTACACCCAAGCAAGCCTTTCTCCACAAATTAACTAAGGAAGCTTTCAAATGTCTGAAACAGCAAAATTTAATGTTTTGCATGCTGTCAGGACAGAATCAGAACAAGTTAAGACAAAAGCAAGTTTCATAAGTGGGAAATATGCAGGATATAGAACAAAGCTCTTTTCAAAAACTAAAACCAGATGCCATGTTAAAGTGTTTGTTACAAGATACAGAAGTAAGAACTACAGGATATGTTAAGAACAAAACATAATGAAGTGCTGGCAGCTCTCTACAGATCTAACATTGCTTATTTCAGACCACAGTTGGTTTGCAGCAAGTTCAATAGTATAAAAATTAAAGAATGCCATAAAAGGGGCATGGCCACTTCAACATTTGTGTTTTCATAAAACCATTAGGAAGGGTTTAGTTGAGTGTCACAAATGCCACTGTACTCCAAACAGGTGACTATTTGGAGTTCAGTGGTAGCTTTCTAGAGATACATCTATATTGGAAACAGCAGGGGAGGAAACCCATAGCAGTTGATTTGCTGCAGCTCAACTACCTCCAATATCCAAGCTAGATCATTTCTAGAGCTAAAGGTTATCCTTAAACCACACTATGATCTATGTGATTTGCCTTTGACTATAAAACACAACTGGTCTTCCTCTTGTTGCATAACTTACCTCATCACACCCTTGCAGCAGACTGGAGCTACGTAGCTGGTGCAGTTGATTAGATGGTGTTGGATGATGGGTTAGACACGATGCTTTCGAAGGCCTCTTCCAACCTGGTTTATTCTATTCTATTCTGCATCTACCAAAAGGAGCAGGTAACGCCATCTGTTGGGTGTTCACTCTTTCCATCCCAAACCCCCATGCTACCGGCATATACAAGTACCAACACTGGACCAAGCTGTTCCAGAGCGCACTGGAAGTGCAAATGGCTCAGTGACTACTGTAGTGTATTTTACACCCAGGAACACAGAACTAAGATTTGGACAAGGGATATGTTCTAATTTTTTTTTTTTTTATTATTATTTCAAAAAAAGTCTTGCTCTATATTCTTCTTGTACAACCATAGCCACTGAAAAAAGTAAACTTACGTGCTTAGAAGTTCTCTGTAGGAGCACAAGTTCTTAGAAAATACTGCATGCACAACATTCACAGCCTTCTTCTGTGGGCTTCCAAAGAGGTTATTATTTGCAAAGTCAGTACACAAAAGATCACCAACAGCTTCTATTTTGAGGCAACCTCAAGCTGTGTCTGTAGAAGTGCATTTTGCCTTATGTACTGCAGAGGACCTACAGCTGTTCCTGTCTGAGGTGTATCAACCTTTGGAATCTGTCAGTTACCATTTACTTGGATCAAGGATGTTTCTTTTTCATTTTCTATCCCACACCTTCCCCCCCCCCCCCCCCTTTTTTTTTTTTTTTTTTTTTTTTGTTTTAAGGCCTCAGCTCCCTTTGTTGGGGAGAAAGATGCAGTGAAAAAGTTCTTGCATTTAAGCAGAAAGCTAAGCTGGTGCACCATGGAGCTGAGAACAGCTTTGCTAGTTCTTCAGTGGTTTCCAACTACATGAAAGGAATTGCTTTCAAGTCAGACAGTTGTCCTAGATGGCCACGAATGTCAGCCCAGTTTGCATTAAGCTAGTACTTTTTCTAGTGTCTATAAGAAGTATATTAGAAATGAGTTTTCACTTGCAGGAGAGAGATGCGTGTCATTAAATACACCTGAGATGGAGCGATCTTGTTTTCAGTGAAACCTGACAATCTTTCAGATACCAGGGTTCATACAGAGAGTCTAAAGCTCATTCTGTGAGCTGCACTGAAACAACAAAACAGTTCTTTACACACCTTCAACTAGTAAAAAAAAGTTTTTTTTCTCTAATAAGGCATTCAGTTATTTTACTCTTTATGATCGCTTCTATCACGTCAAACTTTCTCACCTCCCAATCTCATTTCCAATTCCTACACACCTCCAGTTCTATTTGTTCCAGTCCACACCAGCCGAATGCAGTCACCAGTAGTTTACAGGCTGCCTGCAAATGCAGTATCGTAACAAACTACTTGGGTACTCCAACAATGCTGTTACACAGCTGAAGCATCCTTATCAGGAGGACGTGGAAACCACTGAGAACAGTAAATGGCATCTCGTCATACTGATGGTACGGCAGAGACTACCAAGTTTGTGTTCACATTTTAGTCCAAAACTGCAAAAGACTTACAGTAAATGAATATTCAAATACATATTATCCCTTCAGATACAGTTACTCACTTCTATAGTTACAAGTGTAACATTTCACCAGATACAAATCTTCAATCTAGGTCCTAATAAATCTTCCTGAGCTGTGCTAGCCAAGCTGCTTCTGGCCTTTTCAGATGAAATGGAGTTACTTGCACAACTCTGTAGAAGATAAAGTGTCTAAGACACATGGCTTCTCATGGTCCAAATCTTAGCAGACTTTAATGCCTCTGATGTAGTATTCTGGAGAATCGAGCATGTCTCAGTTTTTGTTTTAGTCAGACTTATCCTTTTTCTTTCCTGTTAAAGGCACTTTACTTGCCACAGCAGATCCTACAGCTGTAACACCTCCAGCTACAGCAGAAACACTTCCTTTGACAAGCCCCACTCCCATCGAAGGCACAGACGTGACAGCTGTTTTGGTAATTTCCAAGCTCTTCCCTCCAATCCAAGCAACACCTCCAATCGTGGCACCAACAGCTCCCTTTGTGACACTGAAAAGGCCACCAGTCACGCGAGAAAGCATGCCAGGCTGCTGCTGCGGGTGGTCTTTTAGTGAACCTAAGGGAGGAAACAAACAAGAAAAGTCAATTACAGTGCTATGTTTACAGCATTTGCAAAAGAAACATTCTTCATCAGGACTCCCTTTCCTAGCCTAACAGCCACTGCACACCACATACACTTGCCCTGCACACCACATCCTAGCTTGCCCTTGGATGCTCACCCACCACCATAGTTCAAAAAAAATAAGCTGCTTTGCTGCAGCAAGACACACCTCAAAGCTGTTTGCTAGGACACAGGTCAATGCTGAGCCTACAACTATAAGTCATGTAACTCCCAGTCTTGTGTGATCAACTTCTATCCTCAGTCTACCTCACTACTTTCCCAAACTCTGGGAAGTCTCCAATTAAAAAGCCTTCAATCCACTCATTTCTGGACTTTATTACTGGGGGGAGGGGAGTGATAACACACCCTCCTAATTGTAAGAGTTCCCCCAATCCTAATATTAAGAGTTAACTCACAGAGGTGCAGACCTTGTTGTTCATATCTTTAAGGAAGGACTGGAAAAATTTTCCTGGAGAAGAGCCAAAGGCTTACTAAAAAAGAGCTGTTATATGAAAAGAGCTCACCCTGAGACAAAGCTGCTTCTTTCCTTAGTAATTACTGTTTTGAAGATGGGATTACAAGGGTTGTGTTCAGGAGTCAAGAAAGAAGGTTACAAACAAAAGCCATCAGAGGATTCAAAAGAAGCATGAGGAGAACAAAATTTATGCCAGCTCCTCAATGAGTCACTTTCTTCATCACATATGTAAATGTAATCTTCTCCCATGAATGTCTCTGTAATTTGGACCAGGAAGGGAGGAGGGAGAGGGCCAAGTGCAGTGGTCATTAAATACCATAAGAGGTCCACATAACATTAAAAAGAAAAAACGTTTAATCTGCATTTTGCAGTTTCTTGCCACAAGTCAATTCCTATTCCATATTTATGGTACAACCAGCATCAAAATCATAGAAACTATGAATGCAGAGACACACAGAATTAGCCGCTTGGCCCTCCAGTAGCTTAGTAATTGCTTTGTATTTCTAAATGTAGCTTTCAAAATCTTAAAGAGAGGCACCTTGCAGTCTTAATTCCCTTTAGAGGCAACTCCACACCCTACTACTGCATAAGCATCACCTAATCATCAAGGAAGAAACAGGAACACAAAACAGTATGTCCATGTTGGATTTAAGCACACAAAAAAATACCACCCACTGTACGTATCAATCAGTAGCACTGATACATGTTTGTCTGCAACGTACTTTTAATGTGAAACTCCAGAAATAAATCTCTGGTCTTCACAACAACACTGCACATGTAAAGCATTTTTCACATCCAGTCTTGTCGATTCTTCAACAACCCCAAACACTTAGTTTCAGAGAACCATGGCAAGACAGCCCATTTACACATGTACGGCAGGAATTCCACAGTTTTTTACTATTTTCTAGCTATCTGTAGGTAATACATGGGATGTAACATACACTTCCTTTTCTTAGAGAAAAACAGTGGGATCCAAGAAAAGAGCAAGTGGAACCACAGTGGGCAGAGCTAGGGAAGAAACAAACATCAGCTAAAGAGGTGAGGGAATCAGCAGCAAAATGAAGAAGCTTGGAAGAGGGCAGTAAGTCTAGAGAAGCAGGGGAAAAGAAAAAGCAGATCTAGATTCACCAGAGACCTCTATGCATTCACTCCACACTGCAGCGTGCCTTGGGAGAACCAGCAGAATAGGTCTCTTGTCTTCAGTGCCCTGACTGCTTGCAACTTGCATTCAGGACAGTTTCCAAGAGCTACCTCCCAGTACTCATCCACTACAAGATGAAAAATGGAGTAAACAGCTTCTCATGTACCTCCCAGGAGTTTGTGATTATGCCAGAACTGACAATCCATTTAAAAAGTGTGAAGTTCAGGGTTCCTATGTGCATGTCTGGGATAGTTCAGAACACGCCATCTAAATGAGAGAATTTCTTACAAGTTTGACAAGAACAAACAAACAATCAACCTTTTACTTAAGATAGAGAAAACCAAGTGTCATGGAAACTAGAAACATCAATGACCACTTTCTACTTAAAGCCAAGTAATACCCTTGCTGGTTCATTCCAGCCCAGCAGCTTTTACTTTGCACATCTCCAGCAAAGAATGCATTTTCAACACAAACAGAGCAGAATTTCAATTTGCATGCAGAAAGCTTTTAAGGAATCAGAGAGGAGTATATAGAGCCTGATATAAAATCCACTGTCTGGGTATTATTTATTAGAGGATTTGTGTCACCAGACTTACAGGCTTTGTATAAAAAAAAAAAAAAAAAAAATCTGGTCAGAAAGTGCTTCACTTCCAACTAACTGATTAGTATCAGAGTCAATGAGAGTAAAGTTTTATCACTGAATTTTAAGAGCCGTTTTCAGTGAACCATGCCTGACGCTAGAAAGAAAGGGCCCACCAGAGCCAACTTAAAAAAAATAAGATGGAAACTAGCAAGAGTAATGCTGACATGCTTTTCTTCACATTACTTTGGGTAGCCAATCCTTTGCCATCTAGCCTGTTTCACAAGTGTAAATACTGACTGTGACCTAGTGCATCAGAAACTTCACATTCCCATTTCATTCCTCTTTGCATTGTCCTTCAGATCTAGTAAACACCCTCACCTGCGAAGAGTTTTTATTGCCTCTATTCTAGGATATGCATTCCTAAACTCCTTGTTTCTAACAAGTATGAGACACAGGTAAAACAGATCACTCCTGTATCTGGGGAGAATATGACACAAGCTCCCTATTCAGGGGGTGGCTCTAATACACTACCTTGCAGCCAGCCAGCTTCCTGCTGAAAGAGGACCAGCATCAAACAAGTTTGAATGAGCACAGGTTGCAAAGGACAGCACCATTTGCAGAAAATGAAGCACACTCACAAAGCACAAGTACAAAAGCTTCTCTTACATATACATTTTTTCAAAGCCTTCGGGCACCAAGCTCATCAAGTGTGATGTGGACAAGCTGGAAGTTTTTATATCTTCATGAAAAACTGCAAATTGCTTTTGGAATTGAGCCTTTCCTCTAAGGACCTTTTTCTTGGCAGCCTGTCCAGAGAGGCAGTCTTCTTGCCAACATTGTACTGGTAGCCTCCCTTCCACTTTTGGCCATCTTTATATGATGTTGTAAGTGCATCATGTATGAAGGTTTTGTATGAAGTTTAGAAGAGGGTTCTTCAAGAGTATTACAACATTTTAACTGGACCCTTAAGGGTTGAAGGGTGCATGTGAAACAGAATCAAAAGAAAAAAATCCCAAAACAAAACCACACCACCAAACTTCAAGGATGGAGTTTCCATTATGATGAACTATAGTGATCATCTCCATCTATTTAGACTTTATATTCAAACTGGTTGTTGTCATACAGAAAGAAGATACTGTGCAGAAGACAAGCAATCTTAACTGCTCACAAATTTTAAATAAACCCTTGCAATACCTAGTGATGGGCAGACTCTGCTATGCCCTGAATTGGACAACCTGCTGAATATTCTGGGAAGAAAAAGAATGCCCATTTGTTTCACTGCCTTCCTCAAGAAACAACTGGCTTATGAGTCAGACCACTGTACATCTTCGTAACATGTATAAAACACAATTCAATCTTTTAAGGAAGAAATATATAAAGAAGATAATAAAAAATAAAAGGCAAGTGACTTAAACATTAGTCTTGAAGAGGATGCATATTAGGACTTAGTTTTCAACCTGGCATTTGTTTTCAGAAATGCTTCTGTGATCTTGACAACTCCTGAAGAGCTTAAAAAGAAAGATTTGTCTTCACACTGTATTGTAACAAGCTCAACTATAGCAGAGCTCAGGAACCACCGTGCCATGAAACTCTCTCCCCCTTTCCTCTCATCTTTTCATCTTTGTGTTTTTCTTAACTATTAGGCAGTACAGTAAGCTATTCACCTCAGCTTCTTCTGCTACAGGTTGTGAATAATACTGTTGCTCAAGTGAAGCAGGTTGTTCAGCTATCCAACATATAAAAATTGAGGAAAGAGGAAAACCAACCAAACAAAATACCTAAACAACCAAACAGTTTTAAAGGGCTATTACAAATGTAAGAGCAATGAACCAAGGAGAATGGGGACTCACCAACCTCTGCATCCAACACAATTGGTCTTAGAGCAAGAGAAGACTGAACACAAACTACATGCTATGAACAGCTTTTGATCTAGTATGATTCCCGTCACATTATGCAAAGAGGACTCTCTAATCCTGCTGTTCCCCAGTCTGGAAGGGAACTCTGCTCATTTGCAACTGCGTTTCCTCTGCAGATCTAAGAAGTGATTTAGCCTTAATTTGGTTCAGGAGACCAAGATGCCACTGCAAGAAGTTAAGCATGCATTTCCTTTTAGGAAACTCTGATATTAAGTCAACAGCTAGAACCACAATTAATTGTATGATAGAAAAGGGTTACCAAAGCAGTAATAAAGTTCCACATTTCTAAAAACATCTTGTTTAGAAGTCACAAGCACTACAAACTCAGCAAGGTCTCCAAAAGCAAAGCTGGGCTCTTTCCATCTCACATAATGAACAACAGAAATAAATACTTGCTGGACCAATTCACATCTCTGGAAACTAATCTGCAATTCAGTATCCACCCATCTCTAAACTTCAGCAGTTGTTTACTGAGTTCTGTCAAGTGGCCTTATTTTAATCAGGATAATGCACAATTCAGGCCCCTCTCATCCCAGGGTTGTTTTGCTTACTGTTGCTTAAAGCAAGTTAAAACATTTAGCTTTTTTTTTTTTTTTTTATAAAGGCAGATCTGAAATATTGGTGAAATTCTGTGGATTTATTTAGTATTATGAAAACCAGTACATACCTTCTGGTGGTTCATCATGAAGGCATGATGGGACTTCCTGTTGATTTTTGTCTGTTTGATTCATTATTGCCTAAAAAAGAAATTCACATATGCTGTACACTTTTTCTGGCAAAACATAAATGTAATCCATGAATGCAAAATTCATGTAATTTAAGTTCCACAGAAAAGGAAATTCTTTGTCATCACTAGATACACTAGCAGCTCCTGCCAAACTACTGCTGTTTCATTATCAGACTGTGATTTTCTATCCTTCAACCAAAAATATTTTAAAAAGGAGCCCTCCACTAGGTCAGCACCCCACACCAAGCACATCTCAAACCTAAAAAGCAGGTCAGGAAGAAAAAATAGTATGGCAACAGAACAGCCACTGTCATACAGTAACAAAACCCAGTGGTCACAGAGGTGTAGGCACTAGAAAAACAGCAGCAGCATGCCTACAAGATCCATTAGTACCTTGAAGGTAGTAAAGAAACAAGTTCTTGCAGTAGAATTTGAATAAATGCCATGAAATCAAGATAGAGTAAACATAATGAATGCACTCCAAGCAGTACTGCATGTACAGCATGTGATAGAGGCAGAACCAGACTGCTTTACCTCCACACAAACTTTCCAATGCAAGCATTTTAGAAAGAAAATGTCTTTACACCAAAGCTGTCATCTAGAGCAGCAGACCCCAACAGCAAGGGAAAGCCCAGGAAAAAGCTCCAATCAAAAGCTCTTCAGAGAGAAGAAACCAATATGTAATCCAAGTTTTCCTCCTGTTTTATTCCCACACCAATGTGTGCCTCAGTATGAAGTTCTGCTTTCTTCTTTGAGCCCTCCTGCCAATCCTGATTTCCCTCCTTAGCAAGCAGTCAGGAAAAGGAGACAGAAAAATGAGTTGCATTATACCACTCAGCATTCTTCCATCGTCCTGCCAGTGACCTCTCAGTTCCCTTCTCCCTGCAATACAATCCTTTATATCACTTAATTTCTTCCAGGAGTCACTGACCACCTCAAAATAAAATTAAATTAAAAATCAGACCTGTCTTGCCTTGCTCAGATTTGTCTGTACCACCTCTGGATGAGAAGGCAGTGACTGGGATCTGAAGAAGGGATGAGGAGGCAGCAGCTGAACTTGAGAGTAGGAAGACTCACCTGGGAAACAACAGCTAAAACTCTCACAGTATAATTCTGAAGTCAAAACTTCACAGAAAAAACTGGTACCCACACACTAAGTGACAGATCTTTGGATGTGAAGCAAGCCTAAATTGAATATTAAAGAGCCCTTACAATCAGCACTATGGGTATCAGTTCACAGCTCGGAAAATGTAGGTACCTTCACACAAGAACCTGAAGCAGAGAACCAGCAAAAAGCCTTACTCCCAGGATGGCTGATTTGATGGCAATGCTGAACAAGTATCTCTCAAAAGCTAGAAACAGAGAAGCTAAGCAATAGTAGAGTATCAGCACATCAAGATGGATGACTAAATACATGCAGGCTAAGAGGCACTTCAACAAGGACCAAATAAAATAAGTAATAAATCATAGGTCAGTAAGTTGAGGGGGAAAAAAAAAGGAAGAAAAAAGAACCCATCTGATCACAGGGAACAAGCAAGGCCAGTCAGGTTCAGAGAAAGGAGTGGGTTCAGGTACTACACAATTTCTTTGCATTCATCTAATGCTAGCTGCAAGCAATATAAGGATTCCATCCTCACTAGGTAAGTTACATGTGAGTTGCTTTTTTCCAACTCCAAACAAAAAGATCACACAAAATAAGAAAGAGAAGGCAGATGCTGTAAGAAACTGACAGGCCTGACACTGTTTGATCAAGACATCTGTACAATGCTGAGGCAACTATGTTTCAATGAATAAAATGGCCACATGTTCAGTACAGATGTTTATCAAGAATTTGGAAGTAGTTTGTTCACTGCATTAGGGAAGGTCCTAGAAAAAGTAAAACAAAATAGAATAAACCAGGTTGGAAGAGACCTTCGAGATCATCGTGTCCAACCTATCATCCAACACCACCTAATCAACTAAACCATGCAAATGAGAGTCACAACCTAACAAGTCTTACTTCAAAGGAACAAAAAAAAAAGGGGAAAAAAAGAAAATAAAAGAAAAAAAATTACCCAAACAATTTTAAATCAGTTATTATAAAGAACTACTTCTGCTAATATATTTCTGTCTAGATAGCGTGCAACTCCCAAAAGAAACCCCCATGAAATTGCTTGTTTGAGCTTCCAAAAAGCCTCTCTCAATGATTCCTTCTAAGAGCACACAGAAGCTATTTAATCTCATGTGGAAAGACAAAGTACTGTCAGGGGTTATCAACAAGTTTAAAGGGGATTTGGAGTTTTGAACATGGCAGAATGCTAGAAAGTGTCACAAGAGTCCATATGAGTTTCAGTACTCTCCACTGGACACAGCAGTGCTGAGAGCAGAAACAGCCCCAGTAACTGCCTGAGGATCAGTCTAGGAGACATGGTGAAAGTATTTTGTTAAAACAAGACCTGTCCAAAGGAAAGAGCCAGAGCAAGATTGGTGAACAGCACAGGTAAAAGACCCTTTCATAACTCTCCATATTTTGATTAGAACACTGTCCTATTTGCTTGCAGTTCCTGCAAAGTCAAATGAGCCAATCAATGTACTGGCAGAGGAGTTTCACAACAGTTTCTAAGTTCAGCAATAAAGTATTTTTAAAAAATAATTAAAAATCAAAATGACCAAACACAGAGCTTGTACCATCACACCACTAATAAGAAAAATTTTAAGATTAGGCATTCCCTCCCCTCCTGTCTTCCCTAGAACCTCAAGGCTGCAGAATTCTTTACCACAAGCTACTTTTTAAGATGCAGACAGGAACATTACACAATATATCGCTCACACACAATGATTAAAACACAATTACAACTCCTTATAAACCACATAAATACTTCACTCTCACAACTACATGGACCCAGGTACCAGTAACCTGCTGCTACCAGACCCTGGAAGTCCATCGAGTACTATGTGGACCTGAGAACGGCAGGTAAGGGCGGTAAGTCACTGCTGGTAGGATTGAATTTGTTCTACACAAAAGGGAGGCTGCAGGGGTCTGTGGATCAGAAAGTTGAAAAACTATTGTATGAAGTATGGGTCCAGAGGTGCCTGGAAGCACCTTAGGGATGCTGCAAAAGATGTGCTTAACAAGGTTGTGCTAGGTTTTACCCATTGTTCTCCTACTACATCAGTGCAAATGAAAACAGAATCACACTACCATCAGAAAAGGCTCACAGCTTGACCCAAAACAAAAGCTGGCACACAGCTGCTCAAAACCCACAATTCAAGTCCTTTCCATTTTCTACAGAAGCTCTCCAGTGAAACACAATCAAGATCAGAATCCAGCAAAGGACCTGAGCAGAAAAATGTTAAGATAGCTAGGTTGAAGCCTGTGTCACACATCCCTGCAGTCAATTTAAGCACATCAGGAGACCCAAGAACCTCTGAAAAATGATCCAAAACCCTGTGTGCCCAACAGGGTGTAGCATACCCAGCCGAGCAGGAAACACTATGCACAGGAGTGTCTTAAATCTGGCTCCCCTCCAAAGATTTAAAGTGAGTATTTCTGTTGACTGGAGATCAAAGGCCTAGAGTAACTGCTTGTTGGCAGATGACTTCATCCATTATTCAGATGAAGATGGCAGGAATATGTTTTTTTTTCCTCTCAAAAACTGAAAGTTAGAAAAGCAAAAACCACATATTATCTTTTATCTAATCCCATCAAGGTGAAAGCACTCACCTGCAATTCAATGTCTCCTTTGTCTATTAAGATCCAAGCTTGTATATCCCACTTTGCAATAGAGTCCCCTGGTCACCAGGCTGCAGTGGATCCTAAGGGAGGTTCCTTTTCACATTCCCTGCTGAAGGTGTTTCCCCACATAGAAGAAGAAAGCAAAATTCAGGAGATGCAGCAGACATTACAGCTCAGACAACACATAAGGCACAGACCTGGAAGTGCAAGGATAAGAATTTCGTGCAGAGAATTAGATCCTTCAGACACACTTAAAGGAACTTTGGAAACTTCAGTTGAAGGCTGCAGATTCAAAGTTCCCTGTGCACTGAATCATTAGTCACAATTATTACTGGCAAGCACATGCAATGAGGCAAAGATTTATCAGAAGCCTGAACTTTGGAACTCTTCTGATATGTTTTTCAGTATCTTCTTCAATGTGTGTGAAGGCTGGCCAAACCCCCCAGACTACCAATCCAGGCACAATGCAAGGAAGCAAATAGATCTTTCTTTGCATTTTCATCCTGTGATGCCAAATTCACAGTGTCTTCTGCCACTGGGGAAAATCCTCCATTTAACACCTGCAGTCAGTGTTCACGTGGAATGAGGCAGGATCTCTGTGAGTCCTGGCAGAACTCATACAGACATTCATGAAGCAGGCATCTATCATATCAGTGGCATTCTCCAGTTTCCTTCTTCATCTGTGCAGATGAATAGGTAAGCTCTGCATTTTCTTAGGTTAAGAAGCAGAAGCAAACCCAGACCTTAGAAGAGACTTCAAAGAGGGACACATGTAAACTACTTTCTGGGTTTTTTTTTCTGGTCTATGCTTATGAGGGTGCTAGTCATTCCAAGAGAAGGGCTAGCTTCATCTTTTTTAACAATACATTAAAATATGCATTAATGTTCATACTAAAAAAAAAAAAAAAAAAAAGAAGAATGAAAGTGGAAATTTCAATTGGTTTTAAAGAAAACACACTTTCATATTGTGAGAGTATGAAGCACATAGGAAGCTTCCAAGTTTTACAGCTGTGAAGAACGAAGTGGTTTAGAAGAGGATTTTTAATTCAAGAACTGTTTAGAAAATTAACACTCTTCTAGAACCTTGAATAAAAACGCTCAGGAGTTCTGAAAGCGATGGTACAGCCACACGAACATTCACAATCAAAGCTGATTAAAACTTTCTCACCAAATACATTCCTTTGTGAAGCTTTCTAGTTAGTTGTTTTCACAGAAGTACTCTGCATACACCTACGGGAAAAGTAAAAGATGAATGACAGAACAGAATAGTGCACATGGGTGTATGGTGGGAATCACAAATACAAAGGCCCATAGCAGGGGAGCAGCACAAATGGCATGGCCTTACGATGCCAACATTTCATGAGATTCATCTCAGCAACACACCGATTTCTGACACATTCTTGGGCAATGGAGAAAACTACTTGCTCCACGTGCTGCTGTGAGGATTTCTACACAGCATGGTAATCAAGACCACAGCCTCTCCTTAACAAGTCTGCAGTTCTTCATCAGAAATTTGTGCAAAATTCTATCCTTCCACTATAGATGCGTGCATGAAACTTCCCAAGCTTTAGGTGATGCTCTTGATGTCTTTCTGACTTCACAAACAACAAGCTCTACTGTTTCAGTACAGCAAACATGGCCCAAGAAGCAGCCAGTAAAAACCGTCTTGTTTCAATGCCACTGCTCAGATATTTGCGGGCAGCAAAGAAACTATCCAAGGATGGGGCCAATTTCAGTTGGCAGCATAACGCTGCTCCAGAAAGCTGGGGCAGCAGACAGTGCTGCTGGAACTATTCACCTGACAGAACTGCAAGCAAACCAGTTGCCTGATCTTAGTCCACCACAAAAAAAAAAAAAAAAAAAATCTTCCTCCTGCCCACCAGCTATACAGTTAAAAAGTTTGGCCACAGAGCTGATGGAAAACAAGAAAACCCTTGCTATACGCATGGCTCTCCTTCCCCTCTTTCTGCAGCTGCAGCAGATTTCAAAATGAGCCCAATTTCTTTCACACAAGGGGGGGAAAAAAATTAGGGATGACACTTTAAGAAACCAATGCTGGGAACAGTGAGAGTGCTCAACTTTCCAAGTTAAGTAAGGAAATAAACATGATGCTGAAAAGGTCATTCATGGCTGCTCTTCTGGATACTGCTACAAGTTGCACAAGCAACCCCTGACTATTAGCATCTCTGCTTTATGTCTCTCTCTTTATGACTTGTAGCATGTTATGGGTAAGAGTGCTCTGTTAGGTCTCTCAGACATAACCCCCAGAGCACAGCCAAAATGGAATTGTGTTTTTCAGTTAGTTAATGCAAAGGAGTCAGTTGACTGAACTTCTGCAAGAAGAGTCAATTCTAACAGCGCTGAAGTAAAAAACAACAAATCCAGGCACGTAGAAAGCACATAGCTAAAAACCAAAAGCATATCTGACATTTCAAAAAGCCCTCTGTTTAAAAGCCAAGTTCCAAACTGAGATTTATACACAATGCAAGACAGGCTTGGAAGTAAGCATGCCTGTTCCAAAGAGAGACAAGAGTTTTCAGGGAAAGACTATGAAAAGTTGACCAGAAGTTTCCAGGAGTGAACCGCAGCTTATTTTTAAGCCTATAGCAGGATGGGCTACAACCCACCCTTAAAAAAAGAGATACCAAGTCTGTCCTAAGAAATACAAACCACATGCCCTCAGCATATAGGGTTCAGCACACAGCTGGGAATGCACTGCAACATATCTATATCATAAAACATATCACAAAGCAAAAAAACTAACCAAACCCTTAACTATGCCTAGAACACTACAGCATTGTATCTGCCTATGAAAGAATCCAGCATTTCTACATCGCCTGCAACTAAGTTATAGATCAGCCTCCAGAAGAAGCTCTAGGGAGCATCTGAACAAGTTTTCTCTGAAGCAAGAATTTGCAAGACACCAAATCAAAGGCAGCAGGAACCCAAATTCCCTTTTTGTAGTCCTCCAAAACTGGTTTCCGTAAGTTAAAGTGTAAATTCCATTGAGGTGCAGGGCACAGCTTCAGAAAGGCCATGGAAGCTCCATTTTACTAGTCCTGTCATTCTCTGCCTCAGCTTTCTAAAGCAGAGTCTTCCCCATTTCTTCTAATGCTCTCCAAAAGCCTGAGCTTTACACACCCCTCAGGTCTTTTCCAGTAGACCTACAAAGACACAACCCAAGTGGGCCTAACAGCCTGATAAGTAAAACAGCTGAACTCCCTTGCCACTGCAGCTACCAAAATAATGAACTTTTTTTCCCCAAGCATGCACTATATGATTGTTGCCTCCTGCCTAACATTTAAACCTGTTCACTTGCTGGACAAGGAACCACCTTTTGGTTTGCATTTTTGCAACACAGCCCAGTTCTGTACTGGGGAGGCAACATCAACTCTGTTGAATGTTTAACCACAGCTTAACAGAAAGCACCTAAAACAAAATAAAAAAGAAGAAAGAAGAAGTCTAGATAGCATTTACTAAGCAGTCTTAAAAGTGAGGTGCACACAAGTACTTGCATATTAAATACAGCTATCTTGTAAATAACCTTTCAGTCGTACCGAGACATGCTGCCTGAAGCAAAGCTCTGGACACACTGAAGAGGGCTGCGTGGTATTTACCCTCCTTTGAGAGCGACATCCTGATTCAGAGAGTTGCTTTCAGCCCAGTGAAACAAGCAGGAGGAAGCATTTAATCTCATGCATTTAATCGCATCTGCAGAGACTGCCTATGAGCTTCACACAACGACCAGAACCAGCTGCATGGCTAAAATAACTTGCATTTATTTTCAGGCCACACCACAGAAATGCCTAAACTAGGTGAACGTAGAAAGCTAAGCTGTTCCCAAATACTTCGGATCCTACTCCATCAAGGCAGACTGGAGAGAAATGCATGAAATAAAGAACAGCTCAGAAAACATCTGACCACAGTGAAGTTTAAAAAGAACACAGGGAAACCCAAAACAAAGCTTCTCCTGGTAAGAAGACGTTCGCGGAGGAGACCAGTCAAGGCCGACGCCAAAGCGAGCAGGGCTCCCTCAGCTGCCCTTCCAGGTGGGCGGGGCGCTCCGCGGGAGGCGCTCCGCCATGGACGCGGGGAGCGCGGCTCCCGACTCCAGGGCAGGAAGCGGCAGCGGCCCCCGAGTCCGGTCCTGCCACCCGAGAAGACGCCAGCTCCGGCTTGTCAAGGCCCCTCAACCTCTTCCTAGAGTGGGGCCCCAAGTACCCGCAGCCCCCGCTACATCCTTCCCTCGCAGCTACCTGCCTCCTCGGCGGAGCTCGGGAGGCAGCGCAACAGAGACCCTCGCCCGCCACCTTCGCCGGGCCGTCCACGGGCACCGCCGGCCACCTCGGCACAGGGTGTCGGCACTGACGTGGCAGCCAAGGCCGCGGCAGAGCCCCTGCCGCCGGCCCAGCCCTCCAGCCCTCCCTCACGCCCCCGGTGCCGCGACAGGAAGCACAAAGGCAGGCGAGCTGTGCCTGCCCCGGGCCGCCGGCGCGGCGGGAGGCGCTGGGGGCAGGTGGCGGCGGCGGACCCGCCTCTCCCACCAGTAGCTCCGCCGGGGTGCGCCGGGCCCCTTCTCGCCTCCTCCCCTAGAAGTTTCCCTTCCTCCGCGGGGAGTAAGGGAGGGAAGGTAGAGTGGCTGCCTGCCCGCCGGGCTCCCCAGCTAACAGCGGTACCAAAGACACAGCAACAGCTCATCCCTCACTCACCGCGCAGCGGTCACGGCTGGACTCTGCTGCAGACTTCACTCCTACGCCTTTGCTCGCTGCCGACGTGGCGCCCGCCGCCGCCCGCCCCGTCGGCGCCCACAGACCCCGCCCCGGTGCCCGGCGCGGCCCCCTCGGCGGCCGGGGGCGCGCAGGCGCCGCCGTTCCCGCTGCCTCCCTGTTCTGGGGCCGCTGGGGGCCCCACGGCATCACCACCCCACCAGCCTCCTCCTCCGGCGCCACGCGTCTGTGCCGGCCCCCATCGAAGGGGTCGTGCCGTTCCCGAGGGCCTACGCAGGCCCTAGCCTGACCCTCACGATCCTCACAAGCCCACAGGCATCCTTCTCCACCGAGGAGGCCTGCCCTCCCCTGAAAGGCCGTTATGGCAGATATCACGTAGCGGTAAGGCAGATGAGGAAAGGGGCGACAGTGTTGCCACAGCTAAGATGCTGCAAGGTGCAGGAGCTTGGCTTGTGGCATTAAGTTGGGCTGGGTGACACCTCGACTGAGAGGTCAAGGTGAGATTATCCCTGGAGTGTCCTGACCGTGCCATTGCAGAAAGGGGAGGCAGCAGAAGCCCGCTGAGGCAAGGAGCAGTATCCTTCTGCAAGGAGCACTGCCCAGCATGGTAGCAGCTCGGTGGCCAAACCCATTACACTAATCCAAAGAATCCTGGTTTATTTTAAGGAGCATTTACATTGCACTCATTATCCCAGACATTTTTGAATGAGTGGAGCTACTCACATTCAATCTGTAAAGGAAGGAAGTTGTAGACATGATGGTTTAAGGGCTTGGCTTTCTAGTTCACTACACCAGTGAGGATAGTTAGAGACATGTTTTCTGGCACTTGGCTGCCTCTTTGGGGCCTGTCCATGTGAATCACTCAGGATCTTTGGGTTCAAATAGTGAGTTTCAAGTTTGTTAGGCAAGGAAATGGTGGATGTCCAAAGGAGAGAGGAAGTTGCAGGTACTTCAAATGTGAGTTTAGCAACAACTCTCAGCAGCACGGGAATACTACATACCCAGTGAAATACTTCACAAGATTAAAAACTTTGTAAAGGCCTACTTTTTCTACCTGGCTTTATGCTTGATTGTTGTGCTGCTCCACCCTCCTCTCTTCAAAGAGGTCTGTATGAAGGATAATCTTTCCTGTAGTCCTCCAAAATCATTAGTCCCAATCTGAAGCATGAACTCAGCTCCTACATGGAAATTAAAAAGGATCATTGTGCTTCCATGGAGATCTCTCTAAAGAAACCTTTGCCAGGCTCTTTATTGGCCCCAATTTCAGCAGCCTACCTCTGGATTTAGTGCAGAGGGAAGTGTGAGAAGAAACTGAAAGAGATTCATCCGCAGTGTATGCAGACCTAGTTAGATGTTGTTGGTCAGTTGCCGGAGCATCAGTGTGACCTGTAAGAGCAACACTCTACCAGCCTTGGAGAGGTTTGCTGATAACATTAAGACTTGATGTTCCTGACCCGCTGAAAAATATCAGCCACGTTCTTTAGTTTGGCACTGAATGGGTGAAAGCATGAGTGCTTGAATATTTTCCCTGAAATAGAATTAATTGCTCATAAACTTTACAGCATGAAGCATGGATGAATATTTTGCCTCTGAGTAACTGAAAATGAAAGACATCGTAGATACTAAAATCTCTTTCAAACTCTGAAAGACTTGGGGTAGCACAGAAGGACTTCAGTAGGTCAAGTGTTTTGTCAAGCAAACAGAGCCAAATGCTGTGTAAAACCAGAGTCATTGGTGGTGGAGTCTCACTGGCAGTTATGATAACTGAAATAACTTCAGGCTGACATCTATGCAAACACCAGAAAACAAATCAGGTGTGTCCTTGTTAACCTGACACTGCAGCTGAGGAAGAGGTTTTGGTTGCAGAGGTGTCATCATTGTGACTATTTTTGTTCTTACTTCGCTTTTTAACATTTCCTTCATAAACAGGCTCAAAGATGGTCTGCTGTTGGTCTATTCAGTAAAGGCCTCCTTAGGATTTAGTCTTTATGAGAAAGAAATAACCTTCTTTTACTGTAAATAGTGTAGAAGCAGCTTTGTAACAATTTTCCAATGGAAAAACAAAAGCCAACGATGCTTAGTCTTCCCCTGTGGAGTGGTTCCTTCTTTTAGATTATAGGTTTTTAGATTTTTGTCTGTGAATGTACTATGATTACAGATGCAGAAAATAATTGAAGTAAGGTCAAAATGTATACATTTTGTATGCTACTCTGATGATAGTGGTTACTTCTACTGCTGCAGCAGCTGGGAGGAACTGCAGAAAACAGGGTTGGAGTTTTGCTGTGTTGGATTCAATGTAGACCTAGGAAACAGCATTGAAAGGAGTCCTTCTCTTTCAGCGCTGAGCTTAATTTAAAACGTGACATGTGTCTCCTGAACTCCTAGGCCTTGCAGTTTCATGTTTCCTGTTGTAGGCAACCATTGTGAAAAGTCCAAGCTGTGGAGACCATAAGGCTCTGAAGTCTGGTGAAGTCTGTATGCTTGTGAGTGGCCAGCAAACTCCATCTGGACTGTTTGCCCAACAGGAGACCTGCATGAGGAACACAACAAGAAGGCATACGAGATGCTGTGTGTGCTGATTAACCGGGTGCATTTCTAGAGAGAATAATGTATAGCAACCAAAGGTGAGGGCCAGAGCTGGATCTTAAGGGGCGCCACCCTCTAATTTGTATGCCACAGATGAGAATACAGCCCTGTTACAGACACATGCCTGTGGTGTAGAGGAGAAAGATTAGGCAAGAAGTGTGCTTTAATAAATTAGAAATATTATTCTGCCTTGGGGCTTAAAAATGGGTTCCCTGAGCAGACAGCCTGCACTGGAAGAAGGGAGGGGGATTATAATCCAACATTTGTTGATAGTAAAGCCACTGGCTAATCAGTGAAGCCACTAAGCAGGTTGGTATGAAAGAGCAGCATCCTTTTCTCAAACCTAAATAAAGTCTTCATTGCATATGAAGAGATGTGCTTAATTAAGTGTGATATCTTGCCTGCAGATACATCATAGAAAATTAAATTGTCTGTCTGCTACAAGTACTGGGTGACTGTATCATGCAAGGAAGAAAGTCAAAGGCTACTGGCTGTACAACATTTTCATTTGATGGCTCAGAACGTAACAGATCAAACATACCACATGCAGTACCACTTTGGTGTGGGGCATCAACAGGAAGGCCAGAGTGTCCTCATTCCTTTTTACAACACAGCTGACTGGAGAGTTAAACCAATACAAACTGGGAATAAGCAAGAATAGATGTTACATCTTAGGCTGTTAACTATTTGGAGGTAACTTTTTCATTGTGTGTTCACACACAAGTTCAAGCCATTATTCCACAATATTGTTATTTACTTAAAAAAAAACCATCAGGAACTGCGGTTTTGCAGATTGTATTGTCAGCTCATTGTTGAGCCATTAATAAACTGGTTCCAGCAGCAGAATTATTAATGAACTTGTGATTACTTGGTGCTCTGCCTCAGTTTAACTAAGATTTTAAATTTACATACTGCCATTCAACCATATGTTGTACTGGTGTTTACAAAAGTGAATAGTTATTGTCCTCATTTTACAGGTCAGGACACTATGTCATTTTGGGGTCAAGTGACAAGACTGCAGCCACCTAACTCCTGAAGCAGCCTGGATCTGGGGCTCAACCTGCAGAGTATCATTTCCTCCAAGAGAATGATTGGGTGGATGTTGACAAACCTGGAACAAAATAATTACAGTAGTATTATTCTGTAGAGCCTGGCTTAATGTATTCATTAAGATTTGATGCAGAGATTGCAGAAAAGCTTCCTAGCAGTGGAAGTACAGGGGCCAGTTAAAAAAAATAATGTACCTTTGACAGGAAAATGTTCACTATAATTGAAGGTATTTCTCAGCATCTTAAAGGAAAAAAAAAAAAAGACAGTAAAAACCTAAGAAACAGTATTGTTCCTCCTATCACACTTCCTTTATATTGTCAGCAATTATTTGATGTTCCACTCTTGCAAGTCTTATGATTACGAGCAGTCGTGAGTAGCATGAGCAAAGTTTGCTGAAACAACTGAGCCTGGAAAGGTCAGATCCCTGCCTTAAATAAATAAGTATAGATGATAATATTGCTGTTTAGTCTTCTAGGTGTGGCATGCTGCAGAGAAATGCAGCAACTCTCCTCTCATGGTTTGGGTTTGTTTTTATCCCATTGAAAATAAAATGGATTCCCAGCTGTGTGCTCTACGTATTTGTTTATTTCCCTAAGCTTTTTATGCTGTTTATGAAGGTGGAGGGTTGACTGAGTTACAAGTTGGGTATGTGTTCACCTGCTTTCACGGTATCTTAACCTCTGAAGAAGATTGTTGGCATGGGAACCTTCCCCAAGGGACTGACATTTAAAATAACAAGCTGTGCTAAGCATGAAGTCACTCCTCCTGTCTATCTCTGCCATGCCTTATTTTTGTTATGAAATAAAACGTTATCAGATTTACAGATCTAGAGAAGCAAGAAGTCCCTCCATGTTTCTGAGGTTACAAGCAAAGTGAAGATACTATCATAAAATCATAGAATGGTCTGGGTTGGAAGGGACCTCCGAAGGTCATCTAGACCAACCCCCTCTGCAGTTAGCAGGGGCATCCTCAACTAACCAGGCTTCTAAGGGCATTGAGAATCTCTTTCCATGCTTTTATCCCCCAGGGGGTCTCTGCAGAGCTGAGTACATGCCTTCTATGATTTAGACATAGAACTCCCTGCTCTTCCTTATCCTTCCCCAGTAGGTTAATGAGACTCCCAAGCACTTCAAACATCAGGTGGGTATCTCCAATACTTTGTTACAGCTATTGAAATAACCAGGTTATAGACAAGTGTATAGAATCCTATAGAATGTTTTGGGTTAGAAGTGACCTTTAAAGGTCATCCAGTCCAATCCCTCTTCAGTGAGCAGCGATATCTTCAACTAGAACAGGTTGTTCAGAGTCACTTCTAACCTGACCATACATTAAAAATCACACATCCTAGTCAGGGCTGTTCTCCCTGACATCTTACAGTGTTTGGAACAGTGCCGTGGAAGGAGAATGGGTTGCCTTAAAAGCTCAGGAACTAGAAGGGAAGGCAAGTTTACCCCACTCCGTGTTTGGTATCCTCTAAGTCCTGTGTATTTGTGAGTCTCTGTCAATTTCAGAAAGGTTATCTTTGCAGTCCTGCAGTAAAGGCCACTGTGTTCTAGAGTTTACTCAAGGAATTTGATGGATAAGCTGAAACGTTCCTAAGCAGCAGCAGCAGCTTCTCTGGGTTAGTCTCACACAAAAAGAAGTAAGGGGACAGGTTGAGTTTGTCTCATGCCAGTTTTTCTGCCAGATGTGAGCAGTTTAGGAAAAGCAGGGTCTGCTCTAAGGTGGCCCTGCTGAAACCTACAGGAGAGCCCAGCAAGGAAGTAACCTCCTCCCCATTTGGACTTTGAGTTCACCCCAGGAGAGAAGGACACCCATGCTGAGGACCCATTCTTAGTTTTTATTTTCTGATTCTTTGGCCCATCATGGTAACGGTAGGTGTGTGAGGGGTCTCTGCCAGTATTTATACAATGCATGGGCTTAACTGTATTCAGCCAGAGATTGCCCTTTAGCATATACTCCAGGCTGAATTACCAGCATCTGTAGGAGTGTGCTGAGAAGATAGACCCCAAAATACTCATGAAACATTTCTAAAAATCAAAATGGTTTAACCTCTGCAAACAATTGGGCTCTAGTCTGTGATTTAATTAAAAAGTACAGGTTTCCCTGTTTGCATTTTGAACCCTAAGAAGTCTAGATACTACAAACTCCTACAGAGGTGCGGGTACCTCTACACTCATTTGGGTTGCTCTCTGTTTAACCCCTGAGCCCTCCTGGGCAGCTTTTTCTCTCTAGACTCCTTTCTGGAGTAAGCTCTGAAAAGGAAAACTGGTTACAGATCCAGAGAGATTAAATCACCTGGGCTAAATCTGGTATTCTGTTCAGAACCCTTTCCTTGTAGCACTGCATGTAAAACAACAGTCTAATGGGTATAAACTTACATGAGGATTTGTACGTCTAAACACGATATTCAGCCAAACTGCAAGCACAGGAGCCTTTTATTTCTAATCTGACCAAATCCTGATGACATAAGGCATTAAACAGACCTAATGCTCAAGCACAGACATACTAAGAATGGTTCGGCTTATATAATCCCATCTTAATGCTTCTTTTACTGACATGAGTTTAGATATGGAATAATGTGACCAGCCTGTGTCAGTACATGAAATGAGATTCTGTCCCTCCACATCCATCCCTCCATCCATGAATGACAGCAGCAGTGCCTGCCGGAGGGTCATATTCTTTAATCATGCCAGCAGGTGGCAATCGTACACTGCAGGCTTGCCTGCTCTGCACCTCCTGTTGTAGCACCACTGTCAGTTTTTCTTGTATTAGAAGAGCCTGAGTCGCTGACACAGAGAGTGTCTCTCAAGCTGGTAAACAACTGTTTTTAGATAAGAATATTTCCTGTATGTTGTCCAACTGATAAATTACTGGACTTTGAAGATTAGATATATTATCTCAAAGACAGAAATAAACTACTACATACAACCTGTCATTTCCAAAACACTTTGATGGGATCTGGGAGGTTACCAAGAGATGCTGTTTCTTATTCTTTCATATAACTTTCTCAAAGCCATTTCACTATTCTGAGTTCTTTGTACTGAGCAAAGCATGCACATTATCCAGAAACCAAAAGATTTTACAAGCTGAATAATTGCTTCATTTATTGAGTATTACAATGGCCATTTTGCTTAGAGGAAAACAGCACAAAGGTGCATTAGAAGTAGTTTTTTTCAAGAGTGAATGTGAGACCAGAAAAGACAGTGCTATGTTCTCAGTGTTTCAAGGTTCACAGAAAACAGTAGGAAATCACTGAGGCTTGACTGTCCAGCTCATTTCAGCTTGCATAGTAATGAAGCTCACGAAAAGGAATTAAGTACTAAAACAATTGTGACATGCCAAGGAATTCTGGTACATACTAGAAAGTGAAATGATTGATGAGCCTCACAGGAACCAACCAAACAGATAGGAAATGCCAAACAGGATTTGAAATACTCATAAATTAAATATGAGCATACATGTATGTCTGCCTTCTGCATGTCTTCTAAAAGACATGGCAATGGGGGGAGAACTAAGTTTCATAGTAATATTGGACCCAAATTATTCTTGATGTCTTTGGGAGTGGGTATTTTATTAACTTTAGTGAGTTCAAGATTAGAGTTTATGTGAGCACAGCTCTCAGAATCACATGCTAGACTAAAGGAAAAGAAAAGCTCCTTCAAAATTCCAGAATATGGGTATTCCTGTAAAAGCTTTGAGCGGAAAACCTGTGAGGGAAATGAAACTGAATAGTGTAATACTTGGGTACATAGCTAGATGGCTGCAACGCCACACTAAGAAGGTCCAGATTTGCTAATTCATTGCAGATTCTACTTTTGTTTTATATTTTGCTTCATATAAACCAATCTTTTCTGTCTTCATTTTCTTGACATTTTTATTATGTACCAACTCTATCCACTTTTGTCATCCGATTCTTCTCAATGAAGCTGATCAGCTCTGAGATTTGCATCAAGTGAATTTGGGTAATGACAATTATAGGCTGAGACTGTATTTAATTTTTTAGAGTAAAACATTCAGTCATTATTTTCTCTACACGTTTGATGCTTCAACTACAGAAATAGAGAAGTGCTAAGAAAATAAATGAAGGGAACTACACATATTTAGAAAAAAAATATAATCTTTTTAAAAAGAGATTTTCTAACAGGCAACCTGTGCTTGCCATCAATTTACAACCTTAGACAATATTTTCTCTTGCATTACCTTTAGGCAGTAAAGTGGCACTAGGTAAAACTTAACAAAGGATGAGGGAAGCGTTGGTGGGCGCAGGAGGGGAACGCATCTCAGTAGCTTACACGGGCAATTCAGAACTTTTGGGGCAGGAGGAGGTTCTGGGAGTGTGTTAGTTTAAAAGATTAAAGTTTGCAATCTGCACTGAGAGGATAGTTCTTGCTAAAGTCTGTATACCAAAGCTGGCTGTGAATTGAAGAACTGTTGTAATTAGATTACTGTAAATACAATAAGAAACTCACTCCTGGTGGTCTGGGGAGGGGTGTCATAGGGCACTGGAGAATTGTGTTGGCAGGATTTGGGACAGTTTGACTGAAAGCAGAGAACACAATCTCAAAATCCTTTTAATCTTCCCTTCCTCCCTCCCTCCTCCTCCCCCCCCCCCAAAGTCTTTGGGGATTTGTTTGTCATTAAGTAACAGTCAAAAGATTAAGGAAGTATAAAATGACATTAAAGCTCACAAGTACTTCTATAAAATTATCAGTGCTAGTGTAGTCTTCAGCAAGGATCACTTCTGCCAAGATTTTGTAGAGCCAGGCAAAACTAAAAGAAAAGAATCAAGCCTGCACAAAGGCAACTCCATGAACATGGGCTGAGACACCACTTTCCTGCTAGCACTTCGAACGCACGGCCTTCCAAAGCACAGCGGCTGTTGCTATGTGTCTGGGCTCAACAAGCTTAAACTTTGCATGGCCCATGCTAAACTAATTTGAGTCAATTTGTCTACATCATTTCAACAATCGTCCTGTGCATTTTGAGTCGTACATACAACACTGCATGATAAAGGCCCACCGAGCAGATGCCGACTGCTCATTCTGCCGTGGTCTAGCTGTTGCTAGTTCTTCACCATGGTTTCTCCATATCCTAGTGACAATGTTAGTTTTTCGATGGTGAGGTTAAGTCTGTGCCTGGCTAGTTAAGACTTTTCTTTACAGAGGACAGCTCCTATAACAACTGCCAGCTCTAAGCATGACCTTTAAAAATGAAATGAGGGAGTGTTAACTGAAGGGGTGGGTTTTTTGTTTGTTTGTTTGGGTTGTTTTTTTTTTCCAATCTCCCAAGGAAGTTCAAAGGGATACAAGGAGATTTTGCAAGTAAGGTTTTAAGCCACAAGAAAGAGACACCAATATCAGAAACTCTTATCACATGACAGCTGATCTAACCTGCTTACAGTTAAATAGCTTCAGTGTAACGGGTTTTGACTCATTTGTAAACATGCACCTTTGTAAGACAGTTTTATTTTGGAAACTGCTATCAAACAAGAATAAAGAATTAAAGCAGCTTCACTCTGCACCTAGGTAAAAGAAGAGGCTGATCTGCAGCTGGTGCAAATCAGTGTTGCTGCAGAGGGAATTAGCTGCGCTATCCCATTTTCTACCAGCCAAGGATTTAGACTTCGAGAGCGGAGCACCACGTTTGAAAAACTCCAGTATTTAGTGAGTAAAAGAGCAGGAAGAAGTAGTAAAATATATACCACATTCTCATATGCTAGATCCCTGCAAGAGGCATTAAAATCCATGTGTTCTGTAGGGAGGGAAAGCCTAAAATTAAGGTTTTAATTATTCTTGGATTGGTTTGATAGTTTCTCTGCAAGCCTCTGCTGAAAAAGGATAACCTGGTGAGTCTTGCTAATTTGAAGCCCTGTATAACTCCAGGGACAGGCTGGCTGTTATTCTCTCTCTCTTTCTCTGACAAACTGTTGAGATTTTTTTGCTAGACCCACTAAATATGGCAGCCATTTTCTCATAGCAATCTTTCAGTTTTAGCCTTATTTCCAAAACAGCAGAATTCTGCCCAAATTGTTAAAAAACTGAAGCTCAGTTAAACCTCAGTTGTTTAGTTATTTTTGCCCAGTTTTTTCTTTTTTTTTTTTTTCCTTCTTTTTTTTTTTCCTTCCTTAAATGTAAGGCAGTTAAGGGTAGACCAAACCAAACAAGGAGATACTGTTGCTTTTTTCTTCTCACAGAAAAACACCAGTGAAAAATCTTTCAGCGAGGTCCAGGTTTTTGGGAGTTGTTGGGAGTTGTTTCAATGCAGAGGCTTCCACCCCCCACCCCCCACCCCCAGTGTTTGCTCTCCAGATGACAAAAGCAGAGAGATAGGAAACATGGGCAGCTCTGCTGCTCTTGCTTAGAGGCTGCCAGAGTGTAACACAGTTCATTTGAATTTGAATAAAGAACTGAACTTTATTTTGAGCCCTAAAATTCAAATCAGAGTGTGATGAACACACGCCTGGATGTGAATTTAAAAAGAGCCACTAAGCAAGAGTAAGCAGAGCTGCCCATGTTTCCTATCTCTCTGCTTTTGTCATCTGGAGAGCAAACACTGGGGGTGGGGGTGGGGGGGTGGAAGCCTCTGCATTGAAACAACTCCCAACAACTCCCAAAAACCTGGACCTCGCTGAAAGATTTTTCACTGGTGTTTTTCTGTGAGAAGAAAAAAGCAACAGTATCTCCTTGTTTGGTTTGGTCTACCCTTAACTGCCTTACATTTAAAGGAAGGAAAAAAAAAAAAAAGAGGGGAAGGAAAAAAAAAAAAAGAAAAACTGGGCAAAAATAACTAAACAACTGAGGTTTAACTGAGCTTCAGTTTTTAACAATTTGGGCAGAATTCTGCTGTTTTGGAAATAAGGCTAAAACTGAAAGATTGCTATGAGAAAATGGCTGCCATATTTAGTGGGTCTAGCAAAAAAAATCTCAACAGTTTGTCAGAGAAAGAGAGAGAGAATAACAGCCAGCCTGTCCCTGGAGTTATACAGGGCTTCAAATTAGCAAGACTCACCAGGTTATCCTTTTTCAGCAGAGGCTTGCAGAGAAACTATCAAACCAATCCAAGAATAATTAAAAAACCTTAATTTTAGGCTTTCCCTCCCTACAGAACACATGGATTTTAATGCCTCTTGCAGGGATCTAGCATATATGAGAATGTGGTATATATTTTACTACTTCTTCCTGCTCTTTTACTCACTAAATACTGGAGTTTTCAAACGTGGTGCTCCGCTCTCAAGTCTAAATCCTTGGCTGGTAGAAAATGGGATAGCGCAGCTAATTCCCTCTGCAGCAACACTGATTTGCACCAGCTGCAGATCAGCCTCTTCTTTTACCTAGGTGCAGAGTGAAGCTGCTTTAATTCTTTATTCTTGTTTGATAGCAGTTTCCAAAATAAAACTGTCTTACAAAGGTGCATGTTTACAAATGAGTCAAAACCCATTACACTGAAGCTATTTAACTGTAAGCAGGTTAGATCAGCTGTCATGTGATAAGAGTTTCTGATATTGGTGTCTCTTTCTTGTGGCTTAAAACCTTACTTGCAAAATCTCCTTGTATCCCTTTGAACTTCCTTGGGAGATTGGAAAAAAAAACAACCCAAACAAACAAACAAAAAACCCACCCCTTCAGTTAACTCCCTCATTTCATTTTTAAAGGTCATGCTTAGAGCTGGCAGTTGTTATAGGAGCTGTCCTCTGTAAAGAAAAGTCTTAACTAGCCAGGCACAGACTTAACCTCACCATCGAAAAACTAACATTGTCACTAGGATATGGAGAAACCATGGTGAAGAACTAGCAACAGCTAGACCACGGCAGAATGAGCAGTCGGCATCTGCTCGGTGGGCCTTTATCATGCAGTGTTGTATGTACGACTCAAAATGCACAGGACGATTGTTGAAATGATGTAGACAAATTGACTCAAATTAGTTTAGCATGGGCCATGCAAAGTTTAAGCTTGTTGAGCCCAGACACATAGCAACAGCCGCTGTGCTTTGGAAGGCCGTGCGTTCGAAGTGCTAGCAGGAAAGTGGTGTCTCAGCCCATGTTCATGGAGTTGCCTTTGTGCAGGCTTGATTCTTTTCTTTTAGTTTTGCCTGGCTCTACAAAATCTTGGCAGAAGTGATCCTTGCTGAAGACTACACTAGCACTGATAATTTTATAGAAGTACTTGTGAGCTTTAATGTCATTTTATACTTCCTTAATCTTTTGACTGTTACTTAATGACAAACAAATCCCCAAAGACTTTGGGGGGGGGGGAGGAGGAGGGAGGGAGGGAAGGGAAGATTAAAAGGATTTTGAGATTGTGTTCTCTGCTTTCAGTCAAACTGTCCCAAATCCTGCCAACACAATTCTCCAGTGCCCTATGACACCTCCCCAGACCACCAGGAGTGAGTTTCTTATTGTATTTACAGTAATCTAATTACAACAGTTCTTCAATTCACAGCCAGCTTTGGTATACAGACTTTAGCAAGAACTATCCTCTCAGTGCAGATTGCAAACTTTAATCTTTTAAACTAACACACTCCCAGAACCTCCTCCTGCCCCAAAAGTTCTGAATTGCCCGTGTAAGCTACTGAGATGCGTTCCCCCTCCTGCGCCCACCAACGCTTCCCTCATCCTTTGTTAAGTTTTACCTAGTGCCACTTTACTGCCTAAAGGTAATGCAAGAGAAAATATTGTCTAAGGTTGTAAATTGATGGCAAGCACAGGTTGCCTGTTAGAAAAATCTCTTTTTAAAAAGATTATATTTTTTTTTCTAAATATGTGTAGTTCCCTTCATTTATTTTCTTAGCACTTCTCTATTTCTGTAGTTGAAGCATCAAACGTGTAGAGAAAATAATGACTGAATGTTTTACTCTAAAAATTAAATACAGTCTCAGCCTATAATTGTCATTACCCAAATTCACTTGATGCAAATCTCAGAGCTGATCAGCTTCATTGAGAAGAATCGGATGACAAAAGTGGATAGAGTTGGTACATAATAAAAATGTCAAGAAAATGAAGACAGAAAAGATTGGTTTATATGAAGCAAAATATAAAACAAAAGTAGAATCTGCAATGAATTAGCAAATCTGGACCTTCTTAGTGTGGCGTTGCAGCCATCTAGCTATGTACCCAAGTATTACACTATTCAGTTTCATTTCCCTCACAGGTTTTCCGCTCAAAGCTTTTACAGGAATACCCATATTCTGGAATTTTGAAGGAGCTTTTCTTTTCCTTTAGTCTAGCATGTGATTCTGAGAGCTGTGCTCACATAAACTCTAATCTTGAACTCACTAAAGTTAATAAAATACCCACTCCCAAAGACATCAAGAATAATTTGGGTCCAATATTACTATGAAACTTAGTTCTCCCCCATTGCCATGTCTTTTAGAAGACATGCAGAAGGCAGACATACATGTATGCTCATATTTAATTTATGAGTATTTCAAATCCTGTTTGGCATTTCCTATCTGTTTGGTTGGTTCCTGTGAGGCTCATCAATCATTTCACTTTCTAGTATGTACCAGAATTCCTTGGCATGTCACAATTGTTTTAGTACTTAATTCCTTTTCGTGAGCTTCATTACTATGCAAGCTGAAATGAGCTGGACAGTCAAGCCTCAGTGATTTCCTACTGTTTTCTGTGAACCTTGAAACACTGAGAACATAGCACTGTCTTTTCTGGTCTCACATTCACTCTTGAAAAAAACTACTTCTAATGCACCTTTGTGCTGTTTTCCTCTAAGCAAAATGGCCATTGTAATACTCAATAAATGAAGCAATTATTCAGCTTGTAAAATCTTTTTGGTTTCTGGATAATGTGCATGCTTTGCTCAGTACAAAGAACTCAGAATAGTGAAATGGCTTTGAGAAAGTTATATGAAAGAATAAGAAACAGCATCTCTTGGTAACCTCCCAGATCCCATCAAAGTGTTTTGGAAATGACAGGTTGTATGTAGTAGTTTATTTCTGTCTTTGAGATAATATATCTAATCTTCAAAGTCCAGTAATTTATCAGTTGGACAACATACAGGAAATATTCTTATCTAAAAACAGTTGTTTACCAGCTTGAGAGACACTCTCTGTGTCAGCGACTCAGGCTCTTCTAATACAAGAAAAACTGACAGTGGTGCTACAACAGGAGGTGCAGAGCAGGCAAGCCTGCAGTGTACGATTGCCACCTGCTGGCATGATTAAAGAATATGACCCTCCGGCAGGCACTGCTGCTGTCATTCATGGATGGAGGGATGGATGTGGAGGGACAGAATCTCATTTCATGTACTGACACAGGCTGGTCACATTATTCCATATCTAAACTCATGTCAGTAAAAGAAGCATTAAGATGGGATTATATAAGCCGAACCATTCTTAGTATGTCTGTGCTTGAGCATTAGGTCTGTTTAATGCCTTATGTCATCAGGATTTGGTCAGATTAGAAATAAAAGGCTCCTGTGCTTGCAGTTTGGCTGAATATCGTGTTTAGACGTACAAATCCTCATGTAAGTTTATACCCATTAGACTGTTGTTTTACATGCAGTGCTACAAGGAAAGGGTTCTGAACAGAATACCAGATTTAGCCCAGGTGATTTAATCTCTGGATCTGTAACCAGTTTTCCTTTTCAGAGCTTACTCCAGAAAGGAGTCTAGAGAGAAAAAGCTGCCCAGGAGGGCTCAGGGGTTAAACAGAGAGCAACCCAAATGAGTGTAGAGGTACCCGCACCTCTGTAGGAGTTTGTAGTATCTAGACTTCTTAGGGTTCAAAATGCAAACAGGGAAACCTGTACTTTTTAATTAAATCACAGACTAGAGCCCAATTGTTTGCAGAGGTTAAACCATTTTGATTTTTAGAAATGTTTCATGAGTATTTTGGGGTCTATCTTCTCAGCACACTCCTACAGATGCTGGTAATTCAGCCTGGAGTATATGCTAAAGGGCAATCTCTGGCTGAATACAGTTAAGCCCATGCATTGTATAAATACTGGCAGAGACCCCTCACACACCTACCGTTACCATGATGGGCCAAAGAATCAGAAAATAAAAACTAAGAATGGGTCCTCAGCATGGGTGTCCTTCTCTCCTGGGGTGAACTCAAAGTCCAAATGGGGAGGAGGTTACTTCCTTGCTGGGCTCTCCTGTAGGTTTCAGCAGGGCCACCTTAGAGCAGACCCTGCTTTTCCTAAACTGCTCACATCTGGCAGAAAAACTGGCATGAGACAAACTCAACCTGTCCCCTTACTTCTTTTTGTGTGAGACTAACCCAGAGAAGCTGCTGCTGCTGCTTAGGAACGTTTCAGCTTATCCATCAAATTCCTTGAGTAAACTCTAGAACACAGTGGCCTTTACTGCAGGACTGCAAAGATAACCTTTCTGAAATTGACAGAGACTCACAAATACACAGGACTTAGAGGATACCAAACACGGAGTGGGGTAAACTTGCCTTCCCTTCTAGTTCCTGAGCTTTTAAGGCAACCCATTCTCCTTCCACGGCACTGTTCCAAACACTGTAAGATGTCAGGGAGAACAGCCCTGACTAGGATGTGTGATTTTTAATGTATGGTCAGGTTAGAAGTGACTCTGAACAACCTGTTCTAGTTGAAGATATCGCTGCTCACTGAAGAGGGATTGGACTGGATGACCTTTAAAGGTCACTTCTAACCCAAAACATTCTATAGGATTCTATACACTTGTCTATAACCTGGTTATTTCAATAGCTGTAACAAAGTATTGGAGATACCCACCTGATGTTTGAAGTGCTTGGGAGTCTCATTAACCTACTGGGGAAGGATAAGGAAGAGCAGGGAGTTCTATGTCTAAATCATAGAAGGCATGTACTCAGCTCTGCAGAGACCCCCTGGGGGATAAAAGCATGGAAAGAGATTCTCAATGCCCTTAGAAGCCTGGTTAGTTGAGGATGCCCCTGCTAACTGCAGAGGGGGTTGGTCTAGATGACCTTCGGAGGTCCCTTCCAACCCAGACCATTCTATGATTTTATGATAGTATCTTCACTTTGCTTGTAACCTCAGAAACATGGAGGGACTTCTTGCTTCTCTAGATCTGTAAATCTGATAACGTTTTATTTCATAACAAAAATAAGGCATGGCAGAGATAGACAGGAGGAGTGACTTCATGCTTAGCACAGCTTGTTATTTTAAATGTCAGTCCCTTGGGGAAGGTTCCCATGCCAACAATCTTCTTCAGAGGTTAAGATACCGTGAAAGCAGGTGAACACATACCCAACTTGTAACTCAGTCAACCCTCCACCTTCATAAACAGCATAAAAAGCTTAGGAAATAAACAAATACGTAGAGCACACAGCTGGGAATCCATTTTATTTTCAATGGGATAAAAACAAACCCAAACCATGAGAGGAGAGTTGCTGCATTTCTCTGCAGCATGCCACACCTAGAAGACTAAACAGCAATATTATCATCTATACTTATTTATTTAAGGCAGGGATCTGACCTTTCCAGGCTCAGTTGTTTCAGCAAACTTTGCTCATGCTACTCACGACTGCTCGTAATCATAAGACTTGCAAGAGTGGAACATCAAATAATTGCTGACAATATAAAGGAAGTGTGATAGGAGGAACAATACTGTTTCTTAGGTTTTTACTGTCTTTTTTTTTTCCTTTAAGATGCTGAGAAATACCTTCAATTATAGTGAACATTTTCCTGTCAAAGGTACATTATTTTTTTTAACTGGCCCCTGTACTTCCACTGCTAGGAAGCTTTTCTGCAATCTCTGCATCAAATCTTAATGAATACATTAAGCCAGGCTCTACAGAATAATACTACTGTAATTATTTTGTTCCAGGTTTGTCAACATCCACCCAATCATTCTCTTGGAGGAAATGATACTCTGCAGGTTGAGCCCCAGATCCAGGCTGCTTCAGGAGTTAGGTGGCTGCAGTCTTGTCACTTGACCCCAAAATGACATAGTGTCCTGACCTGTAAAATGAGGACAATAACTATTCACTTTTGTAAACACCAGTACAACATATGGTTGAATGGCAGTATGTAAATTTAAAATCTTAGTTAAACTGAGGCAGAGCACCAAGTAATCACAAGTTCATTAATAATTCTGCTGCTGGAACCAGTTTATTAATGGCTCAACAATGAGCTGACAATACAATCTGCAAAACCGCAGTTCCTGATGGTTTTTTTTTAAGTAAATAACAATATTGTGGAATAATGGCTTGAACTTGTGTGTGAACACACAATGAAAAAGTTACCTCCAAATAGTTAACAGCCTAAGATGTAACATCTATTCTTGCTTATTCCCAGTTTGTATTGGTTTAACTCTCCAGTCAGCTGTGTTGTAAAAAGGAATGAGGACACTCTGGCCTTCCTGTTGATGCCCCACACCAAAGTGGTACTGCATGTGGTATGTTTGATCTGTTACGTTCTGAGCCATCAAATGAAAATGTTGTACAGCCAGTAGCCTTTGACTTTCTTCCTTGCATGATACAGTCACCCAGTACTTGTAGCAGACAGACAATTTAATTTTCTATGATGTATCTGCAGGCAAGATATCACACTTAATTAAGCACATCTCTTCATATGCAATGAAGACTTTATTTAGGTTTGAGAAAAGGATGCTGCTCTTTCATACCAACCTGCTTAGTGGCTTCACTGATTAGCCAGTGGCTTTACTATCAACAAATGTTGGATTATAATCCCCTCCCTTCTTCCAGTGCAGGCTGTCTGCTCAGGGAACCCATTTTTAAGCCCCAAGGCAGAATAATATTTCTAATTTATTAAAGCACACTTCTTGCCTAATCTTTCTCCTCTACACCACAGGCATGTGTCTGTAACAGGGCTGTATTCTCATCTGTGGCATACAAATTAGAGGGTGGCGCCCCTTAAGATCCAGCTCTGGCCCTCACCTTTGGTTGCTATACATTATTCTCTCTAGAAATGCACCCGGTTAATCAGCACACACAGCATCTCGTATGCCTTCTTGTTGTGTTCCTCATGCAGGTCTCCTGTTGGGCAAACAGTCCAGATGGAGTTTGCTGGCCACTCACAAGCATACAGACTTCACCAGACTTCAGAGCCTTATGGTCTCCACAGCTTGGACTTTTCACAATGGTTGCCTACAACAGGAAACATGAAACTGCAAGGCCTAGGAGTTCAGGAGACACATGTCACGTTTTAAATTAAGCTCAGCGCTGAAAGAGAAGGACTCCTTTCAATGCTGTTTCCTAGGTCTACATTGAATCCAACACAGCAAAACTCCAACCCTGTTTTCTGCAGTTCCTCCCAGCTGCTGCAGCAGTAGAAGTAACCACTATCATCAGAGTAGCATACAAAATGTATACATTTTGACCTTACTTCAATTATTTTCTGCATCTGTAATCATAGTACATTCACAGACAAAAATCTAAAACCTATAATCTAAAAGAAGGAACCACTCCACAGGGGAAGACTAAGCATCGTTGGCTTTTGTTTTTCCATTGGAAAATTGTTACAAAGCTGCTTCTACACTATTTACAGTAAAAGAAGGTTATTTCTTTCTCATAAAGACTAAATCCTAAGGAGGCCTTTACTGAATAGACCAACAGCAGACCATCTTTGAGCCTGTTTATGAAGGAAATGTTAAAAAGCGAAGTAAGAACAAAAATAGTCACAATGATGACACCTCTGCAACCAAAACCTCTTCCTCAGCTGCAGTGTCAGGTTAACAAGGACACACCTGATTTGTTTTCTGGTGTTTGCATAGATGTCAGCCTGAAGTTATTTCAGTTATCATAACTGCCAGTGAGACTCCACCACCAATGACTCTGGTTTTACACAGCATTTGGCTCTGTTTGCTTGACAAAACACTTGACCTACTGAAGTCCTTCTGTGCTACCCCAAGTCTTTCAGAGTTTGAAAGAGATTTTAGTATCTACGATGTCTTTCATTTTCAGTTACTCAGAGGCAAAATATTCATCCATGCTTCATGCTGTAAAGTTTATGAGCAATTAATTCTATTTCAGGGAAAATATTCAAGCACTCATGCTTTCACCCATTCAGTGCCAAACTAAAGAACGTGGCTGATATTTTTCAGCGGGTCAGGAACATCAAGTCTTAATGTTATCAGCAAACCTCTCCAAGGCTGGTAGAGTGTTGCTCTTACAGGTCACACTGATGCTCCGGCAACTGACCAACAACATCTAACTAGGTCTGCATACACTGCGGATGAATCTCTTTCAGTTTCTTCTCACACTTCCCTCTGCACTAAATCCAGAGGTAGGCTGCTGAAATTGGGGCCAATAAAGAGCCTGGCAAAGGTTTCTTTAGAGAGATCTCCATGGAAGCACAATGATCCTTTTTAATTTCCATGTAGGAGCTGAGTTCATGCTTCAGATTGGGACTAATGATTTTGGAGGACTACAGGAAAGATTATCCTTCATACAGACCTCTTTGAAGAGAGGAGGGTGGAGCAGCACAACAATCAAGCATAAAGCCAGGTAGAAAAAGTAGGCCTTTACAAAGTTTTTAATCTTGTGAAGTATTTCACTGGGTATGTAGTATTCCCGTGCTGCTGAGAGTTGTTGCTAAACTCACATTTGAAGTACCTGCAACTTCCTCTCTCTCCTTGGACATCCACCATTTCCTTGCCTAACAAACTTGAAACTCACTATTTGAACCCAAAGATCCTGAGTGATTCACATGGACAGGCCCCAAAGAGGCAGCCAAGTGCCAGAAAACATGTCTCTAACTATCCTCACTGGTGTAGTGAACTAGAAAGCCAAGCCCTTAAACCATCATGTCTACAACTTCCTTCCTTTACAGATTGAATGTGAGTAGCTCCACTCATTCAAAAATGTCTGGGATAATGAGTGCAATGTAAATGCTCCTTAAAATAAACCAGGATTCTTTGGATTAGTGTAATGGGTTTGGCCACCGAGCTGCTACCATGCTGGGCAGTGCCCTTGCAGAAGGATACTGCTCCTTGCCTCAGCGGGCTTCTGCTGCCTCCCCTTTCTGCAATGGCACGGTCAGGACACTCCAGGGATAATCTCACCTTGACCTCTCAGTCGAGGTGTCACCCAGCCCAACTTAATGCCACAAGCCAAGCTCCTGCACCTTGCAGCATCTTAGCTGTGGCAACACTGTCGCCCCTTTCCTCATCTGCCTTACCGCGTGATATCTGCCATAACGGCCTTTCAGGGGAGGGCAGGCCTCCTCGGTGGAGAAGGATGCCTGTGGGCTTGTGAGGATCGTGAGGGTCAGGCTAGGGCCTGCGTAGGCCCTCGGGAACGGCACGACCCTTCGATGGGGGCCGGTACAGACGCGTGGCGCCGGAGGAGGAGGCTGGTGGGGTGGTGATGCCGTGGGGCCCCCAGCGGCCCCAGAACAGGGAGGCAGCGGGAACGGCGGCGCCTGCGCGCCCCCGGCCGCCGAGGGGGCCGCGCCGGGCACCGGGGCGGGGTCTGTGGGCGCCGACGGGGCGGGCGGCGGCGGGCGCCACGTCGGCAGCGAGCAAAGGCGTAGGAGTGAAGTCCGCAGCAGAGTCCAGCCGAGGACCGCTGCGCGGTGAGTGAGGGATGAGCTGTTGCTGTGTCTTTGGTACCGCTGTTAGCTGGGAGCCCGGCGGGCAGGCAGCCACTCTACCTTCCCTCCCTTACCCCCGCGGAGGAAGGAAACTTCTAGGGGAGGAGGCGAGAAGGGGCCCGGCGCACCCCGGCGGAGCTACTGGTGGGAGAGGCGGGTCCGCCGCCGCCACCTGCCCCCCAGCGCCTCCCGCCGCGCCGGCGGCCCGGGGCAGGCACAGCTCGCCTGCCTTTGTGCTTCCTGTCGCGGCACCGGGGGGCGTGAGGGGAGGGCTGGAGGGCTGGGCCGGCGGCAGGGGCTCTGCCGCGGCCTTGGCTGCCACGTCAGTGCCGACACCCTGTGCCGAGGTGGCCGGCGGTGCCCGTGGACGGCCCGGCGAAGGTGGCGGGCGAGGGTCTCTGTTGCGCTGCCTCCCGAGCTCCGCCGAGGAGGCAGGTAGCTGCGAGGGAAGGATGTAGCGGGGGCTGCGGGTACTTGGGGCCCCACTCTAGGAAGAGGTTGAGGGGCCTTGACAAGCCGGAGCTGGCGTCTTCTCGGGTGGCAGGACCGACTCGGGGCCGCTGCCGCTTCCTGCCCTGGAGTCGGGAGCCGCGCTCCCCGCGTCCATGGCGGAGCGCCTCCCGCCCACCTGGAAGGGCAGCTGAGGGAGCCCTGCTCGCTTTGGCGTCGGCCTTGACTGGTCTCCTCCGCGAACGTCTTCTTACCAGGAGAAGCTTTGTTTTGGGTTTCCCTGTGTTCTTTTTAAACTTCACTGTGGTCAGATGTTTTCTGAGCTGTTCTTTATTTCATGCATTTCTCTCCAGTCTGCCTTTGATGGAGTAGGATCCGGAAGTATTTGGGAACAGCTTAGCTTTCTACGTTCACCTAGTTTAGGCATTTCTGTGGTGTGGCCTGAAAATAAATGCAAGTTATTTTAGCCATGCAGCTGGTTCTGGTCGTTGTGTGAAGCTCATAGGCAGTCTCTGCAGATGCGATTAAATGCATGAGATTAAATGCTTCCTCCCTGCTTTTCACTGCTGAAAGCAACTCTCTGAATCAGGATGTCGTTCTCTAAAGGAGGGTAAATACTACTGCAGCCCCTTCAGTGTGTCCAGAGCTTTGCTTCAGGCAGCATGTCTCGGCATGACTGAAAGGTTATTTACAAGATAGCTGTATTTAATATGCAAGTACTTGTGTGCACCTCACTTTTAAGACTGCTTAGTAAATGCTATCTAGACTTCTTCTTTCTTCTTTTTTTATTTTGTTTTAGGTGCTTTCTGTTAAGCTGTGGTTAAACATTCAACAGAGTTGATGTTGCCTCCCCAGTACAGAACTGGGCTGTGTTGCAAAAATGCAAACCAAAAGGTGGTTCCTTGTCCAGCAAGTGAACAGGTTTAAATGTTAGGCAGGAGGCAACAATCATATAGTGCATGCTTGGGGAAAAAAAGTTCATTATTTTGGTAGCTGCAGTGGCAAGGGAGTTCAGCTGTTTTACTTATCAGGCTGTTAGGCCCACTTGGGTTGTGTCTTTGTAGGTCTACTGGAAAAGACCTGAGGGGTGTGTAAAGCTCAGGCTTTTGGAGAGCATTAGAAGAAATGGGGAAGACTCTGCTTTAGAAAGCTGAGGCAGAGAAATTGATGTGGATTGAAAAGCCATAGCCATATAGGATGTCTGGGCAGGGATGTGAGCCAGGAGTCCTCGGAGGCAGTAGAATAAGTGGGAGTTTGCCAAACAACCATTTTCTTTCTTTGACCAGTGCTCCTCAGAGACCTCAGTATTCCAGTTCTCAGAGCTAATTTTAGCTGTTTGTGGTTGGCCTGTTCCTAGTGTCCCTTTCCTATCTTTCGCACACACTGAACCTTGGGATACTCTCTGTGGGCTGACAAATGACGTGAAAACCTCTAATCTGCAGGTCAAGCATACAAAAAAAAATGAAGTGGGATCAGGAAACTGGAAGCATAATTTGCTTTTTTCCAAATAAGGGAGATAAATTCATATCAGAAGTTCTTAGCATAGCAAGTTTGTGAGTTGTTTTTTTTAAAGCATACGGGGGGAATGACTTATTCTTGAAAATCTTATGATAACCACCAGAGATGTTATCATCCCGTGGACACTGCCTTTCCTATGCAGACTATGACCAACATGCTTTCATTATTTATTGGCATTGCTCTTCTGTAGGAAAACCAAAACCACATTGTCCCAGACACTGTACTAATATATAACAGGCAGAGTGAGTCCCTGACAAAGGGCACAGAGTACATGTTAGAGAGGGTTCAAAATGAACACAGTGGCAGTAAAGCTGTGATGCCAGGAGTGAAGGAGCTTGCAGCATGTGACACTCATAGTGCAGATACCGTAGTCATGGAGGTCTGAATCTTACCTGCTTTACACTGCTGTGACGATTTTATGTCAATTCATTATCTTCCACAAACATTTGCTCAGCAGTCTGTGATGCATCTGATGTCCAGAGGCACCACAGGGTACACAAGGAAGGTAAAAAGTGTAGTACTCCTCCTATTTTCCAGAAATGTGGGCAATGGGTGGCATTTTTATTTCCCCACGTTTCTTGTGGATTCCCTCTCTCCGTGTCTCCACATACAAATCTGTTTGAGGATGCTCTGCAGCCCCAAAGTGTGCGCTCAGAGACACACGTGTGGGCCTGAGGACAGTAAAATGGCATGTGGATCCTTAAGGGATTTGGAAGAGATGCTGGTTCTGTTCTGTTAGAAAACCAAGTCCAAAGCCTGGAAATCAAATCAGGAACTTTATTTTTAGTTGACAGATTCAAGAAGGCTTCAAACTAGGTGAGGAATCCTGGGAAGCTGTTTAGGAGGAGAAAAAAGACAGCTATGGCTCTCAAGGACAGAAGAGCACTATTTCTTGAGCTGACAGAGGGCGGATTTGTGTTATTAATTGGACAGACAGCTCTGGGTTTGTGCTGGACTGGAAATAAAAGACTGACTAGAAAATCTTGGACAAGACTGCCTATAACACTCTGCTCTAGCTGCCAGGTAGCAGTCAGTCTGCATATAAGGCAGACCTAATGAGCTGCCCATTGCTCTTCCTTGGGCCCGCAGGTATTTCCCAGGTGAGGCTATGCTGCACAAGGGGCTGTTTTCCACTCTACAAAGATCCAGCCAGGACACTGCAGTCAGCATCACTGTTAGCAGAGGCACAGACAGGCTGCTTGCAGTAGCTTCAGACCAGCCTTGAGCAGAGAATTGGGGGGCGGGGGGCGGGTGGAACAGGAACAGAGTGGAACAGGAACAGAGTGGAACAGGAACAGTGGAACAGGACATCTCATACTGTCTTTGGCTTCCCACAGATTCCTGGGAGCTACGCTGATTGCTAAAGATCCCCTTTATTTTTAAGAGAAGTGTTGGCAGCTTGTTTAACTTTCAGATGGAGATAGGTCCTCTCCAAACCGAAGGAGTGGATGGAGAGAGCCTTCCCCCGCCTCACACACACGCACACACACCATCTACAGGTTTTCCTACTAATCCCTGGGCAGATGAACACAGTCATGTGAGTTCTTGAAACTCTATCTGCTTTGGAGAAGCAGTGGGTGGTGCCGTGGACATAGCCAGATGTATTTGTTGCCCTTCACAGAAAAACTCACAGTCCTCCAAAGACCGAATATCAACAAAATCCTTCCTGTGGGGACTTCCAGCTCTGCCCAAGCCAGCTGTAAATTCCTTTGAGGCTGCAACTAAGAAAACTGGAATCCTGGGAGGACCTTGGTAAACTCCCAAAACCATTTCCACTGAACCTTCCCAAAAATACGGCTTCTCTGAACCAAGAATGTGAGCTCTTTAACAATGGCAAAGCTGAAGTCCTAGACCATTGACACTAACTAATATTAGCTCATTACTTCTTTGCACTCTGTCTTGTCTTGTCCCCCTGGGAGACAGAATGTCTTTTTGTTCCATTTTTGTGTAGCACCTGGCACATTATTATTGATGATGGATTGATTATTTTGGAGTGAATAATCATAAAGCAGCTGACTTAGCACAGCAAAGCTAATGGCTGCTTCAGCCAAAAAAAATGGCCGAGAAAGGAAGAAAACAGAAACTAGCACATGAATTGTGCACTGGAGCAGAAGCCACGTACTGGTATAGAGTGGCTAAATTAGGGGGTGGCAGAAAGGTAGCTACATGTGCAGGGAACTCCTCAGGCAGTCCCAACAAAGCTGGAAGAAGGTACAGTTCTTCAAACCCAGAGCAGCTGATCACCCTGACCACAGAACCTACCAGCTGCCTCCTCACTTGTCAGACCTTGTATTTTTGCACTCTGTCCTTCGCCATCTGTTTATCCTTTTAAAGGGAGTGGTGCTGACCAGTTGTCACACTCTGCATGAACCAGTTGAAAAGTTTGGCTCTCCTACCATGACAGGTTTCCTGCACATTTTTTGTGACTTCCTTGCATGATACAATTTCTTTTCTGAACATTTGCAAACTTTGCCTTTTAAAGGCAGTGGTTCTGGAGGGATGTGACACCTCTTGGAGCAAATGCATTCCCCAAAAGCCTTCCCCATGATGTTGTGCCCCCAAATGTCAACACTCTTCCCTCCAAGGATGGAAAATGAAACCCAGGACTCTCTCCTCTGCCTGTAGTGTCTCCAGAACAGTAAAGTCTCCAGCCAGCAGCCAGCCCAAATCCCCACCATCATGCCATAGAGGGTATGCCAATAAGGGAGCACATGTTCCACATTAGTACCAGGCACATGGTAGGCACATGCCCCCTTAGAGACTGCTGATGACATATGTGTAGGGCAGCTTCTGGGCTACTCCCTTACACTGATAGCAGAAAATCAAAAATGATGCAGCTGCAGCCACCTTCTAGAGCACTGTCTTTCATACTACTTAGTCTGAGTATAGTAGGGATTTTACAAGAATACACCACGGAAGGCCACCTCAGCTTCTGCCCTTCCTACCTACCAAAGTAGAGAGTGAATCTAGTGAAATCTTCCCACCAGCATGCTGAAGACAAAGACAGACAGAGAACAGCCAAATGGTTTGCAGTGCTCACATTCTGCCTTGCTTGAAACTAGGCTCACGGACTGAGATGAATTGGAAGTTGCATGAAATACACACAAGCACTGAAGGGGGAAAGGCTGTCAGGCTGTTCATAGCTCAAAGCAGCACTTTGACTGGGGCTGCTCTTTTTTTTTTTCCCTTGGGTTTTTTTCCTTCTTTTCTCTGTTTTTTTTTTCCCAGATGAGAAGTTGGTCAACACCACCCCTAAACTCACCCCCACCCCCAAACAGCTGTTTTGCCAAAGGGTGGAGAAGCAGACCTCATGACTGAGGGTGGAGCATTTTGAAGAAGAGGAAAGTAGTGACTTCACTTTTTATTAAGTAATAGCAGAGTAGGGTGTGCGTCACTGAAAACAAGGCTTTGGGTGGAGGCAAAGGCTCTCTGTAGCATTTTATGCCTGGAGCCTTCCACTTTGTGGGAAACAAGCAGAATACACCATCTGAAGAGGGAATTTAGAAAGTTAAAGATGCAGTAGGTCAGACGCCACATAATCTCATTTAAGGGGATCAAAGAAGAGCACCAAGGTGAAAGGCAAAGGTAGTTTGGGCTAGACTTCAGGAAACACTTTCCTCTAGCAGGTATAGAGAAGCGAGGGAATAGGTTAAGTCCATGTGAATGGAATAATGTGGGAATGCATTCAAATTTATTAGAATAAAATTGGAGCAAAAGAGCAGGACAGATTCAGCACTGCAGCCAGCCCTTGTCCGGGGTGAGGCAGGGACAGCATCAGGGAAAGGACTGCTCCATGCTTGTCCTGGAACCTAGTCAGCCTTGGCTGGAGTACCAGTACCACCACAGTTCAAAATGCCCCTGCAGCTTTCTCTTACCTGTGTTATTAGCCTGGTCTCTGTAAGGAATCTGAAACTCTTGAGGTGTATCTGGCCTGTCCCTTCCATGGTACCAACACACCACTTACTATGCAAATGGGGCAGCTCTGGTAATTTTTATACCAGTAAGAATTCTTGACCTGGCAGAGGGATTCTTTATAGACAGAATGGAGCTCCTCAAGCAGGACACAGAGGTCAGCTTCCATGGAGCAGACAACACTAGGGTCCGTGTACAAATATCAAGGATGATGGCAGAATAGACAAAGATGGCTTTCATAGGGAGTTAGCCATTCAAGGGGCCTGCTGTTTTTAGGCTGGCAACAGCCTCTTCAACAAGTATCACAAGATCTGGAACTATCTCCCAAATAATCCTTTTTTTTGCAGTTGGCTCCTGCAGGGGTGTATGGGCAGCCTCAGGCCAGAATTTAGATGTATTCCCTTCTCCCTGATTCAATTGGTTTCTGCCAGTCATGACTACTACTGAAAGAGTCTCAAGCTCAAGAGCAGTCTGCCATGTTAAAGATCATACCAGGCTGTTATCATCATGAGTTAGAAGCAGTCTTAGACTGCAAAGCCTGCAAATGTAACAAATATTTTCGCAATGCTCATACTGTTTATACTGCTTGAAATGCACAGTCTCCAGAGTGGCCATCAGAAGAAAAGCTGTTTCACAGATGGTTGTGGGCTGGCCGTAAAAGCCTTCCTAGTGGGTAACACTGATGGCACAATCACAGTGTACTTCTGGCCCCCTTACAGTGAAGCATAATCAGAACCAATTCTTTCCTCTCCTAGTCCTTCCAGATCAAACTTGAAATACCTTGGCACTATCCTTCAGAGACATGACAGTGTGGAGTCACACCCAGCTAGCACAGTTACTAAAGCATAGTGCATCAGTGCTGGCATGTGCTTCTCTTGTTGGATATTTACCCAGCATCCTGCCTGGGCATGTTCAACCTGTCTTGAAGTTCAAGCTATTGTGTTTAGACTTGGGCTGGCATTCAGATGGATTATTTTGTATCTGATCCCTACACACCTTCACATACTGCAACTACACATGGTAGGCATGGTTCAGATGCTGTCAAGTGTTCAAGGCTTTTATCCTTTTCCTATATATAAACTGATACCTCAGTTTCATAGTATCAAAATCTCAGTGGCTCCTCACAGACATTCCCTAGAGGCTCACCAAATCTGCAAAGAACTCAAGCAATAAGCTGCTTCCCTCGCTCAGTTCAGTTTCCCAGAGTCACTGGTACACAGAATTTTGTGTTCCCACATCCAACATGAGAAAACTGAATTAACTGAGTGCTCAGAGACCTCCACTTCCTTAGAGACAAATCATAAATGGCTTAGCAGAACAGCACTGTTCTGGAGATAAAGAAGAAAAGGACAAAGGAACATCGACAAAATAACAGGCATCTACCAACTCTCCCAGTTTTACTTGGACAAAGTCCTCTCTCATTGCTTGCTGACATCACTGATACAGCAAGAACGGTGCTTCCCCCTGCTCTAAAATGCTGCTTTCACACCTGACAATTTAGAGGTGCTGCCACTCACCTGCTGGATAGCAAAGGCTTCTTTCTTTGAAGCTGGAGCTGAACTGAGATGGGGACCCCTGACCAGTCCTTCTGGCTTGCTGCTTCTTGTAGCCATTCTAACTCTGCAAACAGCTCCTCTTAGTAACAGCAGCTAAGCATCCCCCACTGCCTGAAGTTCCTGCCAGCCACTCCTAATTCTCAGTGGGTCCTGGCTTTTTATTGCTCAAAGGCAACTTCCTAAACAGGCTTTTCTGGCCCTCATGAAGCTAAGGGTGGTCATCTGCTATGGGTACAGCTAGTCCTAGTTTTTACACTTACTGAAATTCTGTTATCCTGAAATTCTGTTATCCTGATTTTTATGATGAGATTGTTGCTGTTTTCTTACACAAAACTTACCCCATGTGCTACCATGTAAAAATCAGAATGTATGGTGTTAGACCTGCCTCTAGTTTTTTTTCAGTTCCTTTTCCATCTAACTGAAGCCAGCAGAGCAGTCCTGCCCTTCTATCTCTTCATTCTTCTGGGCCTCCTTGCAGGCAGGCCAACAAAACATAAAGGAAAACATTGTGTCCAAGATCTTAGTTCTTTGTGTCTTGTGGTCAGCTTGAGCATCTCATCAGGAGTCACCACAAAATAATACTTGTCTTATATAAGCCTCAAGACAATCCCCTGCTTGCAACACTTTAAGATCCTACTGTTTTAGCTGTGCCACGGACAAATGACCTCAGAAAGGGTAACGAGTTTGTAACGTGTTCCAATGCTTTTCTACCCCTTCCCTGTGTTCTTAGAGTAGGCAATACTTCCTTCTCAAACCAGAGAATTAGTTACACTGTGGACTGGATGTATCACCCCTGCACACCGAGGGTGACTCACAAATTCAGCATGGCCCTGGCAGCTAAAAGGAACAATGTGTTGTGTTCTCAGTTACTCTTTTTGGCTACAACATCACCGTAGCCCAGAAAAAGAGCAATGATGTCATGGCCACAGGCTTAATGTGCAAGTAACGTATACAAGACTACAAGCTCTCTGTGATCTTTTACTTCCATGCTCATGTAACTTAGGGCATATATACATAATTGGCTGCCAGAGCCAAGAATAAGTCATTTGGAACAGATCATTTTATTTCAGGCTTTTAACAAGAATACATCTCAGTCCCAACAGGCTAGTTCTGGAGAGGTAGTACCTAGCTCAGCATGGAGCTACATAATTTAGCCCAGACCTCAGCTATGGAGACAAAAGTTTGGAATGTAGAAACGGGCGGACGAGAATCCCTCTGAAATAGCTTACATTTTTCCAACAATTAGCCATTGTTGGAAGTATTTACATTAAAAAAGAGTAGGAAAAAAAAAGAAGCTCTGAGGCAAAGAAAGAAATTACTGCCAGCCATTTTCAAGACAATTACTTTGAAGCCTTTCTTATACTTGTGTTTGAACAAGGCTTTTCTCCATTAGCTTCTGAGTGGAGCTGGGGAGTGTTATTCCTTCCTTTCACTAATGTGTTATGTGTGTTTAGTGGTCCCTCAAAGGAGCCAGGGCAGGAGGGGACGTAGAGGCTAAGCATACAGTGTCATTGTAATCAGAGGCCAGTCAATGGGTCATGCAGACATGCTTGCTCTAGCCTTAAACTATCTGGTGTGTGTGCTGATAACTGCAGCCATGGAGTTCACGGTACAGCTATTAGCAATCATACTCCCCCAGGGCACTGGGCAGGTTTTGCAGCCTGCACTGAGCTCTGAGCTGCTAGCACCCAGCTCAGGTAGCCTGAATTTAGCATGGATGGGACTACATGAGCTACTGCCTGCTTTCTGCATGGATAGCTGTGCCAAGGGTGACAGTCCCCTGCTCTACAAAACTCTTCCCTAATGTATTGCCAGATGGCTTGTTGGTACTTCAGGTGACAAGGCCTGCCTGTGTCCCATATTATGGATCCCTTTCATAATTTGCTGGGTTAAGCCAGGATTGCTCTGGCCAGGAAAACAGGGGAAGCCCTGAGAATTCTTAATATGAAATCTTATCTCAAGGGAAAAACAGAAGCTTGTGTGTAGAGGCTTGTTGAACTACACATTCCTGGAATAGTTTCTCAACATCGAGTACCAATGGGACAGTCACACACTTCGTTGCATGTTCCCAACAGGCTCCAACCTTTATCTGCTGGGCAGGCCCAGGCTGGAGCACTGACAGCCTCCTTGGAGACCAGCTGTGGCCCCCTTGGTTCTTGTGCCCCTGCAGCGGCAGTAGATTGGAGGGAGCTGGTACAAAGCTGCCTGTCCGATTAAATTTGCTATTTTGCAAAAGGATTTAGCTTTGTTTGCTGATTATTACTAAAGGAAAAAATCCTAAGCTGCTGCATTAACCTAGGTTAAACCTTTAACAGGGGGAAAGAATCTGGTCCCTTTTCTTCCAACTTGTAAACAAGGAGCAGAAACCTAAGAGAGGGCAGAGAAAACAATGACAACTACAAGAAAAAAAAAAAGGTTTTACAATATTATTTTTATTACATTCTTTCTATTTTCCAATTTAAAAAAAATTAATGATAATAATGACAATTTCCTGCTGCAAAAGGGCTGCCACATCAGAAGAGCTGCTGCACATAGCTCCTGAAAAAAAATCTGACAACAGGTCATCAGCCACAATTTCAGACATACTTTACTCCCATACATACCTGCTGTCTCTTCAGGGATGTGCTAGTAAGCCCATCCAGAAGGCCTTGTACAGTATAAATTTGCTGAGAGAGGTTCACATATTTCATATGTTTTTCCTGCACAAAGAAATCAAAGGAAGCCAAATCAAATTAGCCACTTACTCCAAAACAAGGTTTCTATATACAAGATTTGCTCTGCTGTAGCTGACATTGTGGTTGACTGTTAATTAAAACAGTAAAATGTTTCTGTCAGGAAAGTTTAAGTCAGTGTGGACTGGGAGGCTGCGGAAGGCCAGAGAAGGGCAACGAAGTTGGTGAGGGGTTTGGAGCACAAGCCCTATGAGGAAAGGCTGTGGGAGCTGGGGTTGCTTAGCCTGGAGAAGAGGAGACTGAGGGTGACCTTATTGCTCTCTACAGCTACCTGAAGGGAGGTTGTGAACAGGCAGAGGTTGGTCTCTTCTCCCAGGCAGCCAGTACCAGAACAAGAGGACACAGTCTCAGGCTGTGCCAGGGCAGGTTTAGGCTGGATGTTAGGAAGAAGTTCTATACAGAGAGAGTGATTGTCCATTGGAATTGGCTACCCATGGAGGTGGTGGAGTCATCTTCATTGGAGGTGTTCAGGAGGAGACTTGATGGGGTGCTTGGCTGCATGGTTTAGTTGTTTAGGTGGGTTGGATTGGTTGATGGGTTGGACACGATGATATTGAAGGTCTCTCTCAACCTGGTGTATTGTATTGTATTGTATTGTATTGTATTGTATTGACTGTAAATGTACAGTTTGAGCACAAAAACTAAACTCAAATACTGTTACAGTTGCAAAGCCTGGAAATGCCTGCAGGAAGTGCCTTCACAAGGGTTGCCTCTGAAGTTTTCATTTCCTTCTCTGAGTGCTGCAATGTAGATAATTTCTTTCACACGATTCCTGCCACAGAATTTAAACAAGCAAACAACCCCAAAAAATCATACTTAGCTTTATCCTTCTGCTCAGTGGATGGACGTAGACCTTTTCTAGTACACAGGATTTAAACCATGCTCTGAGAGTAGAATAAAACCCCTTTTGAGTTCATGGTGTTCAGCAAGATATCATATCTAACTGCTTCAGAAACATCAACAAGTTTGTTTTCACAGCACTACAGTGGATATTGTGTATTTTGTAGGTGAGAGGCTGCCTGCTGAAAGTGCAGAGTCAAAAGATTTTGTGTACCTGATATAGAATGCCATGGACCTGGATTTTCACAGATTTCAGCATACTGCAGCACTTTACATTCAAATCACAAGACCCAGATGCAGTTGCAAGCATACAGTCCCTGCTGTCTACAACTACCTGAAGGAGGTTGTAGCCAGGTGGGGGTTGGTCTCTTCTCCCAGGCAGCCAGCAACAGAAAAAGAGGACACAGTCTCAAGCTGCACCAGGGGAGGTTTAGGCTGGATGTAATGAAGAAATTCTTCACAAAAAGAGTGATTGCCCATTGGAATGTGCTGCTCAGGGAGGTAGTGGAGTTACCATCACTGGAGGTGTTTAGGAAGAGACTGGATGGGACCCTTAGTGCCATGGCTTAGTTGATTAGATGGTGTTGGGTGATAGGTTGGACTTGATGATCTCAGAGGTCTTTTCCAACCTGGTTAATTCTATTTTATTCTATTCTGGTCTTTTGCAAGTCAGTTGTGGTTCAACCATTCTGGGGTTGCAATGCCAGCTTTGGCAGCTTGCACCTCTGTTACCAGAACCCACATCTTCCTACCCTTGCCCTGCAGCAATTCAGGTCCTTCAACACACAAACACACATGCATACACACTGAGCCTTTTGTGGGCCTGTTCTCCAAATAGGATCAGGGAATCAATTCATATTAAAAATAATCCTTCTGGACCTTAGAGAACAGTCTAGGACCGGAGAGTAGGCCAGGCATCTAGAAAGCAAGCTATAGCTGTGTCACAATCACTCACAGAAAATCTAGCATGAAGAAACTTGCCCAGCATCACCCTGGAGATGTGTGGCAGCATTGAGTACACTGGCCAGCTCTGCAGGGCAGCAGTCCTTCGCTTCTGTCCCGTGATGCCTCCTGCTCCTGCAGTCCCCTGCCTCCTCTGGTGACCACCACCATCTACTTTCCATAATGGTTGAGACAAGGAGTACTGCAGGGAGCTGTTGCAAGGCTTTCACAGCCATGAGTAGCCCTCAGAGCGGTTCCCTCCTGCCCTTGGAGCGAGGGATTGAATGGAGAAAGAGTCGTCTGTGTGCCTTGAAATGAAGACATAACCCATCAGCACTAACGTTGCTCAGATAACTTCAATCCTAGATTTCCTAACTTTTTACATGCTTGGCTCTGTAACCATTACAAAGATTTTATCCAGGCTTTTTGTGTGAGCTATATGTCCTTGTTTAAAGTAACCCAGACTGCAAGAAGTATGAGGAAGGAAGGCAATAACTAGCTGGTCAATACCAAGGATTAGGACAAATGCTTTCTCCTTGCTTTTCATGCTAGATTATTTGGAGGTAAATGAATCCCCATTCTCAGACACTGATTGTTGCTGTAAACTGCAGAGCTAAACTACCTGTTGATTACTCTTTTTGTATCTCTCTTGTAAGCAGAAATACATAGAAGAGGTGACAGTTCCTCTTCAAATATTGCTGTCGCTGGAAATGCCTTTACTGGCCTGCATATACAGGGCTGTCTAGCTCAATCCACTAGGGCTCAGTGAAGTCTCAAGGCCATTCTGACAGCTGCATGAAGAACAGAATAGCCTCATGTCTCCTGTTGGCTTACCTGAGACCATTTCAGCAGAGGATGAACAGCAGTGTCATCCACTTTGCTTATACTCCTATGCACTAAGAGAACTCTTCACTAGCTCGATTATATCAGCTTTGCTGAAGGTTCATGTAACTAGAGTGGGGCTAAGCACACTATCAGAGGGCCCAAAACTGGCAGAGAGATGGAATGTTGTGAATTTTGCTAAAATAACAGACTCCGACTCCAGCTCAGTCATTTTTAAACTCATCCTTTCTGTCTTCCTTCTTTCACTGCATCAGATCCAAGCCACTCATTCTCAATTTTTAGGCTCAGAATATCTGTGCCTTCCTGCTCCAGTTCTGCCCTAGTCTGCCTTTGTTTTCTTAGAAATACTTTCTGGGGCTTACACTTTCATCCTTGTGCTTTGCTACTTTCCCCTCTCACACTCGATAATCCAGGCAACAGACTCAGACGTGGCCAGGTAGCTATCTGAAGGGTGCAATGGAAAGCTGTTGTGGGGCATCCTGTATTGAGGCAAAGTGACAGCAACACACTTACTGAAGATCATCTGCACTGAGTAGAGAGGGTGTGCAACCAGGCTAAACCAGCAACATACCAATCCAACTTAATCTGAGTCAAGCCACTGCAGCTGCATTATTAAAGACGGAGGGGTTTCTTACTTCTTCTACCTGAAATAGGCAGCTGTTGTTTTTCATTCAATATGCAGCCTTCTCATTTCCAGAAGATCCTTAAAAGCCCCAACCAACAGTCCTCCACAATTTGATACACCATGTCCTTAGCCTAGATTGGTTTTTTTGCTTATTATATCTCTCGTTAGAGTCTGCAAGATACTGAAAGGCACACTTCATACTTTTGTTTTCTGTAATAACCTCTCCATCACAGGTATTTCTGAGTTAGTGACAATAGTAGCCATAAAGGTAATAATGCAAATAACAGGCATAATGATAACTATGAGGTGAGTGGTAGAGTTACTCTTGAAATCAGCCTGAAATTTGAAGAAAATGTAGTAATATTCTTTCTGGAGAAGCCAGAAGCACTCTCCTCTTGCAGGATGAAAGGAGCTGAGGAATGTGCTGGCTGGCACTGAATCCCTGTCCTCTCGGGCCTCTAATGGGTTTCCAGCTCCTGTAGGTTCAAAGAGCAAGCAATAGTCTCCAGCAAAAGTACAGCAAATGGAAAACAGATTGTTTGGCTCTCACTAAAATGCCATGAGGTAAGTAACCAAAAGATGGAGAACTCAGTCACTTCATTGCAATAGTTTCCTGACTTTAGGGGAAATTTCTCTCCCTTCACCCCCAAGGCCATAAGAAGTCACTAGCATGAGAGGTGGGTGGTGAGAAACCAGTGACAAAGCTGTATTCATACTCTTCTCCCTGGAGGAGCTTATATTAGAGGACAGAGATGATACCAGACTGTTGGAAACTGCCTCTGTGGTCCAGTTTCTTCATCTTTTAGTTGAGGAGATATTTAGTGCCTTTGAATTTGCCATCAGAGGGGAACAAAAACAAGGTCTGGGGATGTGGGAGATCAACAAAGGCAGGGCAGCTTTCTTCACTACAGCAAGTTATCATAAGGATATTTGGAGGTATACGTGCAATATAAGGCAGCTGAATAAACAGAGATAAGGGCTGAGGAACCAGCCTTGGCTATCACCAGCCTGGCAGTGGTGTCACTTGCTAGCTCATCCAGAGAAAACAGCCACATGCCCTGTGCAGAGGAGGAAAGTTGTTGAGTCAAGTGATGCATGATGGAATCAACAGCCACAACTTGTGGCTGGGGACATTAAGCTGGACAGTAAGAAACAAATTCCAATGAGGGTAGTGCAGCATTGGAACAGACAGACCACAGAGGTCATAGAATACCCAATTTAGGCAGTTTTCAGGACTCAGCTGTTCAAAGTTAGGGGCTAACCTAATGATGTGTTGGCACTAGTACTTGTGTGAATAAGTGGGTGGACCAGATGATTTCAACAGTTGTTTCAACCACAATATCTATTGTTCTGTGATTCTTTATGGCCACTAGTCAGTGGACTTGACAAGGATTTCCCAGAGTTCACTGCCTGGATAGATTCATGTCATAGCACAGATTTGCATCACTGCATACCTGACAGCCATTTTTTCCTCTAAAATACAGTGGGCACTAAAGTACAGTGAGCAGTGAGTTAGATTTCTTCATGCCCAGCAACAGAAATCTTACTTATTTTGCTGGTTGTAAGTTGACCATTGGTCAATGGTTAGGTAGAACTTGAGTTCAAGATGTTCATTGGGCATAATGTTGGAATCAGCTTTGCAATCAACTTATCTCTAATTGGTCCTTAGTCAGAAAGTGCTTCACCAGGCAGTAACATGGGATTTTAAAACCTTACACTTAACATAGGTCTTGAGAACATGACCTGCCTTTGATGGTCAGAGACACTTTTTGGGGTTTTGGCTTGGTCCTGAGAATCAGACTGGGAGACTTGACTGATATGACTGAAGGCTGGGTGGCCATCCAGCAAGACTTGGACAGACTGAGAGCTGGGCAGAGAGGGAGCTAATGAGGTTCAACAAGGATAAGTGCAGAGTCCTGCATCTGGGAAGGAATAATAAACTGCACCAGTACAGGTTAGGAGGTGCCTTGTGGAGAAGGATCTGGGAGTCCTGGTGGATAACAAGTTATCCATGGGTCAGCAATGTGCCCTTGTGGCCAAGAAGGCCAATGGTATCCTGGGGGCATGGAGAGGAGTGTGTCCAGCAAATCGAGGAGGTTTTCCTCCTCCTCTACTCTGCCCTGGTGAGACCTCACCTGGAGTATTGCATTCAGATTTGGGCTCCCCAATTCAAGAGGGAGAGGGGTCTACTGGAGAGAGTCCAACAGAGGGCTGTGGGGGATGATTAAGGGAGCCCTATGAGGAGACGCTGAGGGACCTGGGGCTTTATAGTCTGGAGAAGAGAAGACTGAGAGGGGATTTAATAAATGTTTATAAATATCCAAGGTCTGGGTGTCAAGAGGGAGGGGACAGGCTCTGCTCAGTTTCACCCTGTGATCAGACAAGGGGCAATGGATAGAAATTACAGCACAGGAGGTTCCACCTCAACTTGAGGAGGAACTTCTTCACTGTGAGGGTCAGAGAGCACTGGAACAGGCTCCCCAGAGGGGTTGTGGAGTCTCCTTTTCTGGAGACTTTCAAGACCCATCTGGATGCATTCCTGTGCAACCTGTGCTAGATTCTATGGTCCTGCTTTGGGAGGGGGGTTGGACTTGATGACCTCTGAAGGTCCCTTCCAATCCCTAGCATCCTGTGATCCTGTGATCCTATGATCTATAAAGACATTTTCAGAGGTATCCAGCCACAATAAAACTGCCCATCTCTTCAGCCTGTCGAGGTCCCTCTGCAAAGCCTCTCTGCCCTCCAGCAGATCAACTCCTCTCCCCAGCTTGGTGTCATCTGCAAATTTACTCAATGCCCTCATCCAGATCATCAATAAAGATGTTGAAGAGCATGGGGCCCAGCACTGATCCTTGAGGCACACCACTAGTGACTGGCCGCCAGCAGGATGTGGCACCATTCACCACCACTCTCTGGGCTCATTGTTAACTTCAGCCCTCAAGAAAGGCAAAAGGTACCATAAATATGGCCGACTTTGCAATCTAATTTCCACATCCCTTTGCATATGCCTACACGGATTTTTTTCCACATTCACAGGATATGATACAATCTACAAATAAATCTAGGCTATAGAATCAAATATTTAATGATCTGAAGATTCCTGTAAGAATTATGGATCTTCAATGTTTTACTAGGGAATGAAACCAAAGACTTCACTAATTGTCATAAAAAATTGCAAGTCCTTTGTTTTCTAGGTGTCTACTGTAAAGCTGTCATGTTCTGTGCAAAATTACCGGGAATCAATATTTAATGTATGAGTATTCATAGCATTAACAATGAAAGAAAAGAGACTACATCTTTTTTAAACCAAGTGTTCAAACAGTTAGCAGAAACATTTTACTTTGTCCCTGCTTACATTCCCCAGTGGGGATAGTACCATGACTGTCATTTCACAGTGTTGTAAGAATGAATTAATGTTTTTAGAATACTGTAATACTAACACAGTGATGAGTGCCATAGGACACTCCATGAGGAAATTAATCATTCTGTCTTCAGATCAGAATCTGAATAGCACACAATAAATAAAGCCTAAGGCCAACGCTTAACAATGAGAGTAATTCAAAATATCAAACATCCGGTCATGCAGTCAGCAGCACCCATCCATTCTCTGCACTACGAGAGGCAGTGGTCCTGTGGTAAGAGACAGCATGCAATTGTATCCTGACATCTAGACACGGAGATGTCATCAAAACATGTAGACAACTTCATTTTCTAACTTTTGAACACTTGGTTCCAGAACATTTTTCTGTGTTCAATGCAACAGATCAGAAGAGTATCCTAGGGAAGATCTGCTGCAAACAAAACCAATAAACACCAAGGACGAGGATCCTAAATTCCTCAAGAATACTCCTCTGGTATTAAGGCAGAAAATATAGGCAAATCAAGTTCTTTTCCACTAGAAACTCCATTTATTAATTCAGGCACAGCTTTGATCTGGGAGCAGCATCTAAGACGCAACCCAAAAATCCCTGCAGTCTCGGTATAAGAACTTAGCTGGTTTCAGATACTTCTCCCTTGCTCATGTTTTAACTTCTCTCCACTCAACTTCAGGAAAAGCAGCAAAACAGCAAATACCACACCCAACCACCAAGCCACAGAGATGTTTTAGATCTTTAACCACAGCATGGAAATCTTGATTCCTGTAAAAAGCCAACCCACAGTCTGTGCTGTATCAAACAGCACTTATAAGAGACTAAGAGATGAAGTACGCCTCTCTTCAGGGAGACTTTTACACTGACAAAACAGCTGATACATGCTGGGTACACAAATTTCAATTGCAATGACTCCTGCCTGCTGAGGTCAAACTAAAGCTCACAGAATCTATCAAAACACCTGTAGCTTCAGCAGCTACCACACAGCTTTGCCAAATTTCAAGAACTGTACTGAACATCATTTTTTACATGCTGGGTGTAAGGGGACAGATGTCACCGCCGCGGTGACCTACATTAACACAGCTTTAGACTACTGCTAATACTATTTAACAGCTCTGCAAAATGTATTGTGGAGCTTAGGGCATAATGTCTATTTTACATGACTGAAAAATCCCTTCTATAGCTGACAGTTGTCAGAGACCAAACAGAACAAAAAGTCCAGCAGAGAACTTTATGGTTATTTAACATGAAACCATTCATACTTCTGAACTATGTGTCTTACACTGATGTACAAACCTCAAAAAAATTTAATGAAATAATCATAAGCTTTGCACTCACATTTTGATGAATATTTTACTTACCTGAGCTTTAATAAACTTCCTGATATTCCTGTGAGTTCGGCAGCATCCAGTTAATAAACTGAGAACTGGAGTCAGACCTTCTCTATAGCTGCTTCCCTGAAATATAACAAAAAACAAATAAAAACATTTTTAAGAGCTAATCCCCCTTTTGCAAATTCTATGAACCCCTCAGTGAACTCCTATGTAACAGCCAAAATGTAAACTTTACGTAGCTATAAACAAAGAGCCAAATGTTCACCCTCACACACACATCAAGTAAGCTTCAGTTAATCACAGGAATTTGTTCTCCGTTTCAAGAAGTTTCCCAATCTAGAAAGAAGGATACCCATATTGGTGCTAAATCCTGTCTGAAAGCTTTATGAAAAGCTTTACAGGTGTGCAGTTTTACTTTAATGAAAGAGAAGGCCCCTTTTGTGAAGGATCTTTGCAGCCCATACCTTGTCTATTCTCTTCTCCATAAAATCCAGTAAAATCTGAATTGCTCCCATATTCATACCATTGTATTTTATATCTGTTTCCTCTTGGGATGATGGACTAATAAGAACATCCAGGCAAGAAACAGGAACATTGCTTAAGAGGTTGATTGCATTGCTGAAACAGATTTTTAAAAAATCATTAGTCATTTAGAAGAAAGAATTAAAAGCAAAGTACAGCTCATCCCAAACTGTTTGTACAACTGCAACCAAAACGAGATCCTGCAACTCAGTGCTTTATTTTCTACTCTCTGAGTTTTAAAGAAGCTGGCATACATTACTGTTCCAAGAGCCAGCTCATAGGCAAACAAGAAAAAAAAACAGACAAAAGCTCCAAAAGCTATACTGCAGCAGTTCATTATGACTTCCAGCCCCCACAGCATCCTGTAAGGCACAAGGCACAGCTTCCAGCAGCGTGGTGCAGCAGCTGAGCCTGCAGGACAGCAGGGGAACTCTCACACTGATTTGCAGCAGTCTGAGTTTTTTCCTTCTTGAAACCGAAAACATGTTACCGCACATCCCTATTACCGTCATTAATGTGACAAAGTAGACCATAGAAAACATTTCCTCCTCCTGAAACAGTGGGGCGTGGTTGCAATTTCTCAGGTCCCACTTCTTCTCTCAGATCTCTCTCAGGTCTTCACTTTCACGTAGCTTGCAATGTATAGGACACACAGAAGGCTTTAAACCTGCATCTTTTTGTCCCCTGTTAATTTACCAAACACTACCTTTTAGTAACTGACAGTCTCTGCATTCGATAAAGCCCAGAGGAGCACCTCCCAAATATCCATTAAGTGATCTAAATTAAACCAAAGGGTCCCTTCCTCCTCTTAAATGGAGTAAGGGGGAACACACTTTGCAAGGGTCTCCTGTATGGTACACATCCCTTGAGTTTGCTGTCTATCCCATCCCCACTATATATAGACTTACATTTGCACTGTTCCAGACTATGGGGATAAATTATACAGATGCTCCAAAAATTAGAATTGTCATTATTTATTTGCTGATGCTCAACTAAATGTATGAATTAATATATTTAGCAATGCTACAGAACTCTGCAGGCTTATATATGCAGGCTTCAAAGCTATTAACCGTACTATGAGCACTGCCGTTTTGAGGGTTGGTAAAGGAGAGAAAACTTCCCAAATGAACACTTGCAATAATATCTGCTTAAAAGCTGCCCTCAGTTTTTATGTTATTAATACAATTCTTATGAAGAATGAGCAAAACAGAAAGCAACTCATGGCACTCAAGAGTTTCTAACAAAGTTGCTTCTTTTTGTCTGATCGGACAGGACGGCTGTTGCACACAGTGCCATCTCCCTTTTGCTCTTTTAGCAACTGACATTCAGACAACAGCTACTTTTTGGAAAGCTTGTTCTCTTTGCTTTATTTCTGATTCCTTTTCAAGACAAGCCTTTCATATCGTGGATATTACTCCTTTCCAATAATTCAGGAGTAGTCAGAAACAAAACAGGCTGAAATTCAACAAATATTTGGTGGCTTCAGGTCTTTCATCAAAAGTTCTCTTTTTACCAGTTTCTTATTAAACAACCAAGTTCCCAAACACCTACAAAATTAATTTTCTGGATCACTGTGTCTGAGCTATTCTTTTCAATAAATTAAGCCTGGCTTTCTGATCTTTGTCACTCCACTGACAGTTTTATTTGTGGTAGACGAGTGTATGAAATTCTCCAGCTACCAGGAAGTCAGTGACTATGCACAGATCTGCACAATAGTGTTTGCATTCCTACTCCAGGGGGTAGAAATACTGCGTATATTACTCTCCTCTTTTCGGCTTCCTAGAGATCATTAATCACTGGGACATGACATCCACCCACTCATGCTCCCAGCCCCCTCCTGATATGCAAATTCAGAAGCAAAGGCCTATTTAGAGCTGCTGAATGCCTTGATTAAAACCTTGTTAGTGGGCAAAAATGGCACTCACTCTAATATGTGGTGCTTTAAGCTGTTCATATTCAAATGTTAAGTAATGACATGACAGAACCACAATGACGACAACAATACCAGGTACTAAATTAGTTAAGATATTTTCATAGGTAACTTCTGCATATTTATTATAAATAGAGTCACACTGACAATCAGTACATCACAGCTCAGGGCATGCATCCAACACCTGATACTCACATAAAATAAATCCTCAACTTAGATATTCAGAGCACAAGCATTCATACAACAGGCTGCCCAAGCCTTTTATTTAAGGCACATTTACAGACTTGGAGGAGTGCAAGTGATCAGCAATTCCAAGAAATATATTTATGCTTCCCTGATGCTTCATAAAGTTTACTCTGCATTCAGCACTGCCTATACTTTATTCCATTTTTAACATTATTTTCCTAATTGCCTTACTGACAGGCTCCAGGTGGAAAGCAGAGCAAGAAGTTGCACTCTGCTCTCTGACTCACACCTCATCTCTAGCAACAAAGACTGCATGGTCAAAGTCCTGCATACTGAACAGACCAAATGATGACACAGCCTCCTTTTTTCAGCTATGCTGTTAGCTACAGACTGCTAACACAAGTTTACTCTTTCATTACTGAAACTCCTATCATGAAAGAAGGTTTTGCTTGACCAAATACACCAGGGAAATGAAGTGGAGCCCTCTGATCCAGGCCCCTGATCCCTCCAAGGATTTGCAGGGGCATTACTTCTGACTGTATCTTTTCTATTCCAGAGCTGCCTTGTGATGAAAAGTCTTTGTGGCAAATCATATTAAATTATTCTGCTTTTATTGCATTCTGTAGCAATCAAAGGCAAAACTCAGGTTCTATAAATGGTCTGAAACATCTGAATCACTGAAGTCAAATCAGAGCATTTTTTTAACATGCCAGAAGAGCACTGCACAAAGTATGGCGTAAATCAAGATCAAATACTACAGGCATCAGTACTCTACTTGCATTCTTTCTTCTATCAACTTGAGTTAAACACACTAGCTACAGCTAGCTAACAGAGGGATAAAATTATTTCCCCAGCATAACAGAAAGACTGATGCAGTGCTACACTGAGTCAGGTTGAGAAGGGGAAACAAATGAAGTGACATAAGGCAGTGAAAGCCATCCTCATTTCTTCTCTGCTTTCCCCCTCTCAGAGTTACAGAGAATCCTTGCCTTGACTTGGTATCCCCAAAAGGTCAACACAGGCAGCATATCTACACAGAACACCTTTTCTGACTGAAACAAAGAAAGAGCAAAAATCACACTAATACTACCTAGTCTCCACAGGTGTCCTTCTTGAATCTCATCTGTAAGCACAAAACCTAAAATCAAAAAGATCTGCGTAACTGGCATCCTTTTGCAATAGTGTAAGACAATTATATTTTACAGAGTGATGAGACTAGTCACATTCCTGGACAAGGAAACAGAACATCAGGAAGAGCATCAGCTGTATAATAATTCACCAGAGTTTCAGGCAGTCTTGCTAACTAAGTACAAGTTTCAATGCTAAAGACTGATCTCAGCGTTCTCTAGTTGCTGAATTTATCAAAATCTGTTCAACTTTCCCAGCAGTGGGAAACTTATTGCCACTAGTCCCTTCCTTAAAGAAAGATAAGAGTGTAAAACATTCAGTATTAGCAACTGCAAAAAGAAAACAGTGTCTTTTAGGACGCACTTGGCACTAACTTTAGTCACGGCAACTACTGAAGTAGCATCTGAAATTATTCTTGACTGGTCTTCACCAGCTGAGAAGGGCTCTGATGTAGGATTTTAGCGTCCACCTACTAAGACTGTTGATCTCTAAGAGCTTTCAAAGATTTTAATCAAGTTCATTTAACACTTTCAAGATTGCTGGGTGTGAAAAACTATATCCTTCTTCCCAGACACTGCTGGTTCAGATCTACAAAAGATCCTACTGTTCGACACACAGACATCTCTGAAGAAGAAAATGGCAACACTAACTTTCACTGCTGAGAGATAACAGGGGACAGTGTTTGAAACTACTGTACTGTCAGGTCCTGTGGGCAGCTGACCTACTTGGATAAAAATATGGGTGCCATTGAAAAAAATAAGTCACACTAAACAGAGAACCACCACCTCACCAAAAATACTGTGAATTTTGATTGAATTACTGTCTGGAAAAAGATAACAAACAGTTGGGTGTAGTGCTGAGGAAAAAGAAACAATGCACTTAAAACTGCAGTAATTCACTCACCTATGAATGAAAAGGAAGATCACTACCAGGGAACTGGTATTTGTACCTTTAATAAAGCAGCCTAAAGATAAAATATCAACTTGGTACTTCCATCCCAATCCAGAAAATTGCAAAAGTTACACAGAAAAATCTCAAAATGTAGTTTTTCCATCAGCTTCTCTACACAACAGAAGCTGCACTCCAGTTGCACTACTCCTAGAACTTCCATTTTTATTTTCATCCTCAGTTACACACACTTCAGCTTGATTATTACTGACAAAAAACCCCAATCTTGCCAGCCACTTTCTGGAACGTGGGACATGCTTAAACAGTATTTCAGGCAGCTTTCATCAAAAAAATTAATAGTATTTGACTCAAAATTATAGTTTTCATTGCTTCTCAGATTTCCACTTTAGATTTTAGGCAAAGTATTTAAAAAAACCCCAAAACCTTTAGAATAGATTAGCTTTGCAGTTCTACTAACCTGTGCAACTCTTCAGTTTTGTCTTCAGTAGGGCCCATGGTTAACAAGCAGTGCCGAAGGATGGCAGCCATGTAACGAAATTGATGAGATTCAGTCTATATAAATATAAATTATGAAGACATTTTTTCATATTGAAGATTGCAAGTAGGGGTTTCAGGTCACTAGAATAATAAAAATTAAAGATGGAAAATACCTATTAGATCATAACATCCATCCCTGTCAATAAAAGGACTGTACCTTAGCGCTCACTGACTGCTTAATGCAACGTTTCTGTCACATGCTGGCCTTTTAGCTAGGCCTTGTAAAAGTTACTGGGGATTTATCCAGTTCAATCAGCCTCCACTACCAGAAAGCCCACTACAAGCATTTTCTCAACTCTATACCACTCTTCCTAATATACCACTAGTGTCTTCCTTCCCGTAGTTACACCCAGACACCTCTTCATCCATTTAGATTACATATGTTCATTCAGTATCTCTTCCTCATTTAGACCTTTTGTTGACAATAGCTTCGCTTTCCCACCCACTCTAATTCCAATTCACCTGCTTCTGTTCCCTTGATACCTTTTCTTCATTTTCCTTAATAACTTCCCTACTCTTCACAACCATATTTGCTCTACTTTTGCTATTTCCAAGCAATTTGCCCTTCCAATTTCTGACTAGACAGAAACCACACTAAAGTAAACCAGTAACTGCAATCATGTAACTGAAAACCATTGTACTCATCCTTTTTCATTAGCCCTTCTTGGCATCCATAATATGTTCTGGTGTGTTTGACTAGCACAAAGCTCCCCAATGCATTTTTTGTAACATCAACATCCAAATCTGCCAGCTGTACCACCTGCAGCTCTTGTCTGGCTTTGCTACTGTGAAACCATCTTCAGTCATCAAATACTGGTGTTTCAAATAGTTCTTTCCCCCTTAAATGGATCTCATTAAGTTTTCTACCCACATTACTCACCTCTGTGCTCCCCCATTTTCCATCCTGTCTACTATTAGTAGTCTCTTCAAACTCTGCATCTTCAACCCACTTAACATGCCATTTACTCTTCTTAGAGATCATTAATGTTTCCACAGGGATACTTGCTAAGCAGAATGTCACTTAACAGATCTTGCTAACAGTTTACAACTTCTAAAGAACTCTTTAAAGATTCCTTGCTTCTAGGAAATTTTAGTAAAGAGTTACTACATCAGCTTTATCTCAAAACACAAAATAAGCTTCTCCCATCCTAAAATGTCTTAAACTCTCTCTTAAAAAAAAAAAAAAAGAAAAAAAAGAAATTAACACCAGAATTTCCTCCAGTCTGAAGGAAATTCTCCTGTCAGCTGCATGCTTGGGCTCTTTAGGGAGAAAAAGTTTTGCGGGACAAAACCTCTCTCATTGTCCACAGACAGCAGCTACACATTACCACTACTGTGTACTGCTTGGTTTTCAGTCATAAGCTGGGCTTCTCATCTCTCCAGATTCCCAGTGTTTTCTAAGATTACACCAACTTCAAGATCCACATTTCAAGAGTTTACTTCTCAAGAGGTGAACATGCAATATATCTTAATTTTCCAACTTAACACAGAATTTTATTTCTTCCACTGACTTGGGGTAAGTTTTCTCCACTCAAGTTTCTATCTCCAAAACAATCACTTAACTGATGCACAGAACTTTTCTCTGACAAAGATATTTTTAACAATGTGTTAGGAATATGAACAAGAGAAAAGCCCTTCACTTTATTTGTATTTCCTTGACATATGAAGTATTCAGTTCTCTGCTTCCCCCTCCACTCACTCAATCTTACATTTCAGTATTTCCTACTCAGGGTATTCTTAGAATCATAGAATTTCTAGGGGTTGGAAGGGACCTCAAGGATCATCTAGTTCCAACCCTCCTGCCATGGGCAGGGACCCCTCACACTAGATCAGTTTGCCAGTGTCTTGAGACACTAAAGCAAACCATAAGCTTCCGACTTCTAGAGTTTTTACATTCCTTAATGTCATGATTGATGTCTTATTTGCCATTTAGAAGAGTGCACCAAAAAGAACAATTATTTGTAAATTTTAGCTACTGTGAGCTTCTGCTTAGCTTCACATGCTGCATATTTACAACACCCAGTGAAAAGTTCAAAACACTGTTTTAGAGATTATATGGACTAAAAAGAAAGATTCTTTTTATAATTCTATTACCGTAGAACAGACATAGTTTACTCATCAACAACAAGTAGTTATCATTTCTGTTTATGAATTTAGGGATGCAACACAAGGAAGCATACTTGTCTAAGAGAAATGCCTAGATCTGATGCTGCAATGAAAAAGAGAGAGAGAGAAATATTGTTCTTAAGAAATAACCATGAAAATACATTTGGCTCTTACACTTGACCTCATCTTAAAAGATCATGAAGTTGAAATCTGGTGTTTGGAGGATAGAAGATAAACATATTAAAACCATCACCACTCATTCTTCAGAGTTAATTGTCTAAAATTAGAGTTGATGTGATTATCAGCACACCCAGAAATCAGAAGATAACCAGGAAGACTTCTCAGTTCTAATGATTACCCTAATGCTTTAGTCTATCTCCAGAGATGTAGCCATCTGAAACGCTTACGTTAAAAAGCCTTCCCTAGCCAGTTAATTATTAGTGAAGAGCATTTCTTTTCTTTTTGAAATCTAGTAGTCCTCTTGCATTTTCATGCAGTTTTAACCTGTATGTATCATCCAAGCTATTCTCCCATTACACAGAATGTGTATCATTGACATTGTTTGCCTAACTAGTAACAAGGACAAAAAAGGTATTTTGGGATTCAAAGGAATGAGTGCTGAAGAAACCACGGCTTGAAAGTCCAAGATCACCACTACACAACACAATCACAGTTCAAACAAACATGTTTTCTCAGATTGCTTTTGCACATAGAGATATTATGACACAAAATTTCAAGTCTACCTTAGCCATTATTTTGAAAAATGCAATCATATTCCATCAAAATTATAGTAACAAAAGTATCAACATCCGTGCTCTGGGGTTTGGACAACCGCCTCTTGAGTTCTGGCTCTTGCACGCTAAACAAAATCAATTTAAAAATATACTTGGGCTAAGCCTTACCTCACTGTGGACATTCCAACTGTCAAGTGTTACATTAAAAAGAGCCTTTAGTGCCTCAATGGCACAATCTGTCTCTTGCAAAGACAGGGGAGGCCTGTTGCGATCTTCCGCTGCTTTATATTCTTCCATCCATCTTACACTGAGGGAACTTTCCAAAGCCCGAGTCAAAACTTGCACCCCCTGTAGTTCCTGACGCAACTGTGATCTAATGTCTGTGTGCAGAAGTGACAAGAGGAAGAGGAGACGTAAATCAAAGCATTTAATGTCATCAACAAATTGTTGGTCCTTGCATTTTTCCAGAAGATTGCAGAGCATAGCTGCAAGATTCAGTTCCAAACTGAGCTTCTGTGCGACAGCACTATTAAAAACTATGTTACAAAGGCATTTCAAAGCTTCTACTATAACAGGAAACTCAGATACTCTCTCCAAAGGATCTTCTGCAGTGTCCAGCTTTGCTAGCCTCATAAGGATCTGCATGTTCCTCTTTGTGGTTACAGGCACTAAAACTTTCTTGTCTCTAGAGAGAATCCGGAGGGCCTCCAGGCAGGCAACTTGACATGAAGTTTTTGTGTCTTTTTCAAGGATGTTTAGAATTCCTTCACACAGTTTCTATGCAAACATTATAACAAAAAAAAAAAAAAAAAGGAACAGTTTTAGCATCAAAATATTGGTGGCAATAAGAAACTTCTTTTGCTAAGCTTTCATGTAACATTTGAGTTTTCAGCTGACTTGAGAAATGAGGCATTCTGTATTAGATCTTCAAAATATGAACTACTGCAAAAGATCTCCAAAGATAGAGTTAGATAATGGTTGGCCTCATGATCTTAAAAAGTCCTTTCCAACCAAAAAGACTCTGATTCTATGATCACCAAAAGCAGTTTTAGAATGTCCTGGAACAGCCTGGAACAGCCCCAGGTTGGAAGAGACCTTCAAGATCATTGTGTCCAACACATCATCCAACACCATCTAATCAACTAAACCATGGCACCAAGCACCCCATCAAGTCTCCTCCTGGATACAATCCAAATAGAACACTGACAAAAGCATTAAGCCAAAAGGACAGATGCTATCCACCACTACCAATTACAAAGTTTTCTCAGTATCAGGACTAAATATTTGAGTAGCCAAAGTAATAAGACTAGACAGAAGTGAAAGGTTTGAAAAATATGTCAGAGTAGAACAGTCACACCTACACTACCTGCAAAATTGTAAGTTAAGGCTGTTTCAGTCAGGAGGTTGGGAGAAAAGAAGCCAAACCAAAATAACATACAAATATTATTACTGCATGTTTGATAACAGCTATCATTTGTGTTGCCACTTCAACCTAACTCACAGAATTCTCCCATCTTCACTAAGAATCTTAGGAATGTCATCTCTGACAGAATTTTATTCAAAGACTTCAGCTGTAGCAATTTCACCAAATCAGCAAAACTGCTGCTTGACAAAACAGACTGTTCTTGAAATCAAAATATTTCACTGATACCTTCTACCAATATCACTGCAGGGGTAAACATCGATCATATATATGTAGCATGAGAAACTACAACACTCCAAGAACCTGCAGGTCAGAACAGTAACATATGAATTACATAAATTACCTTTCATAAGACAGAGAGTGGGATGATCAAAAGGGAGAAAAGACAGAAGACATTGCTTGACGGGAAAGAACTCCAAAGGGGTTTTATGCCTTAAACTCGGGACAAAACTGCTACCAGAAGCATAGTTACAAAGAAGTCCCCAGATAATTGGCATTACAAACTATTCCTCACAGGACACAGTTTATCCCTCCTTCTCACCTCCCAAGCTCTGTGTCTTAACAACTGACTTGAATTTCAATATACTAAAGAAGCTAAAGCAGCAACTGAGTTGAGTAGTCCTAGTGCAGAAATCTGCTTAGGACCTAAAATTCATATTGTGATCTCAGGTACATGGGTCCTGATGGGATGCACCCACAGGTGCTGAGGGAGCTGGCAGAAGCCACTGCTAGGCCACTCTCCATCACATTTGTTACATCATGGGGAACAGGAGAGGTGCCTGAGGGCTCGACAAATGCAAATGTCACTCCAGTTTTCAAAAAGGTCAAGGAGGAGGACCCAGGCAACTATAGACCTGTCAGCCTCACCTCCATCCCTGGAAAGGTGATGCAGCGACTTATCCTTGGTGCCGTCTCTAGGCTATCAAGGATAAGACGATCACTGGGAGCAGTCAACATGGTTAAACATGAGTTCCCCTTGGTAAAACCAACCTGATAGCCTTTTATGAGGACACAACCAGGTGGACACATGTTGGCAGTGTGCTGGATGTGGTTTATCTTATCTTAGAAAAGCATTTGACACCATCTCTCACAGCATCATCACAGCTAAACTGAGGAAGCATGGTTGGGATGACTGGGTAGTGAGGTGGATTGTGAACTGGTTGAAGGAAAGAAGTCAGAGAGTTGTGGTCAGTGGGACAGAGCTAGATGTCTGTGTCTAGTGGAGTCCCTCAGGGGTCAGTACTGCTGACCACTGTCAGCAACTTTGCTGATGACATAAAACTTGGGAGGAGTAGCTGACACACCTTAAAGCTGCACTGCCATTCAGCAAGACCTGGACAGGTTGGCAAGTTAGGCATTTTTGTTAGCAGCCAAGCCTATGCTCACCTTGAATAGGAAACTTTGGTCTTTCTGTCAGATAAAACCTGAACTTGAATTTGACTACAAAGAGAACAATCCTCCCAAATTCAGACTTATGGTTTTATCAATAAGTTGCACCCACCTGCTGCTGTGGAAGTGTCACTGCAAAATGTTGAAAGCACTGCAAGGGATATCCTAAAGGGACTTGCCATGGGAGGTGGAAGCCTAACCCTCCCTCCATACATTATTGTTATCTAACTTCTCTAAAATTCAAGAGTTCTCAGCTTTGGTACTAATGGATAGGTTAAAAGAGTAATACACACTGTTCCTTTTGTCTCTGCTGCACTGTAAAACATTTTATGTCTTAATACACCATAAAATTTTAAAGCCCAGAAACACCCATTTGTCATCTTGTCTAGATAAGTAAAATATCAATCCTTTTTAGTCATTTATCCTGATAACATAAACACTTAATGCTACGAAGCAACGTGGTCTTACAGAGAAAGCAATATCCTGAGATACACAAGGCCTCCATTTTCTTCCTTTCTTGCTTGACCACAGACCCATTGTGTGGCTTTGGGCAAAATGTTTATCTCATTCATTTGGTTTTCTTCTGCCATCTTGTTAACAGGCTAATTAGATATGGGAGGGAGGGACAAGGAAGGAGAGAGCAGCACTGTAAGTGCTTATTAGCAGGTGTTTATATCTTCCAGGCTTAACCTCAGCTGGAGATAGTAGCTGCTTGTGAAAAACAAGGCACTTGATGCTCTTGCTCTTTTGTCCTGATGTGCCTGCATGCAAGATCCTTTTCCACCTTCTCTCTTTGTACTCAAAGATGTTTGGAAAGCACACTTGACCTATACTCACTTTTTCCAATTCACAGACTACTGAACTTTGGCTACATTATGTCAGCTTGAATTTACTGTAGCTTCAACACCAGAGTAATAAAAATGTCTTAGTGAGAAAAGGAGACAATTTTCCTTTACTTGATTCTTTTTCTTTAGCAATTTTTTCTCTTTATTTATACAAGACCAGAGAAGGTCTTAATTTAATTCAACCTAGTTCTGCAGCTGTTCAGTGGTGAGAATGGTTAATGAAATCAACTGTAGTACCAAATACGAAGTTCAGAAGGAACTGTATTTCTTCAACTGGTCATCTATTGCTATCTACTCCTCAAACTGACCTTCTACTTCATTAAAAACATGAAGATTCATAGCAGACTCCACCCCATTTTCAGGTAGATGAAAGGAATGTTAACAGTAACTACAATAAACTGCACAAATTTTTACAGCTCTTAGGTTTTGGTGGCCTTCCAAGTTATGCAGAAGCTTCTCTTAAAACTCAAGTACCTCTCCATCTCTTTGAAGGTAAAATTAAGCATTATAGAATCATAGAATCAGTCAGGGTTGGAAGGGACCACAAGGATCATCTAGTTCCAACCCCTGCCATGGGCAGGGACACCCTACACTAGATCACGCTGGCCAGAGCCTCGTCCAGCCTGGGCTTAAACACCTCCAGGGACGGGGCCTCAACCACCTCCCTGGATAACCCATTCCAGGGCTTCACCACTCTCATGGTGAAGAACTTCCTTCTCACATCCAGCCTGAATCTCCCCATTTCCAGCTTCATTCCGTTCCCCTTAGTCCTATCACTACCTGAGATCCTGAGAAGTCCCTCCCCAGCCTTCCTGTAGGCCCCCTTCAGATACTGGAAGGCCACAATGAGGTCACCTCGGAGCCTTCTCTTCTCCAGACTGAACAGCCCCAACTCCTTCAGTCTGTCCTGGTAGGAGAGGTGCTCCAGCCCTCTGATCATCCTCGTGGCCCTTCTCTGGACACGCTCCAGCACGTCCACATCCCTCCTGTAATAGAGGCTCCAGAACTGGACGCAGTACTCCAGGTGGGGTCTCACCAGAGCCGAGTAGAGGGGAAGAAGCACCTCCTTTGACCTGCTGGTCACACTTCTCCTGATGCAGCCCAGGATCTGATTGGCTTTCCCGGCTGCAAGTACACATTGAGAGCTCATGTTGGGCTTCTCGTCCACCAGCACCCCCAAGTCTCTCTCCTCAGGGCTGCTCTCCAGCCAGTCACTGCCCAGCCTGGATTTGTGCCTGGGATTGCCTCGACCCAGATGCAGGACCCTGCACTTGGTCTTGTTGAAGCTCATGAGGTTGGCTTGTGCCCACCTCTCCAGCCTGTCAAGGTCCCTCTGGATGGCATCCCTTCCCTCCAGCGTGTCCACTGCACCACACAGCTTGGTGTCATCAGCAAACTTGCTGAGGGTGCGCTCAATGCCACTGCCCACAAAGATGTTGAACATTCTACATGCCTCTTATATTCCCAGTAGACTATGCAAATCAGTGTTGCAGAAAACCAAGAAAACCCTGTATTTTTGGCAAGTCAAAAGATAAGAGATTCCAGGAGCAAAGAGGCATACCTTGGAATTGCTGAACAAAAACTTTGGCTGATAATTTCTGCTAGAAGAAGCAGCATTAAAAGAATACAGTAATTATTTCACTCTGCTATTAGGTTTTAGAGTTAAACAGAGTTAATCCAAGGCAGTAAGAAAGTAAGCACAAGAGTATTCAAAACATTAGTTCAAGCTTTCATTTTCTCTGGAAGTCAAGAAAACATTTATATAACATTTATAATTAAGGATGCTGGATAATGGGACAATTAGATAACCTCATCTGAAAAGGCTGTGCCGAATTTTTGCCTAGTCTCTGTGGACAGATGTGGGTGGGGAGGGAAGGTGTACACTTGTTTTCCTTGAGGATTCAATTCTGCTTCACTTCAAAACGTCATTGTTCAAGCCCTGTCAACAGCAGGAGTCTGGCCTGTTTAGCAGGAGCCTGCCAGCTCTGGCATGGCAAAGGTCCAAATCACAGGTTTGAACAATGTGAGAGCTTAGGCTAGACAACACTCTGCAGGTAAATTGAAGAACATACACAGTAATCTGTGTTGTCAGAACCACTGGAATAAACAGAGTCACAGAAAAATGAAATCCTGCACAGCTGTACTCTCAGCAGCTCTCCTTGCTCTCCCTACTGAACAGGAAGAAGTAAATCCCTTTGCACCCTCCAAATCCAGGGGTGATTAGAAGGGTTTTCAAAGGAGAGGTAGGTTTCACTGACTTGACATAAACCTTATGGGATGAAGCTGAAAAATGCTGGATAGGAGTGAGAGGGAATCAGAACAAATACTTTTAATGAAGGTAACGTTTCTCCTCTTACAGGCTGGTACTCTCCTAAGTAGTCAGCAGTCAGAACAGCAACAACAAAAACTAAGATAGCATGCAGTGTGCCGAAAGGAACACTTGAGCTCAATATTTTTATAGGACACTCACTAACAGACTTTAAAAGCTTGCAGCAGTTACTGGGATGAGGAAGTTCTGTGCTTTTGAGGCTGCAGGAACCTTCAGACCTCTCAGAAGTGTCTGAGTGTCAACAGCACTACCTAATAACGAGGTTCTTCTGAGATTTAGAATGTGACAACATCTCACTCCATCAACATATTACTGCTTCCCTCCTTCCAAAGTTCTAACAGGGCACAGTTCACAACCTTAACAAAAACAAGCACAAAATCCAAAACAAAACCCCCCATAAAAATCCTAACAGAGAAAATCCCACGCCCACCTGACACTCATTGTCTTTAGCTTTTGCCATTCTGGTTTCTTATGTATTCTCCCTCTCTGTGTTCTCTGCTTAGCACTCAGTTTTCCAGACTAGATATTTTATCCTTCTCAATTGTCTTGGTTTGAGCCTTTCCAGCTCAAGACAGAGTGTACAATATCCTCTTGGGATCGACTTTCCCACCCCTAGGGAGGTTATACCAATTAATTATTAACTTCCCTTAACCTACAACATCAATGTAAAAAGAGGTGGAAGGGATGGGAAGGAAAGAGAAGAAAGAACACAAAAACAGTAAGAAAACCAAACCAAGTTTCTTCTACAGATCAAAACGGACACACATAGTCCATCACCAAATTACTGAATGTCAGCTTTGAGTAAAGCCATAGATAAAGCCAAACTCCGAGGTCTTTGAGTCATCTGTGTGATAAAAAATTGTCACTTAAGATGACAGTACACATAACTGATGGTTTTGTAAATGCAAAGCACAGAGACTTATTGTTCTACCCATTTCAGCCAGAAAAAGACCTAATAGCCAAAACTGAGGTGTGGCCAGCTTGAAACAAGATATCTATGCAATTCTGATTTTGTGTGAGAAATAGTGAAAATACAGAGCGTCACTCACTAATGAACATTTTACTAATGCAAATCAGCCCAAAAACTAATTAGAGAAAATAAAGGAAAAGTCTTTTCATTACATCTTACACCATAAAGATAACAACAGGGAAACAAATTAAAAAATAATAAATATCAACACCCAAGCTTTAAATGCAAGGCTGAATGGATCTCAAGGGACCTGTTGATCCCTGACACTCCTGTCCAGCCCCATGTTGTAATGCACAAACATTTCCCATCTTTGGAACCTGACATGCACAGTTCATATTCCACTGATGACAACTACTTTTGGATTAAGAAGCTTCTGTAGCTCTGCCTCCCTTACAGCTCCGTAGCTTTCTTCTGTACCTTCATCTTAATCTCTAATATTCTTTAAGCATCATAGACAAGAGATGTATCTGGCACACTGATATCTGCTGAGAAGAGAGAAAACAGAAAAATGTATTGCCAAAGTTTTTAGCTCAGTTGATACAGAAGAGTATCTTTACTGTCTTCCTCCACTCCATTCCCAATCTGTACATCTGTACCAAACAAAACCATTTATGAGCTTTTCTGTTACTACTTTTACTCAAGACAGAAGCTTTTGCTAGGGCTGGGGGAATTTGCTTCTCTCTCTCAGAAAAAAAAAGGGAATGGGTAGTTGTCATGTCTCTTGCACTGAAGAAACAAGAAGCAGAACTTTCCAATCATTACTTCTACAATGGCAACCAAGTTATGAGACTGCTTTTACTTTTTTATCCTTCTAACCAGAGCAGGTGTGCATCTGGGTAGCCTATTTTTGCTTACCTTTCTTTTGTCTTCATCTGCTGGATCAAATCTGAAAATGGTCCGATTCTGTGAAAAAAAGAAAAGAAGAGTTTGCATTTGTTACATGAACATCAGCTGCTAAGTAGGGAATACCTGCAAAACTTTAAGAGTTTGGTTAAAGCCAGTCTCAGATAAGGCCATAACCATACCAACTCACGTCCTTTTCCCATCTTGCCCAACAGCAAGAGCTTCACTAAGTGGCTCCAGCTAGCATTTCACAATTACTACTGGTGCACAGCAAGCCTTTGTCTGTGGGGTGTGTTTCTGATGCGAGCTAACAACCTTACACACTGCACTTTACAGGGTGAAAAATGTTAGTTATAGCCTTAGGGTTTACAAATGCCTTACTACTCATACCGTTCCCCAACCAGTTCTTGTTCACAAGCTTCTGACTGCACTTTAAAGCGTCCCAAAGCAGAACAACCACAGTATCTATCATATCATCTTGCCCAGAAAACAAGTAGAATATAGAATTGTTTCAACTGGAATAGACCGCTAAGGTCATCAAGTCCAACCACCAACCTAACATCACCATGGTCGTTAAAACATGCCCCAAAGAGCCATGTCTACATGTTTTGTGAACACCTCCAGGGACAAGGACTCCATTGCCTCCCTGGGCAGCTGCTCCAACACCTGGCCACCCATTCAGTAAATAAATTTTCCCCAATATCCAATATCCTCCCCTGCTGCAACTTGAGGCCATTTCCTCTTTTCTATCACTTGATGTTAGGGAAAAGAGACTGAGCCCCCATCTCACTACAACATCCTTTCAAGTAGTTGTAGAAAGCAATGAGGTCTTCCCCTCAGTCTCTTCTTCTCCAGACTAAACAATCCCAGTTCCCTCAGCCACTTCTCATGAGACTTGTTCTCCGAGCCCTTCACCAGCTTGGTTATCCTACTCTGGACACACTTAAGCACCTCAATATCCTTCTTGTAGTAAGGGACCCAAAACTGAACACAGTATTTGAGATGCAGCCTCACCAGTACTGACTACAGGGGCATTACTCCTGCTGGCCACACTATTTCTGATACAGGCCAGGATGCTGCTGGCTTTCTTGGCCAGTTAGGCACATTGCTGGCTCATGTTCAGCCTGTGGATCATCAACACCAAGTCTTTCTCTGCTGGGCAGCTTATCAGCCACTCTGTCCCAAGCCTCTAGCATTGTAGGGGGTTATGGTGACTCAAGTGCAGGACCTGATACCTGGCCTTGTTAAACCTCATTCAGCTAACCTCAGTCCATCAATTCAGCATGTCCAGATCCCTATGTAAAGCCTTCCTACCTTTGAGGAGATCAATACTCACACCCAATTTAGTGTCATGTGCACGCTTACTGCAGAGGTGCACTCAATTCCCTCATCCAGATCAATGATACAGATATTAAAGAGAACTGGCCCCAAAACTGAGCTCTAGGAAAAACCACTTGTGATCAGTCACCAACTGGATTTAATTCCATTCACAACTCTCTGGGCCCAGCCATCCATCCATCCAGTTTCTAACCCAGCAAAGCATCCAACTACCCAAGCCACATGCAGATAGTCTCTCCCTGAGGATGCTGTGGGACACAGTGTCAAATGCTTTAGTAAATTCCAGATAAACAACATCATCAGCCTTATTATTATTATTCACTTAAGCACCTCATTCACTTTGGTCATCAAGCAGCACCTGACCTTCATGAACCCATGCTGACTGGGCCTGATCACCTGGTTACCCTGCACATGCTGCATAATGGCATTCAAGACGACCTGCTCCATGATCTTCCCCAGCACTTGGGTGTATGCCATCTGGCCTCATTGACTTGTGTATGTCTAAGTGGTGCAGCAAGTCACTCACCATCTCTTCTTGGATTATTGGGACTTTATTCTGCTGCCCATCTCTATCTTCCAGCTCAGGAGGCTGGATATCCACTAAACAAAAGCAAGTGAATATTAAATGATGGTCAGCTAACTGAGAGAAGGCAATCTGCATTTGCACATAAATATCTTTGGAAAATTACAGAAGAAATGTAGTTACAGTAAGTAGTTTAAACACTAGAAGAAGAGATTTTGAATAATCATTGCAAATGGGACAGCATGCAGAAGCAAGAACATACCTATTAAATTTTCTCATTATAATTATTTTGTAGCCACCTGCACCTTGGAACTACATTTAATCCATCCTCTCTCTTCTATTAAAGTGTATTTTACTAGTCATTTGGGAAACAAATAAAGCCCAAAAGTGACATGGGGAAAGACCCAGAACCTGCTGTACTCTGCTCAGTCGTAGTTGATGGGTTGGACGTGATGATCTTGAAGGTCTCTTTCAACCTGGTGTATTGTATTATTGTACTGCTGGCCCATAGACCATATATCCAAGTTAGCAATATACTGCACAGAAAACCAGATGTAGGAAACATTGAGGCATTCTTAACAAGAAACACAATAAGAGAAATGTCTCATATTGAGACAGCACAAAAAGATTCCCATCCCACTTAAAAGGAAGTATTTAGCTACACGTGTAGCTCCAAGACTTCACTTGAAATGACAGGATAGAAATGACATCAGCTCTCACTCTGTCCTTAAGAATTCAACATAAACCTAAGTAATTCATCTGGAGAAGCTGCTAATAAGGCATAAAATCCAGCATAGCAAAATTAAGCAATTATGTTTGCGTGCACTTTTGGACTGAATGAGTTTGACAAAGGGCCATTTTCAAGAATAAGACGAGATAAAAAACTTCCCTCAATCAGAATCCTTCCTCTGTATCTCAGAGGTCAGTGAGGAGAGACAGTTAGATCTGTCCAATGGACTCTAGATCTACTAATCCTTTACAGAAAGTGCCTTGTAGTTTCATCAACGTTCAAATTTCACGTGCACAAAGGCAGCCTACATCAAGGCCACTGCTCAAGCTTCTTCTGGAAGCTCAAGTTTGAGTGAGGATACTGGTTACTGTCATTGCTCAGACTTAAAATGTACTGCACTTAAGACAAACTTCAAGCCACCTGGAGGCTGAAGAATAACCATACACCAATCCACAGCTTTCCCCCTAATCACAGAGCTAAGAATCTTTAACTGAAAACCTGAACTTTTGTTCCTGTAGTGGGTGTCTGAAGTTCTGCAAACCTACACCCAAAGCCAAACTCTGAGTCAGCATCAGCTTTACAGATTTGTGTACCAATCGCTGAAGCATCTACACAAAGGGCAGACATCTTATGGGTGGAGCCATGAACTTGAAAAATGGACTGCACTGCTCTAATAAAATCTAGGTGTCAAAATGTCCCTATCAGAATAGCGGGAGGTGGGAATTAAATTATCCATCTAACATGCATCTTCACTCCAATTTCTGCTTCCCAACATTACCAGAAAATCCATTCATGTCATACTCTAAGGGCAGCAGACACTAGGCACTCTTTTAACACCTGTCATCATTAAAAGCTCAGTCTGTTGTAACTCTTTTAGCCGTCTACCCTCTTCTCTTTGCTTGGCCAGAAAAGCACAGTAAGGCAGAGGTTCGGCAGCCGGCGTTGCGCCCCCTCCCACGGCAGGGCTACTCCTCTCCACTGCCGAAGCCCTGTCCCACACGCCCGCCAGACCCGGCGACACAGGAGTGCCCACACCGGGCAGCACCTCGGCCAGGTGAGCAGCTACCCTGCGTCGTTATCCAAGAGACTTCAGCGTTATTTTGCACAGCTTCTCCCAGAGATACAGGCAGGCGAAGATACGTCCAAGGCAAAGTTACGCTGTAGAACAGCTCTTTTAACAGCTGATCACTGACAAACCACTGTGACATGCGTCAGGCATGCCAAGACAGAAGGCGCGCGGAGCCAAGCCTGACAACGGGATTTACCCACCCGCCATACAGCTGGCTTTGTGCTCCCGTCAAAGTACGCTTCCCTCCAGGCACTGCCTTCGCTCACCGCCCCGGTACCGCACCAGTGCCCTGCACAGCCCACGGGTGAAGAGCACACGGGGAAGCGCAGAGAACGCGGTCAGGCTGTACCAGGCAGGCCGCCCCGGCGCCGCTAGCTGGGGGGACGGTGGCAGCCGCGGTGCCCAGAAGGCAACAGCAAAAGCCCAGGCCAGGGCGGGAAGTGGGAGCTTTACGGCCCAGTGGCGGCGATGCTGCCAAGGGCGGGGCGGCGACGCCGCCGCGGGAAGCGGGGAACGGCTCGCGCCGCAGTGGAGAGCAGAAGGAGGACGCCTGCGCTCCCCAACAGCCCGTTACCTCCTCGTTGTACCGCGCCAGAACACGCTCCACCGCCTCGCCGCCACCGCACCCTTCCACGGCCTCCAGCACCGCGCCCAGCTCCATGCCCGCTGGCGGCTGCCTGTCGCACTCCGCCGGCAAGAGCAAGCACCCCACCGCACCCTGACCTCCCACCCCGCGCCCCGCTGACGTAATACAACACCCCCAAACCCCGCCCCCAAACTGCTAGGCAGCTCTCCGCAGTATTGGTTGGAGAGGGCAGAGGCATGCACCTCCGAGCTCTTCTATTGGCTGCCCTACCGCTCAATCCCACCGACAGGAGGCTACTGCGAGAGGACTATGCCTCCCAGCATGCTAAGCGTCGCGGCACCGCGGAACGCGTAGGGTTCTCCGGCTGTGGTGCCGCGGTGCACGGTGGGCGCTGTAGTCCGCGCCGAGCAGCCCTGGCGGCGTCTGCGGGCGGGGCGGCGGAGCTGGGTGGGGACGTCAGGTTCGAGTCCCCAGCAGCCGAGCCGCCCTAGCGAGTGCCCTGCTTAGCACAAAGCACACCTCGACATATAGCCTTCTCGTTAGGCATTGCCACAACGTCTGGCAGCAGACCAAAACCCTTCTGCTCAAGCGCAATCCACCGGAGCGGTGGGGGTGCACAAAAATCCTCCATTGTACTCTGAAATGCTGAGGCCGCACCTTGATTGCCCTTAACAGCAAGAAAGGTCAAGTCTCCCTAGTAACAAGCAATAGGACAAGAGGAAATGACCACAAGTTGCAGCAAGGGAGGTTTAGGTTGGACTTGGGAAAAATTTCTTCACTGAAAGGGTTGTTGAGCACTGGAACAGGCTGCCCAGGAAAACACTGGAGTCACCATACCTGGGAGTACCTAAAAGATGTGGCACCTAGGGACATGGTTTAGTGGTGTATTTGGCTGTGTTAGCTTTAAGGCTGGATTTCATGATCTTAAAGGTGTTTTCCAGACAAGGCCCCTCTCTCAGAGGGGCAGCATGGCCACGTTCCCAAAACTGCCCACAGGGCCATTCACAAAGGGGTTAATATATTTTTTGGAAAGTGCTGCTGTAGGTGTCAGTAACCAAGGTGGTGCAGAGGAGAGGTGCTGGTGCCACACTGCTGCCACATCTTGTCTGGGAGGTGGCAGGAGGGGAGGGTGGACTGCAGCATCAGAGCCTTCAATGACAGGGCAAGATAAGCTATGTATCTAAAGCGCTTTGCAAGACTGTAGGTTAAACTATATTGAAAAGATACAATAGTATTTCCATACTCAGTGTGCCTTATAATCAAAACTCGCTGTCCAGGTAGCAGAAAATTATGCACTAAAGCTAACAAAGCTCCACAATAATAAAACCTTAGAGGGAGCTGCAGTCGGTTTCTCCTTGAAGTATTTATTCCTTCAGCAGCAATTCAGGAAGTACACTGTGGTCATGAAGACAAACCTTTCAGCTCAGAAATTATCAGTTCCATGGCAGAAGATACCATAGGAACAGGGAGCTTCCATCTGCAGCTGGACAGAGGTTCCAAAGAGCTCTGAAGGTGCTAAAATGTGTTGCTGTGTGCCTGTGTGTAAGACGCAAACCTGAACTAGGATCTAAACTTTCTGGTTAGTTTTTGGGTGTTTTTTTTCCTTTTGGGCTGAACTGATGTACAAAACCAGAACATAGTTACTGGACAGCAAGGAGTAACAAAATCCAGCCTGAAGTGTGTAGCCATTTCTTCTGAGTCAGGTCCATGGGTATAGTAATGCAGCTTCTGAGACAAACACAAGCAAAACCATCCTTTGCTTTTTGATTTACACCTCTATAATAAAACACAAGCCTGCTTAGATGTACTTCGCAGCACAGCAAAACACTCACTTTACTTGTGTGTGGCCAATTTATATATATATATATATATATATATATAAAAAAGAACCTCTAGATCTAGACTAGGAAACTGTTACTGCTCTTTAAAGGCACATTGTTATTCATCATCAGTGTGGTTTAGTTTCCACTTTAGGTAGCATATGAAGGATTAGTATTCCAATGAAAAGAAGGGACAGAATAAATTGCATCCTCTAGCAAAGAACTGCCCAGACCTTTTCAGATGGGTGCATACCATGAGCCCTTCCCATGTTAGTCAGCTTTATCTAAACCTTCCAAAGCAATGTCTGCCCCTGAATTTCATGGGTTTCAGGGTCAGTCACAACAGAATTGTGGGGCTGCAGAGGTCAGAGGCCATTTTTGTCAAAGGGTAGTGACCTTAGCAGCAAGAGGTAGCCTGACAAAAACAGGATTCATGCCTGTGAATGGAGTTCTCACTGCTCTTCCCCTGCTGAGTCTTTTTTCTACCTGGTAATGAAAAATCTTGAAGAATTGTAATGGATTTTTATGTGCAATCATACATGTATGCTTATGTGTGTGTATATAAATCTGTTTAAAAATACTACACATTATGCTAGTATGCTATAATATATAGTGTTAGTATATATATGGATTTTGTTGCATGAATTAGCATAAAAAATATCACACTTTTAGTTAAATGTGTGTTTGTTGTGAGAAGGGAGAAAGTGAGCAAGAGAAAAAATACAATAAAGAAAAAAAAAAGGAAAAGAAAGAAGAGAAAGAAAAAGTGAAAATGAGATTGAATATTTAGGCATGTAGTATAAAAGCCTCTTCAGAACCATTTGTGTACTCACATGTTTACTTTATACACACATAAATATGTGGCTAGGCAAGAAGTCGTGGACAAGAGAAAAGCTTAATCAACAGGCTGCAGGCCCTGAGTTGGTAGGTTTGACAATTTGTACCAGGATGATTTAAGATATTCCTGCCCCTAACCATCCATTCTACAAAGAGGTTATCATCTCTCATGAGCTGCTGCACTTCACAGCCTGGTATACAGCCCTGTGACCTGAAAGCTGTGTCAGTTTACATTAATATGGCGTGTTCTGACCTGCAGTGGTCAAGGAGGGGCTCTGCTTTCCTTTGCACAGCAGTTCTGATGCACGTGGTGACCGCTGTAGAGCTGTGTTTGGTAATATATATATAGTGCTCTCCGTGAATGTCCAGTTTAAATTTCAAAGCCTTCATCAGGAAACAGTTCAAATGTAGGCTCATCCTTTCCTCTCAGTCAATGGGGATTAGGCTTTATTTGGTTCAACAAAATATTGTAAAAAATGTAGAAAGTGCTTCTGGCTTCCCTTGAGTGGTGCTGGGTGTCCCGCTCCATCCTGATCCTTCCAAAGACTTAGCTTTGAGTTATTGGTCCATTCTGCCCACAAATCTCTCACTAATGCATCTTGTACTTGGAGGGATCATGGTAGGTCATGATCAGCAGTCCATCAGGTAACTGGAGATTGATCAATGTTCCAGCAATATAGATGAGTGAATGGGGGCACAGGAGGCTCTTCTCAGATGCAATGTAATGCAGAGATTTGGAATTCGCTGGAGAAGAGAAAGTGGATTTTTCTGTTCTAGTGGCACTGCCTTTCTCATACTGATTACAGTCTTGCTAAGGCAGATATTTCTGTGCTCATTAATAATGAACAGACCAGAATCTTCAGTAACAAAATGCAAAGCAGGACTATTATCTCAAATCCATTAAAACTCCAAGTAAACAAACTTCTTCACATGACTGACTTTATTCACATGTAGACAGTTTTGCCTGAAAATAACATATATAAGCATAAAATAGATGAGTTAGGCTAAGTCTGATCTCCCCTGCCCTTAAAAAAAGTCAAGAGTGGAAGTATATTGGAGTAATAACTCTGGCTGACAGAAGTAAGATTTCAGAGAGCCTCTGACGCTAAGCACAAGAAACAAGAGTTTCACCAGGTACCTAAAGGTGGAGATTAGCTCCCCACTGTGTTTCTGAAAATCCCACCAGACCCTTGACTGGATGGCTAAGAGCCTCAACACCCGCCAAACTGTCCCGGAACATCTTTTGTCCCTCAGTCCTTGCATTGCTGTAGTTGCTTTAGACCCATGAGTTAACTGTACAAGCTCTGAGAATTTTGCCACTTTACAAGCTTACCTAGGGAAAAATAACTTTTCCAGTCCAGTGGCAACATGTTTGTTAGAAGGTACTGTAAAGAGTAAAGCAGATCTTACCTGCCTCAGTGAATATGTTCGCTTGGGTGAGCAGCAGGGCTTAAACCAAGCAATAGTCATCTCAGAGCCTTGAGCACTTGCAGCTGAAAACACTGGTGTAGGTGCTGTGTACTATAGAAGCTCTCAAGTCTTTTGTTGGATGAGAACATACATTGTCACATTTGAGGGTTTTTGAAGGTTTGCTTATGTATTTAAGTAAATTTAGGTTATATGTAATTTCATGGACTTTATTTTGAGTGTGAAAATCCCTCATTTACCTTGCACAACTGTACAAATAACACTTTCGTCCATTTGGGGCATAAACATGGTTATCATCAACAGGGTGCTATCAAAGATCTATTTACAAAACAATTACTAAGATGCCTGATGTCATATTTCCATGTATTTATTTCTTACCCATAGGGTAATAGGTCCACCATAATTGTTTGGTGCATTTTATAATACAGAAGAAAAAGCTATGTTAATAAAATCTAACAAAAACTCACAAATAGCTACAAATCTGACAGAAAATGTCTAAGAAAAATTCTCCCCAAAATACAATACATTTTTCCACACATACACAGTACAGAATAAGTTCAAAGGCACAGCTTTGAATTTTGCTTTTGTAGAAGTATATAGAATTATCACCACGTGAAGGAATTGAGAGAACAGTTTCATACCTGTCAATAGGTAATTAAATGACTAACCATGTTTGCATTGTCATTTACTTTACATAATTGCTTCATTATCATCATATTTAACATATGTGGCTCTGAATCCAAAATCTTCCCAGTCCCCAAGTCCCTTCTTAACCTTGTCATTACTGACCAGACAAATTAGATTTTTCCAGATTGTGCAAACTTAACACAAATACATATATAATAAGAACAATAGTCAACTTAAGGCAGTGTATAATTCAATGCTACATGTCTTGTCTTCTCTTTTGTAAAGATCAAACTTACTGGATCAACAGAAAGGTGCATCAATATACAAAGTTAGGGGGAAACCAAAACCTACAACACCACATGTCTTTTAAGGAGCCAAATAGAGGAGTCAATATGAATGAGTGATGACTTTGCAGAATGTTCTTTAAGGCATGCATTAAGAGCTTAAAAGACAAATAGATGACAGGTTGGTGAGGGTGAACTTTCTGTCTTTAACTCAAATTATAAATAGATCCTATTCCAGTACTTTTTCTTTTTTTTTTAGACTCATTACCATTTGTCAATAAGAGAGGGAGGCAAAAGTGGCTCACTCAAACTGACATCACACAGGATTGGCCTGCATGCCAGAATTATAAAAGGCACAGATTGGCCCCAAAAGTGGTCTAGAATAGCGCAAAAATAATTTTCGGCTACAGGAACATTCAGTTATACTGGTCTGCAATCTGCCCACATTATGAACTACATTTATCTGCCCAGGATCTTTTCCATCTTCACCTCCCTTGAAGAATGTCCACAAAAAGTTCCACATCACACAAATTTAAGTATATGGGCTTAGCTGCTGCCAGTCATTTCATTTAGCCCAACCTGTGGTGGCTTCCCCGTTGATGTAGGCAAAGCCAGGAAAGTGTTGCATGTGCTCGTATTCAGAATTTCTGCGTGTAGTCAGGGGGTGTACATGTCACTAGAGTTTCCATATCTTGTGGAGTGCATGGGTGGGCTTGTGTAGCAGGAGTTTGCAGCTGGGACCTCTGGCCAGCGAGGAGTCACTGGTGTGGGATGGAGCCTTGGAGTACTGCTCATCAAACAGGGCTCCATTCTTGATGTTGGGCTGTTGAAAGGGTACTGCAATAAAAAACCCAAAGAAAACACAATTAAAGAATTATCTGCTACATAATTGCTTTTAAAATAAGGGATGTCACAATTCCATGTTTAACAAAACCAAAATCATATGAATTAGCAGCCTTTCAATATCTAGGCGACATACTGAAGGTGGAATACCAGATGACTACTGGCTGCAGTCAAACCAAATGTCAAGGAAAGTCCTGTAAAGCAGTCACTGCATTTAAATATTGAATTAACTTATCAAAGAGCAAGGTACTGGCAGGTGTATCTGGGAGCATAATTGACTAATTCTGGGAGCATGAATTGAATTAATCTAACCACTTTTTCTCACAGCTTTTAATTGGAAGCTTGCTCTGCAGTTAAAAAAAAAAAACCAAGTATAAAATGTCCATACTCTAGTTAGTCGGTTGAAGGAGGAGAACAAAGGATTTTTATTACTGGAAAGGTGCCTTCCTTCTTAAATATTCACAAGACATCCTGCCAGAAAAATAGTATGGTCTGGCCTCAGAGCAAGCAGCTAATTGAAGAACTTATGAAAAGAGGCAGGCAGAAGAAGAATCTTTCTATTCCCCAGCTGTTCACTGTGGCAATTGCAAACTAGAAATCAAAGCAGTTTGACAAATGCCTCCCACCAAGAAGATGTGCTGATGATAGGACAGACAGGAAAATAGGGAACAGCTTTTGCCCTCTCTATCACAAGCTGCCCAGCAACAGAAAGTAAACTGCTTGTGATTGTTTGCCTAACCAGTATTTATCTCATTGCCTGTCTTACAGGAGCAGATCATCTGTGTGTTGAGCCTAAGAAATGGCTCTTCCTGTTTATCCTCCTGCTGTCTATCTGCATTGCAGAGAAGGCTGGCATCCCTGTTCCCCTTGGCCAGCCATGTATCTTCAGATCTTCTATGCTTGACACCTTTATACCTTTTCTACAAAATGTGTCATAATTGTCAAACTGCATTGTTTGACATTGCAGTATTTCCGTAACCAGAAGGCTGTCACCAAAGCAGGGCTGTCACCAAAATGAGACTATCACTTTTTCTGGTGCTCACAAACCTTGCCATAACTTTATGTGGCTGAGGACTGCAAAACCTCATGGAGAAGTCATGGAGAGAAAAGCTGCCATGGTTGCTTCTAGGAGGCAGATGGCAGTGATTCCCAAAGGGTCTCATTACATTACTCCACTGTGGATGGTGTTGGGGTTAATCAGTTGCATAAGAAACTGTTGCATAAGCCCCAAGCAATTACAGCAATGTCTCCATGAGGAGTTTCTGCTTCCGCCCATCAAACTGCAGCCAGGAAGGCAGCCCTGCCTTGGCAGACATATCCAAACAGTTCACAAGCCTCAGGCTGCTCAAACCCTATGCACTGGCCACTCCTAAGAGAAGAAAGAGAAGACTGGTTTTGACCAACCATATTGTAGATAGTGACTTGCATATTCCACCATGTCCTGGGGAGAGGGAAGACGTCAAAGCTGTACAATGTTGTTGTTTAGCTTGTGCTTCTCATCACAACAGACTGTGGATTTACCTGTGCAGTGAGCTGCTGAAACAGGATGGTGAATGGCAGCACCATACTGAACGTCAATACTTCAACTGGTAGTGCTAACACAGCTACGAGAACAAGCTGTACTGGCAGTACTGGCAAATCTATACAAGGTCATCTAAATTTCCTTCATTGCCCCAGGAAAGTTAACAGAGCTTAGGCTCTGACTGCAGAAAGCTTCATGTTCCTTTACAGAAGAATCATTTCTAAACTTGTTGGTTTTCTAGAAGCTTTTACTGAAAATAAGGACTGTCAGTACCTGGCAACAGCAAAACTCAAATTTTGAAGTTTCAGATGAGGTGATTTGAATGTAGGATCACAGTTCTCTCCTTTAACTTATCAATTAAGAACAGGGCACTCTGTCAACGGATGACCAACCTGGAAGTACTCTAAGTAAGCACAAGACATTCCAGAAAAAAGTTGAACAGTATTTTTATGTTTGTGAGTCTAGCTAATAGATTTAGGATGCTGCTTTCCTGGTCTGCACTGCCAATACATGAAAGTCATTTTCATGCTAATGTTTGCTGACTACCTTTGCCTGAACATCTTCATGAGCAAATCTCTTACCATAATGAATACAGAGAAAAGAAGTTGTCTTGTGCATTACTGTAGCTTCAGAGATTAATTCATCTCTCCTCAAGTGTAGTTATGGAAAAGTCAGGCATCTAATAAAAGTGAGTCATCTGTGCTCTGTCTACTGCCACTGGAAGAAATTATCAAACCCTGAGATAAATATTTAAGAGAGAAGATGAGAAGTCCTCAGAAGATGGACCTTCTCCTCTTCATCATGCTATATGATGTAATCCATTAGTTAGGTTGGCTCAAGTTGAATAAAAGTCCCTTTTCCATATTTGTCAAATTCTCTCTTGTCTTCTACCCAATGCAATAGTTGATCTACTCTGCTGTTAAACAGTAACCAAATCCTTTGCCATCCTGATTCAGTGTAATTTTCCTTTGAGGTTGTGACTTATGACAAGGGAATTACTTCCTTTCATATCCCTTACAAATGCTAAGAGAAAGCCCTGGCTTTGGATGGGGTAATTTTCTACCTAAAATAATTTGTAGACTGCAAAAATTTCATCTGCAAGCAAGAGGAAAGAAACAGATTCTGGGAATATTGTGCTGGGTCTCCTGGTTGAACATGACATTATGCGGGGAAGCCACGTGTTGTTTTTTACATAGTTTGGAAGCACAAAAACTAAGCCACTGGGGGAATGAGTCTTTGGCTCCCAGAATGAACTTCAGGATGCACAGAAAAGGAAGGATAATCCTCCTCCTAGCTGCAGTCAAGAGGCCATGCTAAGGCTTACTAAAAAGGCAGGACTAAAGGCTGTGCATGGGGGGACAGGACACACAGCGCTGATTTTTCTTTCCCTCAAGTGCTCCCAATGCAGCTGTGTTTATGAATGTGTCATGAATGTAAAAAGAATAATTGCTTGAAAACAACATGGACTTTAAATATCTAGTATTTTACAATAAATTCTGTTATGACTGAATGCAAGATGGAAAGTTTTGTAATGGTAGGTCAGCTAATCGCAAATGAGTCAGTGACTTCTTTCTCCTTGTAGTGAAGAGACCATTGAAAGACAATATTTTTAAAGTACTCATTGGCCCCTGCCTGACTATTAACTCACCCAATGAAGCATCTATTCAGCCTTGTTGGAGTGTCCACAGCATAGCCATCTGGGCGGATGCCTGCCCATGCTGCCTGAATCACCTTTCACACTCTACATCCGGTTTAATGAAGAGTGCTTCAGCATGCTGAACTCAAAACACTGGGGCCTAGTGATCTTTGCCAGATATAAAAGCGACATTTGTTGGAGGGCTCTTGACAGGAAATTACCATTTTCTGGGTTAACTCACACTTGCTGCTGCTACTGCTGCTGTTAGACCTAGACAAGAAGCCCTTTAAGTCTGGAAGACTTCGAGCAGATTATTGTTACGGCCTTGGCCAAAAATCTCCAATTAATTCAATTTCTTTTAGTATTATTTTAGAAAATACCATGTTAAATATGTCCCCCCCATAAAGTGAAGACTGAGTTCCTGCGGTGTGAGGATGGAGAGTGATCTCTTCATTCTTATCCTCAACTCACTGCCTGGTTATGTATGGAGGCGAAAAGTGTCTCTGTCCAAACAGCCAAATATTTTCCTTACAGATGTGGCTCTGACTTTACATTGTGATAGCTCAGGCTTTTGCAGAATGTAAGTTAATGCTGTAGGTTAGCCACTGCTTTAGGACTTGCAAGTAATTTGTTACAGAAATTACAGCAATTGTTATGTGCTGCCTATAAATTAACTTCATAAACTCATGCTTGAAATCTAAACTAAAATAAACAAGAAAGAGGGACATAATCAAAGCTATTGATTGACTGTATCTTTATAACCATTAATTTTATCTTTTTCTCCACAAACTGAATATTAGTCAGTCAAATAGGTTGGGTGAATTTTTTAAGTCAATCTATGTGCTTTTGGTACTTTTGGGAGTGGCACTTGGAGCTTTGTAATGACTGAAAAAGAATTTACAACATCTGTTTCCTCTTGCATTCAATAAGTAATTATTTCAATTATCTTCTAACAATCTCAAACCCATTATGAAGCCATACAGTTAGGAACAATGATTCTTGTGGCATGGGTGTGATTTCTGTCCTTATTAGACATTTGATGACACAGTGTTTATTGGGGTGGCTATGTCATTCTTACTGCATTCCTATGGCCATGGACTTAACACTGTGTATGTGTTCCCCCTTCTTTTATTTGTGGTGTAAATGGGCCTGAACAATGTGAACTCACACCAAAACACAAACTCCTCCTGGAAAAGGATTTCTTTGGCTCCCTCACTTTCTTACACTATTCCCCCTATGTAAATCCTGTTGTAGAATCATTATGTAGAGAAGTGAAGACATGCTTGGGTGGAATTGTGGCATGCAACATTGCACAGAGAAGCTAAGTGGTGCTGCAACTCATAAGGCATTTCGGGGAAACTATGAGAGACCACCACAGTCCTCAGAGCAGCTTAAGAGAGTCAGAGTATGAAAATTGCTTAAAGCTCCTTTAACTGTGGTTCCAACAGTGTGCTCTGTGACCCTAACAGGTGCAAACCCAGCCTACCACTTAACAGCAAGTTGTACTTCTGCAGTGTTTCCCAGTCTGGTTTGTTCTGTCCAGGCCATGGAAGCCAACTATGCTCTTCATAAACCAAATCTGACAACAACAAAACAGCAGCACAAGAACTTCCTGGTACAAATGTACTCCTCCCAGTTCCAGAAGTTGACAAAACATGAAGTCAGATGTGTTTATGAACACACACAGTCCCCTTCTGAATGACAGTGGAATAGCATCATAGGATTGCAGGCACTTCTGCACTGTGGTTTAGAGAATCAGGTATCTGCAGATCACTTTTCTTTATGTGCATGCCAGGCTCCTGGCCAGTAAGCCAAGTCAAGAAATGAACAATCAGGCCTGGAGTCACAAGGAAGCAAATGTTCTGTGAACCATTCACAGATGCTGATGAATGGGAGGGGGAGGAATTCGGATTAAGACCAAGGTTTGAACAGACTGTGCCTGTCAAGAAAAAGATTCTTAGCCATCAGTAGGAATTAGTCATCCTACACTGCCAGAAGGAGCCAGCTTTAAGCTTATGCCAGCTTAGCTGCCGCTGATATTACTTCAGCAGAATATTTACTCTCCTAGGAAGTTTTTTTACAAGCCATGTCCTTCATTTCTTTTGCCTTCTTGTCCTTCTGAGAGTTACTAATCTTTCTGGAGCTGTGAGCTGCTTGTCAAAATTTCTATTTAGTCCAAAGCTGCAAGACACTTGCTATATTCCTCTGGAGCCAAGCTAAGCTCCAAGACTGTCTCGGAGACAGGAGATAACAGTGACCTCAAGGGCTCTCATCAATGTGTTACGGAATGGGTTGTGAGTGTGCTGCTGTGACACTGCAGCATCAGCCTTCTCATTTCCTCTAGCAATGAGGGATCCAAATTATCCAGAAGCCCCTCACTTTGACTTGCCACTGGTCAGGTGAGATAGCATTGGCTTGGGAGCCTCACCTGAATTTTTCAAGAGCTGAAATCTACAAGATCTACAGCCATGTGACTTCTTCCCCAGCATAGACCCACCGTAAGGATCCCAATGACAAAACCACAGCAAAAATCCTAAAATTAATACAATGCAACCAACCATCATCATATTGTCAGGCTGGGATCAACATGTTACATGTCGGCAAGTACAATTTAAAGGGTAACTCATTTGTCACTCATTCCCTTCCCTCTTCCCAGATGTTCAGTTCCCCACTTCCACCCAAAGAAAATTACTCCTTCTATCCTCATTGTTCCAGTTCCACTTGTTCTTTTTATTTGATGGTCCGTAAATTGTATCTGTGAAATGATCCATCATAAGGCCCTACTAAATGAACGAAACATTTTCTTTAGGTACATTGCTCTGGAATGGAAAATAGCCTCTAAACATGAGATCTGATGAAACTGGGAGTATGTTGCTCTCTTTCACATAAAGACCATTCTTTGAGAGGCTAAAATCTACCTTTATTACATGTTGCCTGTTTCAGCTCAGGCCTCTGTCTGGACAAGGTCTTTCTGACTCCATGTTTGTAGAAGAGAACTTACCCCACACAGAGATTTTTATTTAGGAGTTAATCTCCAGACATGATCCCAAAGAGCATGATAGAACATTAGCTAAAGCTGAGCCAGAGTTCTATATTTGGACTGAATATAGATTTTAACAAAGAGTTCTTTTTGAAGAGTTTTGGTCAATGCCTCCTCTTCTTGAGTATTACCACAGCCAAACACATTGCATCTCCTCCAGTTTCAGTATAGTGGCAGCTGTTTACATATTCATTGCATATTTGGCTTCCTAGATTTTGATTTTGCAATGTCATGAGTCCTATTGCAACTCCTTGCACCATATTCCCCTTAGAAAGTCTGATAGACAAAGAGTAATTCCCTAACATCTTGTTAGGTTTTGCAGGCAACAATATGTTTTGATTTTCTGTTGGTTAAAAGTAGCTAAGAAGGGACTTATCATTAGGGCAGGCATTTTGCAGAAGCTCACTTTGCTTTAAAAAAGAATGTCATCACATTCTGTATCAAAATAATTCAAGAATTTTAGATTATTTTTGAAAGCAGAGTTTCTGTTTGCAGCTCCTTTCAGTACAGAATGAGGGCACTGATAGGGTTTTCTTAGCTGCATCCTGCTATGAGATCCATCTAATTTTACAAGCAGCATGAAGAAAAGCGTGCAAAATACAAGTTGAAATAATTTTGCTGTGAGATGTGATCATTAAAGCATAGCTGTTCTTCAGGTGTGTCCAGGACAGTTCAAGGGCTAACAAGAGATGGATAAATGATCTGACATTTGCACTTGTAGACAGAGCCTGCTACAGTATGATGCTTTTAATGTATGCTAGTATTTCCATATGACACAGTAACCAGAACATGACTAAACTACGAATGTATTGATCTTGCTTTGCTTTATTTATTTCTTGCCTGACTTGCACTGTTTGTGTCAGTGTGACAAAGACAGTTGTCTGAGGGTAGACTTGCACTCTGTGCAAGTGATAGCATTTCTAAACAGCCTAGTTCTCCCCTTTACATGACCTTACAGACCATTCCAGAACCAGCACACATGGGCTTTCTGCAGTAAAGACCAAGAGAGATTAAAGAAAATTGGCTAGACAATTTTAAGTCAGAAAGTGATGCATTCTGGAAAAAAATCTTGAGATAATAGGGTAAGGCCTGCACTGAGGAACCAGTGTATACAAACCTGTCACAGAACACTATACTTAATATGTTCACTCACTGTTTCTGCTGAAGATACAGCAGCTGCAACAACTCTCAAACAAATGTAGCCTCTCTGACAGACCAGGTGCTATACAAATAGGTGAGAAGTTGTAAACTTCTTCTTTCCATTAGCTAGGGAGCTATTGTTCAGCTGATTCAAATAAGCATATTGGAGTTGTATAGGACAATCTTCTCAACAAATTTCAAAAAGCTTTAAGAAGATGAATATCTTTATTCTTCTCTTACAGTTAGGGAAAATGAAGCATAAAGAGTGAAATTACTACTCTGAAATCACTTGGCAGACTGATATCACAGACCAGAACGAGATGCAGATTTCATGTGTCCAAAGTGCTATCAAACTCATTATCTTTGAAATTTCCAACCAGAAGACAAAAATGAAGCATAGTGATCCCTAATATATATATATTTCCAGTAAAGAGAGTATAAGAGGTGTCATGTGGGTGACACCACTCCCAATGCCTTCACCTTCTTCCTGCACCCACCTTTTGCACATCTTCCAGTGGAATCCAGAAAGCAGCTTCCTACACTGGGGAATCAACAGGTATGTGATATACTAAAGTCCTCCTACAGTGCCACTACTTTTGAACTGTTGCCAAATATCATCTTCCCACTTAATCTGTGCTGTTTTCTGCTGTCTGGGTTTTGTTAGCTGAAAGAGTTACTGGCTTAACTTTCCAGCATTAGAGCAGGAGACTATGGCACACAGACTGAACAGAACCTCTTTGCAATGGCATCCTGAAGATACTTACACTGTATGCAGAACTCACACATTTTTGGCAAATTCTTAATTATATGTATACTCAAAAGCAGAGGCCCCAGAAGAATTCACTATGGTCTCTGCATCTTCTTTTAGCTATGGGAAAACACTTCTATTCATTGTTTGGAATCTCTTCCTGTTCCTAATACCTAAGAAACACACAAGTGATTATGCTTGGTTTTGTTTCAGCTACTTCTTAACACAGAAATACTTCCTGTGATCCAAACTGCTGAATTTTAGAGTCTAGTACAATCAAAATTCACTTCTGATAAAATAAAAATTAAATATTAGCTAATATTAGAAAAGAAAAATTAGGGACCAGCAATGACTACTCTGGTGACAGCTTATTGATTCAGACTGAATATGCTGGTAAGTAGCTTAGAAGCAAAGCTTACTGAGACACTTATAGCAAGCATATTGTCAAGTAATAAATACAACTTACCTGTGAAGAGCTTCTGTGGTAAGCTGAGTAGTGAAGTGGTCCAGAAATAGCAGTATCATGCGTTAAGGATGGGTACTGACTCTGTATTGGATGGGGATGCTGGTTGCTATAGCTACCATAGTTGTAACTTCCTGTGTATCTAAAATCCATTTAAAAACACTGTTTAGTGTGCTTGATGATTGCATTGCCACTACTAATTCTGTAACTTCTGAGATACACATTTGCACTTTTTTTGCATAGAAGAATGATATTTTGAATAACCTTTAAAGAAAGATATTTCCCAGCTGGGAAGCATGCCACGTAGTGAAATGAAGAAATCCACTAAAGCCTTCTCTTCTATAAACTATTCTCCAAATCTAGTGTGTTTTTAAATAGGATTAAATTAAATTGTAAAAGTTGAGGCATAATGTAATCATACAACAATAACAACAGCCAGGGAATAATGATATCAGTATCTCTGCAATACAGACTTTCTACATCAAGAAACAGATTTCATTTAATGTCAAAAAAATCCCAAACAAACTAACAAAAAAACCCTAAGCATAAATTAACACAAAAAACCTCCAAGACACTGGGAATTGACTCACCCATGTTCTTCTCTGTGGGGATAAACAGGTATCCTGTGTGTGACAGATGATGATGGCACATGGGGACTTCTCATGCAGGGCAGCTGTTGGGAGTTTTCAGCAGGTGACCCAGCAGCTGTTGTGACAGTGTAGGTGAGTGACCACGTATAGGATTGCATAGCTCCTGCAAACAAACAGGTATTAAAGGAATGCAGCTAACAGGGTTTGCCGTTAATATGGCTGTTATGCATTCAGGTGGTTGCAGGAAAGCAGCCTAATAGGCACTGATAATGGAAACAGTATCAACCAAAGAGAACAGTTATATAAGGCATACAAATAGATCATCTGAGTGCGCAAAGATCCAGAGGTAAGAAACTTATCTGGAATAGTTCAGATTGTGAACTTTCAGTGTGGCATTGGAATTAGAGGCTAACCCAGAAAAACTGGAATGGGACTTAGAAATGGAGGAGCATTTCTCTGGCATGTATTTCTCTGGCATGATGTACCAAACCCTGAGGTCTCTCTCACATGGAGAAGGCTGTTGGCCCATTTATCTTTGAGGCTGATCAGGCCCGGACTGAAGCAGGAAGTATGATCAGAACAATGAAGGCTTAGAAAAAGATGGGTGTCATGCAAATAAATTTACTGAATTCTTCTGCAGTTTGTATTTGTTCCACTCAGCTAGGTACCAGCCTTTGTAGTGGCAACACAGCGGTAGATCTCCTAATTATAATAAATATATAGACAGCAATAGCCTAGCCATCTTCTTCCCACAAATAATGTTTCTTTCTTCTTTTGAGGTGGCTGGGACTGGACTTAATTTATTTTTTCATGTAGAACATTGGTGAGAAGAGCAAAGCAAAGAAGTGGATTTTCCATTTTGCTTGGAAGGTGCTGAGTTTTTTAATGATCCTGATCCCTTCCAGGCAGGAACTCCAGATTCACCAGCCAGCTGCTGAGAAACCTTTGTCCTCTGCACACACCCCTTTCACTCAGGAGGCTGACAGATCCATTGTTCCAGTATAACATAGCTCTTGCTGGAGGTCATGACCATACTGGATGAGATTACCCTGCAAATGAGGACCAGAACACTGAATTTAACCCAATGCGAACACTGGTTTGGGGGTCTCTGGATACTCTTGACTCTTTTTCATTATCTAAAAGGAGTTGCAGGAGGTGACTCCTTTTTTTTTTTCCCCCACAGTGTGAATTCTAGGACTTCCTGTAGTATGAAAGGGCCTACTTCAAAGGGGGAAGTGATTGAATCACCAGGTATGTTGCCCACTCCATGGCTTTGGGAATGAAACGCCTAACTCAAATGTGAATAATTTTTTTCAGGTCTGTGTGATTTTATTTGGCAAAAATCAGACTTTCTTTCCCCCCTTTCATTTTGTAATGGGAAATTATTCTTTCTGGGTGTGAATGAAGGCTTTCTGAGCTTCATGAGCTAAGTCCAGCTTGAAACAGGGCGTGATTTAGGTGCTCTTATAGTAGAGACATCATTGGATGTGTTACAACCAAGGATAATTTGTGCTAGGCCTGTTTTCGCATGCCCACGCTTTCTGTCATCAACTCTGGAATTCTCAGTCTTTCATGTCGTCCCACTGAAGTGCACTATTGAGGTCTCTGAGACCAAAGAGGAGGCATACACATTTTCACTAGCACATAAGTGCTGTTTGTGACTATGAGCAGTCCTGGTTCCTTGAGTTGAGGAAAAGTATTTAAAGAAGCAATTTGTGTGAAAGGGACCAAAACTACTTATGCGGTCGTCAAACAGCTTTGCTTGAAAACAAGAGGGGGAAAAAAAATTGGTTTGAAAATATCAACAAGTTCTCTGCAGAAATATTTCCATTTTAAAAGGTTGACTTATTTTCCCAGTGTTACTTTCTGAAAGAAAATTTGAATTTTTTTTTTCCCAAAGCAGCACTAAATTCAAAAGGCAAAAATAACAAAGAGAAAAAAAAAAAAAGCAGGACAACAAAGATGTTGAAAAAATAAGTACTTGCCTTTGGATAATGTTATTGGGTTGTTGGGTTTTGATTTTTCTCTTCACTTTTAAAATTCACAATAAACCAAAACTTTGACTTGATATTAATTTTTTTTCCCAAGAAAAAGAATTTGGTGATTGAGCCAAAAATCTCATGACTTTTCTAGCTCTATTCCTAGTGGTAAAAACAGGGGCAAAATATTCTTTGCATATTACCAAACGTGGCTAATTTGAGTGGCCCCAGCCATTGTGACAGCCTGCTCTTTATATTTTGAAAAACAGTAGGGATCTTATCTCAGTCTGAGGAAAATGAGTTGGTCCAGGACAACAAGTTGTTTTATTTGCTCCCTGGGAGAAGTCAGACTTCTTGGATGGGATGACTTGGCCACTCCTGGTATTCAAGTCTAACTGGCAGCTACCTCAGCTTAATTTTAAAATAAATATTTAGGGTGCAACATGCTTTGTGCCTGTCCAGACATCACAGGAAGAAATGCAGAGAACAGGTCTTGTGCTGGAAGAGGTGTCAATATCTTTGTTTAAATTTCCTAAGCAGAACAGTCCTCAGTACTACATCTGCTCTAGGAAATACTCACTTTGGTTTGGAGATTATGGTTTAAAAAAAATGTAAATTGGGATTTACTCTGGATTTACAGAGTGACAGAAAGCTCTTCAAGTATTTTGTTAAAGGATATTCTTGGGAATCTACAGTTGTCTCACTTCTCTGCCTTTGCAGAAGGGATACCATTATTGTCAGTGACCTAAGACAAAGACAGACAGGAAGGGTAGGAGAAGACAGCAGATTTCCAGATGCATATGTATATAGCAGTTCAGCCATGATACTGACAACATTGTGGCAAAGGGTGGAAAAGGAGGAACAAAGCCAGTCTGGGAGTTTTTCCATAGTTAGCTGTTTAATACCTGCCTATGTCCCAGCCCTATATAAATAATTTCCTCATCTGGCTGCAGAACACAACTCAAGAAGACGAAGTCTCTTTTGGATATGACTGAGCACAACCAAACTGCTTTCTGAAATAGGCAAAAACAATAGTGATTGAGCAACGCTTTGCTCAGCTTTGTGTTCTGAACACGCAGGTTTTGAGTAAAATAGGAAAGTTCATTTATTATCACCTCTTTTTCTTTTCTCTTTTTACAAAAATTGTGATTTTTGAGGATACTAACCAAGAGGCCATTTGACCTGTAAGAGAGCCAAATACAAATGGAACTGCTATCAGTCCAACAACAGTCCTGTTGTTGTCATTGGTGTCATCATGTACACCAGTGCAGAGAGATAAAAACAAAACTTGCTTCATGCCATTTTATATTTGGTTTATGTTGGAGTAAATGACTACCCAGGTCACTTACAAGACACTTACAGCATAGTGCATTATAGCTGACAGTAGGGAGCACTGCCCACCTCAAGCAGCCAGGAAACTGGAGTCAGACCCTCATTCTGCCTCCACACAATAAAAAGATTATCTTAACTGTAAGTTTTAGATAAAACACAAACCCTTCCATCTGGAAAGGGACAATTGCATTTTGAAACTGGGACCTTGGACTTTTATATTCTGAAGCTACAAAAATTAAACTCTGATTGTAGAAAAAGGACTGATGTTCTCATACATTCATATGAATTCAGGAGCTGAAGCTTTAGAGGAAAACAAACAAACAAAAAACCAACCACAAAACCACAGAAATTTCTTCTACTCTCAACATAAATATGGGATGTGATAGCTCTATGCATGTACCTCCTGTGCTGAATTCCCAGATCTTTAATATCTAGCCTAGCCTTGGAAGAACAATGACCTTAAATGATGATTGCTGCCCTGAAGAATTATTTTACACGTATATTTCTTGAAACTAAAGGGTAAACTGCATTAATTTACTAACATTTAAGAAACTATTTGCAATTCAGAGCTCATTTTGGGTTGTCTAAAAACTAGTGCGTTGGCAAACAAGCAGACACAGCTTTAAGAGGGGCTTTAAGAGAGAATAGTCAGCCAAATAGCTATTGCTTTTATTACAATATTGTTGCAGTTTGAATAATCATTAATCTGGCCTTTGTGATTTAGAAAGGGTGGAATCTCATTATCCTTTTAAGTGTCTAGTAACTTAAGACTTTAAAACAACCCAAGAGTTAGCTGAGCCATGCCAGATGTGCTACCACAGAAAGCTGTATATAAGACTTATCCTTCTTTTGCTCAGCATCATTTAATTGCAACAGTTAAATCTGCTGGGTTTCGGCTGACCACTGACTGTAGGCAAAAACGTTAAAATGCAAGTTTAATAGTTAACTTTTATTGCTAATGCCACAAGCAAGAAAGAGTTAATGATGTCTTAAACTGGGGAACTGGGAGCCAGTAGTAACCAATGGAACTAGTTCTCAAGATTTGCAAAGCATTTGCAGAATTTTACATTTAACCTCATAAAAGACACATAAGAATATCAAGAGTGCAGTTAAATATATCTCTCCAGAACCAGGGTTTCTGTTCTAAAATACTATCCATTAATGCCACAAGTCTGAATATGGAATAGTTTGTTTATATGCACTACATCTTCAGCACTCTTATTTTAAAGCATAGCAATTTCCTACAGCTGGCACATGGTTGTTGCTTTGTATTACCTTATGTGAAGGCACCCTGTATTCCACACTGTAATGGGTAGCAACCGAAAAAAGGTGATCAGTTTGTCTTACATGGTGGACATAGAAAATAGAAGTATTACTAATTGCCCAAACTAAGACCAGGAATAGCCATGTAGTTGTCTTTAATCTTAACCAGACCACTACTTGCACTAACAACTTCGTCAAAGAAAATATTTTCACACTTGCACATGTGTGACTCCATTAGACCTTAAGAATAAAATCCAATTCAAACAAACAAAAGTTTAAAAAATAACCTAAAAATGAAAAGGTGGGGAAGGGGGAGGGGGAAGGAGAGGTAAAATAATTGTAAATAGCTTTCTTGCCTAAAAATTTCTGCCATGGGAAAAACTACATGAAGTTGTCCTGCCTGTTCTGTGGGAGTAGGTCCTTCAACCAGTGCTCCTAAATGATCCTTTTTCTAGCTTGAAACTTCAAACTTGCTGACCTTGGTCTTAACAGATCTTAATAAAACAGGTCTTAATAAAACAATGAACAACATGAAAACAAACAAGAATTGTGTTTGCAGTATTCGTATGAATTCATTCCATTGCATGATTAGTGGGATTCAAGAGGGATAGGCAAGAACGCTGTAGTTTCCAGGCCTGCCCAGATTCATGCCTAAGTGTCTGAATCAAATAAGCTGAAGGTAGAAACCCAGACAGCCAACAAATAGACTATTATACGAATCTGGAATAAGCTTTAGGTTGATAGTTATGATAAGCCACACAGAGTTATGGTCTCTGCAGCCTAAACACAAGTCACCATCGGTGAGCACACAGTTTCCTACTTTTCAGCCTTTTACTTCAGTTCTACATCATACTAAGTTCCGGTTATAGCATCACAATTCCACTGGGCCACAACATCTGCAGAGCAAGTTGCCCACAAACCCAACATTTCCAGACTCAAACACACCACCTCCAATGCTGCCTGATCCAAGGCAGTGCACTCACCTGCCATGTCTAGAAATCGTGCATCTAACTGTTCTGGGCATAATGCCACCCTATTTCCCTCTTAAATACACTCTAGTCTCCAACAGGGAGAAAACCTTAGGTTTTGATGTAGGGACAATGTTCTTAAATCTGTTTCCACTACCAACTATGTGCTGTGCACCCTGTGGTGCCTTTGAAAACTTGAAAATACACTTGTCAGAAAGATTTATCAGTCCTTCAGCTACTGCCAAATTCTCCAGTATCATCACTTTCTGTCATTCTTTCAAGAAGGTTTTGTAACTATTCTAGTACATCACAAAAGTGACAGTTTCCACACCCTGATTGTGCACCCATTTGACTGAGGAGCAGATGCCTGGAATTTCTTCTGAAAGTCATTCACATTTCTGCCTGTTTATTCCTGTGACTGTTTCTTTTATCATAGGTATTGTCCTGCCCACATCTGATTTTACATTAGAGTACAGAGGACGGTCGTCTATTTATACAAAAGAAAGAAGAGGATGGTTTTGCACTTCTGGTTTTCTGACAGTCCTGCCTGTAAATTCAATACCTTTTAAGCACATATTTTTTTAGAATCATAGAATCAGTCAGGGCTGGAAGGGACCACAGGGATCATCTAGTTCCAAGCCCCCTGCCATGGGCAGGGACACCTCACACTAGGTCAGGCTGGCCAGAGCCTCATCCAGTCTGGTTTTAAACACCTCCAGGGATGGAGCCTCAACTACCTCCCTGAGCAACCCATTCCAGGGCTTCACCACTCTCATGGTGAAGAACTTCTTCCTCACGTCCAGTCTGAATCTCCCCACCTCCAGCTTCATTCCATTCCCCCTAGTCCTATCACCACCTGTAGGCCCGCCAAAGTACAACTAGATTATGAGTTGCCTTAATAGAGTGTGCAATGGAAAATAGGCTTCAGACATGTAATTCCTAGTCTCTAACACTGAAAGACAAAAGTCACTGATGATGTGTAAAACATTCCCAAGAGAAACTTGAACAGCTATTTAACCATATTCAGGTCTCCAATATTTTGGAGAATATCCAAGTCCTCTTTTAACCAAGAGTTCCTGAACTACCACTAGTAGTTCAGGATCTTGAAAGCCTCACTTAACCCTAAAATATCTTGCATATTTCCTCGAAGTATATACAGTTTTCTAGGCAGTTTGATTGCTCTTAAAGTCGTTGCAAATGCTCAGAGGTGTTATATTCATAAACAATTATTTTGGGGCATTGTAGAAATACAACAAATTGGACTGATTTTTAAAACCAGTGAGAAGTAAAGTGATAGGTCTGCTCTTCTGAAGGTCTCAGCTATTGAACAGATTCTGATATGCCAAAGTCCTGTTAGGCTTTTGAATTCCAAACATCTGATTTTTTTCCCTCTTAGCTAGCACTATCATATTTGGATACAGTGAGAAGGCATAATTGATGCCTTCCATTGGATTTCTGGTTGTGAAGGCTTCTCATCTCTTGAAAGCCATCACACCATGTTCTCAGGCCCAGTTTCAAGTGATCAAACGCAAAAGCAGATCCATCTTCCATAAGCCTGCTTACCTGTTGTAGCCGCTATGACACCATACTCTGGAGACTGATTGCTGACAGGCGAGGGGGCAGAGGGTACTTCTACTGAGGTGGCAGATTTAGCTGGGGAGAATGGCACTGGGGAAGGAGTTGGAGGAGCTGGTTCACTCAGAATAATTTCTTCTCGTAATTCTGCTGCAGGATGAAAGAAAAATCATAAAACATAGTTAAAAAATAACAGAGCACTGAGAAACTAAAAGAACCCCAAGCATTAATGCAGGCAGTTAAGTTCTGTAAGCTGTGTTTCAAGAAATGCATATCAGGAATCACAACTCTTTGAAACAGTACTTCTGTGATGTTCAGTATTGCAATTCTCAGTGTCCCTTCATAGAACCTATTAAAGGAAAGTGTTTTTTCCTTTTGATAGGGAGGAAACTCATGCACAGATAGCTTAAGGTTTATGTTCCTGTAACAGGCTATTAGATACCAAAAATCAGGAGTCCAGTCTGAGTGAGACACTCCTACTCCTTCTAGAGACACTGGAAAGAAGCAGGACTTTCCAGGGAATTCCAGCATGTTTTGACCATGAACTTTTCACTGACTGACGAGGATGACACTCTAAAGCCGTATGGAAAGGGATAAACAGCTTGTCAAAAACCCAAGAGACTATGGGAAGGCAATGAAATCCAGATCCTTCAACACATAGAAGATATTACCCTAATCACTGAAATGTTCTTCTTCCCATAAATCTGCAAGGTGACAAATTAAGTCACAGCTAAAATGAAGAGTGGAAATTCCCAAAGTTGACAGCAGAATTTAATTGACCGAAATTAATGAGAGATGCAAGGAAGGTGGATCTCTGAGGATTCCTCATTATAAGGGGCTGGCTGCCCTGAGCAGAGAAACTGAAGGCAACATCACTTCTATTCTAGTGAGTCAGTGCTAGGTAAGTCTCACTGGGTTAGATGAAGAAATGTCCTAACATAGAAAATTGTTACTCCAGTGGAAAAACACAACAAAAGGAAAATAAAAGAACAAACTCACCTGTGCTTCCTTCACCTTTCATTGCCCTCATTAGTTCATTAGCTCTCTCCTGACAATGGAGTGATTCTAGCAGGTACAATACGTAGTCATCAAACATCAAGTGAATAAGGTGAAAAGACCCTAGTAATAAAGTGAACAAACATAAAAGCCATCGGCATCTCAATACACTCATTAAGGCAATGATTACAGTATTCAACACAAACAGTACTGTGTAAGGCTGCCTCAGTATACCACTATCATTGAAGTATCTATTACTCAGGGTAAGAGATGTTAAAGGAAAATGCTGGACTAGCAAACTCTACTTACTCCTGGATTAATACAGGCTTGTACAACTAATTATTGTGGTTTAGGGTACAAGGCGACTGCCTCCTGGTTGCTGGGACTTGATGAGGTTTTCTTCTCCTACATTAACATTGAAACATTTAGACAATTGCGCTACAGTGGAACCGTTTACTTTTAGCTAAATGTTCAGATATAAGTTTCTGTCAGAAGCAGAATCCTCAACTGGATGCCTTAGTGACACATACAGTTATGAACTTTCTGAACTACCTGTGTCACTGAACAAAGAAATGAGGTACTAATCATTAAGAAGGTAGAAACAATCTTCCAAATCTCCTGATGGTCTATCTCCAGCACATTGCCTGGACTGGATAAGACATCCATTAACTGACAGACACAGAAGCATTAGCAGCAGTCATAGATGTCTTAAATGGAAAGACTTGGGCCAAAGCTTTGCTCTAGCATAATTTTATTACATCATCTTTTCCTAATTATCACTTTGAATCATAGAAGTAGCATAACATTTGGTCTGTTTCTGTGTTTACTTCTAAAGATGCCTTGGATACTATTTCTCAACAGACATGGCAGCAATGTGAAAAACTTGAGGGCCAAAGGGCTAAGGGACTTGAGGGAAAAGTATAGACATAAGAAATGGGAGAATGGAATCCAAAAATACTTTGAAAATTAATTGTAAACAGGAGATTCCATGGATAGCTGTTTGCCACAAATCCTCAAGTAAGATTTGAATACAGCTGGAAAAATTGCTAATGTTGTTAGGAGGAAGGACTGGGTGATGTTATGGATGAAAGTAATGGAAATTGACAGCACACATAAGAAATTCTGCTCCCAGAGATTGATATCATCCTATGACTTATATAGGTCCTCCATAGAAATAGAAGTATTAATACTATTGCAGAAGGCACTGGTTAAACCTCATTTAGAATATTGTGGATAACTCTAGTCACTCATCTTCAAGAAAAATTAGTACAAGTTGAAACTGGTATGGAGAAGCTTAGCAGGAGGATGCAGGGTACAGATAATAGATTTTAAATGACTGAAAATGCATGTCTGTTTGTTTTGCAGAAAGGAAACCAGTTGCTTCCCATAATTTATGAAGAAGGATACACATCAGGGAGGGTGAAGAAATGTTTGCCCTGGAGCACACATAACCACAAAAATAGATGTGTAAGAGAGAGCACAGATGCATTTCAGGGGAAAATTAGAAGAGCAAAGCATCAGAGCTGTGTAGTGCCCTCCTGAAAGGAAGAATGTTCATCTACAGGGGAAGACTGGCACGTAACAAGCTGGAATTTGGTCAGTTTATGCAATAGACTTCATGACACAAGAGTACTTGCAATAATACAATACAATACAATAATACAATACAATACACCAGGTTGGAAGAGACCTTCAAGATCATCGCATCCAACCCATCAACCAATCCAACCCACCCAACAACTAAACCATGCAGCCAAGCACCCCATCAAGTCTTCTCCTGAACACCTCCAATGAAGGTGACTCCACCACCTCCATGGGTAGCTGATTCCAATGGGCAATCACTCTCTCCGTGTAGAACTTCTTCCTAACATCCAGCCTAAACCTCCCCTGGCGCAGCCTGAGACTGTGTCCTCTTGTTCTGGTGCTAATAGCTCCAGACGACATCGTATCATACAGTGCTCTTCTGTTTTTTAAAAAAGCTCCTATGCTTATTTAGACTTGCATGGAATATTTAAAACATGTTCCTATAAGTCATTAAATAACTCTGGCAACTTTAAATGCAGTCAAGCTAAAGTAATAGCCGGTCTAGCAACTGGCTTAAACCACAGAAAGATCACCAGCTGAGAGGGAAGCGGAGATCAACTACGGCCAGACCAAAAAAAAAAAAAAAAAAAAGGCCTCTTTTTGAAATTCCATTAGTACATTTGGAGGAAAAACACTTCCACGGGAAAAAGATACAAGTTTCACATCCCATCAGATTTCATAATGATTGGTTTCTTAACAGGAAAGATACGTTTATCTTGAGACAGCAGCCCTTACCACAGCCACAAGGATAACTACCCCTACTTCAATTTCTCTACTCAAACATACTGTTGAAGGACAGAAGTAGTTTGAACGAGCCCATATCTTTATAAAATTCTAGCTGGCAGTTCAGCTTTCAAAGCAACTCTAAGCACATTCTTTTTCTTTGTGACCTGGATGGTCTTTGTGTTTCATTCTTTCACTCCCCGCCCGCATGGCTTCTGTCGGCACTGATATGAGCTGAGCACGCACCCCGGGAGGTGAACATGCGCCTTTGTGTTCTTGGGCAAGGCAGCATAGAAAAAGTACGTATGTGACTGCAACACCTTTGCTATGAGGAGCGAATCTGTGGCCGTTGGTGAACCTGAAACGTTCAATTTTTTTTTTTTTTTTTTTTTTTTTTTTGTTTCACATATCTATGAAAACAAATATTGTAAGATGTTTGCCCAGCCTTGCAAGGGCAATCAGTGGAGATCTTCTCTTAACTGCTAGAGATAATTTGGGTTTACAAATCTTCTGGGCTTGAAGTCTTGTTAAATAAAATCCTATTCAGTTTAGCAGTACAATAAAGACAGCAGACCTGTCTAATCACTTCATTACTGATCTAGGATTCTCCCAGTGGAAATCTAGATTATCATGCTCTCTTTTCTTCTGATTATCTTTTTCAGTGGACAGTTTCTATTTCAAGTAGTGCAGTTACCACTGATGAGTATTTCCAAGGTAAAAAACCAGAGGCCTAAATGCTGCCAAACTTCATGTGATGGTAGAAAGCTCAGGGTATTTAGTGTTTCTCAAACTCCTTGCTCAGCTTTAATTTGAAAAAACAACCGCCAAACAACACCCACACACACCCCCACCCCACCCCCAGTCTTTTAAGGAAAGGTGCTTGTAGTTTCATAATGATATTTGGAATTGCGAACTAAACACTAAAACCTTAAACAGAAGAAAATGACAGAACTCCAAGATTTACTGCTTAGTTTTCAGGGAATCTAATATTGAAGCCTTGGGGTTGGCAATACTGAATGCAGCACTTAAAAACACTCTACTGCCCTTGTCACTTTTTGGAATTTCTCTCTTCCTCCCCTAGTATTTCTCCCACTGTGTACTTTCAGACTCTGTATAACAGAGATTTGAGCCCAGAATTTGCATGAAAGACACTAGACAAACAAGTCATTGGTACTGAATGAATGCAATATTCTTAGTCAGAAGAAATATAAGCTCTAGAGTGAAACCAGCATCAGGGCATGCATTTCAGCCACACGGTGAATAGCTGTTCGGCGTGACATACAGCAATTTATTCTGTGTTTGCAAGCTGCTGTTTTTCATGTGTAACTGTTTAGTTCTTTCAAGTTTGTCTTTAAATACCAAAATGGATCTGGAAAATGTGACTGGAAAACCAAAATGGATCTACCAAAATGTGACTGGAAAACCATGCACTTCTTTAGGAAGAGGTTAGATGTAATTCAAGAGACTTCTTGATTAGCTCTAAGTTTTAGTAGTTGGCAGAAATCACAGCGATGATTACCCCATCTAATACACAGTATCAGCAGCTATTAAATGATAGAGGAATTACGTGTAAGTAGAAAAACAACACTGAGATTTCCAGAACTGAAGACAAACATGGAGCTTCTATTACTAATTAGTTACTTTATACACTGGATGCATTACCCAAACACTGCCACCAACTGTGCCTTTGATATACACAGACAGGAAGGAGGGAGGGAGGCAGGCAGGGAGAAAAAAAGGAGATGGAGAGGGAGCAGAGAGAGAAGCTTTTTTTTGCCTGCCAGGGACTGTTTCAACCTGCCCATGCCACCACACTTAAAAACTTTGCAGAATCAAATCTCTGTGCTAGCCAGTCCAGTGACAGGTATTCCAACTTCTTCCAATCCAATTTCTGCATCACATGTTTTGAAGGTAATACTATACTGACCTGTATATACTGAAGATCCCACTGTTTGATGATTTATTTTAAAAAATTAAAAATGCACAGTACCTGAGTCCATATTTTGCTTGAAGTGTAATAAATCATTAAAAAATAGCCCACTGAAAGAGAGTTTCCAACATAGTAAAGTATATGAAACTTTTAATCTAAGGTAAGAACAAAAGTATATGTATGTAAATACTTAGGATAGTAAATCAGTGTTCCTTTGCCTGTATAGAACACACTTAAATGCATATGCTATTCTGCAAAGCTAGAAGGAGCTGTGTTAAATTGAGTGCAGAAGAGTCTCTGCCATCTGGATCTGAGCTGTTTCCATTCACAGGTCATTCTTTTGCAACCTGCTCAATAGTATTTCATGAGCAATGTGTCAAATGGCCTTGCAGAGAAGAGTAGTAGCATCTTTAATAGAATTATTAAAATTTGTGTCCATGGCTAAATAACATTTGGGACATTTTGAGAGAAACAAGGTAAGGATACCCCAGGTCTCTGCCTGATGGGATAGAGATATGGGTTTGGTATCATTCTTGCCTTTGAAAACCTGCAGACTCAGATATCCTCCTGCCTCCACTGGAGTTGCACCTGAGCAAGGAAAAAAAAAAAAAATCTACCCTCTATAAACAAGAGAATAAAGACTGAACCAGCTCTTGTCACATCGCTTCGCAAGGAAGAATGCACCTAGCAGGCTGCAGACTTCTCCAGCTCAACAAATGGTTAGGTGATTTGTACAAAGCGAAAGAGTCTCAACAGAAAAGATGAGAAAACCATCCCACAAGATAAATCCTCTAGCTCTTTGATTAAAGATCTTGTTCTGGCAGTGATTAACACAGCTTCCAGATTGCTGAGGCAAGCACTCTGGTCTAAGCACTAAAATGTGGCAGATGCAAAATAATTCTCTTTAACTTTGTGTTTTTAAAAATGAACATTTCTGAATTTGATGGATATCCCAAAGTGTTTCAGCTTCACACTGAGCACAATGATTGATTAAAAAAAAAAAATTAAAACAATAAAATTATTGCTTTGGCTACCAAATAAAATAGAATAGAATTAACTAGGCTGGAAAAGACCTTTGAGATCATCCAACCTGTCACCCAACACCATCTAATCAACTAAACCATGGCACCAAGTGCCTCATCCAGTCTCTTCTTAAACACCTCCAGTAATAGTGACTCCACCGCCTCCTGGGCAGTCCATTCCAATGGCCAATCACTCTTTCTATGAAGAACTTCTTCCTAACATCCAGCCTAAACCTCCCCTGGTGCGGCTTGAGACTGTGTCCTCTTGTTCTGGTGCTGGTTGCCTGGGAGAAGAGACCAACCCCCACCTTGCTATGACCTCCCTTCAGGGAGTTGCAGACAGCAATAAGGTCTCCTCTGAGCCTCCTCCTCTCCAAGCTAAGCAACCCCAGCTCCCTCAGCCTCTCCCCGTAGCGCTTGTGCTCCAAACCCCTCACCAACTTTGTTGCCCTTTTCTGGACACGTTCCAGCAACTCAACATCTTTCCTAAACTGAGGGGCCCAGAAATGGACACAGTACTCAAGGTGTGGCTTAACTAGTGCTAAGTACAGGGTCAGAATGACTTCCATGCTCCTGCTGGCCACACTATTCCTGATAGAGGCCAAGATGCCATTGGCCTTCTGGGCCACCTGGGCACACTGCTGGCTCACATTCAGCCTACAATCAACCAGCACCCCCATGTCCCTCTCCGCATGGCTGCTCTCCAGCCACTCTGACCCCAGCCTGTAGCACTGCATGGGGTTGTTGTGGCCAGTGTGTAGAACCTGGCACTTAGATGTGTTGAATCTCATGCCCTTGGACTCTGACCATCTGTCCAGCCTGTCAAGGTCCCACTGCAGAGCTCTCCTACCCTCAAACAGATCAACACCTGCCCTCCAGCTTGGTGTCATCTGCAAATTTACTGATGATGGATTCAATGTCCTCACCACAAGTGACTGGCTGCCAGCTGGATGTGGCACCATTCACCATCACTCTCTGGGCTTGGCCATCCAGCCAGTTCCTAACCCAGCACAGAGTGCTGCTGTCCAAGCCACGAGCTGACAGCTCGGCCAGGAGTTTGCTGTGGGGGACGGTGTCAAAAGCATTGCTGAAGTCCAGGTAGACTACATCCACAGCCTGCCCCACATCCACCAGGCGGGTCACCTGATCATAGAAGGAGATCAGGTTGGTGAGGCAGGACCTGCCCTTTCTAAATCCATGCTGGCTGGGCCTGATCCCTTGGCCATCCTGTAAGTGCTGTGTGATCGCACTCAAGATGACCTGTTCCAGCAGATATGGTCTAGTTCTAATTCTAACACCATATACCCATGAAAAACACATCAGCTATAACCAGTGCATTATTTCCCTGTCTATGGTTTCATGTAAACAATGTCAAATTCATGTTCCAAGGTGTGTCTCCATGGAAGAAGCAGAATCATGCACTTGCACACACAGACAGATGCAGTGAACTACAAAGACTTTTAAAAAAATCAACAGTCCAAACTCTACAAACTTATGTGAGTGGTTCCAGTTCTCCAAAAGGAGAAATTAAAGGGTCAAATTTAGAAGAGCGACAACAAGTAAGTTACTTTGGTAGATATTACAATATTGTAACATGCCCCCAAACCAACAAATAATTCTCAATCTTCTCATTTGCTCACAACATGGCAAGCTCATAAATCTTTCCAGCAATAAGTAAGAAATCACAGCTGAGATTCACTGTACACACCATCAAGACAACTGGTCTAGTAACTATTTGAGGAATCTCTACTTAACTAAAGACGTTTTAGTGACTGATGCTGTGAAAAAGAGAATGTTTGGTTAGGTTATAAACATACCCTGAACAAGAATAAAGATAATGTAATGTACAATTCAGTAGCAAAGGTGTATCCTTAGAGGCATTTTAATGTCAGCATTTCATGACTTGTAGCAGTGGAACCACAACACTGAACCAGTGTAGGATGTTTTTTTCATTTGTTTGGTTCTGGTTTGTCTCACAGGTTGGGATGATGTCTGCAGAGAGGACTGCAGCAAGCCAAAGTGCTGGAAAACAGAATTCAGCCATTCAGCACTTGTGCAAAGGGAGTTTTACCACCAGAGAAAGTATACTGCTAAGCAGTATCAGCTACTCTTATGACCACAAGGAAAGAAAAGTTGCAGTGACTCAAGGTAAAAAATGAATCCTAGAAGAGGTGGAAAATAGCTGCGTCCAGGGTACTGGTACTGAAGATACAAGCTAGCAGGTGGAAATTGTGGTCATCTTGGGGATTCTCACTATCCTGATGCCTAGTGGTGACTCACTAATAGCTGTTTGGCAAGCTCTTTACCAATCTGAAACCAACAAAGGTAGTTTCAGATTAAAATATAAATACAGTTTGTATTGTGCTTCTTTCTGAATTTTGCTATTAGGTGGCTCTAATATCATAAAGAACATAAAAGTTCAGGTGGCAGAAAGCCTGACAATTCAATGCATTATAAATTCATTAATTATTAATCTTCTGCTAACATATTTGGACAAAGGTGTATTTGTAAAAATCATCCCTCATGCAAACCCCTGTCCCAAGAGACTGGAAATGTTCACACCCATGACACAGCAGTCCATTTTCAGTCATTCCTGCTTTTAACTGATTTTAATCTGAATTCTTTGCATCACAGGATTCAGGACAAAGCCCCTTTTCAAAACTGTGTTTTAAAAAAGCAAGCAATATGTTTTATCATTTAAAAAAAATAAAAGTCTGGTTTTCCACCCTGACTAATTCTAAGAGAATGGAAGAGAATCTGTCCAGACTGTAGAAACTGGCTTAGTTTGTAAAGACTATCTTAAAACGCTATGTGCTTTAAAAGCAGAGCTGGCAAAGTGGTTTGCTGGAGAGTTTTTCATCCACTTCAGCACAAAGCCATCTCTCTCAGCATAACATGTGGTCAGAGTGGTTTGGGTAACCGGGCTCAGTTTGCACTGAAGTGTATTAGGGAATGCTCCTGTAACTGACTCCAGCAGCTGAACTGTGACTGATAACTCCAGCGACTGGCTAAGGACAAAGAGAAGAAAGTAGCAATGTTTTAATCTCCCCCAGCTGGATTTTGTAGAGAGACATCTAAGCATTATTTCCAAATGTCAGCAGCCCCAACATTTTTGTTAGCAAAGCCCTAGATATGTGAAAAAAAATGGTTATGCTTTCATGTACAGCATACATTATAAGCCAGGACACAAGTTTTTTTGCTTGGTTTGGGGTTTGTGGCATGCAATTGTTACATGAAAATGAACCTACCGAAGCTGGGTGCACTGTGCAAAGTCATGTCCCGAATCACTCGAGTGCCAAAACAGGACCACATCAGGAGGAACTGCTGAGCTACTTTCTTCAAAGAGCCTTGTCTCTTGGCAGCTACCTGCAAGAAAACAGATATATCTGACACAGAGAAACTTTCGTTTCTATTATCTGAAACAGCTGAATGATGCGCAGATCTGACTTCTTTTTACACACTGAGAACCCTTGGACCATTACCTTAATTTTAAAATATACACTTAAAATTTCAAAACCCAACAAGCACACACCCCAAAATAACCAAAAACCAACCAACAAAAAAACCAACCAACAAAGCACACACCCCAAAATAACCAAAAACCAACCAACCAACAAACAAACCACTTACAGAGAAAGCCACCTTCAGAAAGAGGAAATCATGAAATATTCAACATCAAGACTGAGTTTCCTTTATAAATGATGACAAGACTGCCAAAAAATTTCTCTCATCTTCATCTTAAACTAATTACTTGTGGTCATTCTTTCTTCCTAATCAAGGTAAAAACTTACAATCCAGAATTCCAGCTCTATGCTGAAAATGTATATTAATAACAACTGGAATGTAGAGTTGGAATGCTAGTATGACATCCTAGTACAAATTGTATCTAGTGACAACAGCTAAAACTGTCAGTCATGTAGTTCCATACTCTGGAAGTTATGGTGATGCCTGACCGCTTGTTAGTAGGTTTCTGCACAAACTTAAATTAAAGTTCAAGTCTTTGGTATCTCAAATTGGCTCAAAAGGCAACATAAATGTGTCACTGACTGGCTGGTAAAATAGACCTTTGTCCTTTCATTGAAATGTATATAAATTAATTACCTGACCTAGACAGATACTCTTTTCATTACCATCTTAAAATACCAGATAAGAGTATGCTTTTTATTTGCACTGTGTGGTTAGGATGACTCTAAACTCATCTTTCCATACCCCTGAAACATTTATGTGATTGGAAACCTCATCCCTGTTCCATTTTTAAAAATATAATCTTTTGGGATAGAATAGAAAAAGAAAAAGAAAGAAGAAAGAAGGAAAAAAGAAAAAGAGAATCCTGAATGTGAGCAGTGCTCACCCTGAGCATGAAAACCACTGGGCTTATTACCAGTGCTTGGCTTTGTTGCTGTTTTCTTTTAACTATTTCTGCTTTAAGTCTATGCCACGTACAGAGCTCATAACGCGTATCGACGGCTTGGATCCTTACTCCTGCTTACCAACCTTTACAACACATCTGTCCACCATGGAATCCAGCCACTCGATGTAGGACTCAATGGGGGACTGCTCCTCCAGAAGGTGATCAAACTCCTGATACACTGGCAGACAAATTGAAAATAGCCTACCTTAGTACTTGGATTCCAGTTTGAGCAAAAGAGAAACAAATCACCAAAAGCTGCCAATAACATCATAATTTTGCTGTAGTTTTTATAATAGATTGCTTAGCTATGACAAATATATGTCTCTAGGTGTTGACCCAGTAAGTTTGCTTGGTCTCTTGTTTCTACTCAAAGCGATGGAGTCAATGGGCATTGTGTTTTAATGTGAGCAAATCAGGACCTTTTGTTTAAAATTAATCTTTTGATTTAAGTTTCATCTGTCTGGTGTGCCTGGAATTGAATCCTTTATCACGTTCTCTACGAAGAGTATGAAGCTAGGCCTTGACCCTGGTGATGAAATAAGGTCATGCATGAAATTGATTTAGAAATGTATGAAGAATCTTCTAAGCACCAAGTAGATGAGTATTGTTGATAGGGTTCCCATCCGTATAATGCTTTAGTTGCAGAACCATAATTTAACTGCTTCAAATCATCTATTTGCAATGCCAGACACCCACACAAAGCATTTCCTAGACTTCTACTTCTTCAAAACAAATTGCTACCGATGCACAAAGACTAAACTCATTCAATAAGAGTTTTAAAAAGCAACCTGTGTACTTTTTAACCCCTCTGAAGTACAGAAAGTATTCTCGTACTTCATATTTTAGTACAGAAAGTATAAACAATCAAGTCATTCAACGGCTGCTCTTAGAAGTGCAAACCTCTAGTTTATTTGTGGGACTCAATGGCTGGAAGACAAAGAATTGTGTGCTTTGATGCCTTAAGAAACTTTCTTCAACTCAGCTAAAACAAAAGGCCTATAAGTCAAGAAGAATGATAGTTTCTACCTGCTGAGTTACAGGATGATCTCAACGTGCTGTGCATTTCAATTTATGCTCGGTTATGAATAACAGGAGTAAGGAATTTCCCACCCTAGGAAAGACAGTGAGGAAGGCGGAGGCCGCAAAGCTTGGAGGTGATAGCCAGAGAAGTGAGTGAGAAGCTGTCTAACAACAACGCAAAGAAAAAGCTCCCTGGTCTCTAAACTGAATCAGCAAGACAAGCAGGAATGCATTTGCTTCACATCTGATTACAACTTTGTTTAGCTTAAGACTTGCAAAGACTGGATGGCCAGAAACATTAATTGGGGAAGAAAGGAAATAGTGATGTCTGGGCCACTCTTACCTTGCTTCATTGTTTTATGAATGGGCAACCTCCCTTAATTCAGAACAGGATCACACAGAAATCTAAATGTTGGCTGGACAAAAAACTGCCTGATACAAGAGATGAAGTAATTTACATTCTGTGCAAAGAGGAGAACAAGAGTGGAAAAACAAATCAGTTGCCAGCATTACTGCTGCAGCATTGCAACTGTGTGCAATGATCTATTTGAGAGAAGTAACTGTTTAGCCTTTTGTGACTGTTAGAAATACCTCAACAGGATCTGAGAAAGAATAAAGAAGAAACCGTGTCAGAGACAACTACCATAACATCGGGAAAGAGATTCTCTTACATCCAGTGTTTGTTTATAAGCCTATAAGCAATAGAGAACACTTTTCTTCCCCAATGACAGTAGCTGGAAATTGTACTTTCAGGATTATTAACATCAAGAATGTAAAAGGAGGCCTTAAGTCTATGTCATATGAGTCATATAGAGTGTAATCTTTGAAGAAATCTTCAGCCAAGTACAATAAACATCAAAGATGGGGAAAAAACTTTTAAGTTCTGAAAGAATCTCTATACATATCTGCACATCTCAGTGGAATCCCATCTCATGATGAGCATTCATATAAGGCTACCGTTGCTAAGCAATTGGTTATAGGAGTACATGAGACTAAAATATGAAACAAATGTGTTCAAATCCATTAGCATTCAGGGAAATTCTGTTTTCCTTTATTACATTTAAGTTTGTATTTAAATAGTTCACACATACACAAAAGGTTTTCCTAAATAGGAAGGATTTTCTGAATGACAGCCAAAAACTGTTACTTCATCTATGGCACTGTAACTTTAAGACCTCTTTTTTCAGCATATTGGGTACATACTGAAAACATAAAAGATGACAGAAGGATGCACCCAGCTTCTGACTCCAGTCTCACTATATGCTGCCTCCCCTACTGCCATGTCTGATTTCTACGTCCTCAAAAGGGAAGAGGGCAATGTCAGGAAATTAATCAAGGGATAAGAAGTAAAGAGTACCGAGAGCCTCTTGCTGGAAAACAGAGCTAACAGAGAATGCAAGAGCCATCCCTAAACAGGGAAGAAGACATCCAGTGTTTATACAGTGGAACAACTGCTAAAGTCAACCTTGCAGAGTCCAGCATACACGTGAAGGTGTCACCCCTCCTCTTCCCAGCCGCTCACTGAAAGAGTTACCTCACCAGTAAACCTACCCTTGCAGGGCTCCCACAAGTGTGTGCCCAGGTTGGTCCCCATTAAGGCTGGTTCTGGATAAAAGATGGTCTTCCTCAGGAGAGAGATGGCAATAAAACAACTGGTTTCACAGGGAAGTGAGGTTGTGAATGATGTTAAAGACATGCTGGTCACCTCTTGTGCTTCAGAGGGACAGGTTCAGTGTGCCTGGTGTTACACCTAAACTCACAACCACGTACACTTGGTGGACAATGCAAATTCAATTTTATATTTGCAAATGATCTATGACTCTAAAGCTGATTTGTCAGCACTCCAAAGCCAATTCTAGGTTCATGTTCTTCATTATACTAGGCAGAATCTAAATTAGCCAATGAGTTTCCTCAATATGGGACTTGTACTTACTCATAAAAGTTCAGGGTGAAAGCTGACCCTATCAAATGATCTGGTTTATTAAAACACTATGTAAAATGGTGCTTTTTATAGATAAATTTGCATAGGACACAAACATACAGCTACTTTGGTATCAAAACCATTAAAAAGCTAACTCTCCAGCAAGAGAGACTGGACTTTACCTGATTCAGTGATAAACTCAGACTTGATAGCTCGAGGTCATGGAGAAAAATCTTCCTGAACCTAGGTGCAAGTTTTGTGCTACTGGTTGTTCTAGATGCTAGAAAGAAACTCATTAATGGAAGCATACACAGATCTATGCCTCAAAACATGAAACCTTGACAGGGCTTTGCCTTACATTTTGATAAATGTCTCTATACTTGTGCTAAGCCTCCAGGCAAACCAGTGGCTCAAAACCAGCATCGCTCTCATTGAGCTTTGCTTTCAGCAGGAAACCAAGTTCACCTGACTTTATTTGTGGATTCTGCTCTTACATTGTATGATGAGCTTTCTGTGTTCCTCACGCGAGTCCTCCATAGTATAGAGGGTTTGTTTGGTAATGCTATTCAGATCCACATTCCTCCAGTCCTCCAGCATTTGAAATGTGATGTCTGCACTGTGGATCACCGTTCTTGATGCCTGTAATCCAATCCAATCTATTCATTAGTTCATGGTTTATTAGGTTAAAAAATAGGCTTTATCCCCTTTTACGCTTCCTTAGCTGGGCTTACTAAGTTGATTTTCCTCATGGATCCCCACCCACTAGCTTGATGTCTTATGGACATTGCAGATCCCTCTAGAAACAGAGAATTCCCAAGTCATTTTGCCTGCTTTAACCAACTGGAAGTATTTTGACTGTATCCACCACAAACCCCAAAGAACAACCCTGATCTGGTGGTACTGTTAGACTCCTCAGTCTCTAACAGCTCTATTGGTTCTTTTGACCAGCTTGAGTTCAAATCTTAAAAAAAAAGCAGCAAGAGAAATCAAGCCAAAACCAAACAAACTGCACTCAAGGGTTGCAATCTCCCATCATCCAAACTATGAAGACTTTCATTCTTTCCTCTGCCACATGAAAATGTTAAAGTTCATTTGCCTCTGCATCAGATCTACTCCTTGGCTGGTTGAGACAGGAGTTTGCTGTTGATAATGGGAAGGATGGGCTGAGAGGATAGGAAGTGGCTCAAGGTCATGGTCATCTAATACACACCAGACCTCTCTAAGTTAAGCAGAGATGACAGCCCACGCTAAGGTTACCAGCTTCTCCAAGAACATTATTCATTTGAAGAGTTTCATGAAAGTAAACTCTCTGATCCCAGGTCTGATGCAGAAGGTTGTGGTCTCTGTATCTTGATTTCTTCTGAAATGCCTGGGGGAAAGCAGCACTAATATTTCTGTCTCCACCACTAAAACAATGTAGGAAGAGATCTACAAAGAAGTCCTTGCAGGAGTGGTTTTTTTCCCGCCCAGAACTTCTTGTGGGCTTCGCCACTGACAAGGTTAACATGACGTGTTGGATACACCTTCCAAAAGTGGACCTCTCAGTGTGTTGGGTAAAACAAACTCTCTATTGTAATACATGGGTGAAGCGGTAATGAGTTTAATGCATTCTTCCCCCCTTTCATACCACACAGAATTTGTTCTCATGACTTTTTGATAGGTAACTGTGCTTTAACTGGTGAAAAACATACACTTGGGAGTAGTTTTAAATTCACTTGCTATGGCTGGAAGAACATGTCTATTTAAAACCTCAGTAGTTCAACTGGGTTTATACAATTAGACATGGAATTAACTGTCAGGCATACAGAAATGATTCTTTCTTTGCAATAGGCCTAATACAAACTGCTCTGAAATCAATGGAATGTCTCATTTGTTTCCTGGAAATTTGATTCCTTAAATCAAATGATAATTTTGTTTCATAGAAGTACCCTGCTGAATTTAATGATCAGAGGTTGCCAGCTGCCAGCAAAGCTTTTTTTGCTGATGCTTTTGATTTTATAAGGATGGTCAGAATAAACATTGGAGAACAACTGCTAACATGATCTTTTCCTCTTTGAGTGAAGTCCAGTCTGTCAATTCATAAAATTACATGGAGAAAAACAAAAGAAATCAGTAAAAATGGCATCCAGCAAGCTTAGGTAACGGAAATATTTACTTGGCAGAGATGATTTAATGATGTCTGTCGCCGGAGTATTTGTGAGAATCTTCTGGACACTGCAGGAGAGAAGAGATACATATCTATGTACTGTGCTAAATGAAGAAATTTTCTTTCTGAAAACACTAAACTAAAACAATAACTGAGAAAATACACCCTGGTTCCCATTTGCAAGGGTGACTACATAAAATTCATTCAAATAGTCTAGTTTTAACTTAGTTTAAACCTTGACCTAAAAACATAAATCTAGATGCTCGATCAGTTTTACAGAGGCATATTACAAGCAATGATTTATAGGTGCTGTGAATAATGAGATGACAAGAGAAACGTAGAGGACAATGGAAGAGCTTTGCTTGTTCAGCATAACAAATCTTCTCTTGATACACAAAGGAACCGAAGATTAGAAAGAGCTATTTAACAGAAAGAAAAATGTTAGTGCAAGAAGAGCGAGCACAAAATAATGATAGCTACATTATGTGTGGAAATTAGAAAAGGTTGCTATGTCTTAATGCAAACATGTCTTGGAGGAGTCTTGACTGGACTAGTAGAAGCTAAAATCTGATCCAGTTTCAGGTAGAATTTGGTCAAAGTTTCTGAAAGAATTTACATGACGTATTAATATGCTACGTAGTAAGATGGCCCAGCAGGTACTTGCCAATCCTTTCCTCCTATTTTCCTAGTGATATCAACCTTGGATTAAGATATTTCCTATATTTGGAAATCATACTTTTTAAGTTGTGTGTTGTGAATCTTCTGTCTGAAATCTGTGACTCTGGAACTGCAAACATGACCAAAGCTTGCAGTTACTCCCGTCAGTACCTCCCGCTGGCTGTGTGATTACACTATAACAATTTCTAATGTGAAGAAAACAATTGCAGAAACAACAAAGGCTCATGTAAAAGGTAGGATTTACTCAAATTTTAAGTGATAGTAAAATCACCAAAGGCTTGCACATCTATCCAAACAGGCCTTAGATGTGGCCTCAGAGAAGGTTTTGCCTTTGTACTGTGCATAGGGATAGTTAAGGAATACAGCTTGAGACCAGCTAGAAAATTCATTGTCCATCTCTTTCTCTCTTCCTGTAAGATCAGAAAATATTTTCTTTTTGCAGATTCTTGATATTTTTGAAGTGACAAAAATGTGGGGGAAAAAAAAGCATATTGTCAGTTCTGACTTTGTGTAACTTTTGGAATAAATTATTAAATAATGCAAGGAAAAATAAAACAAACTAAAAGTAGTTGTTCCAACTTATATCTTGACTAATCTCAGTAAAACATACACCTAATTTTCCATGCTGATCAAAATAGCTAATCCTTCTCCTAAATTAGTTGGTTGGTTCCCCCCCCCCGCCCCCTTTAACTTTGTGGTGTGGAATTTAGTGCTCATGAAAGGCAAAGAATTGAGAGCCGTGAAATAAAGCAGGCTTTATCAATAGGTGATGTGCACTGCAGGCATCTACAAAGCACGTCTGAAAAGGACTAGTGCCCTTTCCTGTGGTGACAGGGTAATTTGATCTCCTTCATTTTTAACTCTGGCACTTTTTTGAGTAAGGGCCTCAAGCTGTATTCAAATTGTGCTAGCCTAAAGGTTTGTTTAATAATTTCCTTTGCCTTATATCATCACTAATGTTTGCTTACTATCAACAAAATTAATTTCTTATCAGAACCCACAAGAAAGGAAAAGCAGTTCTCATTGTGAGCAGTGCCTCATTCCACTAAACAAAATTGGTTCTCGCGAACAAGTGGAGATTGTAAGTGAATTCAAGATTTGTAACACCGACAGCTTTGAATTCCTGGAAGAACACTAGTCTCACTTAGAATTAACTTGTAATCAATAAACACTATACACATTCCAGGTTAAAAGGAGAGAGAGATTAGGAAATACATACATTCAAATTTGATATTCCGTAGGTTTTCTGGTAAATCGTGGAGAGCTACCTTCAGCCACTCATCCAGCTGCTTTGCAAACTTCCGGATCACCTGCGTCAAACTGAGAAGGGAAACCACTGCATCAGAACGTGTTCACCCTGTGAAAGGGTGAAGACTGAGAGCCACTTACTCACAGCTCACTAATGCGCAGAACTGATGACACGTTTTGGTTTGTAGGCATGAAGGAAAACTTCGGAAGACGTTTGCAGGAAAAGGAAACCATATCACCATGTTCCAAAACTTACAAAGAATGAAAGTCTCTGTACTGCACTTTGCTACTTACGAACAGGATTCTGAGTTTGAAATTAATTCATTCCCATTCTGTACAAACATGAAAGCAGAAAATCACTACTGCTTGAAGAAGACAATAGGTCAGGCTTTGGATTCCAGCTCATCTGTGCCTGTATTTGTAGCAGATGTATGCAGGGACGTGCAAGTGAAGAAAAACCCAACTATGCTGCAGGCTGGGGTCAGTAAGTGGGTGATGATGGTGGGGAGGAATTCCCAGGCCAAGCCCACACAGATGGGCAAGGTGGGAGTGGAGCAGGACCAGCCTAATTCTTAGCTCTGCACAGGACAGGAACTTTCCCAGACAAGTGAGATTTCTCTTTTCTCCCTTACTACCCCTTTCTGATGGCTCCACTATTTCCTGCTAAACTTGGTAGGCAGCTTGTTGTATCCTTCTTGGAATTGCTAGCATATAATGACTATAAAATGACAGTTTCCTGGAAAAATTTCAGGGTGTTCCTAACAGTTGGTTCCACCAGACCAAACTGCACAGCTTGTAGCAATACTCCAGATGCACAAATGAGAGTGAGAAAAAAGATGCAAGGGACTTTCCCCTCTTTCAGTCAGGCAGCTTTTCCTGTTTGTATTGCTAACACCACTGAGAACAGAGCTGGTAAAATAAACACAGCCACAAAGACACCTTAACAGGACAAGGGACAGATGATCACTGCTGCACCCACTGAGAAGTGGCTTTTCTGGACAGCCAATATTTATTCTCAGGAAGTCACCAGGAGGATTCTGGCTGAGTCAGCAAGATTTCCTTCAGGAGCTTCCATTGCAGTGAGACCCTTCTTCACCCCCTTCAGTGCAGGCTATGGCTTAATAGCCACAATCTGGCCCTTTATATGCATTACAAAAGTCTATATTCACACTCAAGTCTCTCCTTATTTGCTATGAAAGAACTAAGCCGCTTGAGAAAAGGACTGCTGTTCTGTTTAATCCTTCCAATGAAATAGATTTGGGGGGTGAGGGGCAAAGCTTGTAAAAATTTACATGTCTTATCAAGGAAAGCCCATTCTTATAACAGGTTTCTTGTGGAAAAAATACTTTGCCTGTACTTTAGCAGTCATGCTGTATGCACAGGAGAGCGCAACAACATCTTGTCCTGCCTAGAAATGTTTTTAAGTCTTTAGGGCCAAATACACACCAGTGAGAAACTCTTAGAGCAATATTCTTAAATTGCTCAACCTCAGGAACACATCAGTCAAATAATACTAAAGGTGTACAGGTATGTTTAGACAAAACCCCAGTTTCCTGATGTGGTCATATCAGGAAAATCAAAGGCAGTAAAAAGTTGAGTGTACTCAGGGATTACACCTTCTGCTGTGAACTGTTGATCTCTGTCCTCCTTTAAGTACATAAACAAGACTTCTTGGGCTCATTGAGCTCCAGGCAGGAAGAGAACAGCTGAGATGTGCCACATGGACTGGAAAAGTGATTTTAGCTTGAAACAAAAGAGGCAAATGCTTCTTACTATTAATAAACTGATCATAAAATAAACATGCAACTGTTCTCCATAGGATAGTATTTAAATTAAACCAGCTTGTCCAAGCCTTCACAAGTATGATCTTCATGTATTGTACAGAATAACAACTGGGTTCCAAGAGGAAAATGCTTAGGTTGCAGTGCCTGAATATGTATGAGAATATTTACAAACAGAGCAGCCAGGGCAGCTCCTGTTGTCACTACAGGAATATCATTTTGCTGTTATCCTTGACCAGCAGAAAAATGTCTGAAATTTTCAGAGGCCGGTGTGGCTCTCTGCAGGCTGCACATCTCTGACATTCGCTGGAAGTCGGGACATGATTACCAGCCTGATGTTAATAAACCAAGAAGCTAGTGGTACCCTTTATCACAAAAATATAACAAGTTTTTCCACAGTAGAAGACTTCTTAAAACCTGAGCATTTCTTCAGGATCGTGTCAGCTCTTTGACTTCTTTGAACCGACACTGAGATTTAACTCAGGAAACAAGTGGCAGTAAGCAGCTTTCTGAGAACTGCTGCCATTCTTGAAGAAAAGAATTAAAGCAAGGACAGCTGAGCTAAAAGTGGTCATTGCTCCTGGCTATACTGACCTGTCAGGCAACGCTTGTAGTACTGTTGGCATCAAAACTCCAGAGATCGCTTTGTAGAGGATTGAATCACAAACTCCCACTATGTTCACTACAGTCGAAGAACCCAATACGGGCAGCATGTGAGGTGGCATCCCTTGCCAAAAGTGCAGAAGAAAACTTTGAACCTGCAATCATGAGAAGAAGCAAGGATGCTTAAATTAAAATAATCAAAGGCCACAAATACCCTTTTCTTGAAATGGTCCTGCTTATGTAGCATTTGTTTTAGCCCCAGATCTGGACAGCTGGTACAGAACACAGGCAAGACATGTTCCTTAACTCTGCTTATACGTAACACAGCACACAATGGGATAACCCACCAAAGGGTGAGCGACACTATGAGTTGGTGACAAGGTGTCTTTGTGTTACTACAGTAGAGACCCATGGGAACCACCATATTTTTACCTTCCATCAGTGGCTGGTGAATGTAACTCTTTGGCTTCCACATGTCAAGCCTTTTTCTCTCTCTTTGCTCTCTGTCCCTGTATACAAAGGAATGCAATCTAGGGCTTGGTGTAGGGAGGGAGAGGAGAATAGCACATGGCTTACAGGGGTCAGTATACCACTTTCTATATTCATTTTGGAAAGAAGCACTACCCATTGGGATGGCTTCTTTCCTCCACTATGAAGGAAAGAGGAGAAAGAATTGAAAAAGACAGAAAAGGGGAAAAAAAAAAAATGAGGGGATTTCAGATACAGTAAAATATATCTCTGAAAAAAAAATTATTTAGGAAATAAAGGTGTTGTTCAGTGAACAATATGATCAGTTCTACAGGAGTCAGAACACTGGCATTTGTAAGTGATAATCTACTGCACACAATGGGTACTGAAATAAGTAACCACAGCAAGTGCAGTAAATATTTGCTCATTTATATACTGCTGTTGCTCAGAACCTTCCCCACCACTGATCCTGACAAACAGATTTCCAAATGAAGTATAACATCCTGCTTCTATGAAAGTATTCTGAGATTCATCCAGCGAAACTTCCTGAATACGTGTACCATATTTCTCTCACATGGAAATATCTAGACTGGGTGCATGACTTCAAAAAGCCTCAGCTTTAAACCAGAGGAGTGTGAGAATTAAATAGTGAGAGGAAGAAAACCAGGGAATTCTTTGCCATTGTTCAGAAGGCAAAGTCAAAAGACTCATTTCCTTTGTTTTTTTTTCCAGGACCTGGATGTTATATTTGAATCAGGCTCTCAGTCTCTCTGTAGTCAGAATTGTTTTTCTGGACTAGAGGCCTTCTTCACATGCAATAAAAAAACTGCTGGCATTCCAGTAATATTTTATTTTTCAGCTCTCATTACCAAGTTGTTTGCATGCACTGCCAGAAAATCATCAGATTCAGTCAGATATGCAGCAAGTACAAACCTTGTCCACCTCTAATGGATAGTATCAGCTGCTGAGCAGTGTGTGCTCCCCAAGCTGCACTGCAGTACAACTAAGCAAATGAAGGTTTCAACCCTCTGGGATATCTGGGAGGCTATAGGCCCCCCTCCACCACCCTGCACTGTTGTTAATAGAACAGCAGAGCTCACGATTTTGGCTGTGCCACCTGCCCTGGGTTTGTGCTGAACACTCAGAGGAATTCTTTCAAATAGAGCTCAAACCCAATTTAAAGCTTAGAAAAGTGGTGGTAGACACAGCACCACAACTGTCCAACAGCTTGTAAGGGGATACTGCTACCTTAATCCCACTGGAGAATGAAGAGACCAAAATATTCCCATTGGTTTTGTTCCTGTAGCTTGCAGAGTGTTGTAAGTGAGATTTAATGCTATTGGTCACATATCTTCCAGTACAGCCACTGTTCATTACTCATGAAAAGATCAGCCACCACAAAACCACAAATTTGCAATATCACATTCAAAATAAGCTCTCAAATCCATTAATACCTTTTTGTATAATTAAACTACAACTGCAGTTTCCAGCCATACCTCATCAAAGTTTGCTCTTATTACAGTGTCTAGTATCCTCTGACAGTGAGTTCTATACATCATAATAAAGGTAGAGACCTGAAAAAGAATGAGGGAGACACACAAAAGATCATTCTACTTTAAGAAATTTGCTTTTAAACTACCAGAATGTGAAACACAAAAAAAGTAAGTTTTTTTCCTTATCTTACCTGTGCACAATTGCAAAAATAATGAAATTGGTTAGAGTCTAGTTAGATTAGTTAGATTAGCTTTAAAATGAGTTTTCTTCTTAAAAGTAAATTTTCCCTTTGAATTCATAGATTTTTCTATGTCAATGGGGATTCTTCAAATGTAAGAGGAGCAAAAAGCCTCAGTGAGATCAAAGACGAGAATGTGGCCCTAATTAGGACATAAAGAACTATAAAACCCTATTCTTTTGTCCACTTTACATTGATACCACACATGTGAATAGCATCAGAAAACTAGCAAGCTCAGCCAAGAGCAGCCAGAGCACTTTTTTCATACGTGCAGATAGGATTCTCTGAATTTCTAGTCCAAAAGGGTAAGAAATGCACCACGTCCCTCTCCACTCAAGAAAGCACCAGAACCATTTCTTAGTTTGCTGTCAAATGTGTTTGCAGATTAAGGGGTTAGCCTCAAACCTCACCTGCTGTATGCAATGTAACTTTAAAACAGAAGTATGCATGGGCTTTAGAAATACTGTGTGGCTGATAGTGTCAGCCACTTATTTTAAGGGAAGATATTTCTCCCTATTATATGAAGTAATTAAGTCCCTCATAAATAAAGTCAAATCATTATTAAAGCTACTCTAATTTAAAGTCTTTCTTTTTTTTAACACAGCTTTCATCCAGAGTAGGGAAAAAAAAAAAAAGACAAATCCAAGACAAACCAAGAAAAGATTTCCAAAGTGTTACCTTCTCCTCTGGCAGACTGGCTGGCAGATTTAGATCTTTGACATTTGGAAACTCTGGCAGTAATGTTCCCAGTTTGGATCGTGGTGAATATGCCACTGTCTGTTTGGTGACTTCTTTTTTCCTGTTTCGTTCACCCAAGCTGCTCCTTTTTTAGAATACATCACATCATAGTACTGGGAGTTTTCTTTCACTGCAATTCCATAATAATGGTACCTGATACATAGAGATGCATAGTTCATAAAGCAGATTGTTTGAAAATAAAATTAAATTTAAAAGAAAATAATAAAATATGGGGTAAAAGAAACTGATAATTCTAATGATTTCTACAACAAAACAGACTGTGCAATAGTTTACGTATTATCAACAAGCGTTGATCCAGTAGCAGAATATTGGGCTTCCAATTTTCATTCCTTCTGGTAAAAGTAGCTCTCTTCAGACTTAATAAAGCTGACTTTGTTGCAGGGCAGGAAAATAATGGAATTCCATTTCTTTTCCTTCTAAGAAAAAACCCAAACATCCTAAAGCTAGCTGTTGGCAGAGCCTTGCTGTGCAGCTGCTCCTTCAGTTTAGCAAAAAGCAGAAGTACATATACTCTGGACTGGCCCTTCTGTTGTTGTTTCAGCTTCCTGATATTCTCAGCCCTCGGTTGAGGACTGGTTTGATCCCTGAAAAGCATGAGGCTTTACTGCAAATGAGTTGGTCAGAAATGTTTCAGAAGTGAAAACACTTGAATGAAAAGAGAAGGGGGGGGGGGGGGAGCGCTTGTGCTGGAAAACAATGAATGGTAGAAAATGTGCAGCTCAAAATTATTTGCTCCATAACTCAGCATAAGCACTTAAGTCAACAAACAAGGGATACTAGACAACACTGTAACTCTGTACAGACCACACTGGGAATTACACAGTGTGCCTGTGCTATACAAATGGATTGGTGGCCTTATGGAACGAGTCTGTGCCACATGCATGTGCTGCACATAAGAGCAGTACAGTTCACCTATGTCTTACGTGGTATGTCTGTGGCTGGGGAAACTGAAAGGAAATGCTACAAGGAGCTAGCACCACGAGGAGTCAAGGGAGTGTTGGGGGAAAGGGAAAAGGTCACAGCAAGCAGGTGCACAAAAGCTCTAGATGGACTGAAAGGTTTGCATAGTTTAAACCAGGGATCAGTCTCATACCAAGTTTCCTCTTAAATTTAAGGAAAAAAAAAAAAAAAAAGAATGAAGCCTTGAAAATGGTGATAGAATTTCATTGTGCATTATTAGCTGGTATATTGCATTTGGCAGTAAACTACAGAGGAGATTTTGCCAGGTAGCTCCAAAATCATACAGGCAGCAGTTAGCCAAATTAACTTCAACATTTTCCAGATAGCTTGCTCCTACAGTAATTTCACCATCCCAAATGGCAAAAACTTCACTGGCGCAGTTTACAAAGATCCTTTTCCAAGCATTATTATGTATTTCTATCAGAAAACAAAACAAAGCCAAACCTCAAACCCCCAAACCTAATTCAATACACAGGGCTTGAAAGCTTGATCTGTAGAAGTACAACAAGTAGATAACACAATAATTTTTATGGTAAATACTGGAATGTTCTTGACTCTCATAGATCTAATATTTGTAGCACTCCTTTAAGTAAAAGAAGCAAAAATCGCCTTCAGACCACAAATTTTCGTCAGTTTAACTAACCTCTTGTACTCATAACTTAAGAGTTTCAAACTACCGCACAGAAAATGGGCTTTTATGTTTAGCTGCTTTCTCATGGCTCACCTGTGGTGGAACTGTTTTTAAGCTCAGTGAGACAGAGAACAGCTGCATGCTTACAGCAATAAACCCAGCTGCAAAAAAAGAGATAGCCTCACAACCGATGAGCAAGAATATAGCACCATTGTAGCTCTGAACTTTGTAATGTTACAAGGCAGCAGTGCTGTAAAAAGACTGAAGGCAGAACAGTGTGAAGTCAGATAATCTCAACCACTTCTATGGACAAATTTCCTCTGGCAATAGCAGGGAAGTGGAATGGAAATCATACTGGCAGCAACAGCTCAGCACAGCCAGTGATAAAGAGACTGAAGCCTTAATGCCTAAAGTAATGTCTTTACGTAACACTTAATTGGATGCAGTCAGATGTTTCTGAAAACAAAACCAGTTCCAGCTGTGTTGGGTCTAGCAAGCAGTGTATTTTTTGGTATAAAAGTACACTGCACATGGAGTGTGTGGGTTTGTATTTCTGCTCTTCGTTGGATGAGATGTGAATGACTCCACTAGTATGCTAGAATCCTTGGGGTGTTAACCACTGATGAAGAAGTAAGCATCCTCTTCAGCAGCAGCAGAGCTCAATTTCATATCTGTGGAGGCTGTGAAATCTGGCAATTTCCCAGGCATGCAGATTAGAGAGGAAATATGCAACAATATTAATTCTCATTAAGAATTACTCTCATTGAGAGTAAAGATACATAGCTTTTGGAGATGCAAGACACCTTCAGTTAGCAGATCTGAGAGACTCCTGAAGCTGTGGGCAGAGCTCCAGTTTGGAAATACAGCAGTGCTCATTCTTTTCATTAAACAGGAAGACAAATACCAAGGTTGTAGGCAATGTCAGAGTGACATCATGGCTGACAGCAGGTAGAAATGCTTCCATAAAGCAACTTATAGACATTTTCACTCCATCTTTGTGAACCTACACAGAACTTACATTCAGTGCTAAATCCTGATTGAGAGTCAGGCTTTCCTAACAATGCTCTTGGAGTAGTCCAGAATTTGCACCCAAGAGATTCCTGGCAGCTTTGTTATGAGTGATGTTACGATAGCTCTGAATTTGCATTTAGGAAGAGATTTCACATCTTCAATTATCTGCTTAAATATGGCTTCTCCAGAAAAAGAAAGCTTAATTGTAAATTTAGGAGAATCTCAAGATGAGGGAAAGGACACTTAGTCCCACCAAAGAGATACTGCTTGGCACCAACTACTTGTTAGAAAAGCACAATGAAGTTAATAACATTTCTTTTAGCATCTAAATTCCTCTTTTCCTTTAAAAAGTGTGTCATGCTAGCTCTAGCACATAAGTTCAATTCCCACAGCATATTTGCTCCTCAGCATTTAGCAATATTGTGTTTCTAGACTTCAGTTTGGAAAAGAAGCTTTGCCAGCAAAAATAGCACCCCAGGTTTTCATTTCCCCCTTCACAGTTTTCCACTTGTGACCTATAGATACTACCTATAGACTGCCATGTAGGATTCTGTGAAAGCTCATCAAGAAAAGCAGATGTATGTTAGGATGGTTTATTTTGGAGGGGGCCTAAGTTTGCCGCGGAAACATCTCAAGCTCCACTAGAAAAAAAAATTCACAGAGTCCACAAGCAGAGAAAAATATGAAAACATTATTTTGTCCTCTTTAGAAATTGACAGAATCACATCTTGTCAACAACTGGAAAAAGCCAAATACCCCCAGAAGTGGGTTCTTCTCTTTGAATCAATTAATCATTTCAGTATTAGGGTTAACTCTTTTCAGGAAGTAACATCTTTTGGTTAAGGCAATAGGCTAATTCCCTCAACACTTAGGATATACTGGATTTCATTACACAGAAAATATGGTGATATAGGATAGGATGGGATAGGATAGGATAGGATAGGATAGGATAGGATAGGATAGGATAGGATAGGATAGGATAGGATAGGATAGGATAGGATAGGATAGACCACGTTGGAAGAGACCTTTGAGGTCATTGTGTCCAACGTATCGTCCAACACTGTCTAATGTATGTTCCTCCCAAAATTCCAGGTAGCATTCTGCCACTTGTTCTCCAAACTTGAAACATGAGATAAACTGTCATTTCCCAGCCTCCAGCAGTAGCTCCATCACTCCTGGATGTGACTGTCCCTTACACTCGACTTGTGTACAAATGAGTTGAGATGAAAAACATTATTGGAACAATATAGAAACATTGCTGGTGAAATCAGTGACGGGCCTCCATGAGCCTGTGTTTGCAGGATCACCACTGAATCAATAAGACAAAGTAAAAGCTACAATAGAACTTCCATCCAAGTTGGGGTTTAAATCCCCAGCTGGACAAATTATTCCCTGATTTTATACTATTCTATTCAGCAAAGCCAGAGACAGATGGGCCCCTGTGTGAGACGATAATAATACCATACATTGCTTACTTTGATTGCCCTCTGGTTCCGAGTCTTCTTGTTGTTAGCTGTGGAAACTGTTGCCTTATTATCTGCAAGCAAATAAAACTCATGTTAGAAAAAAACACCTGAAAAGCACATTTACCAACACTTTATTTAATATAGACTGTTAAGGAAGAAAAGCACAAAAACTGTACTGAAATGTCATCAAAATTCATGGCAGGAGAGATTAGAAATAAAGCTTTTTATTCTTTCCCATTGCTGAAAAAAGGGAAGAGGCTTTAATATTCACTGTAATTCCATTAATTGCCAGTGATTTAAGTAAAAACTTTCATATGGTACTGAAGTAGAATACATTTTCTTAAAACTCTAAGATCAGAAACTGAGGATGATCATACTTGCAACTGACCCACTACTAATTTCTGATAGTTTACAAGATGAATGAACTTTGTTTTGATGCAAATAGAGGAAATTCTCCAGAGTTTTGGAGGCCACAGTTCTTCACAAACCTGCCATTAAACACTCATTTTTTCTAAAATGTGATTCCCTGGAAAGATTTTGGTATTTGACAGGGGCACAACTTTTATCAGGGAAGACTCACTGTTGCATTTGTAAAGATAGCTCATAATGTATTGTCTATAGATAACAAGTGCACCTCAGAAACATCACAGCATCATCAAGAATCTGCGCTTTAGTCTGTCAGTGGAGATTGAAAGAACGTTGCTACTGTAAAACAAAACCTCTGTAGTGCCAGAAGCATTTAAGAAAATGGGTTAATGAATGTAATGAATTGTGCTTTCAGCAATCAGAGCTTCTGTCAACCAGGCTGGATCTGATGAAAAAGTTCTGCTGTTGCTGAAAAGGCAATGCTCAGCACCTCACCGGACTGAACCTGATGCTCAGTGAGGTCTGTAGGAGAAGGAAAATTATTCTGGCAGAACAGTCATGCAGGAAAACCTGCAATAAGCCTTGAAGATTCACTTGCAAAAGGATGTTCTTTCTTTTTAAATTTATAATCCATTTTAATTATGTTTTTATTATATAAATCACTAAATGTTTCCTCTTTGCGCCTCACACAAACTAATATTGAAGAATAACAGGCATACAAGATGCAATATAACTGCTCAAGCAAAAGAAAACATTAATTAAAATTGATTAAATAATATACTTTTTTCCCCCTCCACTATCCATTTTGCCATCACGATAAATATTTTATCCTGATCAATGACTGAAAGCTCTGGAAGAGGTATTTGGATCAAAAGGGCTACATAAATAAAGACATTACAATGTCATACATTTGGCCATTTCTTCAGTAATATTTTTCTTTCATTCTTTTGTTCCTTTTTGCAAATGTACAATCATCTTGCCGTTGTATCGTGTAGAAATTGACCTGTATTGGTTTCCAAGAGCTTTGCACGACGTGGCTGATGTCAAAGACACAGCATAGTCTCAGAGTCGCTGGGTTGTTCAGCTTTAATTTCTGGAGCAAAACTTCAGCAAACAGTAAAACACTTTTGTGGAGCTGTGAAAGTTCAGCCTAGCTGTTTGATAAATGAGCAGACAGGCAAGCAGCCCTTCTTTCTTTTTTTGTATGGATTCAATGAAGCCTGCCTAAAGAACACCACATGCTGTTCCAGCTACTGATCTAACATTCCGCAACATCTCAGCCTTCCAAATTCCCTTTAATTACACATTAATCCCACCCCTCTCTCTTTCATTTTCTGCAGACAGGGTTGGGGGCTCCACAAGGCTGTGGGAAAAAAAAAAAAAGCAGCGTTGAAGAACTACTTTCTGAGGATGGGTTTTTTGGGCTAGGGGATTTTTAACTTCTTTGTTTTTTTGGCAGTTGTCATTCAGAAAGTACCATTCCTCTCCAAAAGGTGATTTTACAGCAGCAGACTTAAAAGTATTAGAGATATTTTTTTTTCCCCTTTGGAACAACTTGAGCCCATATTACTTTCAAGTCTTTCTAGTCCTGATGAAGTGTTACAACGCACACTGTAAATGCTACTTTGTGAACCATATGCTGTGGGAGTTCCTGGGATTTAAATAAATCAACCAATTTCTACATACCAGGGCAGAAATGATCAGGAAAAAAGAAGAACAAGGGAGTTCATCAGATGATCCCTTTTTCTTTTCTTTGTTTGCTTCTTTTTTAAGTCTTCCACATTTTAAACAACGAGATACACCTTTCAGAATACAGCTGAGAAGTATACATCACCTAAAATATTGTTTACTAATAATTGACTTTAAAAATCTAGCAAACCTTGGAAAAATAAAAGTCAGTGTGGTTTGGGTTTTTTTTAATCTAATGCTGCATATATAACATATGTATAACAGCATACTCATGCTTGGGTGCTCATATATATGAGTCTGGGAATAAAACAAGTCAAGTACTAACTGAACTGCCTGTTGGTATAAATATTTGTATTTAGCTACATTTATGCAAATTCCCATGAAATTATATTGCCAAAGGCAGTGAGATTTCCCTGAAAAGAGAGAGGAAGCCAGATCTGGCAGGGTGAGGTAGAGTTCACCCTGTGCTGAAGTCAATGGAAAAAGCAGAGGGTCCAAAATGTTGATTTTCAAATCATGCTTTCAACCTAAAAAAGTCACCCTGTAAAATACATCACCATTGTATTTCATGATTATCAGCTTTTGAAGACATGCAGAGAAAACTAGTTATCTTTATACCTAGATGAGAAAGGGGGTCCTAATTGTCTGACATGGAAGTTCAGGTTCAGATCTACAAACCAAGTGGGACCATTTTCTTTTCATCACTACATTGGGGTTGCACAAGCAAACAAATCAAGACCAGGCCACGCAGTTTGAGCTGCTTTCTGAATGGAGCCCAATCTCCTTTCTCACAGCAGTGTTGGCTTCTCTACAGAAGCTGTGCTAAAAAGATCTCACAGGTGGTATCTATGGGAATTCTGGAGAAAACAGACACTTTACCATTGGCCTTCAAAGGAACTGAAATCTCAACTTGCGCTTCTCCAAAGTGACCACAAATCCAGCTGCCATATGAGATCTGCTGAGCAAGAGAGTGTGTTTTGCACTTTCCAAGTAGAATTCCACCTAATTTAGGTAACAGTTTTGACTGTTAGGCATTATTTTCCACTACTTGTTATTTTTTTTCCCCCCATTTTGAAACAGATGGAGACCAGGAGTTTCACATGTAAATAACCTCTGTCCCTACAGTATTAGCCTCAGAAACCAATGCTTCCCCAATTTCTTCCTCCGTTACTAAACTCTAGTTGTGTTCTCTCTCACTTTCCTCTGTGCCCTCAAGATCTGATCTTGCTTTCTGCCTGTCAAAGACCTTGTGTGCTTTTCCTGATTAAGAAAAATAAATTTTAAATTAAGAATTGTCTTATTTTGCAACTCCAGAGGTCTCTTCATGATTGCCTACTGTATACATAAGAGTCAAGCATCATAAGACATTACATTACAAAAGAACATATATCTAGTTTATACCTCTTTAGGGGCCTAGTATATTCAGGTCAGCACTTCTTTCATTTGCAGACAATCCTGATATATGGCTTTAAGAATGCCTGTGCAGGTAGAATATAAAGGGACCTTTTTCTTTCTGACAGGCAGTAGTAACCCTTCAACTCCAAATGTATGGAGCAGACAAAGTGAATGCAAGAAAGAAGTGTCTTTTATCATTCTCTCACACTGACATTATGAAACTGCAACATTCACCATAGATTGCACAGATCTTGAAACTAACAGAATTTTTGTCCCATTTCTGCATTTTACATCTAGTAGACATGTCTAAATAAACATGAGTTAACTATCTAGTTTCTTGTATTCTTGGTTCTTCTTAAAATAATGCAATAAAAATTAAGTAAGTTACTTGAGAAGCCATACAGAACATAGAAAACTTTATATGCAATGACTAGAAAAATAAATGCCCTTCCTTTGTAAAAATCTGTGTTACAGTCAGCCCAACCTACTCATTTTACACCTGGCTACTTGCAGGAGCTGTTGTTACCCACAAATGGTTGCAAAGGTGCATTCCTTTGTTCTGATTACTGCCAGCTGTCAGTTCTGCCACAGCACCGCTGCTCACATCTCCAACACTGTGTCATTCCAACATGAGCAGTCAGCTCCAGCTTTAAAGTGTAGTCAGTTCTGTCTTCATCCCTAGACTGTGACTCATCACTACTCATTGCATTCAATATCAAACTGTGAACTTTGTTTAACAATTATTCCATCTAAGTTCTTCTATGATACAAGATGCTGAAACAAATCAGGGGGAGAAAAACCACCTAACAAATAAAAACAACCAAGCATCTCACAAAACTTATGCAAACAAATAAGGATGGAAGAAACCAGAGATGTCTGGAAACTTCTGAAGTCACTTTTTCCTCCTTCTATGTGTCAAAATGCTAGATTTTGCTATAGGGGTAATAGGCAGAGGCTGACTTTAAAAAGTGTTTTCCATGGAATAATTTAAATTTCTAGTTTTCAAAAGGCCTGTTCATTTTGTTACTGCATCTGGTCTAGAGGGATCTTATTCTCATAACTCGTTCCATTCTATTTGAAATAATTCTAGCCATGCTTCCTGAACTTCCCAGAATAATGAAATAAATTCAAATTAAGTTGCAATCCAGCATTTTTACTCTGCTAGAATGAGAAATGGACTTCAGGCTTCAGGGTCTGTAGTTCTGGAAGGCTCTAGAGAGACTCAAACCAGCAGAATAAATTATCTTTTCTCTGATAGCAATCCTTCATAACAGGGCCCAGCTCCACCTCAGCCCAAGTCTCAAGTCTCATATCTAGAAGACATTGTTTTCTTTTATGAATTCAAGTGCAGAAGATGTTTGATTACCAGATTCCACTGTAATGTTTCAGTCAAACTTCTTACCATGGCAGCAGGAAAAAAACCCACAGTAACACCAAATGCATAATTACACTCCCACCCAACTATGCTAACAGTTGTTAACTGGTACCTTTTGGCTCAGAGATGGCCTGAGGCTGGCTTAACATCACATTAGCTTGAGGAAAAGGTCAAGAAAGTTTTACTCCAAAAAAATATCCACTGACAGGAAAGAGCATCATCAAATTCGTCCATTACAAAATGTGATTTCTTGACACTAGATCTCATATGCTTAGATTCAACAGGTTTCCCCTTTCTTTCCACTCACTTTCATCATTTTGTGGAACAGGGCATGGTCAAACTGTAGGGTAAGATCTTGTTTCTAGCACTGATACAGCTCAACCGATACTGCAAAGCATGTCAGAACAGCCTGCTGGCACTTTAATGCCTGTGCCCAGTTCTGCCTGCTATTGAGATTAGTCTCTGTGAGGAATTCCAACCAAGCTGAACATTTTAGTGAAGTTTGTGAGACTTCTCAAATTCATCCATGTACAACAGCATTCTCCTTCAGCAGTTCCTCTGGCCAGATGGAATTCAGCCTAAGGCACAATCAAACAGATTACTGCATCCCAACAAAGCTGCAAACATGGAACACTGACTCAATGCTTAGCTGAGCTGCAGCCACTTTCAGTGCTGACTTGCTGAAGCCAAAGCAGATCTAAAACCCTGAACAACTCCCCCTGCTCTGTACTGGTGCCAGCATGCTTACTGCCATCACCCAGCATATCTGTGGGAAAAGGCTGGGTGCCAGGATCCCTGCACTCTGGCAGACCCTGTGCTGTAAGAACAGTCCCTGGGACATGTTGACATGGCATGAGGTAAAGCAGCCCAGAGGCCACTCCATGCTGAACACCTAACTAGAAGCCAGAAACCTTGAAGAGGCAAAGCTAGTAAAAATCCCTTTGTTAGAGGGCAAAGCTTTGGGAAAAGAAAAGTCACTCCAAAGAAACTGAAGTGTCCTTGCTGGTTTTCTTGCTTCCCAAGCTCAAGGAGAAAAAGATAGCAATTAGTCTGAGATAATGCAAGGGATAAGTGAAGAAGAGCCAAGGGGACAAAGACCTTTCAAACTGTAGGACCCCTTCTCACCACAGCAGCATGGCCATTTACTTCTGTGGTACTTGTGTTCTTATGGCCTTCTCAGAGGAGCTTGGCCTGGAAGATACTGAATTAAGAAGGAAAGTCATGTTGGTGTTAACTGTCTCTCAGCCAGGACCCCTAGCTGTTAAAGAGGGCTGAAGAAACAACAGGAACTTCTCAGCACCAAGAGGTTAATACAGTCCTTCAACATGCTAACAGAAATCGCGTTTCAGCTTCAGGTTGATTTTTCCCCAGTTCTACTTTTCTATTTTGACTAGAATTGTTCATAATAAAGCAAGTGTGCTTTTAGTCTGTCAGAAGAGAGCACTAAGGGCGTGTTTGGCTTTGTTATGGCAGTTACTATTGAGGCTACTTAAAAGTAAATTGAGAGTAAAGTTAAAAAAAAAAAAAGTATCTTCAGGAGAAGTATCTCCTATGCACAGCAGGCAATTTCCAGATGTGTACATTTCAACAGAGACAAATCAGAATGCAATCACATCACTGTGTCATTAACAAGGAGGTTTCAATAAGGCTACTTGCCCACCCTGTTTAAACATTAAATATATGTAGGATGATAGCAGGAAACTGTAAATCCTATTTATGCTAACCATGCTTGGAGGAGTGGTTCTGCTGGCAGAACTTCTGGGTATAGAGACAGTGCTGGCTGGTACAGCTTGTACTTCCTGGAGCAAAGCAAACTGCTGGGGGGGGGGGGAAGGCACTTTCCTGCTACTATAATCATGCCTTAGGCCATTTTTTGGAAATGCACTGGAGAGATTGGTCAAAAAAATGTAAAAGTTCTCTTTCCTAACCAATATTACAAATCCATCGTGGACTTAAACCTTCTTTATTTCATGAAATAAATGTGTTGGAATCTAACTTTCAATTACAGCAAAGCCAGTCAGGCAGCAACAAAGAGGGCCTAAAATTTGTCTGAGCGTCCATCCATTGTTAAACCTCTTTGTGCTGCCGGAGTGACGTAAAGGGACCTCAGGCTGGGGCAGAACCATTCTGCAAAGTGTCAGGATCTTTCTTTTTGCTTTTCAAATATTAATTTATTACTGCTTGTCAAAAGACACGTTGGGAAAGCACCAAAATTAAAAAAAAAAAAAACAAAAAAAAACAAAATAAAATAAAAAGAGGAGAGAGGCGAGAGAAGAACAGGCGAGAGAAGAGAGGAAAGCAGAAAGTGTTTAACCTCCAGGGGGCATATGGGAGTTTTGGGAATGCCTGAGGTCCAGTCCATCTCCTGTAAGTTTAATCGGAAGCACTGTACGGATACATCTGGGGAGAGCATACGATGTTAATGCTGGGGACAAGACAAGGAAGGCAGCTCAGGCTTTCCTTTAGCACCCTGTGACTATGAGTATGAGTGTTAGTGGATTAGGAGAGAAAGAGAGACATGTGAATAGACAAACATAAGGTACTCAAAAATAATGTAGAAAGAAGGAGCAGCAGATGTGCGATAAAAACAAAAGCAGCAAGACTTTGATGTTGTGACTGGGACCTGGAAATAATTGAACATACTGCAAGGAAACAGGGAGACATTATATAAGATTTAAGTAAAGCTGTGGATTTAGGAAACATAAGAGATGATAGGAAACAAGATCCATTAGTTCAGCTGTTCATTAACAACTTGTCTGTTCTCCCTGCCATGCTTTCCTGTGGGTATATTTGGCTTACACCAGGCTTAAGAAGTACATGTGGGCTGAAGCGTTATCTACAAAACCTCCATCCGAAGAGATCACTTTCAGGCAAGTTTCACTGCACTGCCTCCCAGGCATTTATGCAATGCACATTGCAAATAGGGTATTTAAGTTGCATGACAACAACTCTGCTGGCTAAAACTTCACCTATGTACCTTGCCCCTAAGGAGAAGCTGATTGATTGGTTGAATCAATTGATTGAATGAAGAGGGTATCTGCCTGGCATATCTTCATGACTGTGCAGTACTTTTTCTTAGCAAAAATAGGTTGGGAAGAATCACTGGGGTCTGCTCCAGCTTCTGGAGATGCAGAAGCCTGATTCACTTCAATATTTGTGCCAGGGTTGCCTGAGTTTTCTGGACACACCTGTGCAGAAGCCTCAGTTTCAAGATCCCAAAGTAATGGCCACATGAAGCGCTAGTTTGATACAGTACTAGAATGATCTTCCACACTTTCCTCTCCACAAAAAGGGAAAACAAATTCCATGGATCACTGCTTCAGAACTTTATTGCAAGCAAGTGGAAAACATTTGGATAACACCACATGAGAAAAAACAGTGGAATGCCATGATTTTTTGATGGGAAACCACTGTATCTGATCTGCTAGGTCAAGGTACTCCTACCAATGAACAAATGTGAGGCAGGGGAGAAGGAGGATGGAGTAATATGCACTGTAACAAGACTGCCACATGCTGAAAATTGGTGAAGTCCCTATGTTCTAATATTTTCAGAAAAGTATTTTGCAGCAAAAGCAGCAGCATGTAAACGTTACCCACGTTCCACATGTGTTAAATGTTGCCACTACACTTTCCACTTGGTAGCTGTAATATGTCCAGTAAACAATTTCATTCACACTTATGCAGTGCATTTAAACAGAAACCTAACACAGAATCAACTGAGCAAGGCAGGTCTTTAAGACACAACAAACATAATGTGACAGCATGGTGCATTTTACTTGCTTTGCTAAACTGCTTACATGAAGATGCACTATAGCAAACTACACCTCATTAAATACATGATTCTCCTTCACCTACTCTTTACATAGGCACTTACCTTAGGAACATCTTCCATAGAAGAAATGTTGCAAACAGTAGAAGAGAATAGCTTGCAGGACAATCAGCATCAAATTCATGCTTGCAATCATTTCAGAAACACTTGCAAACTCCACCATTTGTTTTGTCCACAGCCTACAAGTTTTAAAGGCCTATGACATGTTCTCTAGTAAAATTTCCATTTTATGTAAAAAAGTAAAATCTACAAAATTATCATGCTGTTTTTCACTGTGTGGAAAACATCACCATCACAGAACCACAGATTATGTAACATCTGCTAGTGGTGTACGGCAAAAGAGCTTTACTGCTCACATCTGGACAACGTGCAGCTCCCTCTGAGCTAGAGTACATCTCCACTGTGAGTCTGGGGTTAACCACAGTATCGCTTACTAGAGCTGGACTGTAATGTGGAATTAGAAGGAAACATTGCAAAGGTAATGTGGTAGACTGCATCTGCAACACTGTCAGATGCTTTCTGGACTTTTGCATCTGGAGGCACTGTACTTCAATATGTGCCAGTGTGGTCTGATATCATTCAAGGATCTCTGTATCATGCTTTCAAGAATGTCATAGACAGGCTCAGGAGGGAAAAATAGCAGCCTTTGAATTAATTTTGGGTTTTTAAAGTATGTATTTGTTATAGCAGTGCAGGTCACAATGCAGATGTGTTTGTACTAGCTTGCATTTGACATCCAAGCTGCCAATACTGCATAACATGCCACTGTCAGCGAGGCTGGGGACTGAAGTCATAAAAACAATTCACATATTCTGGAGCTTAGTCATGATTAGAAATGATTCCAATCATGAAAATACTTAACTCAAATAAATAAGAGATTCATTTATATACCTCTGTCTTTAACAGTAAATGATGATTTAATTATTTTCAGTAATCCAAGTTCACCTAAATCAGGCATCACACTGCTGTTTAGACTCACCTTCCCAAAGCTGGCAGCATTAACAGGTTGTGTGTCATTTTTCTCACAGAAGTCCAAGTAATGCATGTAGAGAGCACTTCGAGGAATGCAAACACCTTCTGCAATCTCATAGTTCTCCTCCAGCCTTAAAAAGAAAATATCAAACAGAGAGAACTGCAAGTATGTTGGATGTCCTGTATGGTAAACAGTATGTAAAGATGCATCTTCAAAGCCAAACCTTCTGGCTTCTGCTTGTCTACTAAATTATCTCTGCTTTGTTCCTACATGCTCTTTCCAATTCACTTCCATAACATTTAATTGCATAATTTGGTTCATATTTGCTATCAGAAACATAGCCTGAGTTCTCAGGCAAGCAGAGACCAGCAGATGGATATTTGATTTTGGTCATGCTCCAGATTGTTATTTTTAGGGGGAAAAAAACCACAACAAACCAACAACCCAACTACTAATCTGTTATACCTTAAAAGCATCCTGCAGTAAACAAATGTTGGTACAACTACAAACCAATAAATATTCACTGAGAGGAAGCATTATCTCGTTCTTTACAGGACAAGGTCACCTTTGATTCGTGACACTCTTCTCAGTCTGGTCCAGCTGTGCAATTCCTTACCTTGAAGAAGTGGATGTGGCTAGGAAAAGTTATTTGCAAAGAGTGTGCACAAAATTGTATCTGGATAATATTTTCTAGTTATTGTTTATGGACAAAGTGCAATGCCTGATAAAATAGTGAAATAACATTCTCCTCTGCCTTGCAGAAACTATTACTGTTCCTTTACACCTGCAAACATAAGTATAAAGTTTTAAATATACGAATACAATACAATAATACAATACAATAAACCAGGTTGGAAGAGACCTTCAAGATCATCGCATCCAACCTATCAACCAATCCAACCCACCCAAACATGCTTCACCTTTAAACTGAAACTGGACTCATAAAACTATTAATTAGAAGCAGGATTTCTTTGAAATGATCTTTTTATGATTGCTAATGGAGGAAAGTTCAATATACACTTAACATACACACCTAACTTTAAAACATAATTAATCTTGTCACTTGCATGCATATATAGTTACATGTGTGCTGGTCTGCCTCGCTGGCTAGGAGAAGGTAGCAGGTGCAACTTCATCACAAATGTATTAGAAAATTAATGCACATTCTCAAAGGCTCTAATTCTACAGTAAATAACCCCCCATCATTTGATAGCTGTAGAGCACCTTCCAGATACCTAGTTTCTCTCCTTGGCTGCCTTTCTTAGGACCTACCTACCTTCCAGTTCTAGTTACCATGATCATTTGTGACTGCAAACTATTTTAATAAGATATCCGGCTAGATGAATGGAATCGGCTTGTATGGGCAAAATCTATTCTTCCCTGGTTTCTACAGAAATATCATCATGGCATCTTTCCTCAAATTCATGGCGCTTTAACAAAACCTCCTTTCACAACCTGGAGAGTTCGTTTGTGTACCATAGCTGCTAATTGGAATGTCAGCTTCCGTGACCAATACCGGACAGAAAGAAAAGCGGTTAATTATTTCTGTTCATATCTGATGAATTTTTCTCTTTTTCTCCTCTCTTTCACAGAGAGTCATTAGTCTGACACTGAACAATGTTCCATTATACCTGAACTATTTTTTTTTTTTAATGATCAAAACCCCATCTTGCTCCATTTCTTTTATTTTCCTGCCTTTTATTTAACAACTTTATCATATTTTGAATTCAGCTTCATTCTACAGCATTGTAGAAAGATAATGAACTCAATCTTCTACCTAACAAATCATTATCAGAAATTATATATATATATATATATATATAACATCTTTAATGTCCTAATAAAGCCATGTGAACCCGGTAGTTCACAATGAGACCTTTTGTACCACCGCAATACAGCGATAACCCCCTAATCCTTCCACAGGAATTACAGTTTTATCTGTCCCTATTACTGTTTCCCTCTTTATACACTTGCATACTTCTAGATTAAATGAGATTATCCTACAGCAGAGCCATGTCTGTAGTAGTCACAGGCTCATTTTTTTACATATGGAGGCAACAGAACAGCTGTGATGTTAACCATCCTCTTTTTTAATGTCTTTTTACAAATGTTGCAGAAAATAGAATAGGTTTGGCTGGTTTTTTTTTTACTTTAGCTTCAAAACACTGTTATTATTTGAAACTCCTACACTGTAAGCTGCCACTGCATGGAACAGAGTGTCTGTGGTCTGTGTTTGGAGAAACAGACACACACACACATATCTCAAAGTGAGGTAAAGTAAATTTTCATGCTTGCTATTTAGTCAACCAGTTCACCAATTAAATAACCATGAACTTTTAAAAGCCAAGTGTTTAGCAATCTACAGCTTTACAGATAAGAAACACAAGAACACAGGACAAGCACAGGATATCAGGTATTGGTATACTCCTGCTTTAACAGTTAAATTCAAGCTCGTGTAGCTTCCCAGTTAAGATGTATTTGGCAGGAATGCTGCATTTACCAGGCCTTTCACTTCATTTTCTGCCACCAATGAAATGAAACAAAAACATCATTCCTGTTTCCAGGAAAAGGATATTTAGCCAGGCTGACAGTCATCCAGACATGCCTCTTGGCACCTTCAGCTACTTCTTCCCCCTTTGCATTTGTAGCATTCAATATACTTTGCCTTTGAAGAGGTGTGAGCCTGTAGGATAAATCCCTGTGGGACTGATGCTGTTCACTCTTTTCATCAAGATGTCGGACAAGTAACAACTAATACAGGCAATGGCAATATGGACCATGTGACAAAATTTATGCATTTCCCTTAAGTCTAGCTTCACTCTTGCTACTACTTTCCCCCTTTCATTTTTTCTTTGCTACTGACATTTCCTCTGTTTCTGTTCTCCAACACTCCCTTGCCTTCATTAGCTGTAAATGCATCTAACAGTAAATATGTGACCAGCGTGGCAGACAGCAGACACTGCAGACAACTCTGGTACTTCCATTTGACAAGTCAGGTACTTTAGTCTGAAATCTGGTCAATAATTTATCTTCCCATTTCCACCACTTGAGTCTGGACTACAGATTCCTGTCAGAGGGTAGGATACATGGTTAACCAAGCTATAATAATAATTTAGTCATTTGTCCTTCTTCTCTGTGCAAAAACTTGGTTTGCAGCCTAATCAGGTTAAAATTGTCAAACATAAGGCTAAACCTACATGAAGAGCTCAGTGCTGACCATAAAAGCTTACTGACCCACGGGCTGCTATGTGCCACCACAGTACAAACAACGTGATGCTAATGAGCCTGGTTTTCCAGTCTACCACTTTAGCTTGTTTTGCTTACAGCTGAATGCAGCTTGTAATTTTATTTAGTGTATCAAACCCAGTAGCTGTTTCACCGGAAATACCTGTTTCAAAGCTGCACTACCTATGCTGAAAAGAATATGGAAACCACTACAGAACTGTTCTGTGGTGGGAAACTTTCACCTACAGATTTATTAATAAACAATCATATAGTTTAGTTTGGCACCAGCTAGAGAAATTAAACTTTAACATTTCATTGCTTTCTGTTCCCTGTTGTTGCTTCGGTTTTGGTTGGTTGGTTTTTTGTCAGTTTTCCTAAAAACAAACGAAATGGAGGAAATCGCAAATTCTCTGAAAGACTCCAAAGGGAGAATGCTTGTACTACCTAAAAGAGTAAGAAAAATAAAACAGCTGACCTGCAGTAAGCCAATACGCTAGCAAGAGTGAAGGGAAGATGATGCAAGCAGCCTTTTTCCAGAATCAAAATTCTAGGTTTCTATTGCAAACACTGCTGAATGAGCTTTAGACTGCACACTGCATTCCAGCAGGGCTCCATATCCCAGGAGTTTAGGGATTTACTAACCTTCATGACCAAGGAAGCTCCAAAGTATTTGGCAAAAGATTGTTTACAGTATTTGCATGTTCTCTGTTGGGAACAGTATCATTGGCATGTTCTAATTAACTCTGACTTCTTGGCTACTACATTATTTGCTCCTGTGGAAAAGACTCTTAACTGACTCTACTGCAACATAAACGCTTGTTCTGATTTTGGAACTGGTAAGACCTGCTTTTTATTTTAGCTAGACAGTTTGTTACTATCCTGTTTCAGCTGTGTTGAAGTTGCATGAGCAAATGATAGGAAATAATAAAATACCTCTATGACATTTCACTATGTTAATATTTTTCTCTTTGCCTGTAGTCACTCCCTTTCTGTATTCACTTTTCTTGAACTTGGAAGAACAGCACTTTTGTGATAGAAATAGGTACAAAGAAACAATCATTCAGAACTAAATGCCTTCATTTACATTTGCACATCTCTCTGTTTGCACTGGAAGTATCTGCACGCATCTGCAAGGCAGAATACTTAATACTTACAGCAACTTACTCTAAATCAGCCCACAGGTCCTGGGATTTTTTTAAATCTATATGTTAACTGTTCAGCTTTATAAAGCAAATAGAGGTAAAACAATCCTAATTTCTTTATGTGCATTTTACAGAATTTCACAGGAAATGGAAAGGTAAAATTCCCTGAATAAGTTACTCTTTGTGCAGTTAGACCTCCCAAGAAACTGACAGAAGCAGAAAACCAATTTTGCTAGTGTTTTGGTGAAAAGCCCACATTTTTTGCCAGTAATCTTCTATTTTCATCCAGAAAACTATGAGAAGTACTTATAGGTGAAGTAAAGGCTCCTCTTTAAGACTTAAGCTAAAAAGTATGTGTTTTCAGATAAGCATGCTTTGAGGCTACTCTGTAACAGAGCTCTCTTCTCACAGATACAAGGGACCTCCTGAAAGCTGCTTGGTCAATTACAATATTAAGAAAGCTAAACCAGCATTAAAAACCTAAGTTAAGAGAAAAGTGAAAAACAGCCAAACTTCTGAGACAATCAGAAGTGTAAGTAACCTTACAGAGCATGCAGCCTAAAATACTGCTATAAATCACAGTGAACATCACTTGTTCATTTTTTCACAGCACAGCAGATTCACAAACTTTCCTCTCCCTGTCCTCTGCATCTCTTCCTAATTACCCTTTCTTTTTTTACCCCTCACTAAATTTTCAAGGACACTTTTTGGGGAATTAATCAAACCTCAAACTTGCTCTCTTATTGTCTTCCCTATTAAATTACAGAGATCTCATTTCAGCAGCACAGTCAGCAAAAGTGGGCTTCATCATACATTGAAGCAAGTATGAGTGAGGAAAAAAAATATCTCAGTATCAGTTTTCTTTTGGTAATAAACAATCACAACAAACCAAAAATCACCCTCTGGAAGGGTGGCACACAAGGTAAGTAGGTCTAAATTATATCAGAGTCTTCCTACATTCAGATCCTGTAAGAGTAAGAAATTCATTAATGTATGTACATCAATGCTGTACAGGATACTAATAAGCAGATTAAACATATACACTAGAAGTATCTTGAGAACTGTGTAAGATGACCAAGGCCTCTCTTCACTTGAACTGGGAAAAGTATAAGAAAAAACACCAACAGGTTTTCTTTATATATATTTTTAAAGGCATCTTACCATTGCAACGTAGCTGGAGTTGAGTGTGGTTTTGATGCTCTATTATTTTCTTTTTCCTCATCTGTTATGAAACAAACAAACAAACAAAAAGTTGTCTCAGTAGGAATTGCTGAAGCATTTATGAACCAGTAAGGGAAGGGGAGGGGAAAAAAAGGAAACCAAACATTCTTGAGTGCCAAAGCTTTCTCAAAATATTGGCTAAATTGTGGAACTGTAAACAATCATGTTCCCTAAACTGGCATCAGTAGGTGCTGCATAAGGCAATAACCCTTGTAAACATCACTGAGAGCCAGAGCAGGGCAGAGCAGAGGAATGATGGCATTGGAAAAGATAAATTCATATGAAAAAGTAACTCTAGCAGCATGGCAGAACATAAAAAAACATTTTCACCTGCTTTAATGGAACAGTTGCCTTCACTAAGTTTTGCATTAGATGAGGCATTTAAGCTATTTGGGGTTCCTCCACTGCTGTGATCCTAACATAGGATACCTACTAGATATTTGCCAATTTACAAAGATTAATTCTGAACCAGAAAAACTCAAATTTAAAACATTCCATAACTAACTTTATTGCTGTTCAAATGTGTTTTTTTACTGATAGCATTCCTCATTAACTGTTTCCAAGGTAACTCTGATTTACCAACTTTCCAAAAACTTGAACAAAAGGCTAATAAAGAAAAAGATACTTAAAATAAAACTCTTCAAGTACTGTATTCTTCCTAATTCAGATTAGTTGTTTTAAGACAATTTAAGTGTATAGAATAATTCCTATTCAACTGTGATTTGTGAGCTATATAGAACATTCCCAGGTGAAAGCTGAAGTGAAGCACAATCAGCACCTCCAGACCAGTATCCTTTGGCAAACACTGTTCTATCAAACACGGTTTGATATTTTAACAACTTTGTCCCTGATGGAAGTATTAAGCATAAAAGGCTTTGAAACCCCCCCCCCAAAAATTACATAAAGCACTGTGCCTAAACACCATGCTGCAAGTTGCATTTGTTGATACAATTAACTTTTAGAAGTAAGCCTTTAGGGTGCTGAATCTTAAGGGAGCCAGGCTATCTTCTCTGAACATCAAACCCCACTGGGAGGTCTTTTGTGCAGTCCCAAGAACTGAGGACCACAAACAAAACCCCACTTGGGAAAACGCTGTCTTCAGCCCTCACGCCACAAATTTCTTCCATTACATAGATGGCAAGTTGTGTTAACTGAACATCCTTTAGCCTGCAAGGCTGGTCCTCTGAATGTCAGGAAAAATTCAGATTTACAGTTACCCGCAGACACTGCACAGCCCCTCTTCTGCATCTGCATAACAATGGGCCTCTAATTATTGGACCGCACACTCCTTCCTTGCCTTTCAGGGCCTCGCTTTTATTCAGCACATAGAACCAACATACACATTTCAAATCACTTTTAAATTGTGTTTTTCATTTGTTTTTCCTAAACAAATGGTCAGCATCCAACAAACCTTCAGCACACAGGGCCTGAATGCTGAGTGGCTATGGCTGCTGCAAGCTGCTGACACTTCGCAGCAGCCCTCGGCCAGGCAAGTGGCAGGACAAACGACTTCTCCATAGTGGGAGGCAGAGCTGTGCAGCATGGAATTAAATGCCTGGGTGGATAAAATAGCCAGGGTCATCCCTTCTCACAATATCAAATGTGTTTTTTTCCTTTTTGCCCTTAACTAACAGTGATTGACTTCCACAAATACCATAAAAATAGCTTGCTCAGCTTTGGTCTTCCCTGCGGAGAGGCTTGGGAAAGAGATGGCATCCATGTCTGCCCTGCTCTGTGGAAGGAAGAGCCTTCTGCGTGGAGATTCAGTTTTCCAGGTGACAGGGCATGCAGGAGCCTGGCTTGGAGATGCAAGAGCATCCACTAGGATGGCAAGTAGGCTCTGATGTGGAAGACCCCATAGTTGCGATAGAGGGGTAAAAGACAAGTGGCCTGACCAGATCCCAGTCCAGTCCTGCATCTTGCTCTGTTTTCCCGTTCACTCTAGTCAGGGAAAACAGACAGCAAGGCTGGGAAGGACATGGAGGAGTTATGGAAGCTCCTGAGGCTTGAAGCATATAGGATGCTGCAGCTTCCTTTACCCACAGGCAGGCTGGCCCTTGCCTGCCAAACCCAGTGGGTGCCCAGCAGGCAGCGGCCTCCCAACAGTTCCTGAATGTAAAAGTGGAAGGGAGATCGTTCTGAATGGTTCATCTCAGCAAAGCATTGCAGGGGGTAAAGCACTGCCTGGTTGGGCAACATACATCTGTCCCTGTTAGTGTCAAAGCCTACTTATCCACTGGTTTAAATTCAGCATGCAATTGGTTTCTACCTCACTGGAAATTGCTAGGGGGACTCAAATTGGAAAAGCTGAAAGCCACTGATCTAAACAAGCCCTCATAAGGTGCAGAAATCTTAAACCTCTGTGCAAAAGTCCAGAGCTTTTTCAGGGTACCTGATTAGCTGGGAAAGCCAGTACTCATCCTCAAGTGAAAACCTGGGACAATCAAGTTGCAGGCTCAGGCAGTTGCAAGTAAAACTCTCAGCATGGACATGGCCTTCAAAGAGATTCAAACCTGGGATTATCAATGTACTAGAAAAAAAACCAAACAGTATTTCTGGACTCTCAGAGATATCAAAGGACCTTCCTCATCCCAAACTCCATGGAAGTTTCTTTACTGTCAGCTGCACATTTCCCACCCCCCAGTCCCCCCTTTTAAAATTCTGTTTCAAAGCCACTAGAGCAGAATTTTATTTGCAACTTGTTTGTGTCTTTCCCTGAACTCTCAGTACGAACCTCAAATAATTCCACTGTGTAGCTTTAAGTCCTGCTCAAGGGATTTCTTGCTTCCTAGAGCAAGGCATGGAGATAATAGCAGCTACGCAAAGCGCCTCGATGAGCATGCTGCCTTGAACACAATAAGCAGAACTCCAACTGAAGACACTGCATTAGTACATCTCTCTTTTTTCTACAATGTTGATGTTAGTCTGTTTATCACAACTGGAGTGGAGTTAAAGCTCCACTTTCCACTGTGGAGATAACAGAAAAGTCCTGTACTTTTCCATCTGCCTATGTGCATCTCAAAACCACTAAGGATCTAACATTATTAGTAGCTTTATATGGATAAAATCCTTCCCTTAGTTCAGTGAATTTACACTTTTCAGACAAATAGCCTCTTTTTCTGTTACCCCTGCAGTCTGGGTTCTGACTGTTCTCAAAAGTGATTTGCCCTCATTAAAATTAAGTGGCAACCTTGCCTCTTACTTGCATATAGCCATAAATAAGATTCAGGGTCATTAGCAGGTATTCCAGGCTTTAAAAACAGTGGGATTTTTAAAAACCCTCTGAGAAACATGGGAAGATCATTCTAATTTAACAGGTATGATGTAAAAACAAATTTTCCTGAGGAGAAATTCAATGAAATCAAGTAGCTTTTTTTAAACACTATCCCCCCACCCCCCCCAAAGGGAAGAATAAGAGGTTTAATTTAAGGAAAAAAACCCCAAACTATTCAATAAGTCTTCCATTTCATGTAGCTTGAACACTGCTTTAGAAGTGCAAAAAGTAGTCTGAATCTTTTATCTGGTATGAACTGTCTACACATTCACATTACCAAATATACAACAAGATTGGGAAAAGCAAACTTTCCTCTTCATCATGTAACAGACTCCTTCCCCAGGAAACTGAAGTTGAAACTTTCATAGTCCTTGAATTGTGCTCTTCTAGACCCCTATTTCAATGTAGTGAATCTGGCTCAATGCACACTACACAGAAAAGGCTGTAAATCTGTTTGGGAGTTTGTATTTATTATTAGACATGAGGTTGTACCATTCCCTTTTGAATCTTTTTACTAAAATGTGGGGTAGGGAAGTGGTGAAAGCAAAAATGTTTTAAAAACCCTGGAAACTGACATTTACTTTTATAAATGTTACATTAGAATGCAAAAGCCATGGTTTGGGAGAGGCCATAAAAGGTTCTCAGAGGGTAAGAATTGCCTCAAGAAGCAGTGAGACCGTGGGAATCCACAGCTACAAGTCACTGAATCCCCTCCAAATGGAATGCATGCTCCAGAAGGTATCTGGATGAGAACAGGAGATTGCATAGGACCCCTTGCCCTGAAGCATGATTCTGTAGCATACCTCAGCTGTAGAAAAGGAGACCAGCAATATTATTAGTCTTGTCCTAAAACTCTAGTAACTGTATCCAGGAAAAAAAATAGTCACAAGAGCAAACATGAAAGTGAGTAAGAATGTTACCAGTTCACAGTGCAAATTCTCAAAGTATTGCTGGATGCAAGGCCAAAAACCCCAAACCAAACAACAAAACCACCAACAACAAAACCACATGTTCAATGGTAGAGTCCAGCCAAAAGCTACCTAATGTATTTAGAGACAAAGAAATAACTAGTCTGGAGAAAGATGTGCAACAGCTTCTTTTGGCTGCAGATGACAACTGGAAGACCATTGACAAGAGCAATTTGACCACCATTCTGAAGAATTCACACAGGGTTATGCAGGTTTTCTCAGACCGTTTTTGTCTCCTGCTGTTTGCAAATGCACAACAGAGGCTGGACAGAGAGTGACACAACGGTTTGGAAGTGTTTCGGCTGGTGCACGGGCACCGTTGGAGAAACATTAGAAAACTGAAGCTCTGGAAAGGAGTACGTAGCACAACGATTTCTAAGTTGAAACTTCTAGTTCGTTCTGGATGCCACAAGGTATTGGTCTTCTTGGTGCTCAGCAAGTGGCTTCTTTTTGTTTCCTACCTTCTCACCCTCCAAACCAAATAGGACTTCTCAGGTAGATCAATTTTCTTGTCTGCAGTGCAGAATTACATTGAAGAACTGTCTATTAAAAAGGAAACTAGACGAAATCAGCTCACTCTCAACTGGGTTTCCATTGTGTCTTCTGAACACAAATACATGTTTTAGGAGTTCTGAATTTGCTGCCTTTCAGCACTTGTCCCTTGATTCCTGTGCCAGAAATCCAAATGAGCAGCCATCCTATCTTCTCAATGCCATTGTCTGAAAGGCCTGTTCTTTCTAACCCATGAAGATCTTCTTTTTACTGTCCCTAGGTATGGGGAAGTCCTCTCACACTCACACTTAAACTGAAAGCACATAAACTACTGCTAGTTTTGCTACAATATAATTAGGAGAACAGATCTGGAACAGAACACAGAAGAAAACTTTTATGACATTACAATGTTGGTGGGTTTTTTTTAAATGTAGACTAGTGGTGCTATATAATTACCTTGACAAGACTGTTTCAAGCTGTGAGTGTAAGGAAAAGCTCACTGAAGTCAGAATCCCGACTTTGAACCCTCTTAAGAGTCTGAAGTCACATCTCATCCATTACAGATTCTTTCCATCACTCCTTCAGTATCATCAGAGTGAAATGAATTTCATGTCTCATATGAACTGTCTACACACTCACATTACTAAATATGCAACAAAATTGGGAAAAAACAAACTTTCCAGTTCATCATGTAACAGACTCCTTCCCCAGGAAACTGAAGTTGAAACTTTCATAATCCTTGAATTGTGTTCTTCTAGACCTTCAGGGATCAGTCCTGGGACCAGTCTTGTTCAACATCTTTGTGGGTGACATGGACAGTGGCATCGAATGCACCCTCAGCAAGTTTGCTGATGACACCAAGCTTTGTGGTGCAGCGGACACGCTGGAGGGAAGGGATGCCATCCAGAGGGACCTTGACAGGCTGGAGAGGTGGGCACAAGCCAACCTCATGAGCTTCAACAAGACCAAGTGCAGGGTCCTGCATCTGGGTCGAGGCAATCCCAGGCACAAATACAGGCTGGGCAGTGACTGGCTGGAGAGCAACCCTGAGGAGAGAGACTTGGGGGTGCTGGTGGACAAGAAGCTCAACATGAGCTCTCAGTGTGCACTTGCAGCCCGGAAAGCCAATCAGATCCTGGGCTGCATCAGGAGAAGTGTGACCAGCAGGTCAAGGGAGGTGATTCTCCCCCTCTACTCAGCCCTGGTGAGACCCCACCTGGAGTACTGCGTCCAGTTCTGGAGCCCCTATTACAGGAGGGATCTGGAGGTTCTGGAGCATGTCCAGAGAAGGGCGACGAGGATGACCACAGGGCTGGAGCACGTCTCCTACCAGGACAGACTGAAGGAGTTGGGGCTGTTCAGTCTGGAGAAGAGAAGGCTCCAAGGTGACCCTAATTGTGGCCTTCCAGTATCTGAAGGGGGCTACAAGAAGGCTGGGGAGAGACTGCTCACTACATCAGGTAGTGATAGGACTAGGGGGAATGGAATGAAGCTGGAGATGGGGAGATTCAGGCTGGACATGTTCAGGAAGTTCTTCACCATGAGAGTGGTGAAGCCCTGGAATGGGTTGTCCAGGGAGGTGGTTGAGGCCCCATCCCTGGAGGTGTTTAAGGCCAGGCTGGATGTCATTAAATGCAAGTCAATGGGCACATGGTTTTATTTTTCCACTACAACTTTATTTTTAAAGAGAAACTAATTTTCCATTCCTTCATTTTAAAAAACAAACAAAAACTTGACCAAGTTTCATTGTCTATCTTTAAGGATTCTTGTTTGCTCTTCTTAGCTTGGGAGTTGTGAATAAACGCAATGTTTCTAATACTTCCTTTATCCTTCAGAAGAGACCTTGCCTCAAAAGAGAACCCTGGATAAATAAGAGTAGAGTCTCAACACAGTAAATTTCATGATCCACTAAAACACTGCTGCAGGACATTTCCTTTTACTGTGGTACCAAAATAAAACAGTTTACTTAAAATGAAGGGGGGGGGGGGGGAGGTAAATGGGACATTCAGTAACTAAGAAGTTACTTAAAATACCTTTTTCCCCCTAAACTTATGTGCTTGAATATTATAAAAATATGAGTCTTTATGAATTAAAGAGTTCTGTCTGCATTAATATCTTGTCACGTGAACTAACATATGAGGTCCAGGCAAGAAAACTAAAGTGAAGAGTGTTCTGCTTTATGCAAATTAAGTATAATGGAAATTGTATAGACAGGGAAAATTAAATGGTAAAAGAAAACTCGCCTTGTAATTTTAAAAATAAACAAACAGGTGATTTTAAGGTATTCTGGGGTATTTTTAATTACTTTTGTTGTTAAAACTCAAGACCTACTATTACTATAACTAGAAGAGATGAGAAAAAAATAACTGGTTTAAATTCTACAAGATTTATAATTGCTTCCTCTCTATGACTAAAAAGGAAGCAATACCATGTTTCAATGGGTGATTTTTTTTCTTTGATAATTTTTTTTAGTTCTTAAAGATTTTGCATGTATGATTTGATACAGCAACATTGGAAAAAACAGCACAATTTCCCCTTCTATTTCAACCACATGGTGTTGTCCAGTGCAAAGCAAACCAGGTGGTTTTACTCAGCTAATACTAACAGCACATTTGAGAGATCATCCAAGCTTTACTCAGCAACCGTCAAATTCTTCTGGTTATTTTAAATAGTAGCTAGTATTGCTTCCTTTTAAATGATGAGGGGCAAGGGGGAAAAAGAGAGGGGCAAGGGGGAAAAAGAGAGGGGCAAGGGGGAAAAAGAGAGGGGGAAAAAGAGAGGGGCAAGGGGGAAAAAGAGAGGGGCAAGGGGGAAAAAGAGAGGGGCAAGGGGGAAAAAGAGAGGGGCAAGGGGGAAAAAGAGAGGGGCAAGGGGGAAAAAGAGAGGGGCAAGGGGGAAAAAGAGGGGCAGGGGGAAAAAGAGAGGGGCAAGGGGGAAAAAGAGAGGGGCAAGGGGGAAAAAGAGAAGGGGGAAAAAGAGAGGGGCAAGGGGGAAAAAGAGAGGGGCAAGGGGGAAAAAGAGAAAAAAAAAAAGAAAGGAAAAAAAAAAAAAAACACCAAAACACAACTGAACTATCACATGTGTCAAGTGACTTGAATCTTCATACTACACAGTGACTAAAACGTTTCCCAGACGTAGCAACTTACATATCAGGAAATTAGCACTCAGACATTCGTTTTAAATGCCTAACAAGTTACTTACTTTCATCGTTAGAAACATTCCCCAGAGAGGTGTGGCTGGAATAGCGTTTGTTTTCACTTTCATTGAGACATCGTTCAATCCAACTCTCTGCAAAAGAACAAAGATGCTCTTTTGGTTTGTTTGTCTCTCTTTGCATAAAAAAAAATAAAAATGTATTATATGAAGCTAAATCAAGTCCCAGTTTTCAGCAAACGGTGTCCTGTAGCATTTGTGTTACAACAGGCTCAGCCTGACATTACTTAGCAAGAAAATCCTTTCTTGTTTTCAAACGTAGCCGTTGCTTTTTAGCTTCATTTTTGGTGTGGTTTAAACAACAGAGGCTGCTTTCCCAACATAGGATATGCTTTCACCTCCTCAGCACACAACACATTAAAAAGAAAAAGGGGGGGGGGGGGGGGAATTCAACTGAAACATAAATTGCATTAATTTCTAAGTCTTAGTGTGGCAAAGACTTACATACTCATTCTTGCTGGTTTTGACAGAACTCTTAATGTGTGTGTAAAACCAATCATTCGTGTGAGTTTTTGTTACAGTGGGGCTCAAACTACGCTTTGCTGAAGTCCAGTCCCACTACCCCCTTTGCACTGCTGGAGTTTTCAGCCCTACTGAGATCTTTTCCACGCAGGTATGGTTAGTGAGTCAGCAGCCACCGAACTGCTCAGAGCTCTGCCACTCCACAGTGCATGCTCAGCTTCTCCTGTCCTTTCTCATTTCCAATTTATTCCCACCAGTCCGATGAGGTACAGCGTTACACTGATTTGACTCTGCTGCTCTTTCTGGAAGCTGTAACATGCACCCCCTGATGACTTTAGAGAATGTACCAGGCTCTGCAGAATTTACTGTTCCAGGACTTCAGGGCAAAAGTTGCACCTTCCTGTGTGCTTCCTTGAACAAAGTATAAAATACAAGTCCTCGAATTTGCCTGAAGGTCCTGGACATGGCTACAATAAACCTACCTCCCTCACAAGATTATTTTTCAAGAACGTGCATGTGGACAGAAGTGAACTTATGCTCACAGAGCTTCCTATGGACAAAGCAAGAAAACAAAGGGAGATGTGGGAAGGCTGCAAGGTAACCCCACAAGTTATGGCAGGAAACAAACCCACTGAGTCAAGAGATGCACAAAAAATAAGGGGAAACAGACCTCACTGTCAGCAAACTGCCAGAGCCAGAAACACCTTCAAAGACATGGAAATGGCTGCAGATTCCTTTCCGTAAGCTACTCCCCAGACACATCAGGCTACCAGCACAGTGCAGGCAGCTGTCTGCCAGCCAGAGAAAGCCCATCAGAGCAGCAGGCTTGAAGGGAAAGCAGAAGCCCAGTATCTTGGGAAAGCTGCCCATCTGGTTTAGGGAAGGCAAAAGTTGGTATAACTTATTTCAGCACTGGATGCCGAAAATGAATAGTCATGGCCAAACAGGTCCTGCAGAAAAATGCTTTTTAAACCCAGGCAGTTGCACAAACTTGTGTATATTGCTCTGTGCACACACTGCCCACTGCCACGCAAACAAAAGGGCAACAGCATACACAGAGGACTACAGAATGGTTCTGCTGAGACCCCTTCAGAACTGATTTCCAGGCTCCGCCAGAAGTTTCCAGGTACTGTTGCTTTGTGTGCTTCTGGTTTTCAGGCAGTGTACGAATTGATGCTGTATTCACAGCAGGGGCATGCTGTAGTGCTATCTTCACTGGTGCAAGCACATCCCTGTGTTTATCTTCCTCATCCCATCAATCTGCCCCATGTCTACAAAGCCTCATGACCACGCTGCCTGCTCCTTTGGGGTAGTTCTCTGAAAATGATCAAAACCAACTCTTGTTATCAATAGATTTTTCAGGATATTTCTCTAAGTTCAACGTGGCCTTGTAAAAAAAAAAAAAATCATTCAAACGTTGGTGACACTGCAATGTAAAACTTGCCAGCGAGACCTGTGCTGTCTAATCAGCTCTTGCTCAGTTACAAACCCACAAGCCTGCAGCAACTCACTTCGGGGCTTTCCCTCCTCACACTGCTCAGCTGCATCGGGTTGGGGGTACCACCTCCTTGTCTAAAGGCCAACACAGCGATATGGCTGCTTCACGCCAGCTTACTTGTACCAACCTAAAGCTGAGCTAATAGCATCTCTCTGCTCCTCTTTTAGTACTGCAAGCTGGCGGACAGCAGCTTGGATCCTCACAGGTCACTATGGGGTGAAGAGAAACTTGCTGCTGAGGATAACATCAGAGAGAGGTGCGAGAAGCTTTGAGAAAGATTATCCTATCTCCTCCTCCTCCTTTCAGCACACAGCCATGGCTGTATATAATTCCCTTGGCTCTGAGCCCAGCTGCAGGGAGTAAAAAGCAAAGCCGGCTGCCATTAGAGCCAAGGAGAGACCGATGCCCAGTTCTGCCCTTTCTTTTCCTCCCAGCACCAAGAGCTGGGAAGCTGGGAAGCATCCTCTTCCCTCGGCAGCAGGGAACTGGCAGCAGCCATCTTTAGTCACGTTCCCTGCTGAAAGTAGTAGGTTAAGAAACTTTTTAAGCATCGCTAAATAACAATTTTCACCATCCTTGGTCATGCACAGTCTCTGATAACTGTGCATATAGCACTCCTTTTTCCTTGGCAAAGCAAGTTATAAACACTGCAAGATGTAAACTCTCTGGAGTAGGTGCAGTCACTGTTTAATTATGTGCCGCAGCTCCTTTGGTTCTGAATCACCCCAGTTCAGCTCACTGCAGCCTGAGTCTGGCTTTGTCTTTGTGGCCTTGCATTTAAATAGCTGATGGAAATTCTTCAAGCCTGAAAAGATACACGACCTGTCTGGCAGGAAAGAATGAAGCAAACTAACTCTTTTGAGCAAAAATGTCAGGGAGTTTATGGCAAATTATTTGGCAGATGACAAAATGGGGCAACACCAAGTAGCTATTTAAAGATTGTATTTATAAGCTAACTGATACAAGTGTAAATAAATATTCTAATAAATACCTTCACCTACTAGATTTTTTTCCCCCCTGTCTATATAAAGAAAGAGGTTTTTACAAAACTTTTAGCTCCCAATATTAATAAGAATGCCTTCAGTTATTAAAAAAAAAATACAATCATGTTTTTGTTGAAATTTAAAATATTCCCTCCAAGAGCCTGCAGATCTCAAATAGAGGAAAACCTGTCTGAAAGAAAAAAAATGGGAAAAAAATTGAAATAAAAAAAAAAAGAAAGAAAGAAAGAAAGAAAGAAAGAAAGAAAGAAAGAAAGAAAGAAAGAAAGAAAGAAAGAAAGAGGCAGAGCAAACAAAATGAAAAGCCCAAACTTAATCTGACTTTCAGAAGTTGTTTTAGAGTTAATATCTTTATATCCTGCCCCAGCACAACGAACCCACTAGGTAGAGCCCTGTACACGTCTCATGACCTGCTGTGCTCATAAGACACAGGTATACAATCAGGATGAACTGAGGCCTGTCCCAGGCAGTCCAGCTGCAGAGCCTGAGGAAGAGACCTGTGGTTACCTCCTGGTGTCACCAGGCTGAGATTTAATCCTTGTTCCCAAGACTGACATCAATCATACTACACCGCTGCTGTATACAAGCACTGAAGCACATGGTATGGAAGGTTTTACACCATTAAAACCTAAATGATTGTGCTTGGACTTTACAAAATTATCACAGACAGAATTGCACATCACGAGAAGTTACAGGAAAATGGAGAATTCAGGTGGTGATTAAGCAGAAGTATATATCAGACCTGATAACAACGATAAAACATTAACCCAGCATGTATAAACCTCGAATTTCTGGTCTGAAGTGCTTGTGAGAGCAAAAGAAAACACATCCTGTCCCCAACAGATGTACTTTCACTCAGTGCTCTTTCAGTCTGGCAGGTCTCCCTGCTCTCTGGGACTTCTTCACATCCCAAGTCCCAGCATACTGTACCCTCAGTTATACCAGCACAGTGGTTTGAGCAAGGATCAGCACTAGCAAAAAAAAACAACCCAGAAACAAACCAGGTAAAATAAATAGATTAATTGTTATCTAGTAGTCACAGTGTAGTCACATACTGACGACTGTACTGTGACACAGTAGAGAAACTGTTACAACCCTATTAGCAAAGACTACAAATAAGGTGTATTACCCAGCATTTTGAAGACACATCTCTAAATACTTTATCAACTGTTCAACTTCACTAAGATCATAAGTGAATTGCAATGAAGCACACACTATGTCCTTCACCCTTACAACTTCAGTTATATCATTTTCTATACCACTGAATACATTGTGTCTTCTGCAGGATTCCAGCACGATGGAAAAAAGGTAGCTACTCAAATTACCATCACTTTTCCAGTGTCAGTTTCCTGACAGAATAATTTACCATGACAGAAACCAGAAATATATATTATTCCCAATGATGTGCTGGAAGATGGACTAAAAAGAACATGGAATTACTTCTAGCCCTCATTTTGCCTCTTCTCTTTTTGATTCTAATCTTACTAGGACTGACATATCCACAGAACATCAGTCATGAATGTTCCTCTTCCATTAAAGACACCCACTACACTTTCAACAAATGAAGTTTAGACCAAGCTTGTTTTCAAAAGTTGGCAGAACAGAGGACTGCACGACTTCCCCCTGTCCACACCAAGCCTCTCCTCTTCACACTGACAAGTATGGTACCCCAAACACTGATCTGAGAAGGCAGGCCTGAGACTCCCAAAATAGAGGAAAACACAGGAGACCTGCTCAGAGACATAAGCTTGCATGAACTATTTTTAAAACATGTTTTTGATGGATTACCTTGACATGTTATCTTCTTCAAAAGGAAAGGCTTATTCCCGGAAGACCTTTGAAAGGTTTCTCCCTACAGAGCTTCAGTTGGGATGAAAGAGCACAGAAAAGGTACCTGCCTACTGCCAGAATAGTTAATGAGATAATTACTCCCTGCATTCAAGAAAGCATTCATTGCTCTCACATGTGCACAGCCACCTGGGCTCCACTCTGCAGAGGGTAAGAGGAGATGGGCCTGATTGTAGCCTGCAGTAGCTTGTGCAGTTGCTGTCCTGCCAGGAGTGCGTAAAAGTTGCCTCAGTATTAGCACAACAAGTAATCACAACCTCTTCTAACTTTTGAGAGCCACCATGTCCTGTTGGGCATGCAACCAGGATAGCAAAAGCAGATGGAGAGGTTGCTCCTTCACATGTGGGAGGTGATCATACCCAGAACTGCTGGCTGCAGCCCGTAGGCACATCTGTCCATCGTGAAGAAAGATTAAGAGATTTTACAGGCAGAATCAAAGTCTGTGGTCATCTGCCCTGAGGTGCACTTTGCCTCACCTCAGTGCCCTACCTCAATGTCCTAATGGTTCTGGTTTTCCCCAGTTATGCCATATCCTCTGAGTTGGATGTGCTGGCACCACTGGCATAATTGTGAATCACTGTTTTTCTAGTTTGTATGAGATGAGAACCCCCATGTCCTGGAAAGATAGTCAAAGCTTTTGGTAATCACAACATCAGTTTGCACAGCCACCACATACTTATTTCACCACAGCCCTACCAGTTGCACAGAAATCTCTCTCATACAACTTCAGTTCTAGGTTGGCCCCAACACTTCAGATTTTAAAGCAGTTTTCCAACAAGTATGATAATTTACTTAGTGAGATGCACATGGACCAGCATTTCCTCCACAGAAGTTTGCTTGCCAGTGAAATAGAGCTACCTCTGGAATAAGAATTAGAGATTTGCCAGGGCCCAAACTGCTACCTAAATCACGTACCAGCTTGGATGATGCAGCTGCAACAGTCAAACTCTTTATCTTATTCACAGCTGCTCTTGTAATTGTTTCCCTGGGGTCTCAAGATAGATGTAGAAAAAGATAGTAAGCAACTGTGAGCAAAGATACATAAAATATAGATTATAGGTAATAATAAAGGGACCACCAAATTTTAGTAGAAAAATTAGTATTGAAAATGATGACAGGCAATTTTACAGTTCCTGTGACAAAGGAGGAACTCCTGTCATGCATATGGAGTCTTAGCACCCCTCTGAGTTATTTGCTGCTTGTTCTCAGAGGAAAGTGTTACTCATCTCTTCCTGCAGTATCTCTTTGCCAAGTGTCTCAGTACTGAGCTGGCCAGCAACACTGCCTAGCTGCTCATCTGATCTGTTCGTCCAAGACAAAGTGGTCACAAACAGCAGATTTAGCAGGTAAAGTAAGTACCTTTAAAGCTCTGGAGGCTGATGGAAAATCATGAACCTCTCATTTCTAGTTTGCTAGCCCATGGCACTAATCAGATATTGTACCTATTACAAAGTTTTGCAGTGGAGTTGATGGGATGATATTTGTTTTTCAGATTTTTGGGTTGTTTTTTTTTTAAGGAAAACCATCACTGCCCTGACAGCTTCTTTTGATGTCCTTCTCAGAATAAATGCTGAGATCTGCATGATCCATTGAGGCTTTTCTCTGCAGAGCTTGTCTCATAAAACATGGCCTGAGACATGCCACCATCTCACAAGCCCTCTGTTCATGCTGTCTGCGTGACACCATTGCTGTGGACAGAGAACTCTACAGCTGTTAGATTCGTAGTGACCAAATCTACTTGGACTATCCCTTAGTGTGCTGCAAACCTAATTTCTAATTGCCATATGAATGAATGGGGAAACAAAAGAGCCAGCACAACTAACATTTTCACTGGTGCAAGAGAAAACTGAATCTTGTAGTACATGAATGTCTTAGTTCAATTAGTCACATCAACTTAGAACACAAGTGATGAGGACAGTCCCTTAAGTGCGAAAGAGACTACCCCTTTCTCTCATGGGTAATGACTAGGAAACAAACCTGAAGTTTAACCCCCAAGCTATTAAAAGCCTGCTCTAGTACCTGCTGCACCTAACACCTACTCTGACTAGAAGCAGAGGACTCGTGTTCTGAATCTCCCACACACCTTGCAATACAGAACTGCTGGCTCTAGGTACCTTTGCCAGCTGAGGAGTGCAATGCTGCTGGAGTGCTGCGAGGGCTGGTGACAGCAGCACATTCAAAGCTGTTCAAGAACCACAATGTTTGAAAGCATGTGCCTGTAATGAGACAGAACTCAGCAGCTGCTGCTCCCATCAAAGGCATTCAACTTACCAAAATCAACTAAAATCAAGCAAGATAGGTTATTAGGGACAGCTAATCACACAGCGTTTTTTTTCTAAGACTTAAGCTTGCATAGGCGATGCAGTCTCCCTCCTCTCCGTTATCCAGTGAAAGATTTGTGAGACCCATATCAAGGCCACCATCCAACTGCTGTTCTCTCTGATTACTCCATTACACAGACATTCCTCCATCACAAACCAGCTCCTCTTTGACCATCACACTGGACCTGTCACACCGAGCTTAGGTTTGCTCCTCACTGCCTCATTCCGTGCCATTGGCTAGCAAGATACATATCATTCAGACAGTGCACGTGAGCTGTCAAGAACATCTTCAGGCTCCATAGGAAACCGTGCCAGTGTCCTCCTTGGTCCTGCATAGCCATCTTCTGTTCTTCCAAGAGACCTGCTCCTCAGGGATGACAGTGACACATGGCCTTGGTGCAGATGGTAGAGCCGCTACACTGACATGCTGCCAGATACCTTGGTGCTTTGTTTGCTAATCTAAGTTTTTGTTTTGTATCCAGCAAGGGGAAGCGTCAGGCACTCTCAATGCAGTCCTTTCTTTTGTTCTCATTTCTTGGCATACAGTTCTCTTGGAACTATTTCAGGGTTAATGGACATTGGTCCAGAGCACTTATGAGATGCTGGCAGGAATGTTTTTGTCCTTTTTCTTTGACTCATGATTCTGGTGAACCATCATCGTAAGAATGCAAAGAATTACTGTTGAATCTGTGAGAGCTCATTTTGTTCAGCCAGGTCTTTCCTTCCAGTACTGATTTTCTGTTAACCCACTTGATAAGCTACAGTAAAAGACTGGCATCTTGTGTTTAAATTGGTGTAATAAAAAGCAACATAGATCATCATCTTCTAATTTGCCCAGAATATTTCATAGAATAAATGGAATTTATGAGATGTTGCTTTCTTGTTATTGTGCAGAAGTTCCTCTAAATGTGATATTTCTCTTGAACTACTCTGTCAGCAATATTTCTCATTAAGAAGCTGAAAATATAGATCAAGCACACTGGAATCCTAGAATACAAGGTTTCACTGCATATTGATTCTGGTACTTAGGGCAGCCTCCAACCTGTATCAGACAGGACTTCAAAGTCCTATCCATTCCCTTCTCTGGAATCACATATTGTACTGCTATTTCATTTCCAACTCAGCAAGGAAAATAGGGAACCCTTTCCCTTTCCCTCTCCCAGTCACACACTTCTCTATCATACTGTTTTGAAAAGTAAGTTTCAACAGACCAGTAAATATCCACTTGGCTTTTGCCACATCAAGGCCATTCCTAATTTAACAGGGAAGAGAACCTCAGCTCTTTCCATTTCAGTGAACTGACTTGTCCTTGCTTTCACCTGGGATCAGTTAAGCTACTGACACAAGTATCACAAACTCACCTCTCCCAGGGCATGTAACTTCCATGGGTGTGCAATGGGCAGGCAACCTTTCCATCAGTAGGATAATTACACATACCACATGCTTTCCAAGAACCAGTTCTGCATATAGCAGAGCACACCCTCAAGCTTTTACAACATGATGTGTTATAGATCTTCACTCATTCAGAATCTGCTATCTGAACCAATGTAAATGTTATCATTGTCACCAGTTTAGCTTCAAAGCTTCCTTCTGAGGAAATGCAAACATGTCCCTTCATTGCTGCCAGTCCTAGGCCTTGAGCAGTTGAGTCCAATTGTGAGGTGTCCCTGCCCATAGAGGGGAGGTTAGAGTAGATGATCTCTGAGGTCTCTTCCAAGCTCAGTCATTCTATGATTCTGTTCTCTCCTAGAATAAAGGACAGTCTCTTGATGCCTCTTCTGGCCCAGATTTCATTAATTTCTTATGCTATAGAATTATTGTGAGGCACACTAGAAAGCTCATATGAGGAAGACCTCCACTTCTGGGTACTTATCACAACATTTCTTATACTCTTACAGCAGTGTCTGTTCACTAACTCTTGGATTAAACATTCCCAGCTCATGGTCCCTCAGCTCACCAGTGTGCATGAGAAGACATGGTGTCCTCAAATCTTTAATTCAGCTCAGCTTCACCAGTGCACAAGGCTGGAGTCATTTAGCTGAACTGGAAGTCTGGCACTCAACAAGGGACAGAATTTGCACCAAGTATCCACAAAATGCTTCTCTTTGCCTCCACAGCTGGTGAATCAAGCAGACAGGCTAATTTGACATAGAAAGGGTAGTACATCAGTTAGATGGGCCACAAAGATGACAAAATGAAAAGATGTGAGATGAGTGGGAAATGCAAGAAACATGGGGCTGTGGGGCTCAGGGGGGGGTGAGAGAAAAGGGAGGAGGCTGGTTATTGTAAAAGAGGTGAAAAGTGAAAGGAAATCAAACAAAACAATGAGTGAGAAAGAAATGGCTATGGTCAAAAATAAAACCTAGGAGGAAAGAGTAACTATAGAAAGATATTTTTAAAATTAGAAGAAAAAAGTCAACTTCTGAAGGAAGAGGACTGTAGTTAATATGTCTCATAAGAAACAGCATCCAGTCAGGCAGACTGAAAGAACAAGAGAGAAAAAACAGACAGACAAATATGTGCAATGGAAAGTCATGTAACCACAGCAGCAAGCAAGAAAGAAAGAATAGCTTGACTGAAGAAGAGTGTGCACCAAAAAGAGACTGTGTTTATTAAAATGGTGGACAGTTTTCCTCCCTTTATGCACATCTATTCCAAACCTAATGGTTGCTCTCTACTGTTAAAGGATGCAGCCACTCCATTGCTCACAACCATTTTGGTGAGAAAATACAGTACTAACAACAGAAACAAATTTATTTCAGGTCTCAGTGTACACCCAGAGAATATCTGCTTACCAAAACTAGCAGAATGGACATCAATAAATCATCATAACATACTCCCACAAAGACTGATACCCCTCAGAACTAATCTGCATATACAAAGCAAGCATTTCTTGTCATTAATTTTACAGCCATACGTGCCTGATGAAAAGTCTTCCCTCCTGATGCGCCTAGACTTACAAACTCATAAACCTCCACAAATTTAGCCCCTGCCACACAGCCTCTTCCCTCACCTTAGAAAGTACTATGAAAGTAAACCAGTGCTTTTAAAAGTAGGAGCCTGGCTTTTCTGAGAAGCCTCCAGTCTCCTCTGAACAATATGCAAAGCAAACTCAGGGAGGGAACATGAGAAAAAAGAGAAGTCTTCTTTCCTCCTCCTTTTTTTCTTGCCTAAGACTCACCAAAACAAGAGTCTAGTATTGAATATTCAGCACTGAACACTAACTGCTCAATAGACAGTCTGTTTGCAGAGCTCAAAGTGGAAATGACCCAGCAAGGAGGAGAGGTGAACACACTGCTCCATCCATGTGATTAAACTGCTCTGTAAATGCAGTCCTCCCCAGTTTTCCCCACCTCGTTTACAATGGAGGCCATTTGCTACCCCTACCACAACTCATTTAAAGAAAAATGTTTGCATTAGAGGGGCCTCCACACCAGTATTGTCCCCACGATTCTGTGTTTAGGAGAGGAATGTGAGCTCCAACGTTGGGAAACCTGCTCTAGCCAGCCAGTCAATCGAACCACAGGATCTGTTACTGCCATCACTTGGGAGGAAGAACAGGGAGCAGTTTGCAGAGGAGCAGAGCACCCTGCTGGGTATCTCAGCTCTCAGCTTGCAAAAGGCAGAGTAAATCTCACCCGGCAGCTGCCTTCTTCTGCCATGGACCTCAGAGGTCTCTTAAGCGCTCCTCCTCTGAGTTAGTGCATTACAGTGTCACACAGGGAGCTTCCAGGAGGCCCAGCTGGGCCACGGGCTGGTGGGCACACACAACACGCCCCTTAGCAAATGTGTCACTTGCACACAGCCCCTCATACGGCCAAACTTCCCTCGACAACTAAAATAGAGCTCATTCTACCCTTGATCACAAGGGGCCCGGAGAAGCAGCCTTTTACGGACACAATGTGCATGTTGCAGACCTGTTGTTCTCACCTGAGAAGTCATGATCTGGCTCTTGTCTCCAGTGGGATCTCTGTCTCACATGCAGTATGGGTGTATCTCCTTTCCTGCTGACCCTGGGGTACTAGGCATATTAGCCAGTAAATCTGCTTGGACAGACCTGACATACAGAGCCCTGGAACTGAAGGGCTGTGCTGAGAGATAGGTGAAGCGCAAGGAAAAAGCCCATTCCCTGCAGCCACCAAGCAAGCCCACACACCCAGGGAACACCCACCTCAACAGAATGCATCTTGTCACAGAACTGCATGCTGCCGCTGCTGCTGCACCCTGACACACAGCACTTGGGGAGCAAGACTCCGCTTCCACATTTGCTGGCACTGTCTATTTACAGTGTCTATCAGGTCACTGTCGCTTTAAAGGTCAGCCAGGAATTTTTGTTTCCCACTGTTGCCTAACATATGTAAACAGCCAGGAAGGATTTTACTGTCCTCTGAGCACTGGAGACAGGAACAGCCAAGACCAGGGTACCTAGAAGCTACGCTGCAAAAGACAAGGGCATTAAATACTCATTTGCTTAACTAGGACATCCTGCCACCTGTTCATGGTTAAACTGAATGTCACATGAGGTGGCAATCACACAAGCCAGGCTGTTGAGGAATTTTTTTCCCTTTGAAGGATAGGATTTGGTCTAATTTCTATGACCATCCATGAATTTTAATCAACAAATGGCTGTTTATGCCATATCCTAGAATATTAACAGAACAAACAGCCTCTCCTGCTCATCCTGTGAAACATGGATGCTTTTGGTCTTTTGCAGCAGGTTGCACTTTTGTTATAGGGTGATAGAAAGTGTTGTGGGGTTTATAAAGGGTGTTCCATGAAGCCTTCTGAATTAGGTATGCATTGCTGTCACCACGTTTTGGCTCCAGGATGCAGGTGCTTCCTCCCAGAATTGGATGACTGCTCATGAGATCCCACTTATCACCTGGGCTCTCCCTGGATACTGCCCTTCTTCATCTGCAGCTGAAAGAAGTTTTAGCACTTCTGAAATAGTTTAGCAATTGATAGGCTTCTGGGGGGTGGTGTGTGTGTATAAATAAATATATATATACACATATCTATATGTTAAACCCTCCTATGACTGCATTTAGCAGTATCTGCATTTACCCCACATTGGCTTCTTTCACCACTTTTAAATTCTCCTTGCATTTCTGGTATTTCATTGCTTTACAAGATTAGCACAAGCAAGATCTGAATTTACAGATCTGCACAAGAACGGGAAAGTCATGCCTGTTTTGTTGACTGAGGGGTTTCATTTGCAAGCTTTCATCTGCTTGCAAGACATTTTCCACATGAGTTCTACCTAACTTAACCTCAGTGCCCACCCTACTTAATTCTTGCTTTAATGTAGCCAGACGAGTGTTGATGGCTGCACTAAAGAAAACAAGATAGTCTGATAGTATTATTCTGAAGAGTGAAAGCTGGAAAAGAGAAGGAGCAGGTGAGCAACAAGTAGCTTATTTCTAGTGACAGTATTCTTTAAAAAAAAAAGGAAGAAGAAGAAGAAGAAAAGGGGAGAAATACAGTAATTTTTAACCCTCCAAATTTGTAGTCCTTACTTCCAGGCAAATCTTTTTCTTTTTGGTTTTTGTTTTATAATTATTTCTAGATACAATCTCAGCAAGCAAACCCAAACCTCTAGAGAAGGGGAATTTGTGCTTCTAAGCGTGTGAGTCTAAGCCATGGGGTTCATGAGCACCCACAGATCCAGCAGGCAGTTTGTCAGAGCGATGACCACAGCATCAGCCTCCGACAAGCCTAGAAAAGCAGTGAAATCCCAGTCTATATCCCCAGCCTGCTGCTCTAAAACTAACACCTCTCATTTCCAAGGTTGTAAGTTTCAGGCAATTGCTCATTCAGAGAATGTCCCAGCTATCTAAAATGTTTTGTTTGCCATTACCATAATATTTGGGATCCTGCAGAAAAACACTCAGGGTAAGATGCTAATTAATTGTGAATCAGCAGTGAATCGGCCCCTTGGTTTTTGTAACAGATTTAATCTCAGAGAAATAAAGTTCACTTACCAATAAAACAAAACAAAAAGTGCTTAACTGTAGCTGAAGTGAAGGAAATGAGACAGTGCTGAACCTGAGCTCTGTGTTTCAGTCTTGAGGCCATTTAAGCTGCAAATGAACTTTTTCTTCCTTACTGGGTGCAGAGAGAGCCAAGGCTCTATTTAACCCTCTCCAATTTCCCTGATTTCAAATATATCGGAAAGGGAACAATGGTCAAAAGTATTTAATACAACCCTGATTTATATACAGGGAAGGAAACTGCAGATCTTGCTGCAAGCCAGGAAGACTCTGCCACTGACCTGAAGCACCACCTCCAGCACTGGGCAGCATTTTATATTTAATAAACTGCTCTTGCCACAAATCTCCTGAGAGAAAATAAATGCAAATGAAGACAGGCCAGGACTGCTAGTTATGCATGTAAAATAGCTGCAATTAAGTTATTACACATTCCCAGCCACTGGGAGGGATCATTACAAGCTACCCCTGGGCACCTGCCCTTTCTGAGGCACACACATGGACTTCAACAGGTGTCTGCCTTGTGGAGCAGACACCACAGGATCAGGACCCATCTCTCACAATAAATTTTATTGTCATTTTAAATACTCACAGAAGCTCTCTGACCTGTATGCACAATTCTACAGGACCTAAAACATGTGTACAAAGGCTTTTAGCACACACATATTGAAAAAACCTGCACAGGCCCCCACGGGCTCAGTCATCACCACGTACTCTTGCTTCCTGCGCTTGTTATCTATAGGATCGCTCAGCCATCAAGCATCCTTTATGCCATCCATCTTCCTAACTAGAATGTTAGCAATCAAATCCCCTCGGCCACCAGGGCACAGGGCTCCAGCAGGGTCGGACTGTCCAGGGTATTCATTTTCAGACACAATGAAACAAATAGAAAACCCAGCACAGATGCAGGGAAACAGACAAGTGGGTGAGCTCAGAAAATTCACAAACCTCGGTGCTCATAGAATTGTGATCTAATTGTTTGGACTCAAATGTCACATCAAGTATCCCCAAAGGACTGACCTTATAGTTGTGTTAGTTACATGACAGCCCACTGCTGCTCTAAAGGAATGGTTATGATCCATCAAGCCCTGGCCGTATTTAAGGCCACCTCTTCAAAAGTCTTCATCTGAAGAGGCAGAAACATTTCACCACACTTGGATTTTAGTCATCTCATGATTTTGTCTTTATTTTGTTGTGATCAAATCCTACTTACAGAAACTGTATCCCAAGGGATGCACTTCCTTATGGCTGTCCTAACTTGAAAACTATTTGCAAATCAAGGTAGAGACATGCAAAGGTGTTTCCATTTGGAGATGCTGCAGATTTTACAGCTCCACTAACCTTCTGCCTGGCCTGTGTGCTCCCTGCACCAGTGGCTGAAAACCAGCTTTATTTTCCCAAAGCAAACAAGGAGCCTCATGGAAGCAGGGTACTGCATGGCTGTGTACCTGTGGGACAGCTCCGGCAGCATCACATATATTTTTAACAAGAGTTTTACCCAAATACAGCCTTCAGGATTGCAAACCCTAAACTGTGACTTCCATATATGAAATAGTTTCCTACAGTTTTATAGCTATTCTCACACCAAAGCTTTTTTTGTTTGGGTGGGTGGGTTTTTTTGTTGTTGTTTATGGGGTTTGGTTTGGTTTGTTCTCTCCTTTTTCCCTCCATCCTTTCAGAGACCTTTTCTTTAATGCAGGTAAATAGTATATTGTAGAGCAGTGAAAAGTGTCACAATTCTCCCCCCTCAAGTATTTTAGAGATGAATAAAGAATAAAATCATTCTTTTCTCCGAGGCAGATGTAGAAGATAAACTACTTCTAAGTTCAAGGTAAGTTTGATCAATTTAAGAGTCTCTTAAAAAAAAAAAATCCCTACAGATTTTGCAAAGCAATTAAACCCCCCTCAGAAATGAAGACCTGATCCAGTGCTGGGACTTTCATTTGGATTCCAGTTCTGCTGCTGCTGAGTGAGGGAGTTACCAAGGATCGGAGCCTACTGCGCAAACATTGTCTGCAGAAACTCCACAGCCAGCAGGAAAGAAAACATTTCTGTTGGCTTCATGGGTGTTGTTTTTTTGGGTGTTTTTGGTTTTTTTGTTTTTTTTTTTTTTTTTTGGTTGTTCCATTTCTTTCGCTTGTGAAACCTCATAAGATATGAAGTGACATAAGACAAACAGTCAGATTCAGTTATATAAAGGACCAGTGGTATTTCTTCTGCATGTCCATATCATATCAAATTTAGGACTCAAAAGAATCACTGGATCATCTTAAGTGCTCAGCAGGTAAGAGCTTTTATAAGCACAAATCCTGGAACAGTAAAGAACTTTTCCTTTATTTACTGGAACACAAATCAATCACATTTTTGCTTGAGTACGAAAACCACTCTAGCAAAGTGTGGGAAAAAAGCAAACTGCAAGCTTCTATTTATCTATTAATAAACCGCATCGCAACCAGCAGTTTTCATCAGCAAAATCAACCACTCATTTGGAGTGTGGCTGAGACCTAGGATCTCCCACTTCAGCATCATACATTCAGAAATGTCACAACTACTCTCCCAGCTGCCACTCAAGTATTTATTATCGATATTGCCAGTTTTGTTAACTGAACCAGGGTATGAAAGCCATTCATTCTCCTCATCAGTGCTTACATGTTAGACTCTTTTTAAGTGGCAAGCTCATAGGAAAGGTCACCCCGGCACCCCTATATTGATAAGAATATAGACCAAAATCTGGACACCACCACACTGTGTTTAATTCACACACTGGAACCTGCTTTTTGTGGCTCACACAAACTCCTTTAAGGGCCTAATTCCAACGTTCTTGACAACACTGAAAGGCTTTCTGCTCATTTAAATGGGGTTTGAATCAGCTCCTAAGGTTCAGCTTCATGTTCCAAAGTTTTCATACATCTAGCACTTTGAAACCCGTGGAGTTTTTGCCTGGCTCCGATACTGAAATAACGAGGGATATTATCGAGTCATGCAGAAAAGCTGCACTCCAAGAAAGCGCCTCTGTTTCCTTCATTCCCTGCTCCCTGAAGCGGTGCGGCAGGCAGGTTTCTCAGGGGAAGGGGAGGACGGAACCCCCGGGACATCTGTGCTGTCCCACATCCCTGTTTTCAGCCTCCCGAAAGCCCAATGGGGATCCTGCTTGGAGAGGGTTCCGTAGTAATAACAGGGGACTGCCGGGAACCGGGGCAAGGATGGTCCCACCCCGCGGGGTGCTAACCCGCGGTACTGTCGGGCGCCCCATCCCTCCCTGGGTGTACCCCACCACCGCCAGCGCCATGCACTCACCGTGCCGGTATCACTAGGGGGGCTGCGGATGTGGAAACCAGTAACCTCCCGCAGTTTCCCACCCCATCCCTAGCCGCCCTCCAGGGCTCCCCCCGAGAACGTTGCCCTCATTCGGTGGGCTCTGCTGGGCGGGGAGGTGAGGTCCCGGTGCAGCAGTCCCCAGCTCCTGCCAGGCTGCTGGCATGGGGGGTGTCAGGGGCTGCGGGGCGAGACCCTAGCCGAACACAGGGCGAGCGTCAGCGGGCGCTCTCCTGCGACCCCCCTAAACCAGGCACAGTGCCTCTGGGCGACCACTTCGGGGCAGAAGGGCGAGCCCCTGTGGTGATTGCAAATTTTCCCGGCGGCTTTAGGCCTGGCTCGGGGGAGTTCAGGAAGGACTGAAGGAGTTAACGGCAGTGGCAAAACGGTGCGGGGTAAGATGCTGCAAAGCTCCCCGGAAGGTCGTGTGCCACTCCACTCCTTCCCGGTTGCGGGCCGGGCCCCGCCGTTCAGGGGAGACTCCTGAAGGCGGCTCCCGGGTGCTCTTGTTAGGCTGCGTGGTACCCAGGCCGGGCCGTCGGGGCCGGGTGCTGTCGGTGTCCTGACGGTGCCCTGGCGGTGCCGTTTGTCAAACTGGCCCTTGGGCTCTGTGACAGGGGGGTTTTGAGCCCCTAGACAGCCAGGAATAGATTTAGATTTGGTGACAGTCCCCGTGGGTCACTGCCCACGTTGGAAGAAGACGGGATGAACTCGGTGGAAGTTCACGGCACTGCTGGGGAAAAGAACCAAACCGCTCCCCTGCCTTAAAATTAGAGCCGCAGGCAATTTACACACTTACACACACACCGCTATTTTAGGAAAAAAACCCTGTTGAGCTATTAAAACATGATTTTTTTTTTCCCCGATGAAGCCATATTTCTCCACAATGCAAAAGGATCTTTACATAACAACTAAAACTCAGGAGAAAAGCTAATTGGATTAAGTCCTCTGAAAGGGAGGTTAAGGTGTCTGAATGAGACAACTGCAAAGCTCCACTTTTCTTGCCATCTGTTTAGCAAGACTGAAGTGTTTTCTGATTAATATTATCTTAATCAATCATGCTGCCATTTATTATAACCATACTGAATTTAAGGAACGAATAGTACGGAGGTTCATCCCTAGGAGGGACAGTTTTGAACGCGGGGATAGAAAACCCGGGGCTTCTTTGGTTTGCTTTGGTTTTGTTTTTGTTGTTTTTCTCTCCCTAAACACCCATTACTCTCGACAACAAGAGGTTGCCAGCCGTGCCCTTAAATCCGTCTCGGCAGTGCTGTCGGACACAAGCGCAACTTTGTTTTACACCCTAGTAAGACCTGCACGCTCCCTGACCTAAATACAATGATTCCTTCCCCGACAACCACTTTCTCCCCGAAATAGCTCCCCCAGATTTTGTCCTGGGGACGCAGCAGCAAAAGTTGCTCAAACCCGGGTGATGTCGCTGGTGGCCGACGAGGAGCTGAGCCTGCCTGGTGAGCAGGGACTGAAGCAGGCGCAGCCGAGCGGGGCTGGGCAGTTTCTCTTTCCCTTCTTTCTTTCTTATTTTGCTTTCGATCAGGTTTGTGGTTTGGGTTATTTGTTTGTTTGTTTAATGCCCTTCGGACCGCGTTGGGGGTGAGGGGTGGGAAAGCTCTTGGAGGGTTCGGGGCGGCGGGAAGCGAAGCGGGTCCGAATCCAGAGCCGCCCCTTGCCTCGTCCCCGATCGCACTAGCTGTACTAACTACACCAGCATGGCACTGGGCGACCCCAGAGGAGCCGGGAGGGAGCCGCGGGCCCCCCGGGGGAGCGCCAGTACGCCGCCCGCCGCGGCCGTCGGGGAAGCGCGCGAGGCACCCGATCCTGCTCCGGGATCCGGCGGGACTGGGGCAGCCAGGGTCTCCGCTCCCCAGCCACAGCGCCGGCCATCGCGGGCGGGCGGGGCGGTCACAGCCGGCATAGTGACTGCAGGAGGAGATACGGCAGGTCAGCGAGAGGGCTGTGTCCTGCCTAACCTGCGAGATGTCCGCCTTGGAGACGCCTGGTCAGGGCGGGAGGGTGAGAGGAGAGGGTGTTTTCCGGTGTTAAGTAAAATAAAATCCCAAAGTTGTGGCGGTTGCCTGCCCAGTATGCGGGCGCACTGGGTCTGCGCTCAGGACCGAGTACGGCCGGTGGAAACAGAGCTTCGAAGGGCGGAGGGGAGCACAGCCACGGTCGGCGAGAGAGATAGAGGGAAGGGGCCGTGGTTTCGGAAGGCTGCCGGCTGACAGCGGCGGTGGGAAGACCTAGGCCTGGGCCCTGCCCCCGGGGAAAGCCGGTGCCCTGCCTCCTCGCGTTCTCTGCCACCGCCCCCGGGCCCGGCCGGGCGACAGAGGCCGCCGTCGGGTGTCAGGGCGCGGGCCTCAGCTCTGGGTCGAGCGGCTCCTCCGCTGCACCCGTACCCCTTCGCCTCCCGCCGCGGCTCCTCGCTTGCGGTGCTCTCTGGTGGGACTGAACACACCGTTCTCTTGTCCGGTTTCCGGACCGGCCAAGTCATCGTTTTGGGGTTCTGGGAGAGAGACCCAGCCTGCCCTTCCCCAGACTCCCTCCTCTCCGCAGCAGCTCAGCCCCGACTCTGCCTGCAGGATAAGAAGAACTCGGTGCTGGGCTCACCCTAGCTCACCAACTATCTTCCCTTATAAATCTCATTTTCTTGCCCCATCTGAAAGGCTCCGCTCAAACCTAAGCGAGCGCCTAAAACTAGAAGCGGAGGGGAAACTAATTTGCCGGCCCGCAGCCTTTGGAGGAGAAAAAAAAGTTTTTGTTCTTTAAAACAACAAACAAACAAAAAAGAAAACACAAACCCAAGAAGCAACCCTCTGCTTCATCGTATCTGCAAGTACAACCCCGGAGCGGGAGCTCCCCACCGCAGCCCGCTTCCCGCACACACCCGGGTTCATTTGCCTGCGAGGCCGGTAAGGCAGGCGCCCCCCCCCCCCCCGCCGCTGCCGCCCGCTCTGCCTCCGCCGCCACGGTCAAGTTGTGAAGTCCTCCCTGGCGTGCGAGAGGAGCCCGCTCCCTGTGGGGGGGACACCACTTACCTGTGGAGTCCATATCGGGTTCCTCCAGCAACCCGCAATGCATGCTCTTCCCATGGACGGGACGGGAGCCCCAAAGTCCCGGGGTGTGGAGAGCCCCTATCTCAGAGATGCGCGGGGGAGAAGGAGCAGGGTGGCGGCGAGGGGGTGGGGAGGGAGGACAGAGGCAGATAGTTGAGGGGGTGGGGGGTTAGCGCGGGAGAGAGGGACACTCCGTAATCCAGCAGGGCAAAGCCAGACCCGTCAAAATGTTTGCGGATGTTTCATGGGAAAAAGCATCATTTTATAGAAGCCCTGATGGGAGAAATGTCATTGATAGGCCAGCCAGCCTGATGAATGGCTGCTACTCAGATGGGGATGTGGCAAGGCTCAATGTGAAGCCCATTGTGATGCTGTTTTGAATAAGAAAAGCTTTCCTCCAAAAAGGGGGGCCTTAGATCTACGCAATCCCAACACTTCGACTTCCCTCTTCTATTAGAGCATTAGAAACGTTTTTCTTATTTAAAGTTCCAGCGGCCTTTCCACTCCTTCTTTCCCTCCCCCAGCCCCCACCCAAGGTCCTTGGCTCATTACAGCCCGAGATCAAAATTGGCTTAGATCTTCAAACGGGCAGTAGGTTTGGGGTTGTGCTCTTTGGGGCTGCCGGGTGTGCGTGCAGCGCCGCCGAGCTCCCTCCTCCTCCTTCTCCTCGCCGGCTCTGGGTTGGGGTCCTTGGCGGGCACATGGAGTTGGGAGCTGCACAGCTTCCCAAATACCTTGTAAACTTAGTTTATTGGGGGGGGCGGGGGGGGGGAAACAGGGGGCGATGTGTGTGGGTAGGGGATGGTGAGGGATGAGAGAAGTTGCCAGCGCCTCGGCGAACTGTGCTTTCGTTGTATATCGGCGGCGGGGACTCCCGTGTATCTCCCTGTGGCCCCAGGGAGAGAGGGCACGGCGGGGTGGGGGCAGCCCTGCCACCGGCCTGACTGCCAGCGGAGAGCGGCTAGCCCGGAGAGCTTTCCGTGGAACTGGGGAAAAGCATCAGGATAGGAGATCCCCATGGCCAAGAGAAATGAAGAATCAAACGTGGGTTTTCAAATTAGGGTACCCTTCCAGTTTTAGCCTGAGGACGCGAGGATCCCTTTTCGGGTTAGCACGTTGTGGGGGAGATGGGGGCAGGACGAAGGCTGGAAGAAGTTGCTTATTCTTCAAGCGGTTTTATGTGCTGGAAGTGGAAGTAAAAGTGCAAAGCTAGGGCTCTGATAAAAGTGGCTGGTTTAGGGAAGGAAAAGCTGTGATTAGAATATGAATAGAGCTCCAGGAGAGGAAGAGAAAGGGGGATTATAGCTGAATTACTTTGACCATGGACAGAGCCAACGTTTCTCCCCCTCTCCCCTCACTACATCCAGACTACTCCCCCTTCCCTCTCCCTTTCGGTGAAGAAAACAAAAACAAAAACCAACCAAAAAACCAACTACCAACCCCACACAGCAAAACAAGCGGCGAGGTTGCTAAAGAGGAAACCCTGTGCTTGGCAGTGGCTTCGCATCCCCAGGCGGGCCGGCCGCAGGGAAGGCGGCAGCGGGAGATGATGGTGCCCACCGCGCACCTCGGGCCCTGTTCGACGGGGCCGGCCGGGGAGGCCGGGGAAAACCTCCCCAGGCTCAGTTTTGGGGCGGGGAGTCCAGTGTGCCTGAAGAGAAGGCCAGTAAAGATAATGCCGGGGTGAGAGAGTGCAAAACGAGAGTCCGCGGGCCGGAGGCGACGACGGAAAACCACTGGAGGTCGCGGCAGGGAAGCCGGCCTGCCCGCTGCGGGACGTGCCCGGCGAAGCGAGAGCAATGCCCGGGGAGGCTGGCACTTCTCCTCCCTCAACCTTCCATCCCACCAAAAAACAACCACAACTCAAAGCAAGGGTTGTGCGTTCCGCCGACAGTCACAGCTTTCCCCCTGGGGAAGCCCGATCTCTTCCTGCCCTCCACCTTCCGTGCGCTGACAAGCTGGCTCTGTTCTAGGAGGCTCTGCACTGGAGCACCGACGGGGTGGGCACAGTCGGCCTTGTAGCTACCGCCCGTCCCCTTAATGGCGGTGTCCGCGGCTCCTGCTCCCGGCGGCCTCCGCCCGAGGTCCGCTCATGCCCAGGCCTTTTCAGTCCTCTCCCCCTTGGGCCTCCCCCGGCCTCCTCCCCCGCGGCTGTACGAACTGCCACCGCCCCGTCAGCGGGACGGGCACTCCGGGGTGGGGGTGAGGGGGGAGGAGGGGAGGGCAGCTCATCCACACTGCCAAATGCAGGGGATGAATGTGAAGATATGTCTGACTGTCGCTGCCAAACTTGGGTCATCTCCTCCCCTTTCTCAGCATTTTTTTTCCTTTCCTTTTTCTCTCAGGTTTTACTGTGACGTGGTGTGAACCCTTTGGGGAGCCTTTGGAGCCTTCTTGCCCTATTCCAGGGTAGGCATGGGCCCCACCGGGAAGCAGAAGCCATGCAAAACCATGAGGGACATGTCAACTTTGAGCAGGGCTCATATCTGAAGGATTGTGAAACCTGGGTTAACTTTAAAATACGAAAAAAAAAAAAGGAAGGGCTGGCCTGTCTGTAAGCAGGGAGGGTACCTAGTGCCTGAATGGCTTCCAACCGTGACCGGACTGTGCCTAGTTTTGGCCCTTGGCAGCCCCATGAGGAGGGCAAGGCAGCCATCCCATGGGCACTCACCCATGCTCCTGTGTGAGGGCAGGCTGTCACCCACATTGGGCTGTGGCAGGAGGGCAGTGGCAGGAAGGGAGATGACTTCTGCAGGTGCTGAAGGTCTACAGCAGCAGCTGCTGCATGTCCATCACAGGTGCTCTGTGCTTGTGAAAATTTGGTCTTCATTATTTTAAAGCTTCAGGGAGCTGCTTCCGTGTTGTGGATTGACCAAAAATTAGCCAAATAAAATACAGGGTGTGTGAATGTAGGGTTACCCCTAGAGGGTTGGGGAGGATGGGATTTCAAGCAGCCTGGGTATCTAGAGGCTTGGGCTCCCCTTTGACATGATGCAAAGGTGTACATTCTCTATAGGTGATCCATACAGGTGGTGCCTGGGCAGGATCAGCAGCAGCACTTCTCTTAGACTAGAGGCACCTTGTTGCAATCTGCTTGCTTGCTGCTCCACTTCTTGTCCCCACATTCTTGGGGAATATGTCAATGCTGTTGTCTTCTTGTTAACCTAGTTCCCCATTCAGTACGTCAGACCTCCCTGGTGTACCTCCATAGCTTAGTAATTGTTACTTGTTTGGGTTTTGCTTGCCTTTTTAAAAAAGCATCTCATGCTTCTGGATACCTCACCTGACACAATAAAGTACTTTATTCTTCTGAAAATGTGGATTGTCTCAGCCCGTGCTGCAGGTTGGCAGTTTATGAATGGAAGCACAAGTCACAGGTTTGTTTATTTATTTTCACAAGTAGGTTACAGGATTTGATTTGATACCCAGCAAAAGGGCAGGTCTCGGCAAGGGTGCAGGAACTGTACAACTGGGATTTTCACTCCAGGTTCTTGCCTACAGCAAGAATATCTACAAGCCATGAAGTAAGCAGTATAACCCCACAGTGCATCAGATGATTCATTTTTAGTGGAGAGAGACTCGACTGCTATTGGGAAAGGTCCAGCACCTTTATTCAAGAAAGAATATAAACTTGTGCTGGTGCATGGAGAGAAAAGCAAGGTCACCAAAGGAAAAGAAGACACATTTTAGACTGCGTTTATACTGCTGAACAACTGTATATGAAGCTGTCATATCCTTTTAGTGACTGGCTGGTAATGAGTTTCTTTTGATGGCTTAGAAAAGCAGAGGCAGAGGGGAGTATGGTAGTTGGTATTGATTTACCACCCAGATAATCTGAGCTCTTTCAAAAACATGTTTCTATGAGTGTCTCCCACTCTGCAGCTGATTGTGCTGATAGGCTGTCCCACACAAACTTTGCGTGCCATAAATGGTTCCTTATGCTGGTATCAGACTTTAAACATCAGTACTTAGACTCTAACATCAATATTTTGGGGGTAAACACCAAGAAGAGCTTTTTCAACAAAACTGTTGGCACAGGAACAAAAATACATACATTTTTATCTATTAATGTAGCTAGAATATCTGAAGAAACTTTAGGTTGCCATTCTAAATAAGTTTTCCCATGGACTATCAGGGAAAAGGACCTGCATTCATTTTAGGAAGAAGTGTGAATGGATTTTGAAAGCAGACACACAAAATAACTTCTTAATACTAGAGATCTGAGTCCAGTGACCCAGGGGATCCTTTTAGATCCAATAGATCTGTGTCCAGATTGTGAGACTGCTGGCAGCAGCCAAACATGCAGTGACACTTGGTTTTCTCAGCAGTGGTTGCAGTCTTTGAGTGCTTCCACATTTTCTTACTCAACTCCTTCTCAGAATGAACGCACACTTCTGTCCACCCTCCTTCACAGCTCTATTCCTCCCTTTCTGCTGTAGTCATATATGGAGACTTTCTAGACCTATCCAAATGTGTTTCTGTGTGACCTACGCTAGATTCTATGGTCCTGCTCTGGCAGGGGGATTGGACTCGAAGATCTCCACAGCTCCCTTCCAACTCCTAACATCCTGCAATTCATCTAGCAAATACCTTGGAGGAAACAGAGCAGGATCTTGTGCTGGCTTCCTGTCCTGGTTTGGCTGGATCAGAATACTAGGCTAGCCCTGGTCTGCAGGCCCTTAGCAGCTCTGAGTCAGACAAGGTGTCTGACCCAAGGTGGCTCACAGGTATAGCCCACAGTCACCATCACTAGAGGTGTTTAGGAAGAGACTTGATGGGGTACTTGGTGCCATGGTTTAGTTGATTAGATAGTGTGGGATGATAGGTTGGACTCAATGATCTCAAAGGTCTCTTTCAACCTGGTCTATTCTATTCTATTCTATTCTATTCTATTCTATTCTATTCTATTCTATTCTATTCTATTCTATTCTATTCTATTCTATTCTATTCTATTCATGCTCATTAGAACAGGGGAGGTCCCTTCTGATCCTGCTCCTTCTCTGCCTTTTCCTGCTTCTCTCCATCCTTGGAGGTGCTTACCATTCTGCTCCTGAGGACTGCCTTCCTGCTTATTGTGACCACTGTATGTCTGCTAGGCTGAATATAGCTCTGTATACTTTATATTTGCATTGGTATTAGCTTGGCTATTTAATTAAATCTCTTTCCATTTTCAACCAATGGGTGTCCTCCCCTTTTCCCAATCCCCCTTTCTCTGCTGGGGAGGGGTCATTGGATGTTAGAGCAACTCCCCCAGATACAGGCTAAATGTAGACATTTCCCTTTCTCACTCATCTTTATTACTTGAACAGGAAATGTTCACTTTATTTTACATATATTAACACCTCTGAGGAAGCTATACATATAGGTGAAGGAGAGGATATGGAGTAAGCTGAAAAATGACTTCTGGAATCAATGCTGTGTATGTGTTTGAGGAGCTTGATGCTGACAGATGCAAGAACTGAGAGAGGAACATCAAAGGGCTTCCTAGGTAAATATGTGCACAGATTCCTTCAAAAGGCTTTAATTGACACAAGCACTGAGAGAAAGTGTTTAGGGCAGGCACATATGCAGGTATCTGGGAGAAAACGAGCAGAAGAGGCATGCAAATGCTGGATTGCACATGAACCAGGCAGGGGGTACTTTCTCTTTAGTTTGAAAGAAAAGTAACATGAATTGCAGCTGACTTGCTGTAGCTGTAGACTTTTCTGAAGCCAAGTTTTGTGGAAGGTCAGCCTTAAATGATCTTCCCTTATCGATGCTTGTGAAAGGGATTTTGCTCACCTCCAGTTCCCAGGTTCATGGAGAAGTGCAGTGCCAGTGTTGTCAAAATGGATCAGTGAAAACATCTTGTTCACGTTGGTCAGCTTCAGTCTGCATGAAGGAAGGGTAGTCTGCATTCCTCTGGGTAGTCACAGGAGTCTAGAAGAGCTCCTGCCCCCAAAGCTGCTGCCCAGAACATTTGGCCTTGTAGGCTCTTGCTGACTGGAGTATGAGGAAAGGGCAAGGAGTCGTCAATTTCTAGGCTTACACCAGATTTAGCTTGCTTTTGTTGTGTGTGGCTGGTACTAGTTACCAGAGGATTTGTACTGTGTGTTGGAAGACGAGCCAGCCCTAAAAGCTATTATAGGCAGCACACAGAAAAGATCTATTCCAGACTGCATCTAAGCTGCCCAACAGCTAGATGTGAAGCTGTTATATCCTTTTAGATGACCAACTGATAATGAGTTTCTTTTGATCTGTCTGCAGCACAGAGAATTACCTTCAGTGCCTGCCTTTGACAGGCAGAATGAGGCCTGAATGCAGAGTTTAGGTTTCCTGTTCACAAGGAGTATGTGCAAAACCTTAGCTTCCTAATAACTAAATAATTTCCATTATTAGAACACAATTCCATACATATATAAAAAATCAGAACCTTACTGTTTAGCACACTGATTGATTTTCTTAGGTTTTGAGTTATTTTTCTGTTTGTCCTGTTTTGTTTTTAAGTCTGAGTGGACAGTAACTACCGTGCACCATCTGGAATGGTAAAGCACATGCACAGGTCAAGTAGCTCCCCAAAATTCATGCTAATGAAAGACAAAGGCTTTAGCAGCAGGGAATTGCTTTTGATTTGAACTCACATGCTGTTGATACACTGTCTGGGAGAAGGGGATAAAGACATGCACAATGAAGTTATTGGATAAAATATGTGATCATTTGAACCACCTCAGGGGCATCTGCCTTGGGGAATATACAAATAAAGGGAAAACTGTAATTAGGAGAAATATTAGGGGCTTGGTTGTTATTTTTGTTTTTCCCCAGCAGCAAGATGCAGAGAGCAACGGGCTGCTTACAAGCTTGGAAGGATGTTTTGGAAGGTGGAATGAAGGCCCAAGACCATTCACAGAGAAGCAAACAAATTTTGGCTGCTGATTTGAGATGGGAATAAAGCCAGGTAAACAACCCCAAAAAAATTCCCACTGCAAAAGATCTCTTTGCTTTGGCCTGGTTTTGGAGAATTTAACTGAGAGTTTGGATGCTCTGGGATGTACTTTCATATTTACGGAAAGCAGAGCAGGTGTATTGGCCTCCTGCATCCACATACTGAGTTCTTAAGTGATTGCTGAGAGGCAAGATTGATCTGCTGGATGATTCATGCAGTCTTTGATACTTGGGAGAGTTCACTGGGGCCATGTACACAGGGCAGAGTAAGGTTAACAAAGTAGCCCATCCTTATTCCTATGCCTTTCTACCCCTTCCCAAAGAATTCCTCTACTGAAACTGGTGGATTCAGGATGAGATGGAAAAGTTTCATGAGAAGGATGGGTCAAAGTCAGAACTTGGGTTCAAACATGCTCAAGTTTCTAGCAGCACCTAGGTCTAAAACATGGATCCATTTTCTGGGCTTGTGAGCCTTAGACACAGAAACTGGAATCCAGATCTTCACCGTGCCTTGCACACGTTAAGCCTCTCAGCACTGGTCCAGATAATAGCAAAGAGTCACCATCTGGCTGGATTTTACGGTTTGATGAAGTGCTCAGTTTTAAGGCAAGCACGTGTCTGGTACCTGGGGACTGCAGAGTCCTGATCCCAGTTCTGGCACAGTCCTTCTGTGGCCCTGGGCAAGTCACGTCCTCTTTGGAGGAGGGAATTCATCAAGTGCCCCATGGCCCTGCTGAATCGGCAACGGGCTGTAAAACAATCCTCAGCTCCAACTGGAGCAGAGGCCGGCTGGAGGGGCCTCTCGGCAGTGCTGAGCAGCTCAGTGCCACAGCCCAGAGATGCCTGTGCTCCCCAAATGGCTTGTGGGCCACTGTGAGAGGGCTGCAAGCCAGGCAGGCCAGGCAGGTTGTTTCAGGGCTTGTGCTCCTTTCTCCTAGGGCCATCCCAGCCCTCAAAAGCCTTGAGGCAGAGAAAGTACAGCCACGTTTTCAGCCCCTCCAGCTTGGTTTTACAGCTGTGTGACACCAGTTATTCTTACCATCAGACTTTGCAGGTGTGTTCTGAGCCAGGCTTGCAAACCCCTTTTCAGATGCACAGTGCTATCTAATTTGTTATCATTAACTGAAGAAATATTTTTCAGTCCTCTCAGTTTTTTAATTGTGACATACTCCCATTTTGCTATAAACTAAAGATGTTTTTCTATTTACCATCAGAAAACCTGAGAAAAGACAGAAGGTAATTTCTCATCATCATGGGTCTGTGCTTTGATTGGCTTTCTTCTCTGTTTAAGCAACAACTAAGTAGGGAGTCCAAAGAACTAAAAGCTCTTTGCTGCACATTGAAGCTTATTTTTGTAAGCAAAGCTCTTAATGAGATATGGACATTGCAAACAAAACCAACTGTGCTTAGTGGGAGCCCTTTACTTTCCACATCTTAAAACTGTTAAATCTCAGTATGCTTATATTTCATATTATATCCTCTTTGAACACCAGAATTGTCCGGTCTGGTTTCATGTTTCTATGAAGTTTCTTTTTCTAGTGTCTAAAAACCCCAAACATTTACCTTAAAAAAGGGTTAGAATGATTTGCAGTGAAGCTGTTTTCATCCTGACCTCTGAACAAGTGAGCTACCTTGTCCACAGTTGCCAAATTGGCATAAGATCTGCACTTTGCTCTGCCCCGTAGCATCCTGTAGCCCATCCCTGCCCTCATTCTGTTTCTCACAACAGAACAGCAAAGCTGGACATAGCTTTGTAGTAACAGTTTGAAGGGGGCAGCTTTTAATGTCTTTGCAGTGAGGTAAGACTTGATTACTGAATTCTAGACTCATAAATGCTTCTACCTTTTAATAGCATTTAGTCAAAGAATCACAGAGTGGCAGGGTTTGGAAGGGACCTCTGGAGATCACCTAGTCAAATCCCCTGCCAAAGCAGGATCACCTAGGGCAAGCCACACAGGAACATATCCAGGCAGGTTTTGAAAGTCTTCAGAGAAGGAGACTCCACAAGCTCTCTGGGCAGCCTGGTCCAGTGCTCCATCACCTTCACAGTAAAGAAGTTTTTCCTGATGTTAAGGCGACACTTTTTGTGTTCCAGTTTGCATCCATTGCCCTTCATCCTATCACAGGGCACCACTGAAAACAGACTGCCCCTTAGTCTTTTATTTGTGCAGTAAATGGCAACTTACACCATATAGAAGTAGGTATCTCTTCCAACAGCAGCATACACATCCAGCTTATCTCAGGAAGTATTTAGCATTTCAGCTGGGACTTACACCAGTGGCCTTCATGCTTAAGAGCGTGTCTAAAAAGCCTCTCCTGGGTACTAGATACAAGAGAGAATGAAGTTGCAAGAGAATGAGAAGTTGATGGTAGTTTTCTAGCACAGCTCCTTGTGCTAATGCCTTTGGATTTTGCCAAGTGCTGTTCAGAATACTGTATCTTTTCAGCAATCAGACAGTCATGGCAGGGTTGATTTGGGCAAGTCTCATTACAGCAGTACAGAGGTTAGACATAAGACCTCATGAAGGCATTCACTGCATTAAAAGAGGGGGGAGGGGAGGTTGGCTAGGAAGATAATTGAAAGGGCTGCAATGACGAGGCTTACCAGAGGAAAGCAGTTTGACAGCTCTGGAGTTCTGAGAATGTATTCTACCTCATCAGTCCACATGTCATCATTTTTTCCTGGCTGCAGTGGGATTCTTTCCTTAAATTGCCACTTTGACCAACTGTATTCCAGGAACCCATAGCTGTTTGATCTGTTTCTGCTGCTGGTTTTGTAAAGCTTATTCCACTGCCAAGAGATTACTTGCAGGTGTCTATTATGATGGAACACAGATAGCCTCTTAAAGAAGCAAAAATTTCAACTCAAATCTGCACTCAAGCCTCTGATGTATGCACAGGCTTAGGTTAGACAGCAATGATGTGTAAATGGAACTGAAGTAGGTATCACCAGACTAGCTGTTAAGGGGTGACCCTCATTTACTGCCAGACATACCTAGTTTCTATGTTCTACCGGATCCATCACTGCTAAGGCAGCTCTTTCTTCCTAAACTTCATCTTCTGCAGAGGACTTCCTTCACAAAACCTTTCATCCCTGTGCTTTCATCAGCTTGAGGTACACTAACTGCAAGGTGACCCCTCAGGGTTGCACACAGTCCTGTTCTCTCAATAGAGTTATTCAGGGGCAAACTCCTTTACTCCTCTCTTCCACCCCTGCTACGTCTGCTTAAATTCCTGCAGGTGTAATTGGACACATTGCTTAGTCTTTAATGTCCTGTAGCTCTGACCGTCTAACCTAAGAGACCACTTAGGAGAAGGCTAGCTACCCAGAACACCTTACCCTCAGTGTAGTGTCCTTGATCCAGGTAAAACTCCCTCTGCAGCCTGTAGCCTTTGAGCCTCACTCCCTCTGCTGGTGCACCCGAGCCTCAGCTTGGCAAGCTCAGGAAGCAAAGCAAAGGTTCTTAATTTGGTTGGGGCTTTTGGTTAACCTCTTCCTCAGTCTGAAGTAACAAGTCACTCTCTTGCAACTCTCGGTAAACAATCCTGAGCTGTTTCAGATCCTGGCAGATGTGCTTCAAGACCTTTTCCAACCCAAATGTGCTGTGTTGACATCAGTGTTGTCATTAGTCCAATTGCAAGAAGCAGCAAATGTAGTCTATCCCTTCAGAACCGATTTGTAAGCCCGGACACAAAACTACTGGTTTAAGCATTTTGGTGGAAGCTTAAAAAGCAAGTCCACTCTAGCTGATGCTCCCCCACGCTTCTTAAAAAGCTAAGACAACAGCAGCAACATGACTGCAAGTGTCAGGACTGGCATGCACAATTCAGCCATATGAGGAGCCAAAGAGCATCTCAACTTCCAGATCATAGGCACTTCTGTAGAGTGCTGCCTTTCTCCGAAGCACTCTCTCTCATGCACATACTTCATCTTGGCTTCAGTGGGACTACTGCTTTGCTCAAAACATTAACCATACGACTTGCTGCGTAAGGGCTCAAGTGAGTACGAAGTGACTCTGTTCATCCACTGCTTCAGTTCTAGATCTCATGAAAAAATTCAGCTGTTTCCTTTCCAAACCCTTTCAGGTCATTCAAACCTGCTTTACTGTCAGTGGAGGATTTGTTGCTCTTCATTGGTTTTGTTTTTTTCTTGAAGTTTTAGAGATGCCTGTATTTTAAAAAGCTTCTGACCTCCTAGGACAGCATGCGACAGTGCCCAGTGTTTGCAGCCCATCTTTTCAGGGCTTTGGGCCAGTGTATTATTAAATCTGATCCACTTGGTAGGAATAGAGTGGAATGTAATCTGTAAGCTGTACCATGTCCTTGCCATGTATGCAGTCATCTCCCTTGGACTCCAATGGAAACCACATCTGTTTAACCAAAAGCAGACCGACTATAACAGCACCCTGGCTTGCTTACAGCTACACCTGCACACTGAAATCCCACTCAAAATCTCTGACTGCAAGTTCTTGAGAATGCAGGTTCACTGACACTACTTAACAAAATTTTAGCCCTTTAACAAAATGCTTTAGGAATAGGAGAATGGTTCAGCTTTGATGAGAAGGCTTTACAATCCTTACACAACCATCAGCACATACTCAGGCATTATTATTTAAAAGATTTATTATTCTTTCATGTTACATTGTGACAGAAACATTTTTCGTATCTATGAATAAGGTTTCTATTTAGCTCAGCCCAAGCCCTAACCCAGCAAAGCACTTTTCAAAACCAAGCCTTGGGTTGTGTGAAGAGATACAAGTGCTTTGCTGGATCATGGCTTTATTCCACAATTCCCACATGTTTTTTTCACTCAGACTAACACAGGCTTTGAGAAGTCCTCCTAGTGCATTGTGCTAACAGTTTCCCCTGTCAGCTTAACAACACGTAGAGTATGTAAGAAAGAGTTTTACACTGTCTTGTACCTCCCTTCGACCCACTCAGGTTTTAGAGGTATTCCTGTTCACCAAAAAAACATCTTCCAGTTACGTAAGCTGGATACAAACTTCTGAAGTACTCTTCCCCATCTTTTTCATCTTGTTCATTCATTGTACTTAGCTAGTTTTAACCTAGGTATGATGTTCATTGACTGCAGCTCTTGGAATAAGAGTTTACAGGCATAAGGTATGCGCAGAGAAGACACGTGACATGATGATTTGCAGTAGTGGCACCTGGGGAAACAAACAAAGGCAGAGAGTTGGTGCATAACTGAAGCTCTGCAGAACAACACTGCTTCCACTGGTTTCTTTGTCCACCTCCATTTAAACACTGAGCTCAGTCCCAGAAAGGGCCATATGCTTGAAACACATTTTAGCATTTAAGCAAATCGTAACTGTAAGCCCTTAAATAATCTGACTGAAGATAACAGGAGTTAAACCTTTACTTTTCTTGGAGGAGAATCACAATGCTCAGTAGCTAACATGACTGACACTTCTGCTTCTTCTCCACTCACATAACAGCCAACAGAAATTCAGCATTGTGTAATGAGAGAAAGGAGGTGAACAAAGTTAAGTATCACAGAAAAGATGGCTAATGATCCAGTTTCTGTTACATGTGTGCATATATATACACATACATAAACATATAAATATAGGCAATAAAGAGACAGGAAGAAAGAAGGTTCACCAATGTTTTTTCCTTACATGCAATTTCACCCTATAATGTCTCTAATCAGTTCATATTCTAAAAAGAAGCATCTCTTGTCTTGCATCACTGCGTGTGAACAGCCAAAGCTTCAGTCAAGACAGGAAGCCAGTAAATCTGCTTTAACACATATTCTTTGTGCTTTCTACTCAAATAATGATCTTAAAATTCTGTGGGAAAGGGATTTTTTTTCCTTTTTTTGCCATATAGCTATAACCTTGAGCACACAAGGAACATACAGATTGTTCACTCACCTATCTTTCTAGTGTTGGGACTCAAATCAATAGTGGTAGCAATTGTTTAAATTATTTTATTCCATACTCTCTGTACACACAAATGCAATTTAAAATCTCAAATATCAGTTTCCTCTCTCCCCTGTACATTCCATCTTTGGGTTTTGGAAAGGTGAGAAAGCCAGGCCTTTGGGAACACAGAGTGAGTCAGCACTTCTTAATAGTCTAACAAAACTCATTTTGATTTTGTGTTTCAAATTTATATTCCTGGTGTAAAGTCATAACAGGGTGAAGATCCAACTACAGAGGAATTAGCAAAATTCCTGCATGCTTCTGTGACCCAGAATGAGGCCAAGAATCAACATCTACAATAAAGCCAATGTTTAGTCATTTGTTTCTGAAACCAGTGAACTTGACCTGAAGTATGTGTAAGTCAACAGGGGCAGTACCAGTAGAGTTGGTTAGTGTTAATAGGTTCTTGGTTATGAGTGCTAGCATTAGTTTTCCAGTTACTTCTTCAGACTCTGCTACTTCTCTTTCACAGACACACTTAAAGAGATGGTTATTTTTCAAGAAAACTGTGGTTGCCTTGACCTCCACATGCTCCATACTTGAGGTATTTATTTTTCCTTTTTAAACCAAGAGAGCTTTTAACTAACGGTGCAGAAGCCTTAATTACATTTCTGCAGTTCATGATGATAAGTGAAACTTCACTTACGCCAAGTTACTGCTTCAGCTTTGCCTAAATCTGACTGTACTCAGTAAGAAGGTAATAGACTGAACAAGGTTTTTCCCTGGAACAAGCTTTTCCTGCAGACACTGTTAAAACAAGCTAGCACGCCTTTAAAATAGGAGAGACCTCAATCACAGGTTCACAACTACTCTCCCAGTTCAAGTTTATAGGTCTAGGTAAGTTTTTATGGTGAAAGTAACCTAAACAGAAGCTACTTTCTGATAACAGAGCAAGCACTTTCTCATAATAGAAGATGCCTGTCAAACTCTGGAAGCCTAATAAGGCACAACTTTTCTGTTGTGAGCAGATGTCTGGCATCTGATTACGCTAGTAGAGACTGAGGAGCAGAGACTACTGTACCCAGGCTTGAAGTTACACCATTCTGGACCTGCTTTCTGCTGGGATGAGGCTCACCCAGAAAGGTTCAGAAGCAGTATGCACAAAGCTTTGTGAAACTGAGATCATAGAAACGGAAGTATCTGAAAGATCATTTGGCACTAGAATTGATACTAAACTGCACAGGAAAAGGCAACTGTGCAGAATCCAAATCACAAGCAAAATTCTCCTTCACATGTATTTTAAAATGCTCACACTCTAGGGATCAGAATAATTTCTCATCATCAAGAGTCCTGCTCCTACACACCTATACAGCAACAAAGATGGGAAACTTGTGTAACACTGGTATGTCACAGTAAGTTTCCTTTTTTTTTCAATGGGGACAAACTCTCACTGCCAGAACAGTCCCCTTTCCCTGCCAGAGTACCAGTTCAGGCCCCAGCACCGATCTGGTGCTACTATCATGTAGGGAAACATACCCAGTGGCTAGTCATCACCTGGGAGGAAGGGCTTATCTTCCTGAAGACAAGTGCCCTTAATGCTGGCCATTAAACAGTGTTTGTAAAAGGTTTCTTGCAGTAATGTCTTATTATTGCCAGAATCACTGAAAGGGCCCCTTTGGAAGTTTCTCTTAATGACCTGGTCTCTACTGGGATGCTCATTATAGGGCCACTTGCTTCAGCTACTGGTAGACACAGCCTATCATTTAGCAGAAACTCTCTCTTACGGCTTACTCTCACGCATCAGACAGCTTTTCACAGAACCAGACTGCAAGAATGTTTGGCTCTGTCTGGGCAGTTTCTTTCACAGTTATTTAAAAAGAGTTACTAAACTTTGTTACAAACTTCAAACTACATTAACATAACTTAAAAAATGAAATGCAATACTATTTTACAATCCTAGTTTTCTTCCAAGTGCCCATACTTCCTGTAGTCTCTGAAAATCTTCAGGGACTGTCCTGAAAGCCAGGCTGTTACACAAAAAAAATTATTGAGCTGCAACTGCATGTGAGTTTTTAGGGAAGTGCTTCACACAAAAGTGATTAGTTGTTTGACTTATGGCATGCCCTTCATTTCAGACAACTTCCTTCAAGTGTTATTTGCATTGCAGTTTTAAGAGACCCAGATCAGAAGAAGTACTCAGTTGTTACCTACAGTGTACATGTACTCGAGAGAAACAAGTCTCCAAAAAATACTGCATAAAAGCCAGCAGGACAACGCCCAACTGAAAATCACCAACTGTACTCAGATGGACAGAGCAGGCCTTGTATCTCCTCTGAGTTTCACATCTATCTACCTCTGTCTGAACTTCTGCTCCACAAAGAGCAGAACTGCTGCTGCTGTGAGCAGACAAGCATAATGCTTGGTTTCTGGCCAGACGCCACACGGTTCAGAAGATAGGTCTCACCAAGGGCAGAAATGGTAGCTGTCACTTTTATACATCTAGAAACTGAGAACACACCTTACTTCCCTGCTTTCATTCATGAAAGAATCACTCTGGAAGCACTGAAGTGAATAAAGTCTAATTTCCTGCCTTTCAATAGATTGCTACTGATATCCAAGATGTGGCAACTTTCCAACGATGTTCTTCCGAGGCATTTAGAAATGATCTTTCTCCCCTTCCTTCCAACTCCTCATCTTCCCCTTACATAAGTACTAGGGCAACTCAAAGTCACAGCATTTATGTTTTACTCTCAGACATTAGATTCCAGGGCACCTGTTGTCACAAAGCTTGAAAGAACATTGTATCTCATAAATTAGTTTAGCCTGGCTAAACTAAAACCAAACTAAGGCAAAACATTTCCTTTGCCTCTGCAGAAAATAAAAATAACCTTCCCTATCTTCTAACAATAGTGGTGTATTTCCTGTATGTCTCAGGGCAACATTAAATCTAGCATCTCAAAGTTACTGTATGTAACAGAGCAAAATGTTACACATGGTAAGCTCCACATAGTTTTGACATCCAGTTTTGTGCTTTCCCTACAATGGAAAACCAGTTTGTTTGCAGGAGAGAAACTCGGTACTGGCTTAGGACCCAGAGTAAGTCAGCAAGACCATTAGCTAGTCTAGAGATAAGTTTCTTAGAGAAAAGGCATCTGGGCAGAAGCCAGATGATTTCCATCCAAACAGTTGCATGTCTCTCAGGCTCCAACATGGGACTGATTTATTTGATGCCTTGAAGAGGACCTCCTTGTTTTACAAGACTGCAAAGCAAACGGCATTGGAGAGGACCCCAGCCAAAGAAGGTGGTACATATGTGACTGAGCTCCAAAGCTAAAAAACAAGAAAGCAGGAGCTGTTGCTTTCTTCTCTGCCTGCTCTTTGTCTTCAGCCTTGTGAGGTTCAACACGTGACTGTACCAGGAAGATCTCTAAGTGGCCCAGCTAATAACCTCATTTCTGAGTAGAGCGCATTTACAGCTATGCTCCCCTTTTAAAAAAGGACCATATGTAGGATAAGAGGTTTGCTAATCCTCTGCAAGGATGAGAAGGAAGACAGCAGACAGAGAGAAGGTAGCCTTCCCCACAAGCACAGCTGGCTGTGGAACACAATACCTGTGCTCTCACAAGAGGAGAGACCCCTGGCCTATTGACTACAAACTCACTTGAGTCCCAATTTCCATCAGACCATAACAATGAATCATCACTATCACTAATTTTCCAAACACCAGTTCTCAGTACTGACATTGGTTTTAATTAAGGTGCATGGGACTTAACTGGTGCCTGAGCACTTTGAGAAGCACTACATGCAAGAGCCAGGTTCTGTTACATAGAGGCACATTCACTCTGTACCACTTTGCTCTATGCACCTGAGGCCAAGGAATTTTTGAAAACATGAAACTTGTCACATGCAGAAAGTGAGGAGGGCACACCACAATTCACCAAAAAATCTGCACAACTTACCAGCCAGAGTATCCCAGCAAGCCACACTGCCCACAGACATCCACTTCAAAGGCATCACTTGAAATCATCAGTCTCTCCAGTAAAAGCATGCTGGCTCCATAACCTATCAAACAATCCCGCTCCATCTCTCCAAGACGCAAACCACCATCACGGGATCGACCTTCTGTGGGTTGCCTTTGAAATAAACATAGGAAAAAACGCAGTAAGTATTCCAGAACTCTCAGTCTGAAACTCTAGGAATGTCTGTCCTCAAACTGCAGGAACAGTCTGGGACCAGTGGACCGCAGCTTTCTACAAACCAGAGGTGCTGATCTCATCAACACACTACGCAAGCTGTCTTTGCTCCTGCGCTAGCAACATGACGTAGCTTTGTGAGTGGCAACAGCAGCATCAGGCCACGACTCTCAGAATGCAGCTGAATGTGTGACAACAAAAAGAAACTGTACAGTATCCAGGACAATCTGGACACAGATTTGGTACTCGTTTTTGACAAGACATTCATTACAGTTTGTAGCTAACTAAATGAAACAATATTCAGCAGCTAATCATCGAGCTAATGTTCCAGCTGAACGGCAGCTAAGACTAAATTGTTACACTAAAACCATTTTGATCTGACAGAGCATACCAAAACAAAGCAGCAACCAAGCAGCATATATATTACTAACTCATTATTATCCTATTTTTTCCCCTTGTCTGACAGTTACTTGGCTCATTTGCATATTGTGTACATTCCTGTTTTTTTTAGTTCCTCAAGCTCTCTTTTTTTGGTCCGGAAAGACTTTCTGTCCTCACGGAGCTAGAGGAAAGTGTTAACAGAGCAATGCAAGTACATGCTAAAGAACAAGAGGTAAAAGGCAAGGTGCAAAATATTGTCTAATATTATGACTGTTTAAACTTTTTTTTTTTTTTTGCTGGGCACAGTCAAAACTTTTAACATCTTGTTTGTGACACTGCAATTTCAGTCAGTATCTGTTCCATTCATGTACTGGCACGATGCTGGAGGACTTAGCCTGCAAACATCGGAGTGAACTATGAAGCAAAATCAATCTTAAATTCCTGAAGTACAAATATATTGCATGTATTTTATTAAGTATTTCCATCTCAGTATATTCCCTGAAAAATGAAAGCAAAGAGAGGGGGTTAAAAAAACCCATGTCACTAGCAATCAGAAGAGGCTTTGCTGCTCAGTGAAACCCCACATTTGTGATACCTGCGGCAGTGTAATCCACCTGGAACATCCAATCACAGATACGGTTCACAACCTTTGGAGTATATTTGGTCTATATTATTTCAAACAACTGAATTTGTTAAGCATACTAAAAAATAAGTTTTTGCCAAAGTGTAAAAAACCAAACCACCAAATCAAAACAAAAAACAAAACCACAACCCCAACCCAGACCAAAGTTTCTAAAGATGCAAGTTTTATTTGTTTTTAAGGGGAAGTAGTTTCCCTTTCTCTGACCACACTGGAACCTTAAAACTAATCTTGTAATTAAAGTCATCCTTTTCCTTCATATAACCTTCTAATTTTCCTGCTGTTGGGACAACGGATAGAAGCTGTTTACATCCTGATTAAACTCCCTAGGGCCCCTCCCCAGATGATGGCACCATCACTGTTTAGACATTGTTTTAAAGGACTGACCCCGTGGTGAATGCAGTGTCACTTCTGAAGTCCCAAGAGGCAGGTTTTAAAAGTAGTTTGGGCCTCCAAAAACACAGGCATTTGCTGCATTGATGGAAGTGACTGAGTTCCTTTTACCAGCTGACTTCTAGAATATTAGCTAATGCCCAAGCCTGTCTTCAAAAGTTTCTCCAGGTGCTGTTCCACAGGGTATGACAAAATAGTTTTATAAAAGTCTCAGTTAAATGAAAGGAGACTGAAACCTCTTGAAAAATGATGGGGTCTCAACTCCAGCCCCATATCTTCTGACAGATACAGGATGTACCAAACCAAAAGCAATGCCTCCCCTCAAACAAACAAACAAACAAACAAACAAAAACCCCAACAACAAAAAAACCCCAAACAAAAGCAAAAAAACCCAAAACAAAACCCAACTTGAGTATCAAGCTCTTAAGTGTTTCACTCCCACTGCCCAAATGACCTCATTAAAAAAAAAAAAAAAAAGGCAGAATGAAAAAAATCCTCTTTCCCTAAAAAGTAATTTTCCAAAGTACCAAAACTTTCAATATTGAGGTTGGGTTTTTGAAATAAAGGAGTCTTATCTTAGGCTCCCTCAGTCTATCAGATGTTGCTTTCAGCTCACAAGTTTGAAAATCCCTCATACCAAAGGTTGTTTAAAATGTTAAACCAGTATTTGTGCTTCTCCTTTCCCGCTATACACACGTACACTGCAGCTGTTGCCCTGGGCAACTACTTCCCCTCTTAATTTTACATGTAACATTCTGAAAACAAAACAGTCTCTTGAAAATAAGATTGGGAATGCATCAAAAAGAATTTTTTTTTTTTTTTAAAGTCAGTATGATTCTTAAATGCTAAATAAAATGTAATGACTATTAAAACAAGGAAAAAAAGGCCAAGCAGTCTTCATATTATTTAACTGCTGCATTTAGGAAAAGAAAAATAAGCTTAACAATTATTTTCAGTGGTTTAAAGCACATTAAGAATTTATTAGCACTAATTCTGCATTTTCTGGAAGAGCATTGGGTTCAGCTTTATAGCCCTGTTCATTGGCCAGTGGGGATGTGTAAGTCTAGCCCAAAGAATAAAAGCAGGCCTCAGCAGATCTCCCTTGCGCCTGTTACAGATAACCAGTGGCTGATTTGAAATGGAGTTGTTGGCTGAAACACAGGTCTCCTTGAAGTGGAGTATTACCTAGAAACAACTGCCTGAGGGCTTACCATGCTCCCACAGCCCCACAGTGCAGAAGGGAGCCTTGACCAGGGTCACCGCATTACTCCCTTGCAGTATAATAGGAACTGGCATATCTGATAAGTTCAAAAGACATGCAGGTGGCATCTCTGACAATGTCCATCAAAACTACTACACGTGCAGGAAGCTTGTATTGATCTCTTGTAAGGAAAACTAGAAGTAGTTTATCTATTAAAAGATTTGGCAGGACTGGGTACCTAGGCAACACCATATATAGAACTAGGTTTTAAATTAATTGTCAATTACTCACAGCAAACAAATTAAGCACTGCATTTCATTTAACAAATACCAATTCAGAGGGCAACAACCTGGTGGTTTTTGAATGTGTTGACAAAGAGTGCTGCTTTGCAATTCTACAAACTCTTGTTTTAATCAGTATCTAGAATCAGTGGTGTTCAAAAAACTTCAAGTTTTCTGCCTTACTCCAGATGGAAATACAGCTTTGCTCTGTCAGTTAAGGTACATCTGATTTTTAATGAAACGCATTTCAAGACAATGACAGCCAAATTCTGTGGTGGAAGCTGTTCCAGGGTTACTTTTTAAAGCAAAAAAACCCCATCAAAACAGAACAACCACCAACAATGTTAGAGGCAATCTACTCTCCAGGAAGTGCAATGGTTGATAAAACAACAGTTGAGTATGAAAGCTGGCAAAGCAGACTCTCTCAAGCAGTGGCTGATGGCAGTAAGAAAAGTTGAATTAGTTGAGGAGAGAAAAAATAAATTCCTAAAAGACTAGTCAAGAGGCAGCACAAATTGAACATCTACTAGCTTTCCTGAAAGTCAAATAAAGAGCTCTAGTGATGTACTATGATACTACTGACTGGAACAAAGAATTCCCAGAAAAGTAAGGAATGGGGGAAATCACACTATGTTCATCTTCACATGTAAACATTACACCTTGACTTGGGATTTAGCTTTCCTTTAAATCAGTATTTCTAAACAGCTGAGAAGCTGGGGAGACAATACAAAAGCAGATCAAGGGATTTGAGTAAGCTAGGAGCCCCACTAAACCAGCTGCATGTACCTTCAGCTAAGACAGCAGGTTTTCATTTTCATGTGTATCACCAACAAATGATTAACATTTAAGAAGAGAAAATGAGGCTGACAGCCCAGTATTTGGGAGTATTACTGATGTTCATATGGGCAGGCAGATGTGGTAGGAAGTAACAGTTGTATGACACTTGCTCTTCCTGAGCTCATGGAAAAGTTCAGCCAAGAATTACAAAAACTTTTTGTTATTTCTCTCCTAGTTCAACCACTTGTGTTTACTTCCACAGAAAGTGAGAGGCACCTTTAGTTTGTCTTAGCAACCTTTAGTTTGTCTTAGCAAGAGGCTAGAAAGCCAGAAGGCATAGGAAATATATAGTGAAAAGCAAATGAGAAAGGTACTTCTGTATCAGACACAGCAGAGACCTGTCCCTCTGTCCTCTACTAGCACATCAACAGGGAGAAGCTGCACCTATTAAGAGGACAGACTTGTTGTGTAGTCAGCCAAAGCAAGAGAAGTGGATCAGCACACTGTAAGAGGCATTAAAAACAAAATAAAGAACATGAATCATGCTTGCTACAGGGAAGATTAAGGGTAGGATAGACATTGTGCTTACATCTTAAAAACAACACAAAATGGACTGGTCAAAAAGAAAAGCTCCACCATGCAGTTGGTGAGGTATGAACAGCATACACAATAGCACAGAAGGACTGGCAAAGGACATTTGGAATAATTGCTAGACTATTCCAGACTAACTGGCAATTAACTTTCTGCCAAGATATAGCAAATAATGCCACTGTGAAGGAGCGAGGTGAAGTAAATGATCCACTAGAAGCCTCCTCAAAGCAAAGCCTGTGCCATGAAACTGTTTTTTTGTGAGTCAAGAACATCAGCACTTTAGAACACGAATGCAAGCAGCTGTAGAGTTTGGCTTTAAGGAGAAAAGGTAAGTAACATCTGTGAGAGTATGATGCTTCAAAATCCCCAAAGGTCCAGATAACACAAACCCACCTCCAGGGGCCTGTATTTCCTATTAATCAGAGTACATCTGCTTGGCTTCAAAATTTGACACCCAGAAGGTAACAACCCAGTAATTAATCTTTTTGTTAGAGACAAAACTGAGTTCAGGCATAGTGCAGCAATTGTGACTCCAAAGCAACAGAGGAAATACCTTTAACTGGGCAAATAAGAAGTGGAGATTTACTGTTGGCATCTCTGTAACTTTTTGCAATTTCTTAGTGTGAAAGTCCTCTTCTCCTGCATTGAGATTGATAACAGTGGACCAGCACATATAATCCTAAATTCAGTTCTAGAGTTGAATGGAAGAGTCTGCAAGGCAAAGTTCAGTACACCAGGGATGCACATTATTCTAATGCTTGCCTGCATTAGGGCCAATCCATTTGCTTTGCCTTGACAGGTGAAGACATGGGCCACATCAATATTAGTTAACCAAGGCAAGCTGAAATACTAGAAGAAACTTCTTCTTTCTACTCATAACCTATTTTGTAAAAGTACAAACATTGAAGAAAAAAAGTCCTCCTAAAATACGTACAATATGAGCAATGTGACAGGAAATGCCACAGCTTGCACAGGTGGTATTTTTACCAACTGCTACCAGAAGTCTGAGATGCAAACTCAGTCTTGGACCACACAGAGCACATCTGGACATTCAGAACAACCTCCTGCCACAGCCCACTGTGAGAGCTTTTAGTCTTTCTGTAACTGTATTAACAGGTAACAGCCTTTTGTATCAAGAATCAAAAGATAAACAAATTTTGTTTTATAGCTCTCAGTCAGCCGGGCACACTTTTATATGTATACAAGCATTTTGTGCTTAGCCTGCAACAATACCTGGTGAGCACTGCTCTGGGTCCTCGAGCTCTTGCATGCATTTTATCCAACACCATGTGCTTTAGTTTCTGGTAATACACAGGGCCAAAATAGATGTATGCTTCCAAAGGTTCCCTGAAAGAATAAAAACCAAAACAAACCCAGTATTCACAATTAGCACTTACTTACCATAAGAGAGACAAGAGTGTCATATACAGGAGGAATCAGAAACAATTTGGGAACCACAGAATGGTTTGGGCTGGAAGGGACCTCCAGAGGCTATCTATTCCAACCCCCTGCAGCGAGTCCTAGAAAAACGTCTTTGGGCTTTTAGGGTAATCAGTCTAAAAACCCCCCAAGGAACCCTTCTGAACACAAGAGCACTACACTTCCAGCATCACAACCTGCTGTATCCACCCTAGTGAGGAACAAGCTCCTAAACTCTGGCCATACACTGTACAGACAGGCTGCTACAGCTGCAGGTGTCTCTTTCAGCTGCACCATGTTCAAGTTCCTCACCTGCCTGTGCAGGACTGCTTCAATAGTGTTAACAAGAACTACTAAAGACCTAAAAAGTGACTTAAGGTATTTGTATTTACATTCCTTCACTTCATATTCACACACTAAACAACGGTAAGCTTACATGCAGCATAAGTGCTCAAAGCGTCATTTTTATAGGAACACTGTAAGGAAATAACATTTGCAAGCAAAGCTTAGCACTGGCACACTATGAGCTTGATGTTCTTCCTGTCCACTAATTCTCCCTGCCCATCACTTTGAAGCCATAATCCAAGACCCAGATGGGTGAAAACCCTCCCTGAGCACAGCTGCCTCTGCAGCACTGCTCAGCAGCTGTATCCATGGGACAAAAAATCACTGCCCTTGTTGGGGCTGGAGGACAATCCACATAAAAGGGCTCTTAAGTACCATGTTCAGGCACTTGCATCACCTTGAGAACATCTGTAAGCACTGCAGAGAGGGTTACGCCATTCTATGAGATGAAAAAACAGCTAAAAACTTCAGTGTTTAAAACTCCCTCAGCTGTAAAACAGCATAAGCACCTGAAGATCAGGAAGCAACAGCTAAAAGTGGCCATTGCCCATGTAGCCCCTTTAGCACTAAGAATGACCAGATTAAACTCAGACAAACTCACTCAGCACTGATGTGGGTTTTTTTTACATGTATGTGCACTGCAAAAAACACACAGGAAGCAAGAGTACTGCATCTCCATTCACAGTCGTTACTGACACGATGCAGCGTTATCCAACAGCTGCCTTCTGAGGAAAATAAAACTTAACTAGACATTTGGAATTTGCAAACTTCCAGAGTGTTATGAAATCTGCCTTCAGATTTCATAACAAATAGATTATCCATGTGAAATTTGCTTGGAAGAGTATCAGTATCCTAAAGCAAAGTCTCTAAATAGGTTACTACAAAGTTGAAGCTTGGGGACAGGGGATTTTTAGAGTCAGATGATTCTATTCTCCTTAGGAAACAAGGTCTTGTTTATTAAAAGTTACCATGATGTATCAACAGGAAGTGTTTCAAACACCAGGATACTTGATACACAATTTATGGAATATGGATTGAGTAAGGAAAACAAAATCATCTCTCTGAAACAAAGAGAAACAGCATATGGAATATGTTGGTAGGAAGAGTGATTAAAATAAAAAGTATTTTTTAAAAACAACTTAGAAAAGAGACTTAAACTTGTTCCTCGAGAAGAGGAGGACTGGGAGCATAATAAAAATAGCAGGAAGGCAGGATTAAGATACATTTTGGAAGGGCAGGCATGTGAAGCCACATGGCCTTTTCCTGGTCCTAAACTATCTTATGTTCTTTGAACTCTGCGTCTCAGAAACCAGTTCGATCAACACAGCAGGAAGTTTGCAGATTAGAGTGCTATGCCAGACTGAATCATTGTGCAATCAAAAGAAAGAGGGGAAAGAAAAAAGAGCACACACAAAATATGCCCAAGGAACAGACACCTGCCTCCAAATCCACGTCTTACAGTACCATTAAAGTCAACACGATTCCAAGCATATATATAAGACTTGTGGCCAAAAGAAATTAAAATTTCTTACAATCCCTCAGAAAGAAAACTTTGATTTTACCTTTTTTTTGTCATGTAGCAGAAGTTGGGAAATTTTCATATGTGCTACAAGGGCCATTCACATTACCACCACACAAACACTAATAAATCTTAAAATGTGGAACCCCAAAACACTTCAAGAAAGAAAACAACAACCAACCAACCAAAAAGTGCACCATCCTTTGGCATCTTCCCTCCATTTCACAGAGTGGTTTGTAAATAAGTCCCTGAGCTCTGAGACATGAGAAGATTTTTTCATATGTGTCTCAACAGGATTTCCCCACTCCCCTGAAACACCTAAATCTATACAGCAGATTCTTACCCAGTGATACCAGATGTTACGTAGTCCTTCCCTAGGTAGTTATAACCATGGCGAATAAGATCTTCACACACATCCTTAACTTTACTGCCTCCAAAAGCTGTTCCATAGTGAAATCTGCCATCAAGGACCCCAGCCTTTCCAGCCAGGAGTTCAATTAACTTTCCTACCTGTGTAAAGAAAGGCAGAGTTAACAGTCTGCTCACATTGCCAGATTGGTTACAGCGTAAATCAGCCAGAGTGTCCAGGGTGGCAGCCTGGATTACTGCATGCAATGGGAGAAGTGAAAGAAGCCCAAGAACTGTTATAATATAGTTTTATATATATAATCATGTTGGGGTCACCATTTGTTATAATATAGTTCTTCTATTCTTCTCATGCACAGCTTCCAGGACAAGATGCAAGCAGTTGAAGACCTTTATTAGGTTACACAGCAAAGTTATATAGTCTATCAGAAGGCACCTGTGCCACATCTCAATTGGTTATTTTCGGCTGGCATGTGTGTAATTAAGGCACACAATAGCTCAAAATAACAAAACTATTTTAGCACATCCAACCAAATTCTGCCTGATTTCTCTCTTTCAGTTACAAGATGTTTACTTCTATTCAGAGTCAAAGACTAAACATAGCCTTCTCTAATTCGAGCAAAGGCAAATCTCCATAGCCTTCCAAAGCTATCTGAAAACAACCCTTCTCCCGCAAAGAACAAGGATAAGTGTTCCTGCATGAAGGGGAAAACCAGACCCATCACAGGGTCTGAGAACACCTTTAAGGTGAAGTATCAGACAGCTCCATTTGTCTTCAGCTGTCTAGAAGAGGAGCAGGATCTAGTGTGGCCTTCTGCTTTAGGAAGCAGAAGGCTCGGAGACTGACCTGATACAGTGCAGCAGGAGGAACAGAAGGAAAGAAGCTAACAAAGAAAAAAGATTAAAAGCTGTACAAAGTAATCAGTGGAGGTCTCACATAAAGTCCAGGCTGTGAGGGATTTCGTGTGACTCTGCAGCACAAGTGCAAGACTTGCATGAGCTCCAGGGAGTTGTGTGCAATATAAGTTACCCTGATCTAGAACTATTACTGAAACTCCTCTCCAACATTTGCCTCACAGTCTGCCCCAGATGGCTTAGTGGTCATAGGCAACAGAGAAGGAAGAGGGAAAACAAGAAGTTTTCAAATCCGAAGGGTGGAAGTGAGGTATTCAGTCGCTCTCCCATTAATTTGATATAGATCAAATTGAAAATGATGCAGTACCAGCCCAAATTCCTATCCCTTTTACAGCAGGATGTTTCAAAACATGCAAACCAGAGGGCTGAACACTCAGAAAGGCAAGTGCATGGGGAGTATTCTCAGTGGAGCCATGTTTCAAACTTTTGGCTGTCTCTTGTGGCTAATCTGCTTCCCTTTCCCTCTTGGGGGATACTGTCCCTTTAATTGTAACACAACCACTAACCGTCATGCGCGATGGGAAGCCGTGAGGGTTCATTATGATATCTGGACAGATTCCTGTATCACAAAATGGCATGTCTTCCTGAGGAACAATCAGTCCACACACCCCTGCAGAAGAGAAAACATTTCAATTCACAAACGGCAAACCACCAGCAGGGCTCATGCTCATCACCAGATTTTCTTTAGTGTTTTCCTCCTCCTCTCTTTCTCATGGACCACTTTTTACCCAGATTCATTACCATGACCAGTGCTCACAACCTGCAGGCTAGAAGAGAGCCCTTGTGACAGGACTGGCAAAATTAGCATGCCCTTACATAATGCTCTGAGTGATTTGTGAGTTAGCAAATTATGGAAGAAAGCTTTAGATACAGCTTTCAGAGGCAACCAGAAACTTCTGACCAGTCAAGGACGACCTAATTTTTAAAGCTGATGATATAATTACCTGAAGGGGGTGGGGGTGGGGGGTGGGGGTGAAAGAAAGAGAGAAAAAAAAAAAAAAAGGAAAGAAGAAAAAAAAGAGAAGACAATAAAAAAGAAGAAATTTGGCTTCTAACAGTATCTCTCTGGACATACAAAATCATTGTTGATTCAAAATTTACTGTATGTATCTTTGCTAAAATACTGTGAATAAATCCAAATCAACTTAGGACTTTGACAGGGCCCAAGAGGAAATGAGCAGGGGAAAGAACCCCAACCTTCAAAGATTTTTTCCAAGCAGGACTTACATGCTGTGCAAAGATCACTTTTGATGAATTGCAAAGCACAAGCCATTCCTCAGACTGCTTATATTTTGTCAGTTTATGAACACAAACTGTACCTTTAAAAACTCTGGAAGTGTTTTTCAGTCTCCATCACCATTGGTGGTAAAACAACAACAACAAAATCCCAACCCCCGAACTCTAAAACTATTTAGGAAACGTTAAACAGGATCATGAAAACGAATGTAAAATAATCCATCATACATCACAACGGTTTCCTTCCAACCCTCACAATTATTTCTACAGTGATTTCTGCAGATTAAAATACTGCAGCTATAAATGATCAAGAGAGCTAACGCTCAAATTCAGGTGCTAAAATGCAGCTGCCTAAGCTCATATTCCTTTGAACCAAAGCTACTGTTTCAGTTGGACAATTTCTTCCAGAAGCCCTTAGAGCTGAAAGTCTGCAAGCTATTTGAGATCAGCCTGCTGCAACTGCCAGAGCGTGCTTTGGGCACAGTCCTGGAGTGGAGGGGGCTCCTGGAAGACTGAGGGTGCTGGTTACATCCCTAAAAAGGCATCCCCCGACCAGCCAGTTCACAGGGGGATATTGGCGTCTGCTCAGGAGGGAGCTCCTCTTCTACTGTCCAAGCAAGACAGGGATAGGTGTAAGGGACAGTAGTTAATAGCATGAGAATAATAAGTATGGGGGAAGGGAGAGGGAGAAAAAAGAAGATTGGAGTGTCTGGGGCAGAGGGAGCGGGGTGTGTGTTGTACTTAGTTTTTAAACCTAGTGAAACTAATTTTCATTGTCCCATTATGATAAATCAATAACATCCTTCCTACCCCTCCCCACCAAGCAGCAATCCTTTGCCGAAAACCAAGAAAAGAGAACTCACTCTCTCTTGAGCACACAGCTTTTTTTATCCTAAACACACATAAAAACTTTATTATATATGTATTATGCCATGCAGATTTTGCCTTATTCACATTTACTTCTAAGAAAGCGTTACATTTCATCCGGGCTTTGCACCACCTGTAAGCCAAAAATTAAATCTTAGCTAACTTAAAATTACTTTAGGCTCTGAAAACCTTTTATATGCCAAGCTGGTTCCCATAGCAGACAGCCACTGTGTTGTTTGTTTTGTGTGAAAGTGAATGATAAAAGATCCATGAAATCGACACAGAAAGGCAGAACAGCAGAAAGAACTGAGGGCTCTCCATCATAGCGGCTTCTACCCTCCGCTGACTTGTATAACAATGGGACCTACACACCCAACTGCAGATCTAACACAGCTGTGCATTTCATTAGATGAAGAGCACTAGTGACACAAGTAAATAATTAACTTATTCTGGTCCGCTGACTGTGGTTATGAGACCAGTCATAGCTGACAGATTTTAATACAAGTTAACACAAAGACAGCATAATGAGCTTAGAAGTTAAAAACAAAATATTTAGACAGAATCCAGCAATGGGAAGCTCACTAGGCCATTTGTAAAGTTTCTATTTTACAGAGGGGTAAAAAAGAAAAAGGAAAAGGGAAAGCTATAAAACCTCGCTCTAAATTTGTGGATTTTAAGATGCTGCTGAGTTTATAACAGATCTATAGCAAGTCCACGTGTTATTTAGAGAACAGGACAGAGAAGCTTTTTCTTCCCATGTTCTAAGAAAGTTCATTCTCTCTCATAAAAGACTGTTAAAAAAGCTGAAAGACACCTTTCCTATACACAATGCTAATTTTAAGAGCAAAGTAGTGGCAATTCATTTGAAAATGCAAACCTGCTTTCATTTCACAGTTACTCGACTTCAGAAGCTCTGTAGGAAAGAAATGCTTGCGAGTCTTCCCTCTAAGCCCCTATATTTGCTACTCTTTTTTTATCCTTGATTGCTGAGCCAGGGTTTGCAGCAGGGCAGCACAAGGCAAGCCCAGCAGTTCTGCATTGCTGAGTAGCTGCAAAAAAAGTGATCAAGTGAATTAATCCACGTAAATGGAATTACCACTTGCAACTGGCTAATGAAATGGTAAAGGAGAAAAGAGGAGGCAGATTTAAGATAGCCTTGAGTTCCAAAGGCTGCCTTGTCCAAGTATGAACTGCAGTTCTAAACTGAGCTGCCCAACTTCTCCCCATACAATGTTCATAAATTCATAAATGGGACATGCTCAAACTAGTAGGTAGCTTTGCTCTGTGGCTCGTGCTACAGATTAAGATTTTCTAACTGTTACTCATTTAGACATGACAGGAAAATTGATCCCCAACAGTCATAGAGAACATAAAAATACCATAGTTCCATTCATTTTCCTTCCCCTCAGCTTTTATCTGCTGCATCTGAAATTTAGCAATACAATTTCAGAGTAAATACTATACTGTGATAGGCCTGAATCTGCTCTCACCCATATACTCTGGAGATCTTCTCTGGGTAACCAGAAAAGGTTGCCCATGAAACAAACAAACAAAAGTATTTTTAATGTGGACTAACATGAGGGTTTCATGTTTGAGCAAGAAAACATCCAGCAGCTTGTTACATTTCATATTTTTTCAACTGAAAAAAAATACTAATTAAATTCTAGAAAAAGCCCTTTGTATATCAATTTTCTAATGTAAGTTTAGATGAAAAATTAGTGAAAATGCTAACAAATTCTTTCAAGATATCCTCAAAAAGAAGCGGATTAACAAACTTGGCAGTTTACTGCAAAAGTAACAGTTTAAATTAGAATAAACTTAAATCAAACATCCACAGCAGTTTAACATGCAAGTATAAACAGCCATAGGCAGTGTTTTTTCAAAGCTATTGTATGCCAGCCAATAAATGACAGCCCTCTGACTATGCATGATGGCCCCCATCCTCACACGCTATCTGCATCAATCCCAACAGCATCTCAACACCCACGTACCTCAACAAGGCCCTAACAGAGCATGAAGATCCCCTCATCCTTGTACTTTTCTACTTAAATTGTTTCCTTTTGTTGTCTGGTGGTTGGTGGTGGGTTCTGCTTTTGTTTTTTTAATCAGGAGAAATTCAGATTTCCAGACTGGATGTGGGTTTTGTGGTTGCTTTTACAGTTTGCTGACAAACGTGAACGTAGAGAGACTTGTAGAACAGCAGTTCAGCAGAGAGGGGGAAGGGGGACAGCAGGGAGGGTGCAGGGACAAAACACAACAGTATGGGAAAGTTTTTCACCGGCTATGATAAGGCGCCTTCTATACACACACATGCCAAATGAAAAAAAAAAAATAATCAAATAAGTCAAAACAACCTAATATAGAAAACTAATTACTACCAGCAGGAGGGACATTAGAGAGCAAAGGAGACTAAGTGAATAGAAGCAGCAGTAATACCAGTTTCTATCAGCAAGATAAAAAGAAGCGCATTACTAACCGTGCTTGTTTACTTATTCTAATGATGCGGTGGCAAAAGAGCTCAAACTAACTTGAAAGGCATTTGGTTTTGGTTCACCAGATTTGCCAGAATTTGGGAATATAAATAATGAAGAGAAGTTGTAGCTGTAACACGGTGCCATATACTGCGGATGAGTGACAAAGAGATCTGCAGAAATGAGCAAGGTTGAACAAAAACGTACGTGTGCTTCAAAACTCTCTAATTGCAGACTGTGTTGGCTAACTAAGCATAAAACAAGTCCAGAAGGGGGAAAAAAAACCTGCTGCATCACATAAGCTTTGTTCAATATTGAATCATTCACTGATCTATCATATCACTTGCTACATCCCATTTGACATAAGAGGTAAAGAACAGAATTAAAATTAACAGATAAATAATGCATAAGTAAACTTGATTAGTTTTCTTATTAAAAACATCACTCTAAATGAGAGGAGGTGCTAGAAGACAATACAGTTTGTACACTGCTTTCCCATGAGCTGCTGAATGGTCTGATGTGATAAATTTGCATAGTCTGAAGCACACAAAGAGCTGATTAATTGAAACCCTTACAATGCTTCTGGAAGCAGCTATTGTAAAACAATAACCATAGGAACTTTACAAAATACACATGGCTGAATGAGTCAAGAGCTTAATAAAATGTGTGTTCAGGATACGCTATTTGGAAACAGAATTAGAGATTTTTATTCTGTGCCATAAAATGCTAAATCACCCTAATTTCAGAGGTTCAGTTGAGGATTTACTGAAAAGGTCAGAAGGTTACCTGTTTGCTGCTCAAGATAAAAAAAAAAAAAAAAAGCTGTAATTTTCTTATTAAGACAGCAAGCTAAGTAGTGGTTTTGTTAAAAATAAAGAGCAAAAATAATGTAAGATGTTTTAATGGCACTCTGACACCTTGTTTTCTCATATTCAACTTCTGAAGATAAAAATAAGGTAAGAAATTTCTGCCTTTCCTGATGCCTAATAACTACTAATTATCTCACATTCCTGCAGTCAACAATGGCAAATTCTTTTTAATGCCACATCAACCCTTTAATTCCTATAAACACACCGATGGTTTCCTGAAGTCCTAAGTCTGACTTGTAACATGAGGAAAAATTACTTATTTAGCCATTTAAAAACTAACATTTTACTTTACATGTTCTGCTTACATGTACTGTACAAGTGCACATGAAAAAGAGAGAAGTTGTTCTCAACTATGAGGTTAGGCAAGCAGAAGATAGATGCTCAAATTGGTAAAAATTTTCAAAAGCAAGCAAGGTCAGACTTTGGCAAATAAGTGGTACTGCCATGAAGTTTATGTAGTGGACAATACTATGAATGGATTTTGTTTTGGCACTAAAGAACATGGTTCATTTAGGAAAACAAAGACCATCTTTTAGGAATTTAAACTCACTTCCTCGCCTTGAGAGTGGTTTAAGTGCAGATACTTCAGGAAAGTTTAATCCTTTATCTTAGATCTTCAGCTATTAAAAAGCTTCTGTTTGCCAGTTCAAACAAGCTCTTGCTTAAATACAGTTTTTCCACTCCTCAGGAATACTGTTCAGTATTGCTTAGTTCTGTGATCTACAGGACCTTTGTTGGAGGTGTTAATCCTTTTTCACATGAGAGACTGAGAAATGTTCTTTCAGAGAAGTGATATATTGCTTTTTTTCACATCAAAGGAGCCCAACTTCTTCCTCATTGTGATTTGTAGCAAAGCAAGAGGAAATCTGGAAATATAATAATTTAGTTTGTATGGAACTCAGATGAAGCTTCTTTAGCTTAACAATCCTTTAGCCTTTTGTGCTTTAAAAAGTGACTTTGCTTGAAAAATGCAAGATTAAAAAAAACCCCAACAACTAATTAACCCAAATAAGTTTCTTTATCCTGGAAAACAGAGGATGCAATATAGTTAAAAAAAACAAATCCTCCCTGGTAGGCAGATATTTATTTGTAAACAGTAGAAACTTAAGGGCTTTATAGACTAAAAGGATAGTCTCAGCCCCCAAGGTCATACTGCAATGTCCAGTTTGAAGATGAATATTGAAATAGAGCAAAATATTTGCATTTTGGAACATAACAAGATGGCTTAATTTGTTAGGTTTCTTCTTCCCATATACTTCTTTGTTGACAGGTCTTGAAGGAAAAGCTAGCTTTTGGAAGAAGTGTACTTAAACCTCAGAGTTGCGTGAAAAGAGGGTGTGGTGGACAGGCCAGAAGTGGTGACCCCTTGCCAATATCATGTTGACATGTGAGAGGACACAAAGACAGTAGCAAATAAAGAGGCAGTGGCATAGATCTGTGTTATTACAGAGGCCTGCAAAATCTACTGCAGACTTAAGAAAAGGCCCTTTTCTAACAAAAGGTTAAAGCTGGTTTGTGAGATTTAATCTGCTGTATCCCAGACTTCATTTCTCTTACTCTGCTTCCTTCTCCCCGGTGTGACAACATACAGCTTTGAAATACAACTAAATTTGGAACAGAGGAGGAAAAAGCATGAAAAAAAATGAGAAATGTGGTTTATACAGTCTCTCATTTTGTACATATTTAACTTCTTTAAAACTACTAATACAATTCCACAAAATCAAACCACATCTTCATGCATTCCTTCTAGAAAATATTTCCAGAGAGAAATGCGCTTTCTCCTCACTGACTTAAGGTACTTGTTAGTTTAAGCTCATCACAGGTTTTAATGGCCCTATAATGGGCTTAAGGCTAACATTCACAAATTAAACTTGAAGCGGTAATTGCTTGTATTCAGGTGAAAATGAGAGAACAAATTCAGGACTAATTAAAACTCTCTCCATGGAAAATGTTAAAATTACTATTAAGGTTTCTGTTTCATAGTTCACTACACTCATCAGTTGGAAAAGACCTTTAAGATCAGCAAATGCATCAGTTACAACTGATCCTTCCTCAAGATGATGTAAAAGTATGATACGAGATGTATTCTGAAGCAGCTAGCAAGGGAGATATTCCCTTTTCCTGCCTTTTCTCCAGATCCATCATTGCCTCTAGTCTAACATTAATGTCAGTATCTGGTTCTTTGCTGTATACTGAAGTGGCAAAAGAGTGAACTCTACCGTTTTAGTCAGCATATCTTTTGTTGGTGTCCAACACATGTATCTTCTCCACCAAGCATGTTTCTCCTTTCTCCCATTTACTGTAACATCTTTGCCCTTACTGTACTACAAGCCAGTAAGGTATTTACTACCAGGAAGGCTACATATCCTAGAAGAATGTAAGCATTTACATTATGATCAATCCCCCCATCACAAGAGATTACTACAGATTGCTGTAGTGGACAGCTAAGAAGTATATGCCTGCAAACTCTGTAATGTAACTATTGCAACATTCCCACTCATACTCCCAAAACCAAGCTGAAAGGGACATTTGCTATTCTGAATAACTAATGGGTTTGGCTTATTATTATTATTATTATTATTATTATTAGTCCCAAGCACAGATACATGGAGGATCAGACATTCTGAAGCAGTGCCAGGCACAACTGCATGCTCCCTCAAAGCTCCCTACAGTACTTAGGATGTTGTTTTTCCATTACCATAGGATTTCCACAGGTATTTTACTTAAAAAAAAAAAAAAAGTACAAACTTTCTGCAGCTTTTGGGGTATTAAAGAAAACACCACAGACTCCAATACAGCATGCATTAGTTGTTTCTACATTTGACCACAAATATCAGGCTCTGATGACTAGGAAAAGTAGTTATGAGATGTCTGTCCTTCAAGATCTCTAAAATGAGCTTGCTCTAGGCTGTGAGATATGGTATGTGCCTTTAGTGGTATGGAAGGCCCTCTGCTCCCTAAAGCTGTATCACAGGCTCCCTTACACAGCTCTGTTTCCTTCCATCATTTCTCCACTTCCACCTTCTTTCCTGTGAGACTTCTAGAACTATGGAGCACCCTTTTTCTTGATTTTTGGAGAGGTATGAAATCAGTTCCACTTTCCTTCCAATACCTGAAGTGATCCTACAGCAAGGCTGGGAAAGGACTTTCCATAAGGGTGTCTAGCAATAGAAGGGGGAACAGTTTTAAGATGAGAGAGAGTAGGTTTAGACTGGATCTTAGAAAGAAGCTTTTCAGTAGAAGGGTGGTGAGACACCAGAACAGATTGCCCAGGCAGACTGTGGATGCCTCCTCCCTCGGGGAATTTAAGGCCAGGTTGGATGAAGCCATGAACAACCTAGTCTAGTGGAAGGTGTCCCTGCCCATGTCAGGAAGGTTGGAGTAAATGAATTCTAAGGTCCCTTCCAACCTAAGCCCTTCTATGGTTCTGTGATCCTAAATTCTATTCAACTATTTCAACAGGTGCACACCTACAGCCCAAACTAGGAAAAGAAAAATCTTACCTGCTTAATTTTTTCATGCAAATGTCCATAGGTAGATATCATCACTGACCAAGCACCTTCTTTCATATAATTTGTAGGCTACTGTACAGTCCTGCACAGTGCTGATTGTATTGTTATATAACAGCCTGCAGCTAAACACTGCACGGCACTTAAAAGGAGGACTAATTACATGAAGCTCTAAACACATGAAGAAATGGACTTTGCTGTAAAAGCAGTCATAGGCTTTAAAGAACAACACATCTTCATTGTGTATGAGATTAAAATATTATTTGAAAGAAATTCTACACAAAATCTTCCTGAAGGAGAATGTTTCTGGAGAGAAGGAAGGAATGGGGCAGCTGAACCATTTCAACTGCTCAGCACTATCTGTTTGCCCCTGCAGATAATGATTTTCCCCCTCACTTACCAAAACTATCCTATATGGCTGTAGTGCAAGAACTAGACCCTATTTCAAAAGGAAACTCAAGAATATACTGCTGTTTATTTATTTTCTAAAGCCTTCAATAGGTACTGGTTTCTCAATCATTTGGGGTCTCAGTGAGAATCACTTCCCGTTTTTAGATGAAAAGCTATCTTGAAAATACAATCAGGAAAAATTTGTCAGTGCTTATTAGAAGAGTTTCTATTTCTTAATGGCAGGCTTTCTTTGGAATACAGAGCTTCAGGAACCAGTTTTATAGGTCTACGGAAACACTGTGGAAGTAAGGGTGACTTTGGAGAGTGCTGGGTGTACTCCACAGGAAACATACACAAACTTGAGGCAACATCTGGTAACAGCTGACTATGATCATTTACTGCCTTCTGTAACCAGTTCACCCCTTTTGATTGATGGGCTTGCTCTAGGTAGGTGTCCTGATCGCCAAACTGGGAGACTACATAACCAGGGATTACTGTGGTTAGCTTTATATCTCATGACAGAGATGCAGCCTTCCACTTCAGTTACACCTGGCCACCCCATTGCCACTGATGCTTATGTACTTCCATAGCCCCTGGAGGTCATAAAGAACCTCAAGTTTGATTTCAGGCTACACATGGGAGTAAACAGTAGTATACACTACTATAAAAATGACTTCTTTCTTGTGCCTGGGTTCTATCTGTAAGCAGCTGTTCTTCATACCTCTTCCAATCAGACAGGCACTGAATATGCTGGAGATAATTCTGTTTTAACTTCATGTAATAGTTCTGGAGCTGGATACTGCTTGAGTACTAGTGACATTTGCTGCAATTTCATGTCTTTTCACTGGATGTTTTGCAAGTATCAGCTCTTTACTGACTGACTCCAGGGCATTTTTGCCCCCAGAGATCTCTGGTTCTGCACCAAGAATACGGGATATGAATCAACACAAGGTCAAAACTAACATGGTGCTGGGAGTAAAGTGGGAAAAATACACACAAGGTGCTGAAAGGGATGCTTTCAGGGAACCCTCCTAAAAAAGCACTCCCTCTTCCATGCCTCTTCTAACAAAGAGAGCACTGCTCTGGAAGGCCAAAGGGTGTCCAAGTCATCTTTTTTTTTTTGGCCATAATGATCAAAGAGAGTCCACTGCTTTTTCCACTAGATACGGAAACAGGCTCCGGATTTTCATCTTGCTATTAACATTAATACTAGAGAGCTACATACCACTAAGTAGCTTCCTAGTAGGTGTTAATTTTCAGTTCTCAGTTTGAAGATTGAGATGTGCCCCAGATCACGTCCCAGCTGCAATTTAAAAAACATTTTCCCCTTCTTTCTGGTTGGTGCTAGTTGCATTCCTGATTTTCTTCCCTTTTCTTCACCATGGCTCTGAGCTATCTATCTGCAGTCTTCTCTTCAGAGGAAGAAGTCTGCACAGATGATTTGCAGATATCTCATTCCATTTCTGGTCTTTTCAGCAGATTCAGAATAGGCCCTTTCACTTTTTCCTCCAGTATCTTTCTTGATAACCCATTGAGAAATCTATCACTTAAAACCAAATCCACACTTGGCAAAAAACCCAGGCTTCAAAATCCTGTTCTGGTTGAAAGTGGGCAACTTAGAGTATTTTCCTGATTGATAAGTCAACAGAGAGTTGTGTTTGCCAATTCTTGTCACCTGTTTCAGAAACATCATTGCTAAATTAGGTGAACTTAACAAAACAAACAAAAAGGATATGATCTTCTACTGCTGTATTTGTAACAGATCTGAACCAATCAAATGCAGACATGGTTGATATTATGCACATATAGCAGGCATATCCAAAATACATTTAGTTTTATTCAGTGTGTGTGGCTTACCTTTCTGCCCATGACGACTGCTAAATTTATCTCCAATTTCTGGACGTCTGGTTTGCCTCAACAACATTTTGATCAAGAAAGCGTCCTCTGCATTTGATGAAATCATTACTTTTTCAATGTAAGAATCAGTTGCACCTTTGTAGCTAGTACGAGAAGGAAAAACATGAGTTTTAGGTCTGCTTTGCAGAGGGAAGTTTCTTCCTTTAATTTTTCTAGAACTGAGTATTGTCTCAGACACCCTTCCTTCAGTACCTTCCCGAACTATAAAGGTATAAAGCAACATACGTTACTGGCACATCTTTGTACTGTGGCTGCTGAGGCACACTGCTTCCTTCCAGGGGTGTCTGAGTCACGGTTGGCATGGATTTGTTGACAAGGACTTGCTTATTTTCTACTTTTTCACCTATGAAGGACAAGGGAAAACAAAAAAATAAGTGCTATGAAAACATATCTGAATACCTATGTCAGAAATACATTTTAAGCTTACAAGAAAGGAAGCTAGCAAACAAACTGGAAGCCCCATGTGCAGCAAGGATACCATGTTATTTTACTAAATGCATGGTAATAGAATTGTTAAACCAGCCTTTCTTTGGTAGATCAAACAGCTTGTATGGTGGGTGCACTATAAGAAGAGCTATCAAACATCCTTTGGGTCTAAAGAATACACAAAAGCATCTGAAGTCATCTACCATTAAGTACGGAGAGAAATAACAAGCAACAGTGTAACAGACAGATTTTAGAAATTCACAGCTGAATTTGGGACGTATCATTCCCACAGTGAGTTCTGCAAGGATCATTTCAGCTTCTCCTTGCAATTACTTTTTTCTATTGCTTCTATTTTCCCCTCCATTCCCTCATCCTGCCCTTCACATAGAAAACCAATCAGTAGCATGCCCAGTGACACTAATGAACATCAAGTACCTGCCTCTCACCTCCTCCACAAAATTACACTGAGCTTCACACCCTATGTCTCTTTTCTCTCCACATGAATTACTTCAAAGAGGTTTTTACCTACACGCTGAGAACAGCCTCAGTCTGGAGTCTGCCCCAGTCCTATCTATCCTAATACTTCAGAAGATTTTTGCCTTTTTTTTTTAAATTAACTTTGAAGGCTCCACTGTGATGTGTGAAAGAACAAAAGTGACCCAGTTGTGCTGTTATAATGGAATTAAGTTTAGTGCATTGTACAGCATCTTTCTTATTACATCTCAGCAGACCTATCAAGCCATTTCCTAACTGAAGGATGACAGTATGGGAGGATTCTTCCTTGAACTTGCCTCCATTGGTAAGTTGTACATGTAAACTGTAGTTGCATTTATTTTCTTATCTCTCCCCCAACTTTAGAAATAAGTGTTAAAATCACAAGGTTTTACTTCTTCAAATAACTGTATTAACTGACAGCCTGCTAGGAGGTTTCGACATAGGAAATCAAGATAGTAAAGAATCTACCCTTAAAAACAACAATGACAGAACATAGGAGAGACAAAAAATGGGGGGAAGGAGCATTACAAGTTTGCCAGTTTGGAGATATAAGAATACAAGTTCAATAGATTCATGCTGTTAAAGATAAATCCAAAGCTTCCTTTTCTTATGCACAAAACCCCCAATGACTGCTCCCATGCTGCTTTCAGAAACTAACATTTTTTAACCTTCCATCACAGTACCATCATACTCAAGAAAATGAAATAACTGACACTAAGTATAAAACATGTTGCACAAGGAATATTAACAGAGCATTAATTTCTACCTTAGATTACGAATGTGCCATGACTGAACAGGACATACCTGGAGAACAGATTCCATCAGCGTCCAATATTTCATGGCGCCAGATTGGTTTACGGGTAGCTGCATCCAGCATAGGACCCATAACTTTATCAAATGTCTGGTTTGTGTAACGCTTCAGTGTGCACTTGGCATTCTTATATACAAGACACCTCCCAAAACCTAAAATATAACACAAACTCATGTGCCTAGAAGTTCAGAGATTCTTTGCAGCACATTATCAGAATACGACGAGAATGCTGATCCACCTGCTGAGCTACAGAATATAAAGTATTGTTTTAATTAGGTAGATTACTCATTGTCTTGAATATGCATAACGTTGTACATGAAGACCTGGTAGCTCACAGTTTAAAGGACATCAGATCACACATTTTTATACAATGGACTATGGTCCAATTCTGAAATTGCACTAATCCACCTCAATACCTCTGCACACACACACACACAAATTTCTTTACCTTTAGCAGTCCACGGGGCAACACAACACAGAAGAGACTGTAACAGGATGAGAACAGCAACTCTTCCTTTCAGGAGTTCTAAGAAGCCTGAACTTTCACTAATATTTGTGGATGACACAAGCTAGCCTATCAGGCAAGTACTGACTGGCTGTTTCCTATAATCACCCCATTACTCATGTTTTTCCCAGCTGAAAGAATTCTGAATTACATATATTGTTATAAAATACATCTGATTTGGGTTTTAGATGAGAAAAGTAGCACCTCTGGCTAAGTACAGCAACTAGCCACAACAGTAAACACTTTGATCACATTTAGAATTACAGACAGCCAAGAGCAAGGCTTTCCAATAATTTCACATTATTTTAGTTCACTCGAAAGATGGCTGCAGCCACATACATCTATATCTTTAGATTACGTCAAGTAACTCCTGACAAGCACCACAGCTCTCCCTGTAAATGTTACCAGTCTACCAGAAAAAACATTCACTTTTAAATCATGCCTGTTGTTGTTTTAGAAAAGGAGGCATAAATTAAATGCGGCAGACATTAATGCCAAAGATACATGTCTAGGAATACTGTTATTGCTGCCTAGCAACTAGGAGGAAGGGAGTGTGGGGAGGAATAAAGTGATGTAAGAAACTGATTTTGGCCACCCAAAACTAAAACCAGTTTGATCACACTGCACTATGTCTTCTATCAAGGGAATTTATTTAGCAAAGAGAGAAGACAAACTAAGTTTTCAGGCAACCCTCCTCCAGCCCCAGGAGCATTAACATAAAGTGCTGAGGAACTGTGGAGAGAGCTAGACAGACTAGATTGGCATAACCACAGACTTCATTTAATTACCTTCTCGTTGGTTCTGATGTATTTTTACTTAAAATACACTGCACAGATTTATTATTTTTTTAATTAAGTGGGTCATTAGTTTATCTTTGAAAAAACACTACATTGTTTTGCTTCAGACCATGCTATTGCTTACTCTTAGAAGGTAAGCAACGCTGCTACTGCTCCCCCAGAGCACTACCTTCAATGACACAAACTGCCACACGTGCCATTCCTCTCCCAAATACATTCACAACTCTAATTTCATCTGTTGGTTTTGTTACTGGTGAAAATAGTTGAGACCCCTCCTGTTAATAAGGAGCAAAGGCTCAGGTAACCATCTAAAAAGCTAGTCAAACACAACAGGCTATCAGATACCTTACATTTTTCATAAACTAAATATTTTCAGAAGGGACTGTTTACAATTTGTAGCTTGTGGCCTAAAGTTAGCCTTTCCCCCCCCCCCCCCCCATAATATCCATCCTCAGAAGTTTATTTACATGTTGGCAACTTCATTGCTCTACTGCAAGCATGGCATTACACTCGTTAGTCATGCAGAAAACAAACAGAAGTATTCAAAGCAGTTTGGGAATTTGATTTCTTAATTGGAGATGTACTGCTCATAACTGCAATGAGTTATTATGGGATAATACATGAGACATTAATTAAAACATGCACTAGAGAAGAGGGAAAGAATTGATGGTTCTTACCTCTGTCCAAAGAGGCCTTGTTTAAGACAAGAGCATCTTCAATATCATAGCCACTGTAGCTCATCACAGCAACGGTGGCGTTCTGTCCAGCAGGAAGTTTCTCAAAATCTATCAATTCAATTGTTTTTGTTTTTACCATTGGCTTTTGTGGATAGGCAAGAAGATACATAAGAGTATCTATCCTGTTTCTTTGATTGTATCCAATAGTGCCTGTATGTAAAAGAAAACCAGAAGTTGCAAAACATTAGCGAGCTTCCTAGAAACATTTTGGCAAAGAAATTAACAACATGCAAGTTAAAGAAAATGACAAACTGAGGAATTTCATCTAATAATCAAAATTCTTCAAGGGGGGAAAAAACCTAAACAAAACAAAAAACATAGAAGTGGAAGAATACAACCAACTTTACATTATCATATTTAGATAAAGATGCAAGTGGCTTCTTAATTTAAACTTCCAGAAACAATAAAAGAAATCAAAGTTGGGTCCTATATGACTGAATGCAAATAAGATTTCTTTTTTAAATGACACTGAATAAAACTGCAAGTATGAAGTTTACTTATATTGTTCTAATAGCCATAGGGTGGTTGAGGTTTTTTTTGAGAGCTGATCTTGCTCTGATTCAAATTTTCATGAGAATCAACAGAAAGATTCCCATTGAGTTCAAGAGGAACTGTGGATCCAGCTCCGCATCTTCCACATTGTATTTCCTTTCTTTTCTGGGCAATAATTAGTTCACCAACAGCCTGTGTTAGAATGTCACAAAGCATGAACAAAGCATACAGTTAGCAACAGCCAACACTGATTTACTTTCTGAAATTAGAGGTGTCATTGCTAGAAAGACTACAGTAGGAGTTCACCCACAATATATTCGTCTTTTTACATGAAATTAATTTTAAATGTGTGGCTCGGAATTCAATCTTTTGTATAGACCTCCCAGCTTGAGACTGAAATTTTTGGCCCTGACCCACCAGACTGCCAAAGTGTCTTCTGAAATCTGAGGAAAAAATAATTAACACCCAGCAGGGAAACACAAACCGTTGTGCAGCAGAACAAAAGTTAAGGTAATCGTATGTTATTAGAGTTTGCCGTACCAGGACTATGCTATGTCTCTAAGCAATTAAGAAATTATAGTCTGAAGTTTTAAGTGCTAAATATTCTGCAGTGCTTAGGAGGTAAGTCTTTTAAAACCTTTCTGTTTTCTCCTGCAATTTCAGGGGCTGGCTGCTTTCAAGGAAAGGTCAAAGCAGACAGTGTGTAATGAAGACTTCACATAGCCAGAATATAGTACAGTTGAACACAAATCTGTTCTTGGGGGAGGCCAGCCTCACGTTCTGCAAGCATCTGCTTCCCATTTCCAAATGTCTGCATTTAAATACAATATCTAGAAAAATCAAATCTCTAAAATCAGGCAGCATCATGTGCATTTCCAAAGACCTAGTCAGTCCTTGGCATAAAACTCACTCTCCTAAACCACCACCCTTCCCAAGAACAAAAATGGGGAGATAACAGATAGTCTGAAAATAAAACTATTACAACCTAGATTTCCTTGGTTTTAGATGGAAACAGGCAATAATTATTTGATTATGATTTTTCTTCTCCAGTCAACTTTATCCCTTCTCCTGTGGTTGGTTGGTCTACTGAGACCCCATTTCCTTGCCTAACACAAACAAATTTTCCTAGGTTACAGAGTAATTTTAAAATACTTGTTCTTTCACCTCCAGGGAATAATGAGTGACACTAAAAAGCAAAGATGTTGCTAAAGTATTATTTTATTAAAGCAAAATAAGGTGCTGGCCTCTACCTGCTCTCTCCTCCTCCAAATATGCACTAACATGGGCCACTGTGTGTTTGCAGAAGTTGAGATTCTGTTATTTCCTGGTTTCTGCATTTTCCCTTTTTAGAAATAGGCAGCACTCAAACACAGGAACAGGAACAGTGTTTTCAAACAGTGGGGGAGATTTGGTAGAGCTGACAGACTTCACTTGTCTTTTGCTTTTAACCAGATGCTTGTCTGTCTTTTTCCTGAGATGGAAATTAATCATCCCTTAGCACTACTTTCTGTCTTCAGTAAGAATGAATTTGGTAGGGCCTGGATTCATCAGCATTGAAGACCTTCAAAGTCACCCTTGGAAAGGGTCGCAATCTGAAGGCCCCTTTACTTCTGATAGTCTCTAAGCCTAAGTATAAGACATTATTTCCACTGTACTTTAAGAGAACCCCAACATAACCCAAAAACCCCACACACACCAATACTGGTTTTCCCATTATACAGCTAGGAAAATCTAAATTAAAAACTTAAGAGATGTAGACTACTTCTCCCCTCTGCACCTAGACAATCTGTGTACTTTCAGGATAGGCTGCCTGCCGCAGAGCTCATCTTAAAAGCTTCATGGATACGTTTTCCTGTTGCTGAGAGAAATCATCTCCTGAGTAAACCAC